>CM038673.1:102041834-102641834 GCA_021605145.1 Aegilops bicornis
GCGTTTCGAGGAAGATCGTCAACACTGACTGGTTGGAGGTAGATGAAGGTGATGTGCCCGTTCTTTGTACATCGGACGCGGTGCAGAAAAAATGGACTGACCTATTTGCTTTCAGTCGACTGTTATTTTCATAGAATAATGTAGTAATTCAGTGTGCCATGCATGTTGTAGAGCTATCATATGTCTCCCGTCATTTATTTCTCACCGACCTGCTATCTGCTACCTTTACACTGTACTAATTGTGCACACACTTCACCCATACTCACACTATTGTTTTTTCATGCATGGGTATTTCAAACTCTGATGCAGTGTTAATGAATGCAGCAAAGAAAAGACAGAAGTCGCTCCAGTGTAATTCGAAGATAAGCACTAAGCTTTTCAGTGCTCTAATGGGTGCAGTGTCACTTTGGAGGCGATGGCGTAGCTCTGCGATTGATGATCTCAATTGCCACACACAACCATCCTGTGTGCTTGCTTTAACTTCGCTGTCAAATGTGGTTGCATGTTGCATATGGTGTCTAGCTTGTATTGCTTCCAATTTGGTTAAATTGCATCTGCTTACTTTACACATTATACCTTTGATAATGACATGCCTTCTTATTTTTGATACATACTACATATGTCTATTAACCATGTTCGTACATCAAACTAATGCTCTTTTGTATCCCTCGTCAATCACTTATGATGAGACAGTCACCCGAGTGGGTTACTGTGAGACGCCCTACTAGTTTAAAGAGTGCAGTGTCATCCTTCCCACATGATTCTCAAGAAAAAGCAAGGCTAAATGAAGATAGTCAATGTAACTCTCTAGTTGATCACTGCAATTCCCCCACACCACCATCGCAGGTGCTTGCTCTTACTTGGCAGTGTGATATGTGGTTGCATGTTGCATATGGTGTCTACCTTGTAATGCTTCTAATTAGGGTAAATTGCATCTCCTTAGTTAACACATTAAACCAGTGAATATGACATGCCTTCCTGTTTTTGGTACATACTACGTCTTTCTATTAACCATGTTCTTACATCAAACTACTTTTCTTCTGTATCCCTCATCAATGCTCCTAATTTGTTAAATTGCATCTCCTTAGCTTACACATTATACATGTGAATATGACACGCCTTCCTGTTTTTGGTACATACTACATCTTCCTGTCACACCATGTTCTTACATCAAACCTCCGTTCTTGTGTATCTTGCATCTATAAGCTTATGATGAGCAGTCACTGTAGCGTGGGTTAATATGAGACACAATACTCTTACAAAGAATGAAATTTCATCCTCTCCACATGATTCTCAAGAAACAGCAAGCCTAAATGAAGATATTGACCATAGCTCTGTACCTGACGACCGCACTTCCCCTACACCACCATCACAGGTGCTTGCTCTAACTTCGCAGTGTGATATGTGGTTGCATGTTGCATACGGTGTCTAGCTTGTAATGCCTCTAATTATGGTAAATTTCATCTTCTTAGTTTACACACTATACCTATGAATATAACATGCCTTCCTATTTTTGCTACACACTACATCTATGTGTTAACCTTGTTCTTACATGAAACTACCTCTCTTCTGTATCCTGCATCAATCACTTACGATGAGTCACCTTTATTCGTTGCATGTTGCATATTATTTCTAGCCTGTTGCCATGTATTGCTTCTAATTTGGTCAAATACATTTGTTAGGGCAACCTTTTAATTTAAGCAGAGTGATATTTGTTTCATCTTTCATATGGTTTCTAGCTTGCATCGATTCTAACAAGTTCAAGCACCTTGTGCTTAGTTTACACTTTATACATCATACATGTCAATATGTCATGCCGTCCTGTTTTTCATACATATTCCATCCTCCTATCATGCCGCTGCCTTACATGAAAGTAGTGTTCGTTAGTATCATGCATCAATGAGTTCCGAATAGAAAATTTTATTACTTTTTCTTGTGGATTTGACTTGACAAGGCAAAATCAAGAAAGAGGAAGGAAAATACTAAGGAAGGCGATGATGGTGGTCCTCTGCAGCAACGTAAACGGAGCATCTGTACCGATTCTCCTTGTACTGATAGTGCATTACAAGGTCCAAAGTCTCCGCTCCCCTACTCCACCATCCAAGGTGCTTGCTCTAACTTGGTAGTGTGATATCTGGTTGCATGTTGCATATGGTGTCTAGCTCGTATTGCACCTAATTAGTGTAAACTGCGTCTGCTTAGCTTACACATGATACATGTGAATATGACACGCTTTCCTGTTTTTGGTACATACTATATCTGTCTATCACACCATGTTCTTACATGAAACTACTCTTCTTGGGTATCCTGCATCAGTCACTTATGATGGGACACCTTTAAGTTGGCGATGTGATATTGGTTTGTGTCTTGAATATGATTTCTAGCATGTATTGCTTCTAGTTTGATGAACGCCACCTATGACGAGACAGTTTTAACTTAGCAGAGTGATATTGATTGCACCTTCCATATGGTGTCTTGCTGTGTTTCTAATTTGTTGAAGTGCCTTCTGCTTAGTTACCACATCATAGGTGTGAATACGTCAAGCCATCCATTTTTTCGTACATATTCCATCCTCGTATCATGACTTTGCCTTTCATCGGAGTAGTGTTCACAAGATCATGCATGAATGAGTTACGAAGAGCGAATTATATTCCTTTTTCTTGTCGGTATGACCTCACAATGCAAAATCAATAAAGCTGAAGGAAATTGGCAAGGCATTGGATGATGGTGGTCCTTCCGAGCAACTGAAACGGAGGTTCTCTACAGATTCTACTCCGCCATCCTCCAACAAGATTCGCAAGACAACGCAAGGCTAGACAGTCAACTTAGCTATGTAGATGATGATCACATCTCCCCTACTCCACCCTCACAGGTGCTTGCTCTAACTTGGCACTATTATATGTGGTTTCATGTTGCGTATGATGTCTAGCTTGTATTGCTTCTAACTTTGTTGAATTGCATCTGCTTACTTTACACATAACGCCTGTGAATATGAAATGTGTTCCTGTTTCATATGGTGTCTAGCTTGCAGTGCTTCTAATTTGTTGAAATGCCTTCTGCTTAGTTGCCACATCATAGGTGTGAATATGTCACACCATCCTGTTTTTCATACATATTCCATCCTCACATCATGTATTTGCCTTTCATCCGAGTAGTGTTCATCAGTATCATGCATGAATGAGTTCTGAAGAGCGAATTTTATTCCTTTTTCCTATCAGTTTGACTTCACAATGCAAAATCATTACAGCTGAAGGAAATTAGTCCGACAGTGGATGATGGTGGTCCTTCGGAGCAACTCAAACAGGGGGTCTCTAAAGATTCTACCCCGCCATCCTCCCAACAAGATTCACAAGACAACACAAGGCTGGACAGTCAATGTAGTTGTGTAGATGATGAGCACATCTCCCCTACTCCACCATCACAGGTGCTTGCTCTAACTTGGCACTATTATATGTTGTTGCATGTTGCGTATGATGTCTAGCTTGTATTGCTTATAACTTGAATTTCATATGCTTACTTTACACATAATGCATGTGAATATGACACGTGTTCCTGTTTCTAGAACATATGTGTACATGATAAGCACATCTCCCCTACTCCACCATCAGAGGTGCTTGCTCTTACTTGGAACTATTATATGTGGTTGCGTTTTCCGTATGATGTCTAGTTTGTATTGCTTCTGATTATGTTGAATTGCATCTGTGCAGCTTACAACTTATACCTACAACGATCACTTACCCATAAGACACATTTTACTTGGGACTGTGATGTAGGTTGCATCTTGCATTGTCTTCTAGCTTGTACTGCTTCTAACTTATTGAAATGACACTTACAACGAGACACTTTTTACCTGATAGAGTGATATTGGTTGCATGTTCATATGGTGCCTAGCTTTCATTTCTTCTAATTTTTTTGAAATGTCTTCCGCTTACTGTTTTTTCATACATATTCCATCCTCCTATCGTACGTGTGAATATAAAATGATGTCTTTTTTGTATATATTCCATCCTCCTATCCTGCGCTTGCCTTACATCAAAGTAGAGTTCGTCTATATCATGCATCAACCAGTTATGCAGAACTTATTTTATTCATCTTCTTGTGGTTTTTATTTCATAAGGCAATATCAGAAAATAGGAAGGAAAAGAGTAGTTAGGGGATGTTGGTGGTCCTCCGCACCGACGCAAACAGAGACTCTCTAGATTTGCCACTTCTACTGCTTATGAAGTTGAAGTCCCAAGTCTACATGATGAGTTCATCTCCCGTACTCCACCACCGCAGGTGCTTGCTCTAAGTTGATAGTGTGATAATTGGTTTCATGTTGCATATGTTGTCTAGCCTGTATTTCTTCTATTTTGATTAAATTGCACCTGCTGAGTTTATACGTTATACATGTGCATATGACATGGCTTTTTGTGTCAAGAATACACTGCATCTATCTATCATACCATGTTCTTACATCAAAGTACTGCTGTTGTGTATCCCGCATTAGTCACTCATGATTGGACGCTTTTAACATTGCAGTTTGATAGTGGTTGCATCTTGCATTGATTTCTATGTTGTACTGCTTCTAATTTTTCGAATTGCCACTTATGACAAGACACTTTTACCTTGGCAGAGTAATATTGGTTGCATCTTTCATATGGTGTCTAGCTTGCATACTTCTATTTTCTTGAAAATCCTTCTGCTTAGTTTGCACATCGCAGTTGTGAATATGTCATGCCGTCCTGTTTTTCTTACATATTCCATCCTCATACGGTTGTCTTACATCAAAGTATTGCTTGTCTCAGATCATGCATCAATGAGTTACGAAGAGTGATTTTATTCTTTTGTGTTGTGGGTACTGCTTGACATGCCAACGACAAAAAGAGCAAGGAAAATAATATAGTAGGGAGTGCTGTTACTCGTCGGGTGAAACGGAAAAGGATCTGTCGTCGAGATTCTACTAGTACTTATAGTGCAGTAGAAGGTCCAAGTCCACCGGCTAAATCTACAAACACAGTATCACCTGCTCCACCAGCTGCAGCATCCGCTTCAACTCTACAAGCATCTCAACCAGTTACTTGTTCGTTTGCTCCGGAACTGGCCAGTTCCCAAGATGCCTTCACACCTAACACTACTTCTGAAGCACTGCTCACACAACAGGACTTGGCAAGATCAGATGAACCTCATGAGCATCAACACCATGACGGTACGTGACCGAGTCAATTTGAAGTTGCATGCTCCTTTATATGTACTCTCACAGTTTGATGTACACTAACACTTTCAATATTGGTTGTTGAACTAGCACCACGGCGCAAGCGGAAACAGACATCAGGGATAATGCTTGACAGATTCACAAAATCTAAAGGAGGAAGAATGGAGATCCATTTTGAGGTAGGTTTAAAAAGGCCACGTGATGCTACAGAGTCAGCCAAGTTAGTACCAGAGGCAGTCGTTGCCGTTAGGTGTCATGCACGTATCCTCCCAACGTGGATCCAGTACAGGAATGAGAAAGACAATACCTAGTTTAACGCCTTCCTTGACCATTTATCCGTAAGTAATGTTATTCATTGCAATTAGTAATATTGTCTTGTTCTGTCCCATACTTTCTAGCTTCCTCCTAATAAGACTCACATTCTTTTTTGAACAGATGAGGTTCAAGTTGGATCCGAAAGATGATGCAACTAAACAAGCATGCACTCATGTTTTTCACCGCTTCATGACAAGATCGGTACCACCTTAGAAAATCTCACTTTGAAGGCAAGGCTAACAAAGAAATCGCCCAAACATCTCCAGTGGAATATATTACAGATGAAGACTGGACAGCCCCTCGTTAAACACTGGTCTGATCCAAAGTATCAGGTAGGCTATATATATTTGATCAGACCACATATTGAACTTGTATTTATGAATGTGCCTTACAAGTGTATCTTCTTCTAGGCTTACTGTTTGAAGAACAAAACAAACTGTTCTAAAGTGAAATTCCAACAGACAACATGATCTTGTAGCTATATTGCACACTGTGAGGCTCTTGTAAATAGCTGCTACTTCCTTCTTTTTTTGTCCCATATTATCATAGCTATATTGACTTGTTCCAAATACAGAGGAAAGCCCGTGCGGACCAAAAAGAACCTGAACCGAATGCAGTGCAAATCTTCAAGGATTGCCACACCAGCAAGATGAAGGCATGAGCACACCAGTTCAAGCCGCTGTTGTAAGTCCTTACTCTTCCTGCCTTGAACTGATTGGTACTGTGATGTGTTCATTTAACTACTTGGTTTGCAGCCAATGTCAGTTACTATGTTCACTTTTATACACAGTTGTCTTAACGTATCATTTCACCTTACATGGTTTAAAAGAGATGAAGGATATTCTTTTGGTCTTGATCTGTAATCTAGTTATTATGTTCAGGTGCGCACACAATGATAAAATAGCATGTTTGTTTTATATCTATTTGCCCATGATATGAATGATGTCATACTATGTTCATCCTACTTTAAACCATATCTCTTTATCCTTAGATGTCAACGAATGTGAGAAAATAGACAATACAATAGGCATGCTACATGGACATATGTTCCGAAAGTGATTTTATTATGTAGTTGGCACTACAATACATGCTAATGTATTACAGTAGTTCACCAAAATATGTTATGTATAAACATTTAACCTACTTTGTTTGTTTTTGTCTCATTAGTAACTTATCTGGTACACTAATCTACAAGTTCAAACTTTCAGGAAGCTATGGAACAAATGATTGAACAGGCACAACCACCTGAAGGTGACGAGGCTACCACAGGCACAATGTCACCTCTTGCTGCAAGGCGTCAAGATCTCTCCACTAACAAAGTGCAAAAAGCACCTTCTGCGTAATTCTGGGTTGGTTGTCATGGTAACCTCGTCCAAATCGCCCTCTTGAACAAAATCTTCCTGCTAGACAGAGTGATATATCTGTGCTCCAGACACAAGTCCAATCCCTAATGGATGTTTTTTCGGAAAGAAGAATAGTGGTTGAGAAATGTCGTCAAGATATGAATGGTTTTGAAACCAGACTATCAGACATTCGCTTTGTTGTTCAAGAGCAATGGCGGAAAAAAGGTGGAGATTCGCTCCATCAGATTCTACAGCCTGAAACATTAGCACTCAGGTCAAATGATCTGCGCTTCTATACATCTGATGGTGCTTTTATCTGGAAGGACTGTAAACTTTATGCCAACATGCCTTTTCTTGTATGGTTGGAATTTGTTTTGTTGTGATACAACATTTATGATGCTGCCACAGGCTGCAGGAATTACGACGTTGTTTTTGTATAGTGTAGGTTTATCTTAGTAATGTATTCGGCCGAAAGCTTCGTAGGAGCCCAACATGCCAACATTCATCGGGCCCATTCCAATTGGGCTAAAAATGATTACGGGCCGAAATTGGCATGTAGCCCACTAAAAATATCTGGGCCTAAATCAGCATCAGCTTTCATATTTTTCTGGCAGGCCTGTGCCCATAGTGGGCCTTTAACAGGCCTAAACATAATTTGGGCCCTCAGTAAAAATAGGTAGTTTACAGGTGTAAATATATCGAGCCCGTAAAAAACATGGGCTTTTAATAGACCGAAAGTGAGATTGGGCCCTGATTGTGCAAAATAACCCACTGGTCTTAGCAGGCCGAAATGGTGGCCCATTTACGATGTGGATCTTTGACAGGCCGAAATTCGGACGGGCCGTAAATGCGCCGACCTAATACACGGGCCTTTAACAGGCCGAAACTTCGGTCGGGCTATATTATTGTCATTTTTATATGGGCCGTTAATGGGCCCGATATGACGTTGGGCCACATATGGCCCATGGTTTTCGTCCGGCGTTAACAGGCCGAAAATGACAACAGGCCGAAAGTGGCCCAAATCTATAGTGGGCCTCTAACAGGCCGAATGTCAGACATGGCCGAATATGACCCAAATCCTTCACGGTCGTTTATGGGCTGAAAGTTTTGATGGCCTGTAAATGGGCCCAAATGAAGCCGGACCTTTAACAGGCCGGAAATACACCGGGCCATAATTCGGCCCAATTACTTAGCGGACTGTTAACGGGCCAGAAATGACCATGGGCCGCGTTGATGACCAGTTTAGGACAGGCCGTTGACGGGCCGATTTGACAGAGAATATTGGGCCTTTAGCTGGGCCGCCCCATTATGGTCTATAGAATCTTGTGGGCCTTTAGCTGGGCCGGCCCATTGTGGTCCGCAAAATCTTGTGGGCCTTTAGCTGGGTCGGCCCATTATGGTCTGCAAAATCGTGTGGGCCTTTAGCTGGGCCGGCCCATTATGGTCTGCTAAATTTTGTGGGCCTTTAGCTGGGCCGGCCCATTATGGTCCGCTAAATCTTATGGGCCTTCGGTTGGGTCGGCCCATATAAACATTGTGGGCCACTTTTTGGCCAGTCCACGTGTCAACATATCATAGGCCCATATCGACCGTTGGATGAGTGACACTGTGTTAACGCTGAGTCGACGCGTGGATCCGTCAGCCAATGAGAATTTTACACGTGGAAAATCGGCATTGGTCGTGGCTGTTAGCGGGTTATCGGATCCACAAAACGGACCCGATAGGTTAACGGTGTCCTGTTACGGTGGATGCCACGTGTCGGTCACCCTTGACGAAAGCACTTCTGTGACGCGTGATTTATCGTCATGGAAGTGGACACTTCCGTGATGATAATTTTGGTAATGTCATGGAACACTTCTAGGAGAGCACAGGTATGACTATCTTGATTCTGTCATAAAATCGTCATGTATGTACATGCATGACCGAAAACGCGACCTACTGTGACAAACACGTATCATCACGGAAGTGTATTTTTTTGTAGTGACATTTGAATTCAACTTAAGGTGGTTTAAAAAAATTGAATTCAACATGAAGTCCATTCAATTATTTGAATTCGATATCATGGCATTTGTAAATCATACCTAAGTTATGGGGGCACCAATCTTTGCTCTGATTTTGTACATAATAGCATATGTAGTCGTGTACAAAATAGATTCAAATTTAGCTCCTCCATTCCAAAATAATCGTAGTTATAAAATTTTCAAGTGTCAAAATTTCAAAAAGAAGCGGATAATTTAATGAGGTTTTCAAACATTCAAGGTCAAATTTAATGGTGTCTATTTAGATCAATCCTTGAAGTTCAAGAGTACTTTAAACGTGAATGTTTGTGTTTCAGAATTTCGAACAAAGCGCCAAAAGAGCCTCTACTCGCCCGAAACCACGTGAGACCAATGTTTGGTAGTACAAGGAAATTACTTTTCTAATAGCTCCGACCCGTGAAACCTACCGGCCCGATGTCCAAAGGTCTAAACCGGGGTAGGTTTGTAGCTTCATCTAGACGCCACACAACCGCCTCCAAAAAACATTCATACACAATGGCTGCCTAAGCACACATGCGCGCGACCAAAATCGCTCCCGCCCACTATTTGGGACACCTGGGATTACCATCCTACCCCCGACCCACAGTAGGTCCGAAATTTAAGATGGGGCCAAAGTTTGTACTTTCCCCAAATTTCAAACAAGTGTGTCCCATCTTCTGTTCAAAAAAGCCAAAAAAATGCTCATCCCAGACCGAAACATGGTTCTCCCTTAGCTCCCCCTCCCCCATCCCACCCATCAACCGCCGCCCTCCTCCATCACGCCAGAGCCGATACCCCGATGTCGTCGTCCACTGCAACCTCAACCGCAACGCCCTCCACGGCTAGTAGTATAAGCCGAGGCCGAGTCGTCTGTACCCGAGCCAGTTCAACCACGCCGTCCTGCGCCTCACCGCTGCCGCTCCAACTTCGCCACCATCCACCGCACTGGAGCTGTTCCTGCTACACCGTCCTTCGTCACCTCGGATCTGCTTCCCCTCCGCCGATATACGGCCACGGCAACACAGTCAACAATTTGGCCATGGGTTTTTCCAAGGATCCACCGTCCTCAAAAACATCGGTGCCCCCAGGAGAAAAAAGAAGATCGCCGCGACATATGGAGGAGACCACACTGGCAACCGATAAGGGTACTCCTCTTCCCTTATTCGTGCAAATCTTACATGTCTACTTGCACGGTATTCATCCCACATAAGACACTAGTTGACCGCTTCTTCTTGATACTAGATGTTCCTAGTAACTCACGATGCACAAGGTTTCTCCTCTATACTATTTCACCTTAGCTAGAGGTCCGTCGCCCCTGGATTTCAATTCTTGGTCAGTTGATTCCCAATTAACGGAAGCATTCCCCGGTGTAACAGGCGCTAGTCCGCCTATTACGCCGGGGAAGCAGCGCCTCAGTGTTTATCTTAGGGGCGTGTGGGGCCTAGAGCTGTTGGCGCCCGATCTAGAGGTTGGCCGGGATTAAAGGGATGGCCTGGGGGCGTTGCCAAGCACAACGGTGGTGTGAGGTCGACGGGAGGGCGGAGCCGCAGAGGCAGGGGTCTAGGGCGATGGTCGCTGGCGATTTGAGAAAGATCATCAACAGTGACTAGCGGGAGGTAGACAAAGGCCGTCTGCCCGTTCCTTATAGATTGAACAGTTCATAAACAAATCGGCTGACCTATTTATTTTCAGTCGACTGTTATCTTGATATGACCACATGTGGTGGTGTGGCGGAGGAGTACCTGCATTTCCTGTGCTCATATATTACAAAATCATACGGAGTAGAATCTAATTTTGTTTGCCATGCAATGTTGTAGAGCTATCATATGTCTCGTGTCATTTATTTTTCAGCCACCTGCTATCTGCTACTTTTACAGTGCACTAGTACTGCACACACTTCACCCATACTCTCACTATTGTGTTTTTATGCAAGGGTATTTAAAAGTCTGCTGCCTTGGAAGAAGCAGAAAAGAAAAGAGAGAAGTCGCTCCAGCGTGGTATGCGGCTAGGCCAGACACGTTTCAGCCGTATAAAGGGTGCAGTGTCAGCAGATGGAGACGGTAAATGTGGCTCTGGAGTTGATGACCTCGCTTGCCATGAACCACCATCCCAGGTGCTTGCTTTAACTTCACGGTGTCACACGTGGTTGCATGTTGCCTATGGTGTCTAGCTTGTATTCGAAAGGCCGAAGTCGGTCTTTATCAAGATAAGGAAAGATATTTTTTACATGAACCACCATCCTGGGAGCACCAGAAGACAAATAGCTAGTCAGGGCACTGGCCGAGTGATACGCCTCCAACGTATCTATAATTTTTGATTGTTCCATGCTATTATATTATCTGTTTTGGATGTTTATGGGTTTTACAATACACTTTTGTATTATTTTTGGGACTAACCTATTAACCGGAGGCCTGGCCCAAATTGCTGTTTTTTTTGCCTATTTCAGTGTTTCTCAGAAAAGGAATATCAAACGGAGTCCAAACGGAATGAAACCTTCTAGAGAATTGTTTTTGGAACAAACGCAATCCAGGAGACTTGGAGTGGACGTCAGGGAAGCAACGAGGTGGCCACGAGGGTCCAGGGCGCGTCCTACCCCCTGGGCGCGCACCCCACCCTCATGGGCCCCTTGTGGCTCCCTGAAAGCTTATTTCGCCTATATATACTCATATACCCTGAAAACATCGAAGAGCACCATAGATCGGGAGTTCCGCCGCCGCAAGCCTCTATAGCCACCAAAAACAAACGGGACCCTGTTCCGGCACCCTACCGTAGGGGGGATTGATACGTCTCCAACGTATGTATAATTTTTGATTGCTCCATCCTATATTATCTACTGTTTTGGACCATAATGGGCTTTATTTTCCACTTTTATATTACTTTTGGGACTAACCTATTAACCGGAGGCCCAACCCAGATTTGTTGTTTTTTTGCGTATTTCAGTGTTTCGAAGAAACGGAATATCAAACGGAGTCCAAACGGAATGAAACCTTCGGGAACGTGATTTTCTCACCGAATATGATCCAGGAGACTTGGACCCCATGTCAAAAAAGAACAGAGGCGGTCACGAGGGTGGAGGGCACCCCCCCCAGGGCGCGCCGCCCTGCCTCGTGGGCCCCCCTTTGATCCACTGACATACTTCTTCCTCCTATATATACCTACGTACCCCTGAACGATCAGATACGGAGCCAAAAACCTAATTCCACCGCCGCAACTTTCTGTATCCATGAGATCCCATCTTGGGGCCTGTTCCGGAGCTCCCACGGAAGGGGAATCCACCACGGAGGGCTTCTCCATCATCATAGCCTCTTCGATGAAGTGTGAGTAGTTTACTTCGGACCTTCGGGTCCATAGCTAGTAGCTAGATGGCTTCTTCTCTCTTTTTGGATCTCAATACAATGTTCTCCCCCTCTCTCGTGGAGATCTTTTCGATGTAATCTTCTTTTTTGCGGTGTTTTTTGAGATCGATGAATTGTGGGTTTATGATCAGGATTATCTATGAGCAATATTTGAATCTTCTCTGAATTCTTTTATGTATGATTGGTTATCTTTGCAAGTCTCTTCGAATTATCCGTTTGGTTTGGCCAACTAGATTGGTAGTTCTTGCAATGGGAGAAGTAATTAGCTTTGGGTTCAATCTTGCGGTGTCCTTTTCCAGTGACAGTAGGGGCAGCAAGGCACGTATTGTATTGTTGCCATCGAGGATAACAAGATGGGGCATATTGCATGAATTTGTCCCTCTACATCATGTCATCTTGCTTAAGGCGTTACTCTGTTTTCATTAACTTCATACTCTAGATGCATGCTGGATAGCGGTCGATGAGTGGAGTAATAGTAGTAGATGCAGGTGAGAGTCGGTCTACTTGTCTCAAATGCGTGATGCCTATATACATGATCATACCTAGATACTCTCATAACTATGCTCAATTACATCAATTGCTCAACAGTAATTCGTTCACCCACCGTAAAATACTTATGCTCTCGCGAGAAGCCACTAGTGAAATCTATGGCCCCCGGGTCTATTCTCTATCATATCAATCTTCCATCACTTTATTATTGCTTTGCTTTTTACTTTGCTTTTTTTACTTTGCATCTTTATACCAAAAATACCAAAAATATTATCTATTATCTCTATCAGATCTCACTCTCATAAGTGACCGTGATGGGATTGACAACCCCTAATCGTGTTGGTTGCGTTGAGATATTTGTTTTGTGTAGGTACGAGGGACTTGCGCGTGGCCTCTTACTGGATTGATACCTTGGTTCTCAAAAACTGAGGGAAATACTTACGCTACTCTGCTGTATCATCCTCTCCTCTTCGGGGAAAACCAACGCAAGCTCAAGACGTAGCAAGACAGATTTCTGGCGCTGTTGCTGGGGAGTCTACGCAAAAGTCAACATACCAAGTACCCATCACAATCTCTTATCTCCCGCATTACATTATATGCCATTTGCCTCTCATTTTCCTCTCCCCCACTTCACCCTTGCCGTTTTATTCGCCCTCTCTTTTCCGTTCGCCTTGATGTCTCTCTTGGCTCATTTTCTCGCTTGGTTGAAATAGTTGAGTATTTATTCTTAAACATAGAAGCTAATATCTATGGATCCTCATCTGCTGGCCAATCTTTGTAAGACATCCAATGTGACGCCCCCGATTCAATCATACACTAATCATGCACGCAAATGTGTACGATAAAGATCAGGGACTCACGGGAAGATATCACAACACAACTCTAAAACATAAATAAGTCATACAAGCATCATAATACAAGCCAGGGGCCTCGCGGGCTCGAATACAAGTGCTCGATCATAGACGAGTAAGCGGAAGCAACAATATCTGAGTACAGACATAAGTTAAAACAAGTTTGCCTTAAGAAGGCTAGCACAAACCGGGATACAGATCGAAGAGGCGCAGGCCTCATCGCAGGATCCTCCTAACTACTCCTGGTCATCGTCAGCGGGCAACACGTAGTAGTAGGCACCTCCGGTGTAGTATGAGTCGTCATCGACTGTGGCGTCTTGCTCCTGGGCACCGGCATCTGGTTGCGACAACCAGGTAGAAAGGAAAGGGGGAAAAAGGGGGAGAAAGCAACGGTGAGTACTCATCCAAAGTACTCGCAAGCAAGGAGCTACACTACATATGCATGGGTATATGTGTAAAGGGCCATATCAGTGGACTGAACTGCAGAATGCCAGAATAAGAGGGGGATAACTTATCCTGTCGAAGACTACGCTTCTGGCAGCCTCCGTCTTGCAGCATGTAGAAGAGAGTAGACTGAAGTCCTCCAAGTAGCATCGCATAGCATAATCCTACCCGGCAACCCCCACCTCGTCGCGCTGTTAGAGAGCGATCGCCGGGTTGTATCTGGCACTTTGAAGGGTGTGTTTTATTAAGTATCCAGTTCTAGTTGTCATAAGGTCAAGGTACAACTCCAAGTCGTCCCGTTATCGAAGATCACGGCCATTCGAATAGATTAACTTCCCTGCAGGGGTGCACCACATAACCCAACACGCTTGATCCCATTTGGCCGGACACACTTTTCTGGGTCATGCCCGGCCACGGAAGATCAACACGTTGCAGCCCCACCTAGGACAACAGAGAGATCAGCACGCCGGTCTAAACCTAAGCGCCGAGTGCAGGGCCCATCGCCTCTTAGCACACCTGCACGCTATGCGGGCGGCCGGAAGCAGAACTAGCCCCCTTAATACAAGATCAGGCTTACGTTCTAAACCGGCGCACGCCGCTCAGTCGCTGACGGCACGAAGGCTTCGGCTGATACCACGACGCCGAGTGCCCATAACTGTTCCCGCGTAGTTGGTTAGTGTGTATAGGCCAGTAGCCAGACTCAGATCAAATACCAAGATCTCGTTAAGCATGTTAAGTATCCGCGAACGCCGAACAGGTCCAGGCCCACCTCTCTCCTAGGTGGTCTCAACCTGCCCTGTCGCTCCGCCACAAAGATCCACTCGCGGGTACTCCTACGAGCCGACCCGTCTTTAGTCACCACATGTATCATGTATAAAGTATATAGTATAAACCCGTGATCACCTCCCAAGTGATCACAGCACGATAGTATAGCACAGCAGACGGACAAGAATGTAGGGCCACTGATGGAATACTAGCATCCTATACTAAGCATGTAGGATTGCAGGTAAAGGTAACAATGAGTAGTAGCAAGGACAAAGCTACGATCAGGATAGGAATAACGTAGAAAGCGGTAACATGCTACACTACTCTAATGCAAGCGAGAGAGTAGAATAGGCGATACACCGGTGATCAAGGGGGGCTTGCTTGGTTGCTCGAGACAAGAAGGAGGGCTCGTCGGTGACGTAGTCGACCACAGGGGCATCAGCATCGTCACGGGGTCTACAGGAGAGAAGAGGGGGGAGAAACAGTAAATACATAGCAAGCAAGTGCAAAACAGGACATCAAGCAGAGCTAGACGTGTTCTAACGCGGTATGAGGTGATACCGGTGAAGGGGGGAAACATCCGAGAAAGTATTCTCGGTGTTTCGCGTTTTCGGGCAGAGGAGCAGGAGGGGGAAAGTTGCGGGTTCGGTATGTTAGGGATGTGTGGCGGACGAACGAGTTGCGTATCCGGATTCGTCTCGTCGTTCTGAGCAACTTTCATGTACAAAGTTTTTCCATCCGAGCTACGGTTTATTTTATATTGATTTAAAAAGATTTTATCATTTTTAATATTTATTCAATTATTTTAATTCAACATTATCCAGAATAGTGCACGCTGACGTCAGCATGACGCCAAGAGTCAACAGGTGTTGATCGGTCAATCGACGTGTGGGTCCAGTGGGACCCACCTGTCATACTATGTTTAGGTTAATTAGGGTTTAGTTAAACTAATTACTGTTTAATTAAACTAACAAGTTAAGCAGATTAATTAAATAGGATTAATTAACTTAATTAACTAATTTTATTAATTATTATTATTATTATTATTATTATTTTAAAACGTTCTAGGGGCGGGCCCCGGTTGTAATTGAATCAATCAAGAGGGGGGTTAGCTTAGTGGGGTGGGGGTTAATTAGCCCCAATTAAGCCAGGGGGCGTTGGGAGTGGCCGAGCCGGGACAACAGAGCTGCGGTGCAGCCATCGGTGCCCTTTGGGGGAGCGACAGAGGCGCGGGCGCGCGGGCACGCTACCGGGCGCTGCCCAGGAGTCGAGGCACGGCCGGGTGCGTCAGGCGCTGCCATGGCGGGAGCCACGGCGTTGGCCACAAGGCTGTGGCGAGGGCCTGAGGCGGCAAGCGCAAGACGGGAAGCGGTGGCGCGCAAGGCGGGAACGGCGAGTGCGCGGCCGACACGGGTAGAGGAGGGAAAAGGCGGCCGCTGATGGCGGGGTGTAGGGTCCAGGGCTGGTGCTCGTGGTGGAGGAAGTAAACGACGGCGGCGTGGAGGAGGCAGGCCGGCGGGGAGGTCCTCCAGGGGAGTGGCTGGCGTCGGCCGACGAGGTGGCGCTGGGACGGCGAGCAGCGCCGGGCGCGCTTGGGAGGCGAGGCGGTGATGAGGCAGGGGCGGCGCCAACGGGGACCAGGTCAGCGACGGCGACGAGCGCGGGGGAGGGGCGGCGTTTTCCCCGATCCAGATCGAGGAGTAGAGGAAGAGTGGGACGAGGGAGAGGGAGTGGGGGCGAGTGGGAGCAAGGGGATCGGGAGGAGTGGGAGAGTCTAGGGTTTGCCGGGGTTGGACCGGGGTATGTAGGCCGGGGTAGTGGGTGGGCCGGCCTGCTAGTGGCCACGTGGGCCAAACGGCCTAGGGAGGGTTCTTCTCCTGTTTGTTTTATTGTTAGTTTTTTTAGTTAATCTTTTCTGTTTTATTAGTTACTACTGTTTTGTATTTTTTTAGGTACTAAATGATTTTAGTTAAATGTGCAAAGTATCACATAAATTCTAGGCAATAATTTTGGCTATTCCAACAAGTTTCAAATATTTTTTTTATAGTTTACATTGTTAATTTAATTAGATTGTTTCAACAAAAAGCTTATGGGTCAGTTGTAAAATGTTAGGGGCACTTATAGATTTTGAAAAAGGTTAATTCTTACATGAAAATTAGCTAGTGAATATTAGCAGCCCAACCTACATTTTTATTTTACCTTTTGAAACTTTTAAATTTCCAAGTTGCATTCCAATTTGAATTTGATCTGGTTTTCAATAAGAGTCGGTTATGCTTAAGAAAAAGGGGTGACATGGCATCATTTGCCAGGGTTTACTGTAGCTTAATTATCGGGGTGTTACATCCAATTATGATGAACCAATTCCTAGTGATTTGTATGCACTAGATTATATTTATAAGCTTTTGCCTGAAATCCGTAAATCTGAAAATTGTGATGAAGTGCCTCACGATAGATCTTTGAATAAAAAGCATGATTGCAATGATTTTATTATAAATTCTATTGATGTAAATTATGCTAATAATATGCAAACCCTAAGCTTGGGGATGCTAGTTTTGCTATGTCCAATACTCATGATTGGGGAGATTCTTCTTATGATCTTGAAAATTTATTTAAGCCCCATGATGAATATAAGATTGATAATAGTGTTTGCAATAATATTGAAAGTGGGTTTGGAAGAGTGTCAACTCTAGATCCCACATATTTGGATAACATTCAATCTTATGAAATTTTTGATAAAAGTGGGCTTGGAGAAATCATGGCTTTAGTTAATGATAATCCCACTATTTTGGAAGAGTGTCAACTTCGCATGCACGTGGATCGTGTTGAGAATTTGTTATGTGATAGCTATATTGTTGAATTTTCTTATGATCCTACATGTAATTATTATGATAGAGGACAATATGGTTATATAAATTTTCATGTTACTAAATTACCTCTCGTTATGTTGAGATTGCTATTGTTTCTTTCCGTTTCCTTGCATATGCTAGTTTTTGCTTGCTACGATAATTTCTTTGCCTATAATATGCCTATGCATTGGAAGCATGTTAGACTTATGTGTGTTTGTCACATGTTTTATGATGCTCTCTTTGTGCCTCAATTCTTGTCTTTCTTGTGAGCATCATTGAAATCTCAATGCCTAGCTAAAAAGGCTTTAAAGAAAAGCGCTTGTTGGGAGACAACCCAATTTTTTTCCTTGCTGATTAGTAATAAACAATCCATCTACCTTCTGTTTAGATGTGGTTTTATGTTTTAATTAGTGTTTGTGCCAAGTGAAACCTATAGGATCTTCTTGGATGATAGTTATTTGATCTTGCTGTAATTTCCAGAAAATTTCGGTTCACGAAAACAATTGTTACAAATTACCAGAACGTGATAAAATAGTGATTCCAATTGCTGCTGATCAATAAACAAATTTCCTAGTTCTTCCTATTTTGGCTGAATTTTTAGAGTAGAAGTAGTTTGCGTTATTTACAGATTACAACAGACTGTTCTGTTTCTGAGAGATTTTGTTTATTGTGTGTTGTTTGCTTATTTTGATGAATCTATGGCTAGTAAAATAGTTTATAATCCATAAAGAAGTTGGAATACAGTAGGTTTAACACCAATATAAATAAAGAACGAGTTCATTATAGTACCTTGAAGTGGTCTTTTTTTTTATTTCTCTAAAGGAGCTCACGAGATTTCTGTTGAGTTTTGTGTTGTGAAGTTTTCAAGTTTTGGGTGAAATTTTTTTATGGATTATGGAACAAGGAGTGGCAAGAGCCTAAGATTGGGGATTCCCATGGCACCCCCAAGATAATACAAGGACACCAAAAAGTCAAAGCTTGGAGATGCCCCCGGAAGGCATCCCCTCTTTCGTCCACTTCCATCGGTAACTTTATTTGGAGCTATATTTTTATTCACCACATAATATGTGTTTTGCTTGGAGCTTCTTGTATGATTTGAGTCTTTGTTTTTTTAGTTTACCACAATCATCCTTGCTGTACACACCTTTTGAGAGAGCCATACATGAATTGGAATTTGATAGAATACTCTATGTGCTTCACTTATATCTTTTGAGCTATATAGTTTTACTCTAGTGCTTCACTTATATTTTTTAGAGCACGGTGGTGGATTTGTTTTATAGAAACTATTGATCTCTCATGCTTCACTTATATTATTTTGAGAGTCCTAAATAGCATGGTAATTTGCTTAATAATTATAATATGCTTGGTATTCAAGATTTGTAAAACTTTCTTTTGAGTGCGTTGAATACTAAGAAAAGTTTGATGCTTCATAATTGTTTTGAGATATGGAGGTAGTAATATTAGAGTCATTCTAGTTGAGTAGTTGTGAATTTGAGAAATACTTGTGTTAGAGTTTGTGATTCCCGTAGCATGCATTATGGTGAACCGTTATGTGATGAAGTCGGAGCATGATTTATTTATTGATTTTCTTCCTTATGAGTGGCGGTCGGGGACGAGCGATGGTCTTTTTCTACCAATCTATCCCCCTAGGAGCATGCGCGTAATATTTTGCTTTGATAACTTGTAGATTTTTGCAATAAGTATATGAGTTCTTTATGACTAATGTTGAGTCCATGGATTATACGCACTTTTCTCACCCTTCCACCATTGCTAGCCTTTCTAATACCGCACACTTTTCGCCGGTATCATACACCCACCATATACTTTCCTCAAAACAGCCACCATACCTACCTATTATGGCATTCCCATAGCCATTCCGAGATATATTGCCATGCAACTTTCCACCGTTCCGTTTATTATGACACGCTCCATCATTGTCATATTGCTTAGCATGATCATGTAGTTGACATCGTATTTGTGGCAAAGCCACCGTTCATAATTCTTTCATACATGTCACTCATGAATCATTGCATATCCCGGTACACCGCCAGAGTCATACACATAGAGTCATATTTTGTTCTAAGTATCGAGTTATAATTGTTGAGTTGTCAGTACATAAAAGTGTGATGATCATCATTTTTAGAGCATTGTCCCAAGTGAGGAAAGGATGATGGAGACTATGATTCCCCCACAAGTCGGGATGAGACTCCGGACGAAAAAAAAAAAGAGAAAAGAGGCCATAAAAAAGAGAAAAGGCCCAAATAAAAAAATTAGAGAAAAAGAGAGAAGGGACAATGTTACTATCCTTTTACCACACTTGTGCTTCAAAGTAGCACCGTGATCTTCATAATAGAGAGTCTCTCATTTTGTCACTTTCATATACTAGTGGGAATTTTTCATTATAGAACTTGGCTTGTATATTCCAATGATGGGCTTCCTCAAATTGCCCTAGTTCTTCGTGAGCAAGCGAGTTGGATGCACAACCACTTAGTTTCTTTTGTTGAGCTTTCATATACTTATAGCTCTAGTGCATCTGTTGCATGGCAATCCCTACTCACTCACATTGATATCTATTGTTGGGCATCTCCATAGCCCGTTGATACGCCTAGTTGATGTGAGACTATCTTCTCCCTTTTTGTCTTCTCCACAACCACCATCCTATTCCACATATAGTGCTATATCCATGGCACATGCTCATGTATTGCGTGAAGATTGAAAAAGTTCTGAGAATGTCAAAAGTATGAAACGATTGCTTGGCTTGTCATCGGGGTTGTGCATGATTTAAATACTTTGTGAGGTGAAGATAGAGCATAGCCAGACTATATGATTTTGTAGGGATAACTTTCTTTGGCCATGCTATTATTATTTTTATGTCAATATTAAACTTTTGTCTTGAATCTTTCGAATCTGAATATTCATACCACAATTAAGAAGAATTACATTGAAATTATGCCAAGTAGCACTCCGCATCAAAAATTCTCTTTTTATTATTTACCTACTCGAGGACGAGCAGGAATTAAGCTTGGGGATGCCTGATACGTCTCCAACGTATCTATAATTTTTTATTGCTCCATGCTATATTATCTACTGTTTTGGACCATAATGGGCTTTATTTTCCACTTTTATATTACTTTTGGGACTAACCTATTAACCGGAGGCCCAACCCAGATTTGCTGTTTTTTGCCTATTTCAGTGTTTCAAAGAAACGGAATATCAAACGGAGTCCAAACGGAACGAAACCTTCGGGAACGTGATATTCTCAGCGAATATGATCCAGGAGACTTGGACCCCACGTCAAGAAAGAAGGGAGGCATCCACGAGGGTGGAGGGCGCCCCACCCCCTAGGGCGCGCCCCCCTGCCTCGTTGGCCCCCCTTTGCTCCACCGACGTACTTCTTCCTCCTATATATACCTACGTAACCCTGAACGATCAGATATGGAGCTAAAAACCTAATTCCACCGCCGCAACTTTCTGTATCCATGAGATCCCATCTTGGGGCCTGTTCCGGAGCTCCCCCGAAAGGGGAATCCACCACGGAGGGCTTCTACATCATCATAGCCTCTCCGATGAAGTGTGAGTAGTTTACTTCAGACCTTCGGGTCCATAGCTAGTAGCTAGATGGCTTCTTCTCTCTTTTTGGATCTCAATATAATGTTCTCCCCCTCTCTCGTGGAGATCTATTCGACGTAATCTTCTTTTTGCGGTGTGTTTGTTGAGACCGATGAATTGTGGGTTTATGATCAGGGTTATCTATGAGCAATATTTGAATCTTCTCTGAATTCTTTTATGTATGATTGGTTATCTTTGCAAGTCTCTTCGGATTAGCCGTTTGGTTTGGCCAACTAGATTGGTAGTTCTTGCAATGGGAGAAGTGCTTAGCTTTGGGTTCAATCTTGCGGTGTCCTTGCCCAGTGACAGTAGGGGCAGCAAGGCACGTATTGTATTGTTGCCATCGAGGATAACAAGATGGGGTTTTTATCATAGTGCATGAATTTATCCCTCTACATCATGTCATCTTGCTTAAGGCCTTACTATGTTTTCATTAACTTAATACTCTAGATGCATGCTGGATAGCGGTTGATGAGTGGAGTAATAGTAGTAGATGCGGTGAGTCGGTCTACTTGTCTCGGACGTGATGCCTATACACATGATCATACCTAGATAATCTCATAACTATGCTCAATTATGTCAATTGCTCAATAGTAATTCGTTCACCCACCGTAAAATACTTATGCTCTTGAGAGAAGCCACTAGTGAAATCTTTGGCCCCCGGGTCTATTCTCTATCATATCAATCTTCCATCACTTTATTTTTGCTTTGCTTTTTTACTTTGCTTTTTATTTTACTTTGCATGTTTACACCAAAAATACCAAAAATATTATCTATCATCTCTATCAGATCTCACTCTCGTAAGTGACCGTGAAGGGATTGACAACCCCTAATCGCGTTGGTTGCGTTGAGCTATTTGTTTTGTGTAGGTACGAGTGACTTGCGCGTGGCCTCCTACTGGATTGATACCTTGGTTCTCAAAAACTGAGGGAAATACTTACGCTACTCTGCTGCATCATCCTCTCCTCTTCGGGGAAAACCAACGCAAGCTCAAGACATAGAAGGGATCCCTCACCGGTGGCCATATTCATCATCCCGGCGCTCTCCATGACGAGGAGGGGGTAGTTCACCCTCGGGGCTGAGGGTATGTACCAGTAGCTATGTGTTTGGTCTCTCTCTCTCATGTCCTTGATTTGGCACGATCTTGATGTATAGCGAGCTTTGCTATTATAGTTGGATCTTATGATGTTTCTCTGTAACATCCCAAATTTTCAATTTGGAATGTTATACATTAGATCATCAATGCATATCATATTTTATTTGCTTTTGGTTTTCATCCGAGAAATTCTACGCAACTCAAGGACCCACGGAGAGAGTTGGGGATTTCGTTATTTTCATATTTGAGTTTTCTCAAATTTTGAGAATAGGATCATTTGATTTTAATTATTTTGTCATCAATTATTTCTATTACAAAAATATGAGAGAGGGAATAAAATGACTTTCCCAAACTAAAGAAATATTGAGGATTTAATAATAAAATCAAACAAGTTTTCTTATTTTGGAGTTTTTCGCCATTTTATTTGAATTTAGGAAAAATGTGTGTTTTTCAAAATTGCATTTAGGCCCCAAATAAATGTTCATCTTGTCCGGCTTGATTTTAGAAGTCAGGGAAAATTTATTTCGGGATTTTTGAAGTCCGTTTAGTATGTATTTTATTTGTTTTTCTGTGCGTTACTATTAAAAAAACGCGAACCGACTTCGGGCCGTACCCGAGCGGGACTCCACCCGGGGCAGCCTTTAAATAGCGCCCGCTCGAGCCGCCCCAGCCCAACAGCGCCACCGCCAGCCCACCCGCGCCCCCAAACCCTAACCCTAGCCCGACCCCGCCCGCCATTTGGGACCACGCCGGACTTCATGGGACCGGCCCGCGTCGGACCGCCGAGTAGCCGGTCACGGGCGTTTTAGTAGCCGCGATTTTTTTTGTTTCATTCTTTTTAAACCGGTCTCGTTCGTTCGTTTTAACGAACGTGTTCATCATTTAGACCCAGTTAACGAACGTTCGTTCGTTAAGCTGTTCGTCGTTTTTCTTTTTCTCGGATCTATTCCGCGTCTGATCGCGATTTCTGATCCGATTTTCGTTCTAGTATAACTTTTCGCTCGTTTATCGGAATCAGGCAATTCAAGCGCCTGGAGTTTCGCCTCGAAACCCTCTATCCGTTTAACCAAGTTCAACAAGTTTTTGTTTCTGTAAAATTTGACTTAGATCCAGATTAGTAAAACGAAGTTGTTTTCTTTCGCCGTTTGACTTTCATTACTTCGTTTGATTTGATTCTTTTTGCAAACCGGAGTTCTTAAGTTGAACTTTCTGGTTAGATCTTTTATTTGAGTTTTACCTGTGCATTAGATGAGTACTTATTGTGTGTTTGTTTGTTTGCGATAGAGTACCCGGAGTGCGCCACTTGCTATTTTGAATCTCTAGGTTTCACGGATCATCAGCAAGGCAAGTAACACTTTGATCATACCCTTTTCCTTACCCAGTTTTTATGCATTAGATCAATCCTCAAACATTGCATGATTTGGATCTAATTAAACTATGGGCTTGGGAAAGTAGTTGAGGTAGTACCTATTACCTGTTTTATTATCAAACGCTTGGGAGTTACTTCTACGTTTGCTTATTATGCCATGCTAGGCTAGTAGGCGTGGATTGGGTGAGTGTATCCATGACAGATGTGAGATTTTTAATTAATGGTTTACTTAAGGTGGCAACTTAAACACACATCTGGGTGGATTGAGGTACCTGGGTGTATTCCAGGATTGCCTGCTGTTTTATTTATGGACCGCCACCCAGGCCCAAAGGGATCATGAGATTTTTCATACTAGAAACTTCTGTGTGCAGGCACAAGCCATTATGGGCTCTGGCATAGTTGATTAAGTCGTGCGAACTCTTACAGGGTAGACTAGCAGATGTAGGGGAAAGTAGGTGTAACGGTCTATCCATCGTAAGGTGCTAAGCGCTTCGAAGAGCGTGTCTCGGTCATCCGTTTCTCAAACACCATGTAGTGCGAGAAATCCAACGGAGGCGATCGAGTCTTGTGGGGAAAAGTGCGCAAACCTCTGCAGAGTGTATAAACTAATCATGATTAGCTGTGTCCCCGGTTATGGACATCTTGAGTATCTAGTGCTTGGATTATCATGTGAATCTCGTCATGTTACTTTAATTAATATTGTTGGGTTTTAATGATGATTACTTAAATTGGGATTGAGAATGCTGTCAACCATTCTCAATGTTTAACAACCACCATGATAGTTAAATAAAATTTATTCCTTTGCAGTAGGTAAAAATTGGCTTTACGCAAAACTGTAACCATAGAGCTTTCCACCGGCCATATATGCATGTAGTATAGTATTACTCTTTCATATTACCCTCTATGTGTTACATTGCCAGCATATTCCATGTGCTGACCCGTTTTCGGGCTGCAACATTTCATGTTGCAGACTTTTCAGACAACGAGTAAGGTGCTTTAGGTCGTGGTTCTATACTCAGTGATGCCGTTGGAGTTGATGGAGTCACTTATCTTCCAAGTCTTCCGCTGTTATCGTTATTAGATGGCCTTAAGCCATATTTATTGTAATAAGTTCTCTCTTGAGACATTCGATGTAATAAGTGTGTGATTGCTACTCTGTTATAGATCCTTCTAGTATTGTGTGGTGTCAGCATTACTGATCCAGGGATGACACCTGAGCACAGAGATCAGACTATTTGAGGTCTAGTCGCTACAAAGATGGTATCAGAGCACACGATGATTGTAGGACATGGCCACTAAGCTAAAGCCCTAGATCACTACTCTTTCTTCTCATTTCTGACTCCCCATCTTTTCTGTTCTTTAGGATGGCAGATGCAAGGAACAAGTTCACACAACCGGATGAAGATACACCCTTTGGATGTCACTTGAAGGAAGTCACTAGATACCTGAACATCGGAGTACCAAGCTTCACCGGGACCTACAACGTCACTTTACCCGAAGAGGAGCGTTGTATGATTCAAGTTCAAGTTCCAGAAAGGACATTCATACCAGTCACGGAGCCCATAGTGTTTCCTTTGATGCACCAACCTAGAGTCTAGGAAAGAGCATGGCAGCCCACATCGCCATGGGACGAATTGGAGAAGTTTACCACAATGATCTCAAGAATACTATCTACCATATTTGTGGGCGCCGAGATGAGCAATGGGAGATGATCGTCACCAGGAGGGACAGATCAATCACAGCTTACATCCAGGAGTTAAACCAGCACATCCGACACCAGGAGAACCAGATGTGCGCAGGTATGGAGGATCTGCAGAAGGCTATGACCAAGATCAAGGAGCTAGAAGAAGAACTCAAGGTTACACGTGAAGACTACATGGAGGAGATCGTCGCTCTAGTGAGACAAAACGGGGACCTTAAGGAGAAGATTGAAGTATTCATGGGAGGTTCAGCACCCAAAAGAGAAGATGACGATTCCACTTGCCCGGATAACTATATCATCATCGACGACACCGACTCGGATCCCGACGATAGTGATGATGACTATGTTGATGAAGCTGGAGCGGATATCATGGAGTCTTCATCGGAGCAATTTTTCTAGTTGACCACCATAACAATAGTAGAATTTTTCCCGATTAAACAGTTAGTTTTAGTCCAAGCACTTTTGTAACGATAGTTAGATCATTGTATGCCCTTGTTTGAATTGATTGGAGTGATATTGATTGTTTTTGACTCATGTGCATATGGGTAGTGCTTTCTCACTAGAACTCATTCTATTCTATTATATCTTATTTTCTAAACCCACAGATGCCTCCGAGACGCGACACCTGATTTGTTTTCCCACCGGAGATCACTCAGTTGATTCAACAGAAAAATGCCTTGATTCAAACACTGGTACAGAACCAAGGCAACAACAACAACAACAACAACAACATCATCAACAACAACAACAACAACAACCCACCACCACCACCTGTTGACCATTTGACTCGTTTCTTAAGGCTAAATCCGCCGGTGTTTTCTAGTAGCACCGAGCCGATTGTTGCAGATGACTGGCTCCGCAAGGTTGGAGGAGAGCTGACTACTGCAGGATGCACTGATGCGGAAAGAGTGCATTTTGCCGCACATAAGCTTGATGGACCCGCAGCATCATGGTGGGAAAATTACACAGCCACCCACCCTATTGACACAGTCACGTGGGATCAGTTTCAGCAAGCCTTCCGTACCGCACACGTTTCAGCAGGAGCTATGGCCATGAAGAAGCGTGAGTTCCGCAACTTACGCCAAGGAGGACGCACAGTAAGCCGGTATGTGGAGAATTTTAGTAAGCTAGCACGTTATGACCCAGATGACATTGCTACAGATGCAGCTAAGCAGGAGAAGTTTCTGGAAGGACTGAATGACGAGCTGAGTATGCAGTTGATGGTAGCAAGCTTCAACAACTACCAGGAGTTGGTAGATCGTGCTCTTATGATTGAGGGGAAGCAGCAGCAGATTGAAAAACGCAAGAGGAAGTATGGACAGGGGAAGTACAATTCTGGAGCTCAGCAGAAGCCCCGTTTTACCCCTAAACCGGGAGTTCATTTTTAGCATACCCATGGAGGAGGTAGCTCGCACAACCATAATGGCCCCAAGAATGGAAACTGGAATGGAGGAAGCAACGGCCAGAACCGTACAACCCCATCAATCCCAGCCAAGACAGAACTGAGTCAAGTCACCTGCTTTAAGTGTCAGAAGACCGGAAATTATGCCAATTGATGTCCTGAAGGCCAGAGTGGCAATGGGAGCTCTGCGAAGAAGCCAAACCCTTTCAGCAGGGGACAAGTGAACCACGTTAATGTGGAGGAGATTGAAGCCCAGCCTGATGCAGTAATAGGTAAGTTTTTGATTAAGTCATTTACTGCACTCGTTCTTTTCGATACTGGTGCATCGCATTCATACATATCAAGGGGATTTGTGGATAAGTATAACCTGCCCACTAAGGTTCTTAGAACACCTATGTTAGTAAGCTCACCAGGAGTGGAGTATATGGCCAGTCAAGGATGTACGAAGTGCCATTAAGTATAGGAAGACATACTTTCCCAACGGATTTAATTATTCTGCAATCCCAAGGTTTGGATGTAATTCTTGGTATGGATTGGCTGTCGATGTATGGGGGAAACATCGATTGCGCCAAAGAAGACAATTTTGCTTCTGACCTTGAGGAAGGAAGAAGGATCAAGTATGTATCCCGGCATGCGCCAAATAGGACGCAAGTAAATTCCTTATGAGGAGTTGTGCGAGGAAGTACCAGTGGTAAAGGATTTCCCTGACGTATTTCCAGAAGAGTTGCCAGGCATGCCACCGGATCGAGATATTGAGTTTTTGATTGAGCTTTTGCCAGGCACTGGGCCAATATCGAAGCGACCGTACAGGATGCCCGCAAAGGATTTGGAGGAGATTAAGAAGCAGATTAAGGAGTTATTGGATAAAGGTTACATTCGCCCAAGTTCGTCGCCTTGGGGATCACCAGTACTTCTAGTGGAGAAAAAGGATGGATCATTAAGGATGGTTGTTGATTATCGTGGGTTGAATGAAGTAACGGTCAAGAACAAGTACCCACTACCAATGATAAATGATCTGTTTGATCGATTGCAAGGAGCTAAAGTGTTTTCCAAGAACGATTTGCGATCAGGGTACCATCAGCTGAAGATTAAGATTCGAGAGCAGGACATACCTAAGACAGCTTTCACCACAAGATATGGGCTGTATGAGTACACCGTTATGTCATTTGGTCTGACTAACGCACCTGCCTATTTTATGAAATGATGAACAAGGTGTTTATGGAGTTTTTGGATAAGTTCGTCATGGTGTTCATTGATGACATTCTGGTTTACTCGAAGAATGAAGAAGAACATAAGGAGCATTTGCGGTTGGTACTCGAGAAGCTCAGAGAACATCAGTTATATGCCAAGTTCAGCAAATGTGAGTTTTGGTTGAAGGAAGTTGGGTTTCTGGGACATGTTATATCCGGAGATGGTATAGCAGTAGACCCCAGTAAAGTTGCCACTATGACCAATTGGGAAGCACCAACAACAGTTGGAGAGATCCGGAGTTTTCTTGGACTGGCAGGATACTACCGGAGATTCATTGAGAATTTCTCGAAGATTGCTAAGCCTATGACAGAGTTGTTGAAGAAGGACACTAAGTTCAATTGGACTAAGGAATGTGAGGCTAGTTTCCAAGAGTTGAAGAAGCGTTTGGTTACCTCACCAGTGTTAGTTCTGCCAGATCAGACCAAGGATTATGAGGTGTATTGCGACGCTTCACATCGTGGACTTGGAGCAGTGCTCATGCAGGAGGGAAGAGTTGTTTCGTATGCTTCACGACAACTGAAGCCACGCATGATTTGGAATTAGCCGCTGTAGTGCATGCTTTGAAAACATGGAGACATTTCCTCATTGGGAACCATTGTGAGGTGTACACGGATCACAAGAGTTTGAAATACATTTTCACGTAGAAGGAGTTAAACCTCAGACAAAGGAGATGGTTGGAGCTCATCAAGGATTATGATATGAGATTGCATTACCATCCTGGAAAGGCTAATGTAGTAGCTGACGCGTTGAGCCGTAAGAGCCATGTCAATACACTAATGACGGGAGAAATACCAAAGGAGTTAGTCGAGGATCTTCGTGAGCTATGTTTGGAAATAGTTTCGAGAGGCTATGTAGCATCATTAGAGATTCTGTCAACTTTGATGGATAGAATAAGAGAAGCTCAGAAAACTGACAAAGAGATTGCCTCTATAAAGGAGAAAATGAGCGAAGGAAAGGCTAAAGGATTTCGTGAGGATGAGCATGACACCCTATGGTTTGAAGACCGAGTTTATGTGCCCAATGACCCGGAGATCAGGAAGTTGATTTTGCAAGAGGCACATGATTCACCATATTCGATTCACCCAGGAAATACCAAGATGTATTTGGATTTGAAGGATACTTTCTGGTGGATCGGAATGAAGAAAGATATTGCGGAATATGTAGCAGTTTGTGATGTATGTCAGAGAGTAAAGGAAGAGCATCAAAAGCCAACAGGATTGTTACAGCCATTGCCGATACCCGAATGGAAGTGGGATAAACTAGGCATGGATTTTATCACGGGATTACCCAGCACTCGTTCAGGCTATGTCTCGATTTGGGTTATAGTTGATCGGTTGACGAAAGTGGCTCATTTCATCCCAGTAAAGACCACTTACACCAGTTCCAAGTTGGCAAAGATATACATGACCAGAATCGTATGCTTACATGGAGTTCCGAGGATTATCGTATCAGATAGAGGAACACAGTTTACCTCAAAGTTCTGGAATCAGTTGCATGAAACCTTGGGTACCAGGCTAGAGTTTAGCACAGTCTTCCATCCGCAGACAGATGGACAGACCGAGGGAGTCAATCAGATTTTGGAGGATATGCTGAGAGCTTGTGCACTAGATTATGGATCTAGTTGGGACGACAATTTGCCATATGCAGAATTCTCTTACAACAACAGTTATCAATCCAGTTTGAAGATGGCCCCTTTCGAAGCCTTGTACGGAAGGAGGTGCAGGACCCCGTTGTTGTGGGATGAAGTTGGAGACCGCCAGTTGTTTGGACCGGATTTGATTAAAGAGTCCGAACAGAAGGTGAAGTTGATTCGCGACAGGCTTAAGGTAGCCCAATCTAGGCAGAAGAGCTATGCAGATTCTAAACGCAAGGAGACAGTTTACGAAGTCGGAGACCGAGTTTATCTTCGAGTATCTCCACTACGAGGAATTAAACGTTTTGGAGTTAAGGGAAAGCTAGCGCCACGTTTTGTAGGACCATATCTTGTTTTGGAACGTATGGGAGAAGTGGCCTACAAATTGGAATTGCCCGAAGGATTGTCAGGAGTTCATGATGTATTCCACGTTTCCCAGTTGAAGAAGTGCCATGCGGAGATGGCTGATATACCACTAATGTAACATCCCAAATTTTCAATTTGGAATGTTATACATAGATCATCATGCATATCATATTTTCATTGCATTGTTGGCTCGATCCTAGAAATCCTACGCAACTCAAGGACCACGGAGAGAGTTGGGGGTTTCGTTATTTTCGTATTTGAGTTTTCTCAAATTTTGAAAATAGGAACATTTGATTTTATTTATTTTATCTTCAATTATTTCTACTATCAAAATATGAGAGAGGGAATAAAATGACTTTCCCAAAATAAAGAAATAATGAAGATTTAATAAAAAATCAAATAAGAGTTTTTTCGGAGTTTTTCACCTTTTTATTTGAATTTAGGAAAAAATGCGCGTTTTTCAAAATTGCATTTAGGCCCCAAATAAATGTTCATCTAGTCCGGCTTGATTTTAGAAGCTGGGGAAAATTTATTTTGGGATTTTTGGAGTCCATTTAGTTCTCTTTTTGTTTTTTTGAGCGTAATTATTAAAAAAAAATCGGAACCGACTTTGGGCCATGCCCGAGCGGGACTCCGCTCGGGGGCACGCTATAAATAGCGGCCACCCGGCGCCCCCAGGCCTCAAGCCGCCACCGCGCTTCGCCCGCCAAGACGTCAACCCCCCGGCCGCCCGCCGCCCGCAGCCACCACCTCGCCGCCCACCCGCCCGCAAACCCTAACCCTAGCCGCCCGACCTCGCCGCCAGATCTGCCGACGCCCGTCGCCGCCGCCATCGCCGAGCCCCGCCGGACTTTGCCGCCGCCGCCGCCTCAATCCGCGTGCCGCCGGTTTTTTAAAAAACCGGACGGTTTTTTTCGGTTTATTATGTTTTTTTAGTTTTCGGTTTTTTCCGGTTTAGGTTAATTAGCGGATGTTCGTCCGTTAGTTCGTTTAAACGAACGCATTCGTCAGATTAGTTTAGTTAATGAACGTTCATTCATTAACCCGTTCGTCGTTTTTCTTTTTCTCGGATTTAATTCGCGATTTTTCTGATCGCGATTTCTGATCCAGTTTTCGTTTTAGTATTTCTTTTCACTCGTTTATCGGAATCAGGCGATTCAAGCGCCTGGAGTTTCGTCTCGAAACCCTCTTTCTGAATAACCAACTTGAACAAGTTTTTTCTACTGTAAAATTTGACCTAGATCCAGATTAGTAAAACAGAGTTGTTTTCTTTCGCCGTTTGTTCTTCGTTGCTTTGTTTGCTTTGTTTCTTTTTGCAAACCGGAGTTCTTAAGTTGAACTAACTGGTTAGATCTTTCGTTTGAGTTTTACCTGTGCATTAGATGAGTACTTATTGTATGCTTGTTTGTTTGTCTGCGATAGAACACCCGGAGTGTGCCGCCTGTTACTTCGAGTCTCTAGGTTTCGCGGATCATCAGCAAGGCAAGTAACACTTTAATCATACCTGTTCTCATACCCAGTTTTATTGCATTAGATCAATCCTCAAACAATGCATGATTAGGATCTAATTAAATTGTGTGTTATGGGAAGTAGTTGAGGTAGTACCTATTACTTGTTTATTTTCAAACCCTTGGGAGTTACTTCTACGTTTGCTTATTATGCCATGCTATGCTCGTAGACGTGGATTGGGTTTGAGTGAATTTCCATGACAGATGTGAGATTGTTAATTAATGGTTTATTTAAGGTGGCAACTAAAACACACATCTGGGTGGATTGAGGCATCTGGTTTCTATCAGGACTTGCCTGTATTTCTTCGGACCGCCACCCAGGCTCAAAGGGATCATAAGATAATTCATGCTAGAAACTTCCGTGTGCAGCCACATGCTACTATGGGCTCTAGCATAGTTGACTAAGTTGTGCGAACTCTTACAGTGGTAGACTAGCTGATGTAGGGGTTGTAGGTTGGTATGGTCTATCACGTACGTAAGGTGCTAGCGCTTATGAAAGACTATGTCTCGGTCATCCGTTTCTCAAACACCATGTAGTGCGAGAAATCAAACAGAGGAGATCGAGTCATGTGGGGAAAAGTGCGCAAACCTCTGCAGAGTGTATAAACTAATCATGATTAGCCGTGTCCCCGGTTATGGACAACTTGAGTATCTAGTACTTGAATATCATGTGAATATCAACATGTTACTTCCAATTAATATTGTTGGGTTTGTTAATGAGTACTTTTAATTGGGATTGAGAATGTTGTCAACCATTCTCAATGTTTAACAACCACCATGATAGTTAAATAATTTTATTCCTTTGCAGTAGGGAAAATTGGCTTTACGCAAAACTGTAACCATAGAGCTTTCCACCAGCCAAATATGCATGCAGTGTAGCTTCTTCATTATTATTGTCTATGTGTTACATTGCCAGCATATTCCATGTGCTGACCCGTTTCCGGGCTGCAACGTTTCATGTTGCAGACTTTTCAGACGACGAGTATGGTGATTAGGTCGCGGTTCTTTACTCAGTGATGCCGTTGGAGTTGATGGACTCGCTTATTCTTCCAAGCCTTCCGCTGTTATCGTTTTTAGATGGCCTTAAGCCATATTTATTTTATTCAGTTCTCTCTTGAGACATTCGATTGTAATAAGTGTGTGATTGCTACTCTATTATAAATCCTCCGAGTACTGTGTGGTGTCAGCATTACTGATCCAGGGATGACACTGAGCACAGAGATTAGACTGTTTGAGGTCTGGTCGCTACAACTAAGAGATATAGTGCCATTGGAAGCGATTCAGTTGAATAACGATTTGACCTATGAGGAGAAACCATTTAAGATTCTCGAGTTTGCCAGCCGATTTACCCGCAACAAGGTTATTAGGTTTTGCAAAGTTCAGTGGAGCCACCACACCAAGGATGAAGCCACCTGGGAGCGAGAGGAAGTTTTGCTAAAGGACCACCCTCACCTATTTTCTAGCCAACCCGAATCTCGAGGGCGAGATTCATCTTAAGGGGGGTAGGTTCGTAACATCCCAAATTTTCAATTTGGAATGTTATACATTAGATCATCAATGCATATCATATTTTATTTGCTTTTGGTTTTGATCCGAGAAATTCTATGCAACTCAAGGACCCACGGAGAGAGTTGGGGATTTCGTTATTTTCATATTTGAGTTTTCTCAAATTTTGAGAATAGGATCATTTGATTTTAATTATTTTGTCATCAATTATTTCTATTACAAAAATATGAGAGACAGAATAAAATGACTTTCCCAAAATAAAGAAATATTGAGGATTTAATAATAAAGTCAAATAAGTTTTTTTATTTTGGAGTTTTTCGCCAGTTTATTTGAATTTAGGAAAAATGTGCGTTTTTTAAAATTGCATTAAGGCCCCAAATAAATGTTCATCTTGTCCGGCTTGATTTTAGAAGACGGGGAAAATTTATTTCGTGATTTTTGGAGTCCGTTTAGTATTTCTTTTATTTGTTTTTCTGTGCGTTACTATTTAAAAAAACGCGAACCGACTTCGGGCCGTACCCGAGTGGGACTCCACCCGGGGCAGCCTTTAAATAGCGCCCGCCGATTGTAATAAGTGTGTGATTGCTACTCTGTTATAAATCCTCCGAGTACTGTGTGGTGTCAGCATTACTGATCCAGGGATGACACTGAGCATAGAGATCGGACTGTTTGAGGTCTGGTCGCTACAAAGATGGTATCAGAGCACACGCTGACTGTAGGACACAACCACTAAGCTAATGCCGTAGATCACTACTCTTTCTTCTCTTTTCTGACTCCTCATCTTTTCTATTCTTTAGGATGGAGGATGCAAGGAAAAAGTTCACACAACCAGATGAAGACTCACCGTTTGGATATCACTTGAAGGAAGTCACTAGATACCTGAACATAGGAGTACCAAGCTTCACTGGAACCTTCAATGCCACTTTACCTGAAGAGGAGCGCTGGATGATTCAAGTCTACATTACAGGAAGGACGTTTGCACCAATCACGGAGCCCATAGAGTTTTCCTTTGATGCACCAACATGGAGCCTAGGAAAGAGCATGGCAGCTCACATCACCATGGGGCGAATTGGAGAAGTTTACCACGAGGATCTCAAGAATACTATCTACCAGATTTGTGGGCGCCCGAGATGAACAATGGGAGATGATCGGCACCGGAGGGACAGATCAATCGCAGCTTATATCCAGAGTTAAACCAACACATCCGACACCGGGAGAATCGGATAAAGCGCAGATATGGAGGATCTGCAGAAGGCTAGAACCAAGATCAAGGAGCTAGAAGAAGAACTCAAGGCTACACGTGAAGACTACATGGAAGAAATCGTCGCTCTAGTGAGACAGAACGGTGTCCTAAAGGTGAAGTTTGGAGTATTCATGGGAGGTTCAGCACCCAAAAGAGAAATGGTCGAATCCACTTGCCCGGATAATTATATCATCATCGACGACACCGACTCGGACTCCGACGACAGCGATGATGACTTTGTTGATGAAGCTGGAGCAGATATCATGGAATCTTTATCGGAGCAATTTTTCTAGTTGACCACCATAGTAGTAGTATTTCCCCCATTTTATATTAGTTTTAGTCCAGCACTTTGTAACGATAGTTAGACCGTTGTATGCCCTTGTTGAAATGATTGGAGTGATATTGTGTGCTTTTTGTCTCATGTGCATATGGGTAGTGTTTTCTCACTAGACGTCATTCTATTCTTAAATCTCGTCTTTTCTTTAAACCCCTCAGATGCCTCCGAGACGTGACCCCGAGTTTGTTTTCCCGCCAGAGATCACTTAGTTGATTCAGCAGCAGAATGCCTTGATTCAGACATTGGTGCAGGGCAACAACAACAACAACAACAACAACAACAACAACAACAACAACAACAACAACAACAACAACAACCCACCACCACCACCACCTGTTGACCATCTGACTCGTTTCTGAGGCTGAATCCGCCGGTGTTTTCCAGTAGCACCGAGCCGATAGTAGCAGATGATTGGCTCCGTAAGATAGGGAGGGAGTTAACCACTTCTGGATGTACAGAAGGAGAAAAGGTGAAGTTTGCCGCACATCAGCTCGAAGGACCCGCAGCAGCATGGTGGGAGAATTTCTGACCACTTACCACCTTAGACACCGTCACATGGGATCGTTTGACAAGTTTTCCGTATTGCCCATGTTTCAGCAGGAGCTATGGCCATGAAGAAGCGTGAGTTTCGCAACTTACGCCAAGGAGGACGGACAGTTGGCCAGTATGTGGATGATTTCAGTAAGTTAGCACGTTATGCCCCAGATGACGTTGCTACGGATGCAGCTAAGCAGGAGAAGTTTCTAGAAGGGCTGAATGATGAGCTGAGTATGCAGTTGATGGTAGCTACTTTTAATAACTACCAGGAGTTAGTAGATCGTGCTCTTATGATTGAAGGGAAGCAGCAGCAGATTGACAATCGTAAAAGGAAGTATGGACAGGGAAAGTATAATTCTGGAGCTCAGCAGAAGCTACGCTTTACCCTAAAGACAGGAGGACAATTTCAGCATACCCATGGAGGAGGTAGCTCTCACCATCATAATGGCACAAAGAATGGAAACGGGAATGGCGAAAGCAATGGACAAAACCGCACCACCCCGTCAACACCATCCAAGGTAGACCTGAGCCACATCACTTGTTTTAAGTGCCGCAAGACTGGGCTTGGGAAAGTAGTTGAGGTAGTACCTATTACCTGTTTTATTATCAAACCCTTGGGAGTTACTTCTACATTTGCTTATTATGCCATGCTATGCTAGTAGACGCGGATTGGGTGAGTGTATCCATGACAGATGTGAGATTTTTAATTAATGGTTTACTTAAGGTGGCAACTTAAACACACATCTGGGTGGATTGAGGTACCTGGGTGTATTCCGTGATTTTCATTGCTTTATTTATGGACCGCCACCCAGGCCCAAAGGGATCATGAGATTTTTCATACTAGAAACTTCTGTGTGCAGGCACAAGCCATTATGGGCTCTGGCATAGTTGATTAAGTCGTGCGAACTCTTACAGGGTAGACTAGCAGATGTAGGGGAAAGTAGGTGTGACAGTCTATCCATAGTAAGGTGCTAGCGCTTCTGAAAGACTGTGTCTCGGTCATCCGTTTCTCAAACACCATGTAGTGCGAGAAATCCAACGGAGGCGATCGAGTCTTGTGGGGAAAAGTGCACAAACCTCTGCAGAGTGTATAAACTAATCATGATTAGCCGTGTCCCCGGTTATGGACATCTTGAGTATCTAGTACTTGGATTATCATGTGAATCTCATCATGTTACTTTAATTAATATTGTTGGGTTTTAAGGATGATTACTTTAATTGGGATTGAGAATGCTGTCAACCATTCTCAATGTTTAACAACCACCATGATAGTTAAATAAAATTTGTTCCTTTGCAGTAGTGAAAAATTGGCTTTACGCAAAACTGTAACCATAGAGCTTTCCACCAGCCATATATGCATGTAGTATAGTATTACTCTTTCATATTACCCTCTATGTGTTACATTGCCAGCATATTCCATGCGCTGACCCGTTTTTGGGCTGCAACGTTTCATGTTGCAGACTTTTCAGACGACGAGTAAGGTGCTTTAGGTCGTGGTTCTATACTCAGTGATGCCGTTGGAGTTGATGGACTCAATTATCTTCCAAGTCTTCCGCTGTTATCGTTATTAGATGGCCTTAAGCCATATTTATTGTAATAAGTTCTCTCTTGAGACATTCGATGTAATAAGTGTGTGATTGCTACTCTGTTATAAATCCTTCTAGTACTGTGTGGTGTCAGCATTACTGATCCAGGGATGACACCTGAGCACAGAGATCAGACTGTTTGAGGTCTGGTCGCTACATTCTCCCCCTCTACCTCTTGTAATGGATTGAGTTTTCCCTTTCAAGTTATCTTATCGGATAGAGTCTTTAAGGATTTGAGAACACTTGATGGATGTCTTGCATGTGCTTATTGTTGGGGAACGTAGTAATTTCAAAAAAATTCCTACGCACACGCAAGATCATGGTGATGCATAGCAACGAGAGGGGAGAGTGTTGTCTACGTACCCTCGTAGACCGAAGCGGAAGCGATCACAACGTAGAGGAAGTAGTCGACGTTCTCCTCGCGATCCAACCGATCCCAGCGCCCGTTACTCCGGTGCCTCCGAGTTCTTGGCACACGCTCAGCTCGGTGACGCTCCTCAGCTCGATCCAAAGAAAGCTCGGGAGAGAGAGTTCCACAAGACGACGGCGTGGTGGACGATCTTGATGTTCTACCAACGCAGGCTTCGCCTAAGCACCGCCACGATATGACCGAGGTGGAATATGGTGGAGGGGGCACCGCTGCGGCTAAGAGATCCAAGAGATCAATTGTTGTGTCTTTGGTGCTAGCCACCCCTCTATTTATATGTTGAGCCCCGGGGTCGAAACTTGGAGCAAAAGCCTCCTCAAAGTCTGTTTTGCCCGAAAGGCAAGAGTCCCACTCGGACTCCAGGACCAAACGCCACAATCCTTGGTGTCTGGCCTAGACGCCATGGGCCTCGGCGTCTGGCCCAGGGCCAGACGCCAGGGTCTCCGGCGTTTGGCCTCGACCTCGCATAAAACTCCTTTTGCACCGACCTAAAGCCTCATGGGCTTGACCCTTGGCCTAAACATATCATCCAATATATGAATCTTTACGTCTCGACCATTTCGAGACTCCTCGTCATGTCCCCGATCTCATCCGGGACTCAACTCCTTCGGTACATCAAAATACAAAACTCATAATATAACCGCCATCGAAACCTTAAGCGCATGGACCCTACGGTTCGAGAACAATGTAGACATGACCGAGACATCGTCTCGGTCAATAACCAATAGCGGGACCTGGATGCCCATATTGGCTCCTACATATTCTACGAAGATCTTTATCGGTCAGACCGCATAACAACATACGTTGTTCCCTTTGTCATCGGTATGTTACTTGCCCGAGATTCGATCGTCGGTATCCAATACCTAGTTCAATCTCACATTCTTGGCAAGTCTCTTTACTCGTTCCGTAATACATCATCTCACAGCTAACTCATTAGTTGTAATGCTTGCAAGGCTTAGTGATGTGTATTACCGAGAGGGCCCAGAGATACCTCTCCGACAATCGGAGTGACAAATCCTAATCTCGAAATACGCCAACCCAACATCCGCCTTTGGAGACACCTGTAGTACTCCTTTATAATCACCCGATTACGTTGTGGACGTTTGGTAGTACCCAAAGTGTTCCTCCGGTAAACGGGAGTTGCATATTCTCATAGTTATAGGAACATGCATAAGTCATGGATAAAAGCAATAGCAACATACTAAACGATCGGGTGCTAAGCTAATGGAATGGGTCATGTCAATCAGATCATTCAACCAATGATGTGACCTTGTTAATCAAATGACAACTCCTTTGTCTATGGTTAGGAAACATAACCATCTTTGATTAACAAGCTAGTCTAGTAGAGGCATACTAGTGACACTCTGTTTGTCTATGTATTCACACATGTATTATGTTTCCGGTTAATACAATTCTAGCATGAACAATAAACATTTATCATGAAATAAGGAAATAAATAATAACTTTATTATTGCCTCTAGGGCATATTTCCTTCACTTATCTGTGGTGACAATGGGATATCACGTCTACTTGATGTATGTTTTGGTGATCAACTTGCGGGTTCAGTGACCTTTTGAACTTATGCATAGGGGTTGGCACACGTTTTCGTCTTGACTCTCCGGTAGAAACTTTGGGGCACTCTTTGAAGTTCTTTGTGTTGGCCGAATAGATGAATCTGAGATTGTGTGATGCATATCGTATAATCATACCCACAGATACTTGAGGTGACATTGGAGTATCTAGGTGACATTAGTGTTTTGGTTGATTTGTGTCCTAAGGTGTTATTCTAGTATGAACTCTATGATAGATCGAACGGAAAGAATAGCTTCGTGTTATTTAACTATGGACTCTTGAATAGATCGATCAGAAAGGATAACTTTGAGGTGGTTTCGTACCCTACAATAATATCTTCGTTTATTATCCGCTATTAGTGACTTTGGAGTGACTCTTTGTTGCATGTTGAGGGATACTTATATGATCCAGTTATGTTATTATTGTTGAGAGAACTTGCAATAGTGAAAGTATGAACCCTAGGCCTTGTTTCCCAGCATTGCAATACCGTTTACACTCACTTTTACCACTTGTTACCTTGCTGTTTTTATATTTTCAGATTACAAATACTCATATCTACCATCCATATTGCACTTGTATCACCATCTCTTAGCCGAACTAGTGCACCTATACAATTTACCATTGTATTGGGTGTGTTGGGGACACAAGAGAATCTTTGTTATTTGGTTGCAGGGTTGTTTGAGAGAGACCATCTTCATCCTATACCTCCCACAGATTCATAAACCTTAGGGCATCCACTTGAGGGAAATTTGCTACTGTCCTACAAACCTCTACACTTGGAGGCCCAACAATGTCTACAATAAGAAGGTTGTGTAGCAGACATCATGATCTTTTCTGACGCCGTTGCCGGGAAGGTGAGTGCTTGAAGGTATATCTTTAGATCTTGCAATCGAATCTTTTAGTTTCTTGTTTTATAACTCGTTTAGTTTATAAAAGAAAACTACAAACAAATGGAATTAAGGGTGCCTCATATGCTTCATCTTTTTAATGTCTTTCGTGAAAATGATGGGAAGGAAAATTGTGCTCAAGTACTAGAAGAATAATTACATAGAATGCTTGGCATAAAATATGTGAATGATGAGCATGATTGCAATGTTGTTAGTATGAATTCTTTGAATACCTATGATGCTAATGATATGCAAAGCCACAAGCTTGGGGATGCTATGTTTGATGAAGATAATATTTTTTGTCCCCCAAGTTTTGATGAGCAAATTTATTATGGTAAAAGCATGCCTCCTATTTATGATGATTATTGTGATGACACGTATGCCATATAGAATAAACATAACCATGAAACTTGTCATCATGATTTTAATCTTCAATTGGATTATGTCTCACATGATAGTTATTTTGTGGAGTTTGCTCCTACTACTATGCATGAGAAGAATTTCGCTTATGTGGAGAGTAATAAAATTTCTATGCTTGTAGATCATGAAAAGAATGCTTTATGTGATGGTTACATTGTTGAATTCATTCATGATGCCACTGAAAATTATTATGATAGAGGATCATATGCTTCTACATATTGCAATAATATCAAGTTTCGTCTCTATGTGTTGAAAATCTTGAAGATTTACTTGTTTTGCCTTCCTATGCTAGTTCATTATTGTTCCCACAAGTTGTTTGCCCGCAAAATCCCTATGCATAGGAAGTGGGTTAGACTTAAATGTGCTAGTCATATTCTTCATGATGCTCTCTTTATGTTTCAATTTTTATCTTTTATACGAGCATCATTGAAATCATCATGCCTAGGTAAAAAGGAAATAAAGAAAAGCGTTTGTTGGGAGACAACCTAATATTTACCCTTAATGTTTTTGTGTGTCCACATGATTATGCTACTGTATTAATCATGTTTTATAGCTTTTTTTAATAAAATGCCAAGTAAGACCTTTAGGATAGCTTACGGTGATAGTTGTGTTGATCCTGCTGAAAATCAGAAACTTTTGCGCCCAGTAAATTAGTTTTGATAATTCATAGAAACGTGCTTTTGATCAGATTCTATTTGCTATGGAGTTTTACACAAATTTCTCAGGTTTTCCTAATTTGGTAGGATTTTTGGAGTTAAATAAGTATTCAAGAGTTACAGATTACTACAGACTGTTCTGTTTTTGACAGATTCTGTTTTCTATGTGTTGTTTGCTTATTTTGATGAATCTATGAGTAGTATCGGAGGGTATGAACAATAGAGAAGTTGGAATATAGTAGATATTACACCAATATGAATTTAGAATGAGTTCACAACAGTACCTAAGTGGTGTTCTATTTTCTTATACTAACGGAGCTTACGAGTTTTCTGTTGAGTTTTGTGTTGTGAAGTTTTCAAGTTTTGGGTAAAGATTCGATGGACTATGGAATAAGGAGTGGAAAGAGCCTAAGCTTGGGGATGCCCAAGGCACCCCAAGGTAATATTCAAGGACAACCAAGAGCCTAAGCTTGGGGATGCCACGGATGGCATCCCCTCATTCATCTTCGTTCATTGGTAACTTTACTTGGAGCTATATTTTTATTCACCCCATGATATGTGTTTTGCTTGGAGCGTCATTTTATTTTGTTAGTATTTGCTTGCTGTTATTTAGAATAATGTTTTGTATCTATATTTTCAATAAAAATGTCAAGGATAGCCTTTACCATGCTTATTTTGCAAGTATACATGTTGCTGTTTCAAAACAGAAAGTTTACCGCTGTTGCAAAAATTCCCTAGAAAAGTTAGAAAATGATAAAATGTTTAATTTTTTTCATATTGAGATCTGATAAATCTTCTACATTGTGGTAGACTTACATAATTTTTGGAGTTAGGGAAGTATGATGAATCTTGCATTCTTTACAGATTGTACTGTTTTGGCAGATTGCTGTTATGTTTGCATTGTTTGCATATGTTTACTTGTTTAATGATTCTATTTGAGGATAGGAGTATTAAATATGCATAGACATTTAGTATGCAATGTTGAATAATAATTTTTGTGATTTGTTACAGTAGAAAATGATAAGGTTTTTGCATTGGTTTATACTAACTTATCTCACGAGTTCTTGTTCAGTTTGGTGTGGATGAAGATTTTGAGATTTAGGAAACCGAGATATAAAAGGAATTAAGGAGACACAAAAGCTCAAGCTTGGGGATTCCCAAGGCACCCCAAGATACTATTTCAAGAGGTCTCAAGCATCCAAGCTTGGGGATGCCCCGGTAGGCATCCCACCTTTCTTCTTCAACAATTATCGGTTAGTATCGGTTGAACCTAAGTTTTTGCTTCTTCACATGATGTGTGCTATCCTTGAAATGTCATTTTGTTTTGTTTTGATTGCTGTTTGAATAAAATACCAAGATCTGAAATTCTTTAATGTTAAATAGTCTTCACATAGTTGCACAATTATTCGACTACTCATCGATCTTCACTTATATCTTTTGGAGTAGTTTGTCATTTGCTCTAGTGCTTCACTTATATCTTTTTAGAGCACGGCGGTGGTTTTATTTTGAAGAAATTAATGAACACTCATGCTTCACTAATATTATTTTGAGCTTGTTTTAGAATAGCATGGTAATTTGCTTTGGTTATGAATTTAGTCCAAAAATGATGAGCATCCAAGTTGGGTATAATAAAAACTATCATATAAAGTGCATTGAATACTATGAGAAATTTGATACTTGATAATTGTTTTGAGATATAAAGGTGGTAATGTTAGAGTCATGCTAGTTGGGTAATTATGAAATTGAGAAATACTTGTGTTAAAGTTGGCATGTCCCGTTGGGGGAGTCCTGGACTAAGGGGTCCTCGGACAGCCGGACTATATACTTTGGCCGGACTGTTGGGCTATGAATATACAAGATAGAAGACTTCGTCGCGTGTCCGGATGGGACTCTCCTTTGCGTGGAAGGCAAGTTGGCGATTTGGATATATAGATTCCTTTCTCTGTAACCGACTTTGTACAACCCTAGCCCCTCCCGGTGTCTATATAAACCGGAGGATTTAGACTTCTAGGGTTTAGCCGCAATTATCATAACCTCATAGGCCAGACTTCTAGGGTTTAGCTATTACGATCTCATGGTAGATCAACTCTTGTAATACCCATATTCATCAAGATCAATCAAGCAGGAAGTAGGGTATTACCTCCATAGACAGGGCCCGAACCTGGGTAAACATTGTGTCCCCCGCCTCCTGTTACCATTAGCCTTAGACGCACAGTTCGAGACCCCCTACCCGAGATCCGCCGGTTTTGACACCGACATTGGTGCTTTCATTGAGAGTTCCGCTGTGTCATCGAAGATAGGCTCCATCAATCATCTACAACAATGCAGTCCAGGGGGGAGACCTTCCTCCCTGGACATATCTTCGTATTCGGCGGCATTGCACTATGGGTCAACTCGCTTGGCCATCTAGAGCAAGTCGATAGCTACGCTCCTGGCCATCAGGTCAGATTTGGAAGCCTGAATTTTGTGGCCGATATCCGCGGAGACTTGATCTTCGACGGATTCAAGCCCATGACGGCTGTCCTCGGCCACCATGATGAACATGACCTAGATCTATCATCTGGCCGCACACAGGAGATAGCGCATGTGGCCGCCCTGGCCCTAGAGCCAGAGCGGGCTGCGTCGTTCGAAGACGGGAAGTTCAACCCCGCCGCGGAGGCCACAGATTCAGCAGTGCTCGAGCCACACATAGACCCAACATCAAGTTGGGCTTGTGTTACCGGAACCTCAGACTCGTCTCCGGCCATGGGTTCCGGACCATGTGCACCCGCGTCCATCGATCCTGATTGGGCGCCTGTACTGGAGTTCAGCTCCGCAGACATCTTCCAGGACTCGCCTTTTGGCGACATGTTAAGCTCATTGAAGTCCCACTCCTTGTCAGGAGACTCTCGGCTGAACTATCTCCAGCTCAAATGGGAAGTGGATGATGAAGAAATTTGCTCCCCACCCACCACCCACCTTTTAGCCACTATCGATGACTTAACTGATATGCTTGATTACGACTCCAAAGACATCGACAGTATGGACGACGATGCCGGAGAGGACAAGGAACCACTACCTACAGGGCGTTGGATAGCCACCTTCTCGTACGACATATACATGGTGGATACACCCAAAGAAAATAACAGGACGATTAAAATCCAGACGAGGATAAACCTCCTAAGATACAGCCGAAGCGCTGACGTCAGCGGCGCCGCTCTAAGCCACACCATAGTAAAAACAGCAATACCGTCACAGAAGAGGACAACACTCCAGACGGTGCCGGAAACAATGAAGATCTCGTTGAGCCGACGTCCGAATAGGAGGAACAGGATGATGGGAGAGTCAGCCGTGGCGAACAAGCCGTGAACGAAGACTCGGAGGATAGCAACTACCTTCCGCTCTCCGAGGACGAGGTTAGCCTCGGCGAAGAAGATTTCATTGTGCCTAAAGAGCCCGCCGAACAGGAACGCTTTAAGCGTCACCTAATTGCCACTGTAAGAAGCCTGAAAAAGAAGGAGCAGGAGCTTCAAGCTGATCAAGATCTACTCAATGAAAGATGGACTAATGTCCTGGCAGCCGAGGAATATGGCCTCGAGCGCGCATCCAAAAGCTACCCGAAGCGCAAACTGTGACCACAGTTCGATGACGAGGTGCTGGAGCCCGCCCTACCAAGGTACAATACGGCTGACCGACCACCACGTGGCCGGGACAAAGCGGCACCTCAAGCAGAATACCAGCCCGCCCTACCTCGCCGAACAAACAGAAATACAACAGCCACTACAAAAAAAAATACACTTCCGTGATGATACGTGTTTGTCACAGTAGGTCACATTTTTTGTCATGCATGTACATCCATGACAATTTATTGACAGAATCAAGATAGTCATACCTGTGCTGTCATAGAAGTGTTCCATGACATTACCAAAATTATCATCACGGAAGTGTCCAGTTCCATGTCGATAAATCGCGTGTCACAGAAGTACTTTCGTCAAGGATGACCGACACGTGGCATCCACCGTAACGGAACACCGTTAAGCTATCGGGTCCCCTTTTGGATTCGATAACTCGTTAACAGCCCGGACCAATGGGGATTTTCCATGTGTAAAATCATCATTGGCTGGAGGAAACACGTGTTAGCTCCCCGTTGGCACATGTGTCACTCATCCAATGGCCGAGATGTGCTTATGATATGTTGAACGTGGACCGGCCCAAAAGTGGCCCATAAAGTTTAAATGGGCCGGCCCAACTACAGGGCCACAAGATTTTGCGGTCCATAATGGGTCGGCCCAGCAAAAGGCCCAATAGATATTGCGGGCCATAATGGGGCGGCCCAGCTAAAGGCCCACAAGTTTTTGCGGGCCATAATGGGCCGGCCCACCTAAAGGTTCATGAGATTTTATGGCCATAATGGGTCAAGTGAGCTAAAGGCCCCCAAGACTTTGTGGACCATAACGGGCCGGCCCAGCTAAAGACCCACGAGATTCTGCCGCCCATAATGGGCCGACCCAGCTGAAGGCCCAAAAGATTTTGATGACACTAGTAGGCCGGCCCATTAACAGGCTGCCATGTTTTGGGCCAAATGCCGGCCCATATTTGATCCGGTCCGTTAACAGCCTGCCACATTCCGGACCTAATAGAGGCCCATATGAGATCTGGCCCGTTAAAAGCCTCCCACGTTCTGGGCCAAATTACGGCCCAGACCAGGTCCGGCCCTTTGAGAGGCTTTGGGCTAAATTAGGGCCCATATCAAATTCGGCCCATCAACTGGAGGCTATGCTTTTGGGCCCACTTGATAAAGGGCCATTTATTAATTCACCCTGATATTAGTTTCGGCCTATTAAAGGCCCGTTTAACATTTCGGCCCTATATATATTTCGGTATGTTAAAAGCCCGTCATATAGTTGGGCCTAACTACGGCCCCGTTTGCATCCGGCCTGCTCACAGCCGATAATCTGATTGGGGCTAAGAAAGACCGAGACAATTTTGGCCTATTATAAGCCCTTGATTTGATTGGCACAATCATGGGCCGGGGTCTATTTCGGCCTTCTGCCGGCCCGTGAGCTGCTCGGCACATTTCAGGCCCAACCTACTTTTCGGCCTCCTAAAAGCCCATTGAGTTTTACTGGGAAAATAGGGCCGGCCGTTTACTCGGCCTATTAAAGGCCCGAATCTACTAGTGGGCCAGTTTACATTGAGGCCTGTTAACGGACCAAGATGACGGGGCCCATGATGCGGATCATACATAGTGATTTGCATGACGGCCCGATTATGTACCGTAATTTTATGGTTTGGCTGGCTTACTGCGAAGACATGATATATATACAGTAAAATAACTGCAGCATCGTGAATAAGAAAAAAACCTAGACTATACAATAAAGAAATTACGGCATATTACATCCACTGGGCATCAAAGTTCGCCACCATGATAATAAAGCACAAGCAGATAGCAGATTACATACACTAGGCATCAAAGATCACCACCAGTGCAATTAAACATGCTGACACAATAATATACAAGACCGACAACACTTCAATAGAGTTCAAGAAAGGTTAGCCTTGCTCGGAAGCTGCAGCGCAAGCAGCTAAGCAAGCAGATGAGACTGCACTTGTTTGACACTTATATCCTCCTCACTCTGAAAGATAAACAAGCAGACAGATGACAGGTTTTGCACATATAAGTATCAGTGCTGACAATTCATCACATTTCTTACTGACGAATAAAGTGACACCGTTTAAAATAGAATTAACACAATATGGTATTGTTCAGGTCAAGACATGTTAGGAAATGACATTGTGAAGGAGTTGGCAGCTTCACGACACCACTGGATTATAGATCAAGAACTCATAAGTATCAATGGTAAGTGTGCTGTCAATTTACCCTTTTCAGATTGGCCAAATAAGATTGCTTGCTCTGTATAGTGTAATTTACATGGCATGAAGAAGGAACTTGGTTGTACAACTGAAAACTTAAATTGAGAAGGACAAACTTTTGTTTATGAACTACATAATAGACTTTAAACATGGAATTTGATGCAAATACCAAAAATAAACAACTGTTGCAGTCATGCCTAACCAAATATACACATAAAAGTTTGAACGCTTGAGAAGGACAAACTTACATTATTGGTGAAGGCAGGCTCTATAAAGCCCTTGTCCATTCTGATGGGGGGGGGGAATTCAAGAAGTTTACCACGGAATCTTCTTCATAAGCATTGCTTTTATTCTACATTTTGTTAAGAGTAAATATAGATGTGACAATATAAAAAAATGGAGAATATTTAAGATAAGATGAAGAGTGATGCTACATAACCAAGTAGCTGTAAATGTAAGTACAGCGATATAGGTAAAAGGTACAGCCAAGAGCAATGCAGAGATAAACTTCTTCAGTACCATCGGTGTTATCCAACCTTATGGTAAGAGTAAATATAGAGCTGATGTGTAGAAAATGGACGACAAAGGAAAATAAGCTGCAGAGTGATGGTACATGAACAACTACCTGTCAATATAAGTACACTAATAAAGGACAGCAGGTACTTACAAGAACAATGCAGAGCTAAAAAATTTCATTGGCATTGGATATATTCTACACTAATGTAACCATTCATACATATAAGATAATTTGGAGCGAACAATTTATAAGCAAGCTATCATGCATACTACTGTCACATAATGAACTAGGTATGTATGCAAGTACAGTGATACAGGACAACAGGTACTAACAAGAGCAAAGCAGCGGGCAGCATATTTGCGATATTATGTCGTTCTTTTCAAACTGGAATTCTTTTTCGAGCAGGTTTCTGATAATCCACAAGTATAGGGGATCGCAACAGTTTTCGATAAGTAAAAGTGTCGAACCCAACGAGGAGCTAAAGGTAGAACAAATTTTCACTAAAGTTCTGTCGACCACCGATACAACTCTACACACGCTTGACATTCGCTTTACCTAGAACAAGTATGAAACTAGAAGTACTTTGTAGGTGTTTTTGGGTAAGCTAGCAAGAAAGTAAAGAGCACGAAAATAAAACTAGGGGCTGCTAAGGTAAAGACACAACTAAATTAAATATAGCGAGTGTGGAAAAGTGATGGTAGGTTTGGCGAAATTGTCCCTTAAGCAATTGACTACCTTACTAGACCGATAGCAAGTTTTATGTGGGAGAGGCCACTGCTAGCATGTCATCCCTTACTTGGAATTCTATGCACTTATGTTTGGAACTATTAGCAAGCATCCGCAACTACTAACGTTCATTAAGGTAAAACCCAACTATAGAATTAAGATATATTGGTCCCCCTTCAATCCCGTATGCATCAATTTCTATGCTAGGTTGAAGCTTCTGTCACTCTTGCCCGTCCAATACATAGTCCTATCAACATACAACTAACCCTATGGTGTGATCCACGCGCGCGCTCATATGATGGGCACCAAAGGACAGCAACATAACCACGAGCAAATTAAATCAATCATAGCAATTCATCAACCACCGATAGGACAATGAAAATCTACTCAGACATCATAGGATGTCAACACATCATTGGATAATAATATGAAGCATAAAGCACCATGTTGAAGTAGAGGGTACAGCGGGTTGTGGGAGGGTGGACCGTTGTAGATAGAGGGGGGAAGGTGATGGAGATGTTGGTGAAGATGGCGGAGGTGTTGGTGAAGATCGCGGTGATGATGATGGCCCCCGGCGGCGTTCCGGCGCCACCGAAAGCGAGGGGGAGAGAGCCCCCCTCCTTCTTCTTCTTCCTTGACCTTCTCCCTAGATGGGAGAAGGGTTTCCCCTCTGGTCCTTCTCTACCATGGCTTGGGAGGGGCGAGAGCCCCTCCGAGATTGGATCTATCTCTCTGTTTCTGCTCGCTCGCCTGTTTCACCGTTTCGCGTATATAAGGAGATCCGTAACTCCGATTGGCCTGAAACCTTTTCCCTGATTTTTTTTCCGAATATGATCTTTCTTGCGGCAAAAGAGGAGCATCAACCGCCTTACGGTGGGCTCACAACGGTAGGTGGCGCGCCCAGGGGGGGCGCGCCCCCCTGCCTTGTGACCACCTCAGGCACCGTCTCGCGTGGATTTTTCTTCTGGAATTTTCCATATTTTCCAAAAATAAGCTCCGTCCGTTTTTATCCCGCTTTGGACTCCGCTTTGATATGGATATTCTGCGAAACATAAAACATGCAATGTACATGAACCGACATCGGGCAATCGGATCAATATGTTAGTCCCAAAAATAATATAAAAAGTTGCCAAAAAGTATATGAAAGTGAATAATATTGGCATGGAACAATCAAAAATTATAGATACGACGGAGACGTATCAGCATCCCCAAGCTTAATTCCTGCTCGTCCTCGAGTAGGTAAATGATAAAAAAATAATTTTTATGTGGAATGCTACCTAGCATAATCTTGATCATTTGTCTAATCATGGCATGAATATTAAGACACGAGTGATTCAAAGCAATAGTCTATCATTTGACATAAAAACAATAATACTTGAGCGTACCAATAAAGCAATCATGTCTTTTCAAAACATCAAGGCCAAAGCAAGCTTATCCCTACAAAATCATACAGTTTGGCCATGCTTCATTTTCACACACAAAATGCCCCCATCATGCACAACCCCGATGACAAGCCGAGCAATTGGTTCATACTTTTTAATGCGCTTCAACTTTTTCAACCCTCACGCAATACATGAGCGCAAGCCATGGATATAGCACTATAGGTGGAATAGAATATAATGATGGAGGTTATGTGGAGAAGACAAAAAAGGAGAAAGTCTCACATCGACGCGGCTAATCAACGGGCTGTGGAGATGCCCATCAATTTATGTCAATGCGAGGAGTAGGGATTGCCATGCAATGGATGCACTAAGAGCTATAAGTGTATGAAAGCTCAACAAAAGAAACTAAGTGGGTGTGCATCCAACTTGCTTGCTCATGAAGACCTAGGGCATTTGAGGAAGCCCATCGTTGGAATATACAAGCCAAGTTCTATAATGAAAATTCCCACTAGTATATGAAAGTGAAAGCATAGGATACTCTCTCTATGAAGAACATGGTGCTCCTTTGAAGCACAAGTGTCGTAAAAGGATAGTAACATTGCCCCTTCTCTCTTTTTCTCTCATTTTTTTCTCTCTTTTTTTGGCCTTCTCTTTTTTTGGCCTTTCTCTTTTTTTTATTTTTTTTCATCAGGAGTCTCATCCCGACTTGTGGGGGAATCATAGTCTCCATCATCCTTTCCTCACTGGGGCAATGCTCTAATAATGATGATCATCACACTTTTATTTACTTACAACTCAATATTACAACTCGATATCTAGAACAAAGATATGACTCTATATGAATGCTTCCGGCGGTGTACCGGGATGTGCAATGATCTAGCGTAGCAATGACATCAAAAAACGGACAAGCCATGAAAACACCACGCTAACTATCTTACGATCATGCAAAGCAATATGACAATGAATGCTCAAGTCATGTATATGATGATGATGGAAGTTGCATGGCAATATATCTCGGAATGGCTATGGAAATGCCATGATAGGTAGGTATGGTGGCTGTTTTGAGGAAGATATAATGAGGCTTATGTGTGACAGAGCGATCGTATCACGCGGTTTGGATGCATCGGCTAAGTTTTCACCAACTCTCGAGGTGAGAAAGGGCAATGCACGGCATCAAGAGGCTCGCAATGATGGAAGGGTGAGAGTGCGTATAATCCATGGACTCACATTAGTCATAAAGAACTCATATACTTATTGCAAAAGTTTATTAGCCCTCAAGCAAAGTACTACTACGCATGCCCCTAGGGGGATAGATTGGTAGGAAAATACCATCGTCATTCCTCGACCGCCACTCATAAGGAAGACAATCAAAGAAACACCCCATGCTTCAAATTTGTCACACAACGGTTACCATACGTGCATGCTACGGGACTTGCAAACCTCAACACAAGTGTCTCTACAATCCACAACCACCCACTAGAATAACTCTAGTATCACCATCTTTATATCGCAAAACTATTGCAAGGAATCAAACATATCATATTCAGCGATCTACAAGTTTATGTAGGATTTTATGACTAACCATGTGAATGACCAGTTCCTGTCATCTCTCTAAATAGATATAAGTGAAGCAAGAGAGTTTAATTATTTCTACAAAAGATATGCCCAAACTCTAACAAATATAAGTGAAGCAAAAGAGCATTCTACAAATGGCGGTTGTCTATGTAAAGAGAAACAGGCAATCCAAACTTCAAATGATATAAGTGAAGCACATGAAGCATTCTATAAAGCCATACTCAAAATATTTAAGTGAAGTGCATAGAGAATTCTATAAATCAACCAAGGACCATCTCATACCAGCATGGTGCATAAAAGAAAATTAAAAACCTAATTGCAAAAGACGCTCCAAGATTGCACATATCGCATGAACTGAAAACATATCGATATTTGTTGAAGAAAGAGGGGATGCCTCCCCAGCATCCCCAAGCTTAGACGCTTGAGTCTCCTTGATATTTACTTGGGGTGCCTCGGGCATCCCCAAGCTTGAGCTCTTGCCTCTCTTCCTTCTTCTCACATCGAAACCTTCTCAATCAAACACTTCATCCACACAAAACTTCAATAGAAAACTCGGTAAGATCCGTTAGTATAATAAAGCAAATCACTACTCTAAGTACTTTAGCAAACCAGTTCATATTTTGTTTTTGCATTTTGTCTACTGTAACATAACTTTTTCATGGCTTAACCCACTGATATAAATTGATAGTTTCATCAAAACAAGCAAACTATGCATCAAAAAACAGAATCTGTCTAAAACAGAACAGTCTGTAGCAATCTGAATATTCACCATAGTTCTGATACTTGAAAAATTATGAAAAAAATAGGAAAAATAAAAACTTTGTACAGAAAGACAATGCAAAAAGAATCAGAACCATTTGACGTTCCAGCAAAACGCTAAAATTCGCGCACTACAGCCAAAGTTTCTGTCCTGCACCGCACAAACCAACAAGCATTGTAAACATCCTAAAGGCAAACCTTGGCACATTATTTTTATAATACAATGGAATTGTACAAGGGGATAATTATTTTTGTTGAAAAGTTTCTGTAATCAAGATTCACAAATTTGCCGTGAGCATGAACAAAGTTCAAGGAGCTCTCCCACTTCAACAATGCTTGTCTTTCTCACTTTCACTTTTCTTTTTGAAAAGTTTTGGGTTCCCCTCTTTACTTTTGTTGTTTTTTTAAACTATATGAAAGCACTCAACAGAAATAAATGACTCTCTAAAACTTCCGGGTTGTCTCCCTGGCAGCGCTTTCTTTAAAGCCATTAAGCTAGGCATATGGTGCTCAAGTAGTGAATCCACCCGGATCCCAAGGTTAAGCCAATTTTAATTAGCAATGATTGTAATTTAGTAGTGAGCACAAAGTAACATATATCATGTAATGACGAAGTCTAACTCTCTTCCTATGCGTCGGCATGTCATAAAAGAACAATTCATGCATACATAGTAAAGGCCAATGCATAGTATAAACAGTTTCTTGCAATTTTATTGTATTGGAAACATAGAGAGGTGGAGATATAGTTCCTCTCTCATAATAATTGCAAGTAGGAGCAGCAAGCACATGCATATTATATCTATCAAAATCATCATGAGCAACGGTAAAAGGAAACCCATCAATATAATCCTTAATAAGTGCAAACTTCTCCGATATAGTAGAATCAGGAGAATTCAAAAAGATAATAGGACTATCATGCGTGGGTGCAATAGCAACAATTTCATGTTTAACATAAGGAACTATAGCAAGTTCATCTCCATAAGCATAATTCATATTGGCATCTTGGCCACAAGCATAGCAAGCATCATCAAAAAGGGATATTTCAAGAGAATCAACGGGATCATAGCAGTCATCATAGCAATCATCCTTCGTAAGCACGAAGGGGAATTAAACAATGTATGAGTTGAAGAGTTACTCTCATTAGAAGGTGGGCACGGGTAGCTAATCCGCTCTTCCTCCTTTTGTTCTTCGCTCTCCTCATCATCTTTTTCATCCAATGAGCTCACAGTTTCATCAATTTCTTCTTCCATAGCTTCCTGCAAAATATTATCCTCTTCTTGGACAGCGGAGTAGTTCTCAATATATGGTTTAACATAAGGATTATAAGCATAATTATCATAGCAATATTTAAGTATGGCAAAATTTTCAGATTCGTAAAGAGTATCGCCATACTTTTCAATCAAAGAAGCAATTTCGTAAGCACCCTTAAAAGCAACAAATTCTTCAATTTGTTGAACATCATAGTAATTATAAACACCCTTAGCATAAGAGGATAAGATTCCATTATCAATAAACTCACATTGATAGGGAAGGTGTTTCTTAAGGTTTTCAGAACAACAAGTAAAATCATAAATTTCACATAAATTCCAAGCATAGCATTGCAAACGATGAATTTGATCAAACAAACATTTCCCTCTTTCAGATATATGGTGTCGCACATAACAAGCATGCTCATCTAAAGATTTGCCCTCAACTAAGCTAGTTGGGGTTTCGGCATGAGCACATAGGGATCGAAGATGATCCAAGTAATAAGCTTCAGCAGTGTAATAGATTTTGAGTGGTTCTTCAACCATTGGTTCAGCAGGTACAACTAATTTTTTTGGTATTTTGCGTTTCCTACCCATAACTAAAGATAGAAAAAAAACTAAGAACATCAAATAAAAATTACTTAGTGATAAAGCAAACAAGCACACACGAGAATATTCACCCGACGCTATGACTCCCCGGCAACGGCCCCAGAAAAAGGTCTTGATAACCCACAAGTATAGGGGATCACAACAATTTTCCATAAGTAAGAGTGTCGAAACCAACGAGGAGCTAAAGGTAGAACAAATATTCCCTAAAGTTCTATCGACCACCGATACAACTCTACGCACGCTTGACGTTCGCTTTACCTAGAACAAGTATGAAACTAGAAGTACTTTGTAGGTGTTTTTGGGTAAGCTAGCAAGAAAGTAAAGAGCATGAAAATAAAACTAGGGGATGCTAAGGTAAAGACACAACTAAAGTAAATATAGCGAGTGTGGAAAAGTGATGGTAGGTGTGGCGAAATTGTCCCTTAAGCAATTGACTACCTTACTAGACCGATAGCAAGTTTTATGTGGGAGAGGCCACTACTAGCATGTCATCCCTTACTTGGAATTTTATGCACTTATGATTGGAACTATTAGCAAGCATCAGCAACTACTAACGTTCATTAAGGTAAAACCCAACCATAGCATTAAGATATATTGGTCCCCCCTCAATCCCGTATGCATCAATTTCTATGCTAGGTTGAAGCTTCTGTCACTCTTGCCCTCCAATACATAGTCCTATCAACATACAACTAACCCTATGGTGTGATCCACGTGCGCGCTCATATGATGGGCACCAAAGGACAGCAACACAACCACAAGCAAATTAAATCAATCATAGCAATTCATCAACCACCGATAGGACAACGAAAATCTACTCAGACATCATAGGATGTCAACACATCATTGGATAATAATATGAAACATAAAGCACCATGTTCAAGTAGAGGGTACAGCGGGTTGCGGGAGAGTGGACCGCTGTAGATAGAGGGGGGGAAGGTGATGGAGATGTTGGTGAAGATGACGCAGGTGTTGGTGAAGATGATGGCCCCCGGCGGCGTTCCGGCGCCACCGGAAGCGAGGGGGAGAGAGCCCCCCCTCCTTCTTCTTCTTCCTTGACCTTATCCCTAGATGGGAGAAGGGTTTCCTCTCTGGTTTGGGAGAGGCGAGAGCGGCTCCCATGGCTTGGGAGGGGCGAGAGCCGCTCCGAGATTGGATCTATCTCTCTGTTTCTGCGTTCTGTTCTGGCTCTGTTTCACCGTCTCGCATATATATGGAGATCTGTAACTCCGATTGGCCTGAAACCTTTTCCATGATTTTTTTTCTGAATATTATCTTTCTTGCGGCAAAAGAAGAGCATCAACCGCCTTACGGTGGGCTCATGAGGGTAGGCGGTGCGCCCAGGGGGCGCGCCCCCCTGCCTCGTGACCACCTCGGGCACCGTCTCGCATGGATTTTTCCTCTGCAATTTTCCATATTTTCCAAAAATAAGCTCCTTCCGTTTTTATCCCGTTTGGACTCCGTTTGATATGGATATTCTGCGAAACATAAAACATGCAACAGATGTGAACGGCACTGAGCCTTTGGATCAATATGTTAGTCCCAAAAATAATATAAAAAGTTGCCAAAAAGTATATGAAAGTGAATAATATTGGCATGGAACAATCAAAAATTATAGATATGACGGAGACGTATCAGTTTCCTGCAAAAAAGATCCGTAAGGCACATGCGGAAAAGTAGAAGTTCAAATTGTCATGCGATATCATAGACAGTACCTCATCCACGGAACGAGACCAGTGCATAACAAGGTTTTTCCATTCAATGTCTTCTAAATTTAGCACAGGAGACTTCACCGGAAATTCGTTTATAGACTTGCCATCAAAGTGTGATTTCCTCAGGTAACTCCGATACTGCTGCAATGCTTCCTTGAAAAGCACAAGCAAGCTTTGCTCATCATGACCATCCAGATTGACCCTCGCCTACTTACAACAATGCAATGTAAATCATTGATGTGTTCAATCAGCAGAAAACAGGAAAATAATCACCATGAATAATAGCACTTACATGTAAGTGGGACAGGAAGATGTGAAAATGGTGTTTGTCTTCACTATAATCTTCCCATGATGAGAATATATGCATGTAGTCCCTAACAACATTGAAAGCATTGTCTTTTAAACAGGGAATGACTGGAATGGGGTTCCAATCTGCAGGAATTGGCCGTCTCTGCAGTTGGGATAGGTCTTCAGCCGATGGACTTGCTGTACTTTTTGCTGGAGTGGGATTTTTACGTGGTAATGACCGGTGCTATGGCAACTGAAATTGGCATACCTTTTGCTGGAGTGCAGGTCCTGTGTGGTGGGGCTAGTGGTGTGGCCAGTGAAGTATGGGTATAGTCTGCTGGAGTCGGTCCTACGTCTTGTGTCACTGGTTGTACACCCAATATAAGTGGGGTGCTGTCTGATTTATCCGGCACAACCACGTTTTTCAAGGACGTTGCTGGTGCTCCTTCAGGTTCGGCAATCACCCTCTACCTTTTTGATGTCTGATGCACAAGAATAGCATTTGAGTGGAAAAACATGTTATGATGACAGATAGAATATGTATTGATAATGTATAGGCATGGCATCTCGACATATATGATGAGTAAACTAAGCAGATGGCGGTGCAACAAAGTAGAAGAAATGCAAGACAACAGATGCAAGGTACGCGCAAAAACCTTGCCAAATTATAATAGGCACCTTGATTGGTGAACATGACAGGCCATCTGCCTTTGACTCCTCGAGGTTAGAATAGTCATTAGGATCATATTCTGAACAAGAATCTATAGGTGGGGAGCGCATGAGTTTCATTGCGTCCAGAATGGCACTCAATGCCTTGGTGCCAATTTTGTAAGTCATTGCAGTGTTCCACAATATTCTTCTAATGCACGGATTCTGATATCCACTGTAATTGCGTACAATATCTGAGAACCATGAAAACATAAATAGTTGTGAGATTATCTTTGTAATGCAGATGATATTCTAATATAGGGGCGCCGCTGTAAACACTTGTGTGCTATCACTGGATTCTGATGAAAGAGCTTATGTGTGCTGTAATATGGTGCGTGCATTTATATAATCTGGCACAAGTACACAAAAAAATAGGCTCCATAAGTAAGGATAGTTGGCGGATGATAGGTTCATAATATACTGTATAGAGAGTTTATTGCCAAACCATGATAACAAGAGCACACAGCAACTAGGCATATCATAGTGTACATAACAGGGGTACACCATAACCACGATATATAAATCGGGAAAGTGGAACTGGCTTGAAAATACGGTGTTGTATTGCCTCTAATAATTGAAAGCCTATCGATCACGTACAGGACAACTCTATCAGCTGTTGACTGCAGATGTCCCTGCGCTCCTTCCTGACAAGGAACATACTGTACGTACTAAATACAGAATAAACAAAGAGGAACATGTTAAAGAACAGAAGAGGAAGCATATTCTTGAGGTTCCGCTTCATTGCATTCAATGTTGGTTGCCCACTCATCATGAATCACAATGCCCAAAGAAATGCAATTCCATGTTGTCTCTCTATATGTGGCTACAGTTAGTTCAGGGTTAGTCATGAGTTAGTCTAACCTCTAGCTAAGTTAGAGTATCAAACAGGAGCAGTATAGGACATGCAAGTTGCTCAAAGCATACAACAAATTAAATGACGTGAAAGGATTTTTTCTTTTTGAAATCGGAACGTGAAAGGAATTTTTTTTAGAATGCTCTTGGCATGTCGCTAACATGTGATGAGTTAACTAACCTCAATAGACGGCAAAAACGCCAGCCCGCCGCACTTTGAGAGAGACGAGGAGGGAGAAGCGATACAGGCTGCTGGATTACAAGAGATAGGTGTCGCACGGAAGCCAAGAAATATGGTGATAGCGTGGGTTGGCCATGTACTAGTATGATGTAACTACACTGGGCTGCCGTATTTCGTACTCTTCCAGTCCACTATGGAGATGATTGGTTGATTTTATATCGCTGAATAATATTAAATATTATGAGTACAGACGCTCTACCACGAGGTTCCTTGCTCCTTCTCGCTCGTCGGGAATCTATGTTCTTCCACTCTATTTTTTTATGTGAGCTTTGTTCATCCTTTTGCGAACACGCGGGACATCTAGCATCAAGGTGCACGTGTTATGCAAGGATCGTTCCATCTATATGAAAAACATGTGTGACTGGAACTACGAGACGGACATGTACCCAGGAGTGGACGTACAAACCTGAGTAACGTAGCACAGTAAGTGAATTAGAAAGGCACAAATGGTATGAACATGCGTGGCATATAGGGTGTGTTTGGTTGCGTTCTCGTCTCAGCATAGTTGTTCCCTCTTCATGCATGATCAACTCAACACCCCTCTTCATGCATGCTCTCTTCATGCATGCTTCTAGTGTATTTGTGCTAAACTAGTGTGGACTCATGCACCCTCCATACACTCTACCAAACACCAAAAAGTAGGTCGAGAAGGGAACTCTTGGGCAGAATTTGTCTCTTACTATGTACTACCACTAAATGTTGTACGTGAAATGCACGGTGATATTATGTAGTACGTGCCTAAGTACTCTACTACTACTATATTAGTTGGAGGCACATATTAACTTCTATATTTGTTTACGTGTATGCCCCGAGACCTTCCAACTAGACGTGTCTTTCTCTCCAGGTCGCACTTTGTATTGTTCATACCACTAAGTACTACTACGTGTGGTCTCCGACCCAGAAGTGGAAGAAGTGGAGACACTCTACCATGCTGTTTTTTTGGCGCTGGGCTCTACCACGCTGTTCATGTCCCACTCCTTTCGTTGATGTGTGGGACATCAAGCACGTGCCGTGTTTGGCACTCTTCGTCGTAAGAGTTGAAACGCTAGCATTCGTCAGAAATAAAAAATAACTATAAATCAGCAGTGATACTATTTTTTTGAGAACCAATCAGCAGTGATACTATACCACGCGGTTTCCTTGCTCCTCGATATCGGAAAGAATACTTCTGTTCGCCAACATGTCAGACGTCGACCATCCTGGTCCAGTTGCCATGCACGCAGAACTCCAAGGGAGAGTCACCCTGGTCGTCGCGCCGCAGTAACAATGACTAATGAGCCATCAAATCACATGCCCACTTCCCACTTTGAAGTTTCTCAGACGAAAGAACCATCATGACTTCGTTGAATTCCGATTCTTGAAGAAAACTACTGTACCAACAGTACTGCTAGCTACAGTAGTTACTCCAACAGAGGCCTCCTTTCGTTCATATGATAGGAATTTTATAGGAATATGAAAATCATAGGAAGTGAGATGACATGCATCTCAATTCCTATAGAGAAAGAGATGCCATTTGATGCATAGGATAGGAATTTTTTCATTTAGTCTAGGCTAATGTACTGGTAATTTTCTCTAAAAACTACAGTAGTAACTAGTAGTCTTGGTACATGCTCGTACTCGCATACGCACACACACACTAACTACTAGTACTACTACTTCTCACATGCTGGCAGACGCCGTCGTTCTCCTTCCCGGTTTTGTCGGCGACACCCCACCGTGCTTGGATCTCCGCCGACCTCTCCAGCAGCAAGGCGTCCCTTTTTCTTTCTTGCGGCAGCGGGCCTCTCTTTTCTTGAGTGCTTTACGACTTTTCCGCTCCCTCCAGGCGGCTTTGGCCGCTTTCTTGCTCTACCGCCCATTCGGCCTTGGCATCTTCAAATTCCTCCCACATAGGTGTGAGGTCGCGAGCGGCAATGAACTCGGGGCGGGATGCCATCGCTTCCCTACCATTTTGTGTGCGGTCGTGGGCAGCGAGGAACTCGGCGCGGCGGAATGCCATCGCTACCTTACCGGTTAGTGTGCGGCGCGGTGGCATGAACGACGCTTAGTGAGAGCTCTAGGGTGGAGTGGTCGGACAACCGTATAGTGCATTGCTTTGTCAAGAGCTCAAGGACAGAAGATGAAGGAAATTTGGATTCCCCTTCAATCCTGGTCATTTATTACCGAGTAAAATGTATTGGCGGTCATCGAACTTGTGTTGATAGCACACTTTGATCATTGTATACGAGATATGGTGATTATACGATCACTAGCTTAGCGTATAGCTCCGTATTTGTCTGGTTGACCAGTCAAACAGTCCGCATGCGCCTCATCAGCTCATTTTCTTTATCTATCTACGCGGGCCTACCAATCAATGGAGAAATAAATACTGTAAAAACCAAAATTATGCGTATGTGGGGAATCAAACCACGGACTCGTCGCTGCAACGCACCCTCGTCAGCCAAATGAAAATGAAATACTTCACGTCAGACATTCATGCTCACGCTGTCAAAGCATGCTAGTCTCCCTCTAAATCAAAGTCCTGCTCCTGGCGCAATGCAAACGGCGAGCCCATCACCTGTGCGCCCCAGCGGCACCTGACATTACTATTTAGACGTTTGATGGAGGCCTACGCGAACGCCGAGCATGTATTCACCTGGCTCAACACCAATGGTCATACTCGGAGCGCCTTGCTCATGTATATCGTCCATCACAACGATAGTCTATAAAATAACCCAGCTAGAGAGGGTACTATGGTAGTATGGTACGGAGTATGTACTATTGTGAGCGACCGATCTTAGTGCCACTGCACACGAGTGTGTTTCTAATCGATTCGTCCATTATTCGGAAGTTATGCATGGTTGTGTGGTGTCTATGGTGGTCGTCGAAGGCTAGCTGGCGACAAGAGCGGTTGTCAATACGTGCCGCATATGCTTCAAAGGCTCGTCATCCATGAGTTCACACTTTACCACCACGCCAGTGTCTGACCACCCTGGCCTACCGGAACCCCTTCCATCGCTAGCTCGCGCTTCCCGCCTGAAACGATCACCGTCTCTCCAGAACGTCAATGCCGCATTCACCGGACTTAACTGCAGGTGCAATTGGTGTGTCACTGACATGCGGGCCGGATGCCCGTTGGGCCCACATGCCAGTAACCCAACGCATCTGCAGTTAAGTCACTGAAGCAGCGTTCGCATTCATGCCCGACGAACCTACTCCGGCGCCAGTGGTCAATCCGTCTTCCGTGGCTGATTGCCATTCGCCCGCTATATTAACTTGAGCCCCAGCTCCCAGCCATAGCCAAAGACCCACACTTATTCTCCTCCGGTCCCTTCTGTCGGCACCAGTCCAACCATGGCCTCCTGGCGCTCCGAAGCTCTCTTGGACGTACTGTCGCAGGAGCAGACGAGGGACATCGGTGGCTCCGCTCCGGGCGCGCTCCAAAGCTCTCTTCGACGTCTTGTCAGGAGCAAACGGCGAGATCCCCGCACCCGACCGCCCTCCGCCGCCACGACCATGAAGCCGGCATGCGTGCGCGGGCGCATCCGGCAGCGAGGAAGAGTAGTACACGGTAGGTCGCCGCCGCTCTGGTCCCAAGAAGGCCACCGCTACTCCACTCAGTCGACGCCAAGCTTCATGGGGTAAACATCGGCGGCCGATTAGCCGCCTGACGGTGACGTGGAGGCGGAAATCTTCAGAACCTTGTGCTTTGGAGGAGGAGGTTATCGAGGCGGATGAGGAGGAGGCAAAGGCAATGGCCGGCTTTCTCGGGTTCATGGCCGGACATGGTGGTCGGGCGCCGGCGATCGTTTAGATTTGGTTTACAGTAGGTTTTAGTATGGTTTGTGCGAAATATGTAATGAATTTTGTCCAGTTTGTAGGAAAAGTTTTTGAAATGTAATGAATTTCATCCGATTAATTTGAAATTTGCTTTGTTTGCACGAATTTCGTCCGGTTAGTTCATATAGTTGCCGAAAGGTATGCGGGCAGCATCTGATGCCATCCATCAGTGTCCTTGGACAGATGCCGATGTAAATTTGTGGGCCAGTGCTGGAGATGCCCTAACTATCATGCTATAATCGCTAACAGTGCTTCATTATTTGGTAGGGAAGAGTTATCCCTCGATCAAAACCTGATCCGCGGTGTTTTGCACTCCTCCTGCATAAGAGTGTAAACTCTTGCTTACATAAAAATGGAGCAAGTGGACGGCACTGTAGCACATCATATCACTCAAACTATCTCGCCTAACGAGCGGGAAAGCACCGCCCTCGTCATTTTGTTCTGGATTTCTATCAATCGATCGTGCGAAAATGTTACGCTTCGCAAGTTCTAAAGGAAAAGGCGGCACACTTACGACTCGTACGTGTCGCACCCCCGACAGTCCGGCTCGCACGCCGCTCACCAGAGGGGACATGTGTTGTCTTGCAGTTTCACTGACATGTGGGACTGTAATTGAATAAGCCGTCGATAGCCGAAATATAATCGCTCGGCGGGCGTTGGCTGAGAAGAGAGAAACGGGGGTGGGAGAAGAGATCACCCGCCCGCTGCGCACGGACTCCAATAAATATATGGTGATAATGTGAGGTGGGCCATGCTGGAGTCTGGACCACTTCCGGAGCCCGCTCTGACTGCCCTGGCCCCTCAAGACGCCTGTTGCCCGCCGCATGCATGCATAGCAAGTACTAAAAAACTGGGCGATAAGCCTGCTTATGTGGAGGAGAGAGAGGCATTGATAAAGTCAAGGAGTGGGCTCTGCAAGAGCCCGTCTCTACACGTGCTCCTAGGTATAAAAAAATAATTCTAAAAAAGGCATAAAAACAATTGTGTCTAAAAAAAGAAAGGAAAAACATTTGAGAGGAAATAGATAGAGAGAAAGTGAGAAAAAGTTGTAACCTTATAGCCAACCTTATAGTCAACAGTATGGTAGAATTACATGAGGAAGGAGGGAGTGGTGCAGATGCCAAGTTCACTGGGCTGTCGTGTTTCACACTCCTCCATCGTAACAGTGGAGACAATAGCTTTCATCAAAAATAAACAATGAATACTCGTTGCTCGTTCTCTATATCGGAAAGAATACTTTCATTCGCCGACATGTGGGACGTCGACCATCCTGGTCCACCTGCCATGCACAAAAGTATCCTTGTCTACCCCGGTCGTATCGCAGGCCCAACCTTTCGCACTGTAAGTTTTTCGGACGAAGGAACCATCATGACTTCGTTGAATTCCGCTTCTTCAAGAAAACTTACTAAACCCGCAATACTTCTACCACACGCAAAGACTGGACGGCACAATGAATACTCTTTGCTAGTCCTCTGTATTGGAAAGAATACTTTCATGCGCCGACATGCGGGACGTTTTCCATCCTGGTCCACCTGCCATGCACAAAATTATCCTGGTCTACCCCGGTCGTATTGCAGGCCCAACCTTTCCCACTGTAAGTTGTTCAGACGAAGGAACCATCATGACTTCATTGAATTCAGCTTCTTCAAGAAAACTTACTGTACCCGCAATACTGCTAACACACGCGAAGACTGCACGACACTGTACCACGTCATATCACTGAAACCCACAAGGCAAACTAGCCCGCCTAGGTCATCTATTTTGGAATGGAGGGAGTACGTCTCTGCACTGCTATGATTTTGTGTTGTACGTCTCTGTACTTTTGCTACAATTTCCTACCCTATGAACCAAGTGAGGCCTGAATGTATCCGTGTCGACTATTGTCTAATCGATCGCTAAGCCTACAATTTTAGGAGCTAGGGCAATTGGTCGATCGACGACGGATAAGTATAAGCGTACCACGAGCTCATCGGCCCCAACGTTTCTCTTCGGTGAGTGTTTTGCAAGTACTATAGCTCGCACAGTAGCTAGCCTACTAACACAGAGAATCATCAAACAAGCCCTGCTGATATGATAAACAGTTCAAACTTACATCTAAGCATGCTGTATATTACATCAAAAGCTGGTGAGGATACATCTGTTTCCATAACTCGGAGAGGGTTCGCATGATTCACTATCAAACAAAAGTAGCAAGTACCGCCCACACAAGACAATGCACTAGCCCTAAGATGGTTTGATAACATGCATCGTTCTGGTAATTAAACACAGGGCAATGCAAACTACCATGAAGGATTAGCGCAACCAATTATTTCTTGTCATCGATCTCTCGGGCAATGACCACAGCACGGACAATGGCAAGGGAATCGATCTCTGGGGCGATGTCCACAGGACTGACCGCGACATCGGAATCGATCTTTGGGGCGATGTCCACAGGATGGACAGTGGCATCATAATCGATCTTTGGGGTGATGCCAACAGGACGGACCGCGATATCTAAAACAATCTCTAGGGCGTTGTCCACAGGACGGGCCGTGAAATTAGAATCATCAAGGACGTCCACTGGCACCTGCACAACCCTAACATATTAGCAAGAACATTGCAAATAATCAAAAACCACAACTATGGTAATAAGCCATTATTTTTTACCTTGTGCAGCTCACCGGGGGATCTCATCCCTCCGGGGGCCATCTCCTCGTCCTCGATGGGGGCCATCACCTTGCTAGGGGAATACTGCTTCTCAACGGCGAATATCTCCTCAAACTCGGCCTCGAGGCTCGCATAGGTGGCCATGAGAGTTTCTGGGGTAGGCACGATGGGGCCCTTGCTATTCTTCCAACTTTCTTTGAGGAGTTCGTCCGCCAACGTCGTCAACTCTTTGGACAGTGCTTGTTTCTTGGAGTTCTTCGTCTCCATGGGTTGGCCCACCAATATGGTCAACTCGTTGGTCCGTGCTAGCTTCCTGGAGATTGCTGTCTCTAGTGGGTTGTCCGCCAGCAAGTCTTTGCCTAGTGCTCCGGGATCCATCAATGAACTAACAAACAAAAAGCAATTGAAAGGAAACCACAATCGCAATGAAAACGTGAAAAGAATAGGCTGTGAGAATCGGTCGGTGCTTCACAAAAAGAAGATTCCTGGAATGAAAATATAGCAGCATAACTAATTCGCCCACCTTTCCTTCGTCGGTATAGAAGAAAAATGGCAGAAGTGAGTAGCCTGGAGTGAGGTTTTCTTCAAGAAAGGGAAGAAAGGGCTTCACCGAGCGCCCAAAGTGAAATGATGGTTGCTTCGCCCAGTCCAACTTAGGGCCACCTTTACCACTGCTGGTAAAGGTGTGGGTTTTGTGATATGACGGGTCATGACGGCCACACCGGGGTGACAGGTGAGTCTCGACTGTAGCACCTCGCTATGATTTGGTGGATGGCACGCGGGCCCAGATGCTTTGATGTCCCGCATGTAGATAGAGCGGCTAGTCATATAGGAGTGCTCAAAATATTGTGCACAGCGACCGTGGTGGAGAGGAAAACAAGAGAACTACGTAATTAATGCATGAGTTTATTTAGGGTAGTTTTGTAAAGTACGAGATACATTCGTCCAATCGCAAAATGCCTTGGTTCATGAGATTTGAGATTTGAGCCCGATAAACCGGAAGGGAGGGAGTACTGCACGCGGTGTAGTCTAGTCACTTGTTGAAATCTCTAGAAAGGCAAATACTCCTTTCCGGTTTACAGGGCTATACTACTCCCTCCGTCTAGGTGTGCAAGTCATCTTACGAAAACCAAATACTCCCAAAACACTTAGGCGCGATGCATTTACTTCTACCTTGTTTCTTGTTTCTTGACATATCAACCAATAAGAGATGAGAGGTGTGCAGGCTTTTAATGACTTGAGACTACCAAACACGACATGCAGTGGCTAGTTCATTGCATGCAATGCTATTAATTAGCAAATAAACATTGGTGACCCAGGAGGAAACGGTGCTAAGCACGTGGACCTATGTAGAATGAGTATCAACCAATGGATGATGGAGTTCAATTGTTAAACAATTCAATGAGGGAAGCTTAGCTACAAATTCAATGACTTACTCACCTAGAAGGAGGGAGTAGCAAGTATTAGTACTACAATAGTGGGCTCAAATAGAAATTTTGTCTCATGCAAGAGCCTGGCTACTATATGCGTGCTCCAAGGCACCGTACCATGCGAGCGTTCGCAACTGCCACGTTCAGGTTGCGCTTGGCTGTTCGCCTCTTCGAGAAGACGAACAATGATGTTACTCCTACTTCTATAGTATCAAATCCACTGCTGCATGTCCGTCCACCTCGTGCGGGAGGGATAGCGTGTAGCGAAAGCTTCTACTTACTGCTCATGCCTTTGCGTCTATGACAGGTGGGCCCAACAGGTGGTTGGCCCTCCTATCATGCAGCCAAAGGCAGGTGCGATAAAACACCGAGCTCAGTCCATGAGGAGAGGGCGTTGTAGTAATCAAACTTCTCGGTCTTGTACGAGTTGACGCGGCACATCAAAGCATCAAGATTTCGATATAAGTCTTTTTACACATTTCAAATGGACTACAACATACGGATGTATGTAGACATATTCTGCTTCGTATGTAGTCACTTGTTGCAATCTCTAAAAAGACTTTTATTTGGAAACGGAGGGAGTACAAAGCATGCATGCATGCCTTGACTTTCCTTTGGATACTTGCATGTGTTGATTTGATGCACCTTGCCAAAATTTGGCTATAAATTTAACTAACCAAATTTTCATGCATGTCACAAAAAATTACGGGGCTGTTTGGATTGTGACTATGTTTGTCTTATGTTGCCACATTATTTTTCCCACACTTGCCACACTTGCCTAACTTGAGTTTCTCAAATTGTTAGACACACTTTGGCTTGCCTAAGGGAATCTTGCCACAATTTTTGTGTCTATGACATGTGGGGTTCAGTGCTAATAAAAAAAATTCTTGTCTTAGGTGTGGCTAATAAAAAAGACTTATATTTAGGAACGGAGGGAGTAGAAAATATAAATAATAATGCATGTTGTGGCAACCCACGTTTCCGCTAACTTTAGCCGTGGGCTTGTTCACAATTTTTACGAGGGGGTGGTTGTTCATTTAATGGAGGGACTTGTAGTACCAGACATGAACGATACAAAGTGCGACCTGGCACACTGTAACACCACTTGGAACAAGCGGGTAGCTATCTCAAAAACAATCAACAACTAAAAAAACCGCGACCTGGCATGTAGTACACAATTTTAAACGATTGTTTTGATGGAGTGAAAAAGGAAAACTACCCCACTACGCATATATAGGCCGGAGCCTCTGCGCTTGCTTGCTGGGGTTGCTCTATTCGTACACTCTCATCCTCTCCAGATCTAAACCAGATAGGGGTGGTAACACTGTCTTTCTCCCTTCAAAAAACATTGTCTTTCTATCCTCACCGCTGGTTACAGATCCGGACGTATCCCCCTCCGCCGGTGAAGGGGAGGAGGGGCAGCGTTTAGGTCATCGTCGACAGCGAGGGAGGAGACCCACTGCTGGCCGCACCGTTATCTCTGGCCGAGCGCCGGTGCGGGAGGTCCTCCGATCCCTTCGTCATTGCCTGTGGGCGGATCCGGCCTCCCGCCGCCCACCTATCCACATCCCGACGACCTTCAGGTATATCTTCGTTTGAAACCGCCTTAGCTCTACTTCCCCAGCTCGTTACGTCACTACATGTGCATCATTTTCTACCTCTCAGCCCCTCTCGATCGGATGGTCCAACGCCACCTATTATTTTCTTCTATTGTTAGAGGTAAAGCTACTTCGTGGAGTCGAATCTTGTACTCCCTCCGTCCGGAAATACTTGTTATTGAAATGGATGTATCTAGATGTATTTTAGTTCTAGACGCATCCATTTTGATGACAAGTAATTCCGGACGGAGGGAGTACTTTGTTCAAACAAGAAATAAAGTGGGGGTGGGGGAATTTAGTATGTACATCGGACATGGTACAAACAGGAAGGAAAGGGGGTGAAAGTAGTACAGACTGGTCATCCAACCGGTCTCTTGGTAGAAAAGGGAAATATAGGGTTAACGATGTACACAGTGGTATGACCAGGATTAGATTTGCAATCCACACATAGGAGTAGGTGGCTAGAGTGATAAAAAATGGGACCAACCCAGATATGTTTCTTGCATGTTTGTTTCTTGGGGCAACAAACTATGAATCACCACTTTATGCCCCCGTTTACGTACATGGTGCTGGACTGCTGGTGCACCCACTATCCCATGCCCTTCTAGCAAATATTTAGCTGTTCTTAATCTAATGTCCCCTGGTAAAAATGAAGCCATGCCACTTTTATAAGCCATGACAAGTTTAGCCAAAAAAATTTGCCTGTAATTGTTTGAGACTCTGACTGTTTCCTCTGTAGCTTTTTGTGCAAACAGGGATATATCCAATTCACCTGGTTGCTGCCGTGACCTTTTGGTGCACTACACAAAACTTTTCTTAAAAGAAGTGACTTTTGTGTTGTTTAACTGGAATGTCAGAATGGAATAGTTGGTTCATTTCGGTGGAACTGCACAAAGGAAGATCTGTGTTCCAATCCTCATCATCCATATTGGCGCCATAACCTTCCTTTAGTTAAGAATGATATTTAGTGCATGTGTTCATCTCTATTTTCCGACTGCCATGAGAAAATAATGCTATTTTTTACTAGTACACTTGTACTCCCTCACTGACAAAACCAATTCTGAAATAGAAGGCCAATCATGTACTTGGTTTCCCCAACTGGTGAGGAGAAAGAGAAACAGAGCATGAAGAGGAAGAAGAAGAAGAATAAACAGTGCAAAGGCGATCTTGTTGAAGCCAGAGGCCTCAGTCGAGGCCATTCAAGGGCTCCGGCAACGACTACCTTACATGTGAGACGATCCTCCAGGGAGACCTTCCACTTCTGCTGTCTCGCTTAATTAATTAGGAGTACTTAAGTACCACTAATTTATTGCTGCCTAATTTTCCTGTCGGAGTTAAACAAATCTTTAGTAGGACCCTATGCTGAATCATGTACGTGTGTATGTTTGTCTATGGAGGTGAATCATGTGGTGGAGCAGGGAGGGAATATTATTAGTGTCATGGCTTAATAGTGCTATTGTTTTGCATGCCAATTTATTGCCATTGGTTCAATGAGGCAATGTTTTGTGTATTGTCCATCATGAATTTGATGCTACTGTTTGAGTAATATGCTACTGTCTTCCTATCCTCTCACTAAGCTAATGAAGGTTTCACCTTGTTCCTACTTGTGCAAACAGGGATCATGTTGTGCCAATCATACATTTTAGTGGAACTACACAAGACAATACAATGAACTGTATCCCAGCCAGTGCTTTAACTTTGCTGGAAGTTCTTGATAATCTTTTGATATAATCTCAGCACTTGTAAACAAGAGTGATTTCAACCATATATTTGAAGTGCACAAAAATATATACTATTCAGTGATTCCAGTGAGTGCTTTATCATCTCTTACGGGACTACATGAATAAGATTTTTTTCTCAGGTTGGTACAGGCCTAAGGCCTTCATCCATATTAGTTTGCTGTCATCTCTATTTGTATCGTGCTACTGTCATGAGAAACTCCTTTATCTTTGCACGTTAAAGTTTTGCAACCTATGATAAATGGCAATGCTTTGAGTGTTGAGCTAATTGGCACTGATTAAATAAACTAATACCTCTCTTTAAGCAAGACTACTATGTTGCGAACTTTACCCATTAAGATAATGAGGGTGCTTCTATTTGTTAGTGTATGTTTCATCAACTAGTCCCACTATTACAGTAATCTCACTCTCTCGATATATGTGCCAACAGGGATGCTCGATTTTGGTGGAACATCACAAAAACTTTGGGTGCTTCATTGCCTCGACAGCTTCCGTCCTTTCCTGTCCATCGCTAATCTCGGCTTGCTTTCTTCCTTCGCTGTCAGTCGCTTCGCTTATCTCGGCTTCCAATCAAAGGAAATAGTAATTGATATGCTACCTCACACAGGTTGGTACTGGTCTTTATCCTTATTATTGTGATTGTCATGTATTGGTAATTTGGTATTGTGCTACTGTTTGCCGATTTTACAAAGGAGTAACTTCGAGCCTGAACTCGCAGGAAAATCATTGCATTGGGTGATTTCAATAGAACTGCACAAAATGATCAGATGGACAGATACTTATGCTGTTGCCATGTACTCCAAAGTTCACTCAAACAAGCATCGATGTTGACAAGAAGTGCCTATATTCATTCGAGTATCAACCGACGTCAACCAGTTGTCAAACTCCCAAGTATTAGGAGAGTGAACGCCAAAAATATTGCTTGGCGCATAGCCCAGAAGAACACAGTCCAGTCATTGGTCTCAACTTGTGCCTTTTGGTTATTGGAAGATATGGTAGCGAACTGTATGGCATGGAGTCTAAAGATTCCAGACAAGTTGGTTGACGCGTATATTCATCTGGCACTTAATCAGTCTGCACGCTAGGGATGCTCCATTTTAGTTGAACTGCACAAAAAATTTGGGTGGTTAATTTTCTCAACCGCCTCCTCTCTCGTCTACAATGTAGAATTTTGGCGAGCTACAGGACCAAGATGAGCCAGTAAACTAGTTGGATGAATGTAGTGGCCAAGTTGCTCAAAACCTCGCTCGACACGAGGCCACTATTCGAGGATAAACCTACAAGCAAAGTTCAGATTGTTTATGCTGCCTCTTATGTACTCAAAAGTTTACTCGGACAAGAACTAATTTTAGCAAGAAGTACCTCGGACTGAACACCATTTACCAGTCTGTACCTATAAGTGCATCTAGTGCCACCCCTTGTTGGTTTTGGACTATTGACGACAAACCTGGTTGAGGGACTAATGTGTTTGTGAGAATTGCAGGATAACACAGGTAGTAGTCCCTTATTGATTCGGTTTACCTACCGGAGCTGACCCCTAAAAATGTGTGAAGACATTGAAGACAATGGTGGTCTGTGAAGCTATTCATGGTGAAGACTTTGACATGAGAAGGCATCGAGTGAAGACTATGGAGCGCAAAGACTTAGTTGTTTCGTTGTTTCCTTTTCTTCTTTGTTGAGTCATAGGAACCAACGGAGTGTTAAGTGGGGTCCAAGTGAACAAAGTCAGAGTGACTGAAGTGATGCTCAACCAAATCTTATATCTTCGAGCGAAGACAATGAGAGCAAATCTTATCCAGAGTCGGATGAGTCAACTTTACTTGTAACCCAAGTCAAGCTGCCGCGTGTGTTTGAAATCTTACCGTTGCAAGACGTGTCAGTTCCTTAGTGACCCAGGGTCATTTCGGACAAATCAGGTCGGGTTGCCCGGTGGCTATAAATAGCCCACCCCCTACACCATAAATTGGTGTCTGCTCAGAGTTAGTACACGGCTTTTGTCGGTTGAGAGCAACCCACCGCCGAAGCTTTCGAGAGAGAATCCTTGCGATGACAAAGCCCAAACCACCCAGAGCCCGAAAGAGTGTTTGGCATCACTGAAGTCTTTCTGTCCGCGTGATCTGAAGACTTGTTACACTTGAGGACTGTGAATCCTCCAGCCGGTTAGGCGTCACGTTCTGAGCATCCAAGAGTCATTGTGGATTGCCGGTGAACGAAGTCTGTGAAGGTTCGGAAGTCTACCTTGAAGACTTACCAGAGTGATTGGGCGGGGACTAGGTGTCCTTAGCTCAAGGGGAATAAGGTGAAGACGCGGTCTTCTGAGTTGAATCTCAGCATCCCTAACCAGACGTACAGTTGTCACAACAACTAGAACTGGTCGAACAAATCCCTCTCCTCCTGAAGCCACTGGTTCTATCTCTCCCTTCTCTCTACTTATAGTTTGTCTTCGTGAAGTCATTGCCTGCTTGCATTATCTGTTTGACTTCACTGTGTGACTACCTGTTCTGATGGGCTTCATACTATCTTCCATCTTGATCTTTACTACCTAGCTGCTATTAGTCTTCATGCTTTCACTTCATTGAATACTTGACTATGGCTTGTCTGGTGTAGTCTACCTTCCGCTGCATACGAATAGTGTTGTTTCTATTGTTTGTCTTTGAAACTCCCACGTTTTGAAGACTTTCATAAAAATCGCCTATTCACCCCCCCTCTATTCGATAACTAGCCCTTTCAATTGGTATCAAAGGTAGGTACTCCCTTGTTCTGTGTGATTCAGTTTAACCACCTGGAGTTTCAGCTATGTCGACTGCAGGGATAATCAAAGTCTCCGTTGCGTGCCCCATCTTCGATGGCACTGAATATCCTTACTGGAAGAATAGGATGTGCATGCATCTTGAAGCCATTGATGTCGATCTATGGTATGTCGTCAAGAACGGCGTTCCCAAAGATCGGTGAAGGTGTCACCCCGCTGATGTCAAGAAGTTTATTCAACTGGACTCTACCGCCAAGAACATCATCTATGGTCACCTTACCAAAGGACAGTATGGCCGTGTGAGTGCTCTGGAAACGTCGAAGCTAGTCTGGGACTCGCTCTCCAAGGTCAATGGAGACGTCTCAACTCAGCAAGATCAACGGACCAGTACTCTTCGCAACCTCTTCAACCGCTTCAAGAGACACGACAACGGGAATGTCCAGCTCGCCTTTGATCGCCTCACTGATATCACAAATGAGCTCCAAGCACTCGGTGCCACTGAGATCACGAAGCATGAGATAGTGAAGACACTACTGAGATCTCTTAACAGCTCATTTGACACCTTAGCGCTGATGATACAAGAACACCCTGATTTCAAGTCCCTCGATCCGTCTGACATACTTGAGAGGCTCAACACACATGAGTACCAGCTATCTGAGAAATGAGATATCTATGGCCCCAACTATGGCCGAACTCGCGCTTTGAAGGCAAAGGCTGCTGCTTCCTCATCTGAAGAAGAATTTGACTGCAGTTCTGGTGATCCTGAAGACATTGGAAAGGAGCTTGCTATGCTTCTGGACAAGTTCCAGAAATTCACCAAGAAGAAAGGCTTCAGAAATTCTTCACGATCCAGCTCAAGCAATGATGAAGCTTCTGCCTATGACCAAAAGAAGAGAATCTGTCATAAGTGCAAGAAACCTGGTCACTGATAACCCACAAGTATAGGGGATCGCAACAGTTTTTGATAAGTAAGAGTGTCGAACCCAACGAGGAGCTAAAGGTAGAACAAATATTCCATCAAGTTCTATCGACCACCGATACAACTCTACGCACACTTGACGTTCGCTTTTCCTAGAACAAGTATGAAACTAGAAGTACTTTGTAGGTGTTTTTGGATAGGCTTGCAAGAAAGTAAAGAGCACATAAATAAAAAGCTAGGGGCTGTTTAGATAAAGACACAACTAAATTAGTTTTAGTAGAGTGCTTTTTGTTATGAGAAAGTTATTTGTCCCTAGGCAATCGATAACTAGACCGGTAATCAATATTGCAATTTTATTTGAGGGACAGGCATTAGCTAACATACTTTCTCTACTTGGATCATATGCACTTATGATTGGAACTCGAGCAAGCATCCGCAACTACTAAAGATTATTAAGGTAAAACGCAACCATAGCATTAAAGTATCAAGTCCTCTTTATCCCATACGCAAACAACCTACTTACTCGGGTATGTGCTTCTGTTCACTCATGCCACCCACTATAAGCAAATCATAAACATATTGCAAACCCTACAACGGGAATCCCTCACGCTTGCGCGACACGGAGAGCATCATAGGACAACACCAATAATAAAACATGCAACTCAAACCAATCTTGATCATCAAATAACCCATAGGACAATAAAGATCTACTCAAACATCATAGGATAGCCATACATCATTGGGAAATAATATATTGCGTTGAGCACCATGTTTAAGTAGAGATTACAGCGGGTAAGAGAGAGGTTACACCACTGCATAGAGGGGGGAAGAGTTGGTGATGATGGCGGTGAAGTTGATGATTAAGATTGCGGTGATGATGATGGCCACGACGGTGTTCCGGCGCCATCGGAAGAGAAGGGGAGGGGGGTCCCCTTCGTCTTCTTCTTCCTTGACCTCCTCCCTAGATGGGAGAAGGGTTTCCCCTCTGGTCCTTGGCCTCCATGGCGTGGGAGGGGCGAGAGCCCCTCCGAGATTGGATCTATCTCTCTGTTTCTCTCTATTTCTGCGTTCCCGTCCGCTGCCCTTTCACCGTTTCCAGTATATATGCAGATCCATAACTCCGGTTGGACTGAAACCTTCGCCGTGTTTTTTTACCAAAAATTAGCTTTCTTGCGGCCGAAGGAGGGCATCAACCACCTTACAGGTGGGCCACGAGGGTCAGGGGCACGCCCTGGGGGGATAGGGCGCGCCCCCTACCTCGTGCCCACGTCGGACTCTGTTTCGCGATGATCTTTCTTCCAGACTTTCCAAATATTCCAAAAAAAATCTCCATCCGTTTTTATCACGTTTGGACTCCGTTTGATATCGATATTCTGCGAAACCAAAAACATGCAGCAAACAGGAACTGGCATTGGGAACTGGATCAATATGTTAGTCCCAAAAATAGTATAAAAAGTTGCCAAAAAGTATATGAAAGTTGAATAATATTGGCATGGAACAATACAAAATTATTGATACGACGGAGACGCATCAGCATCCCCAAGCTTAATTCCTGCTCGTCCTCGAGTAGGTAAATGATAAAAAAGTTAATTTTTGATGTGGAATGCTACCTAGCATAATCTTGATCATATGTCTAATCATGGCATGAATATTAAGACACGAGTGATTCAAAGCAATATTCTACCATTTGACATAAAAATAATAATACTTCAAGCCTACTAATAAAGCAATCATGTCTTTTCAAAATAACATGGCCATAGAAAGTTATTCCTACAAAATCATATAGTCTGGCTATGCTCCATCTTCACCATACAAAATATGCAAATCATGCGCAACCGCGATGATGAGCCAAACAATTGTTTCATACTTTTGACATTCTCAAACCTTTTCAACTTTCACGCAATACATAAGCGTGAGCCATGGACATAGCACTATAGGTGGAATAGAATATGATGGTGGGGGTTATGTGGAGAAGACAAAAAAGGAGAAAGTCTCACATCAACTAGGCGTATCAAGGGCTATGGAGATGCCCATTAATAGATATCAATGTGAGAGAGTAGGGATTGCCATGCAGCGGACGCACTAAGAGCTATAAGTGTATGAAAGCTCAAACTGAAACTAAGTGGGTGTGCATCCAACTTGCTTGCTCATGAAGACCTAGGGAATTTGAGGAAGCCCATCATCGGAATATACAAGCCAAGTTCTATAATGAAAATTCCCACTAGTATGTGAAAGTGATAACTCGAGAGACTCTATATGAAGGATCATGGTGCTACTCTGAAGCACAAGTGTGGTAAAAGGATAGTAACATTGCCCCTTCTCTCTTTTTCTCTCATTTTTTATTTTCTTTTTTTTAGTGGGCTTCTTTGGCCTCTTTTTTTTATTTGGGCTTCTTTGGCCTCTTTTATTTGTATTAAAGTCCGGAGTCTCATCCCGACTTATGGGGGAATCATAGTCTCCATCATCCTTTCCTCACTGGGGCAGTGCTCTAATAATGATGATGATCACACTTTTATTTACTTACAACTCAATATTACAACTCGATATCTAGAACAAAGATATGACTCTATATGAATGCCTCCGGCGGTGTACCAGGATGTGCAATGATCTATGTCGGGGAAGCTGATCTGACCCACGAACACCTATGGGACCGGCGGACCGAGCCCCTTTCGGTTCGGCGGGGGGCAGAGATCGCACGAAGAGCGGATCGAGGCGAAGCACACGAGCAGTTTACCCAGCTTCGGAGCTCTCCGGAGAGATAACACTCCTACTGCTGCATGTCTGATTTGTATTGTGTTCTTGCTCGGGAGCGCTGAATGCTACAGTACACTCTAGCTGCTAACGAGACCGAGCGTGTGTGATTTTCGAACCCCCCTCTACGTTGCGCATGGGCCTCCTTTTATATGCTCAAGGGGTCTCCGACAGGTGGCAACGTAGTCAAGGGCAAAAAGGGAAAATGAGTTGCGGTTGGTACAACTACTTGTACAGTGTATCATATCTAACCACGGCGGCAGGGGACAAAGGCATTAAATGCCCGTCACGTCGTCCTAATAAAGGCAAACAGGGACCGGCTGTGGGGCGCCACCGCTTGCCACGATGGCAATCTTGTCGCGTCAGCATGCCATCAAGACTCCGCTTGCCGCGACCCTCTTGCCACGCTGCGCATGGAAAGGTCCAGGCGACACGTTGGTGGATGTCTTTGGAGCGCAGGTTCAGATTGGTAGTTTACGCGGCAAGCGCCTTGCATGATAAATGCCTCTTGTCGCGTCCGGAAGCTTGTCGCTCGCCGGGCCTTGCCGGGACGAGTGGTGCGTCGCGGCAAGTTCCTTGAGATGCCTTGGTTGGCCTTCCCGGCAAGCTCCTCTTGCCGGGGTGTCGTTGTCAAAACCGGCGGATCTCGGGTAGGGGGTCCCGAACTGTGCGTCTAGGCGGATGGTAACAGGAGACAAGGGACACGATGTTTGGGCCCTCTTGATGGAGGTAAAACCCTATGTCCTGCTTGATTGATATTGATATTGTGGATGTTTACAAGTGTGGATCTACCACGAGATCAAGGAGGCTAAACCCTAGAAGCTAGCCTATGGTATGATTGTAAGGGTTGTTGTGATTGTAGTCCTACGGACTAAAGCCATTCGGTTTATATAGACAGCGGAGAGGGCTAGGGTTACATAGAGTCGGTTACAATGGTAGGAGATCTACATATCCATATCGCCAAGCTTGCCTTCCACGCCAAGGAAAGTCCCATCCGGACACGGGGTGAAGTCTTCAATCTTGTATCTTCATAGTATTGGATTCCGGTTGATGATGATAGTCTGGCCGATGATAGTCCGACCGATGATGGTAGTCCGGCAATCCGGACACCCCCTAATCCGGGACTCCCTCAGTAGCCCCTGAACCAGGCTTCAATGACGATAAGTCCGGCGTGTATATTGCTTGGCATTGCAAGGGGGGTTCCTCCTCCAAATGATAGAAGATTGTGAACACCAGGATAGTGTCCGCTACGCAAAATAAATTCCACATTCCACCGTAGAGAATAATAATATATACACGAGTTCAATCTGCTGGCGTTTTCCGTGGCAGGACGTCACACCACTACCAAGCCAAGATTACTGAATTGTTTTTACTTTACCACCTCAGCGCATTTAGCGAAGCGGTTTCCTTGGCACGTCTTGTTGAAGTAGAGATCGTGTTTCCCCATAATCCCAGATTCTCATCAATACGGGCGTGGGTAACCCAACCGCGTCATTGATGGTGATGCTTGGGAGATAAGCAAGTTTTACCAGGCCGGTGGGGAACGCGTAAGACTTCGCCCGCCCATATAAGGGATAAGGATTCACATTCTCACCTACGCCTTCTTCCTCCTTTGCTTATCCATCTCCGCGCACTCGAGCTCCAGCGCCCAAGTTTGCGCGTCTCGTCTCAACCTTCTCCGACCATGTCCGGAGCGGGAGGTAAATGGTTGGCCTCCACCGTTAAGGAGGAGCAAATCGCCAAACTGCGCGGCGCCGGATACCTTTCCGGCGACATCATCGCGCCGCTGCCCGACGAGGGGCAGCTTATCCCCACCCAGGCCCCATGAGAGGGTCGTCTTTCTTCCCCACTTCCTCCGCGGACTGGGCTTTCCACTACATCCCTTTGTCCGGGGGCTCATGTTCTACTACGGCCTGGATTTCCATGATCTGGCGCCGAACTTCATCCTCAACATCTCGGCGTTTATCGTCGTGTGCGAGGCCTTCCTCTGCATCCAGCCCCACTTCGGCTTGTGGCTCAAGACCTTCAATGTCAAGCCGAAGGTAGTGAAGGGCACTCAAGCGGAGTGCGGAGGCGCCATGTTGGGCAAGATGCCCAACGCCCTTTGGTTCAAGGGGCCTTCGTGGAATCCGTCAAGGGTGGCAATCGGGGTGGTTCTATATCACCGAGCAGCGTGACCCTAAATGGGCGGCGGCCCCGAAGTTTAGATCTGGTATCCCGCCGCAGCTCACCTCCGGAAAGAGAAGGGCTTCTTTGTGGGGCAGTTTGAAGGAGCTGACGGGACTCCAAACCTGTATCAAGAAGCTGGTGAAGAAGCTCAGGCTGGTTAACGTGGTCCAAGTCATGCTCGTCCGCCGGATTCTCCCATGCCAAGAGCGGGCATTCAATCTATGGGAGTTCGATCCGGAACAGCACCAGGCGCTGAAGAAGCTCTTCGACACAACGCATTTAAGGCGCCTGGAAGGTGCTGTTCAAGGGCGCCGAAGCCCCCGCATCTGCGACTGAAGATCGCGGATTTCGCTCGCAGCGCCAGGCTGACGAGGTAAGTGATTCTACCCCTTTACGGGACACTCGTTTTCCACAGTTTGACTCTATGCGGGTTTTAATTTCCCCTTTTCCTTTGAAAGGACTGGATGAAGAAGGCGGAGCAGATTACCTGTCCGGCTCCTATGCCAGAAAATCCACTAGACGCTCGTCTAGCGAGGCTGCTGGTTCCGGCACCGCACGTGGTGCCGGAGAAGAAGGCCAAGAAAGAGGCCACGGGTGCTCGAAAGAGTGCCCGTTTTCAGGTGTCCGACGACTCCGGGGCTGACTCCTCCCCCGAAAATGAGGAGGAGGAAGAGGACTCTCTCCCAAAGGAGGGAGAGAGGAAGAGGAAGAGGAAGGCTTCCCCAACAGGGAGGCCGAAGGGTCCAAGAGGGGAAGGACTATTCCCCCGGACAGCTCCGCCAACATCAACGTTGGCGAGGAAGAATGGCCTTCAAGGGCCAGGCCTCCGGCGAGATCGTAAGTATCCGGATTCCTGAATGATTTATAATTTATTTTTCTGCATCACATAGTGTCATTCTAATGCCGCATGCTGCCTGTAGTCCGGCCAGTGATGATCTCCCCGCTTCATTGAGCGGGTCGTTGGCTTCGTCGGATGTAGACTCCATCCCGACCGCCTCCACCCCTCGCGACACCGAGGACGCCGAGGTGGGATCCCCAGAAGGGACCCATCAGGGGGAGGCTCTGGAGGCGCCACAAGGCGTCCTCCCGGCCTTTGCGCCGGACTCCTATGAGAACCCGTAGTGGTTCCGGAGTCCGGGCGGCCCTTCAACGGCGAAGGGCAAGACCGTGGACGCCGCGGCTTCCGTCCAACCGGAGGCGCCGGGTAATTTGTTGGAGGCGCTGCAGAGCGCTTCCATCAAGGAAGAACACCGCACTATTATGAGTGCGGTGATTCAGAAGGTGCAGCTCGCCAAAGGCGGGCTGACCGAAGCCTGCAATAGCCTTCTATCAGGCTTTGAGGTAAGAAGTTAAAAATATGCAATGTAATACCGCATAGACAGTAGCCCCTGATGCTCGGTTCGGTGTTCGGAAAGAAAAGCCGGACTGAGGATCTGAAATAAGATATACGCAGGGTTGCTAAAAAAATTATGTCAATATGGGTTGCAGGCTGCGCTGCTGACCTCTGCCGCACTGACTACGGAGGTCGGTGCGTTGAAGCAGGAGCTCGAGCGGTCCGGGCAAGAGCTCGGCCGCGCCAGGAAGTAGCTCCAAGACAAAGAAGGTGAGTAACACCACTTTGAATTTGTACCTTACAGAAAAGGATTTAGGTTGCGACAAAAAATAACAAGGATAACATGGGTACTGCAGGGGCCATGAACGAGGTGGCGGCCCTGAAGGAGGCCGTGTTCGCGGCCGAACGCAATGCGGCCACGGAACGGGGGGAGCGAGAAAAGCAGGAGGCGCGGGTGGCGGTGGTTCAGCAAGAGCTCCAGGCTCTCATGGAAAAGCATGAGAGTTTGGAGCGTGACTCAAAGACTCGAGAGTCCGAGCTTGCCTCGGCTCTCAAAAGTGCCAAAACCGCCAAGGCCGAGGCCCATAAGTCCCTTCAGGAGGTTGAATTGATGAAGAAGATAGCGGCGGGTAAGGCATTTTTCATGCAAAGGAAGCATCTGAATGTAAATTACGTGTTACTTACCCGGATTCGGAGCTCTCCAGGGGCGTTTGCAGATCTGCCTCGCAGCGTGTCTGATGCCGCCGCATTCTATCGAGCCGAGGAGGGGAGCTCAACGGAGAAGGTCTTACGGTCTCGGTATCTTTGAGGCCGGCCATCCGGTGCCCCTAGCGACCGGTGAAGCAGCTGGTCAAACTTCATAAGGTGGCCGAGTAGGCCATGAAGGGCCTCATAGTCCGGTTTGTGGCTGGAGAGGCCATGCACAGGAGCTACTTCGCCGGCCTCGTCGACGGCTGGTGGATGCGTGCCTCAGGTGGAGGTTATCAAGCGCTCCGCTTTGTATTGAAGGTGCTTTCGTCGGGCCCTTGCCAGCGCAAAAGGTGCATTGGGGCAAGCTGGATGCGGAGAAGCTAATCAGCGATGCGCCACCGGTGGGCAAGGAGCATCGTACGCCCGAAATTTACTATAAGGCTGTCCTGAAGGGTGCCCGCGAGATTGCGGATGAGTTCCCCAGGGATGTAATTTTTGAGTGAATTCGCAATGTGTTATCCTGTGCGCTGAAAACTTTGTTCATATGCGCTAAGCAACGCTTGTTTAATTTAAAATATTACCTTCTGTGCGGCCGTTTATTAAATCTGAGAGATGGCAAGTCGTCGGCTTCGGCCCCCATGCCACGAGTGCTGGGGTGTTCGGGATAAACTTGAGCACTCTTGTTCCCATTTTTGGGTCCATCTAGGGAGGCGCTCAACACAACGAACAAGGCAACCGGACTTATAGTGCTTGAACACTCTCACTTAGCCATAGAATTCTATAATTTTAAATTTCGTGAAGCCCCTAGTATTCGGAAGACCGAATTGGGGCACTATCCACGCCTTCATCGGACATAATCCGAACTTCGCTCAAGCGGCGTAGGTCTTTAAGGACCCGAAGGACCTCTCGAACAGCGACCAGTCTCACGCCTTATCATGCCGGTCAGTTTTAGCTTTCTCCACTGAGACGTTAACCCGGCTCAACCGGGGCGCAATCGCAGTGGTTCTCCCAGTGCTACCTTAGCCGATAGAACGGAACGTAAGGTGCCAAACATGGGAGCCGGGCAAACCCAACTATTGACCCAAGACATGATTCGAGCTGATTCATATAATGTTATAAGTTCGGGTGCCGCACTTGTGAAAGTTTATGGACTTTATCACACCATAAAGCGGCGGACACAAGCCCCTGGTGTATTTGGCCGTACCAAGATGCACGGGTGCAACATGTCGTAAATGAACATATATATATATATATATATATATATATATAAAGTGATGCAATTATAGGCAAAAGTGCTGCATTTTATTCGAGAAGGTATGCTATCAGTGCGGAATGATACAAATAGTGCGGAAAGCAAGGGATTGGACGAATTAAAGGCGTCTCCCTCCAGGGGTAGGCCGCGGAATGTTGTATGTAACAAATTTAATGCTCGTGATGGAGACCACCTGAGTGTTTGTCGCGGCCTTTGTCCTTCCCTGGCTGTTGCATCATGAGTTCGGCAGGGTCGCCGCCGGACATAGTTCTGTATAAAAAAGAGAAAAATAAAAGAAAAAGGAGCGACACACTTGGGAGCCCCTGGTGTGGTCGAACCGCACTCTGGGTCTGTTGTGGTTGTGCCTTTCCCCCTATGCCCATGGTATCTCCAAGGCGTAATTATGTCTGTGGAGAGTTTGTCTTACAATTTTGCGAGGGCTGGGGTTGGGGCCGCATTACTACGTGTGCGCAGGCGTTATAAGTGGTCTTAGTTGATTTTGCTCGGCGCGTTTGGTCGTGTCCGGTCGTTTAACGGTCGGACTCGATAATTGCCTTAAAAGGCTGCTCAGACTTCGGCCGCGAGAGTCATTGTATGTCCCTCCATTCGGAGGGAGCGTTCCGTGTTTCCATTGACCGTGATGACTCCACGAGGGCCTGGCATCTTGAGCTTAAGGTATGCATAATGCGGCACCGCGTTGAATTTTGCAAACGCGGTTCGTCCGGGCAGAGCGTGATAGCCGCTGAACGGGACTATGTCAAGATTAACTCCTCGCCGGAAATTATCCGGGATCCGATGACCACTTCTAGTGTAATCGAGCTCAGCATAATTGGCCTCGACACCTGGTATGATGCCTTTAAAGGTCGTCATTGTAGGTTTAATCCTTGAAGGGTCTATGCCCATCTTGCGCACTGTATCCTGATAAAGCAGGTTCAGGCTACTGCCGCCGTCCATCAGGACTCTCGTGAGGTGAAATCCATCAACGATTGGGTCTAAAACCAATGCGGCGAATCCGCCATGGCGGATATTGGTCGGATGGTCTCTTCGATCGAAAGTGATCGGGCAAGAGGACCATGGGTTGAATTTTGGGGCGGCTGGCTCCAGCAGCGTATCGTCCCTTAGTGCACGCTTCCGCTCCCTCTTGGGAATATCGTTCGCGTATATCATGTTTACCGTCCGAACTTGAGGGAATCCTTTTGTCCTCTGTTGTTCGGCGGCCGGGTCTCTTCCTCGTCATCGCTGTGTAGCCCCTTGTCACTGTTTTCGGTGATTAATTTGCCTGCCTGCTTGAATACCCAACAATCTCTGTTGGTATGGTTAGCTGGCTTTTCGGGGGTTCCATGTATTTGACAAGAGCGGTCGAGTATTCGGTCCAAATTGGACGGGCCCGGAGTGGTTTTTTGAATGGCTTCTTCCGTTGACGGGTTTGGAGCCTCGGAATCTGGCGTTGACTGCCGTATCCTCATTGCTTGTCGCCGTTAACGCGGCGTTTGTTTTTGTTTTGACGCAACCTGCCATTGCGGTCCTTGGTATCCGGACTGCCAGCGTTTTCTTTGAGGTTGTTATCGCGAGCGAGCCAGCTATCCTCTCCCGCATGTAAGCGGTTCATGAGGGATGTGAGGGCTGCCATGGATTTCGGCTTCTCCTGTCCTAGGTGCCGGGCCAGCCACTCGTCACGGATGTTATGTTTGAAGGCAACGAGTGCCTCTGCATCCGGACAGTCGACGATTTGATTTTTCTTTGTTAAGAACCGTGTCCAGAATTGCCTGGCCGATTCGTCTGGCTGCTGGATTATATGGCTTAGGTCATGTGCGTCCGGTGGTCGCATTACACGCGTTCTCGAAGTTGTCGAGGAATGCGGCTTCCGTGTCTTCCCAACATCCAATTGACTCTGCGGGCAGGCTGTTAAGCCAATGACGAGCTGGTCCTTTAAGCTTGAGCGGGAGATATTTGATGGCATGAAGATCGTCGCCGCGGACCATGTGTATATGGAGGAGATAATCCTCAATCCAGACCGCGGGGGTCTGTTGTGCCATCGTAGGATTCGATATTAACGGGTTTGAACCCTTCGGGGATTTGATGATCTATTACTTCGTCAGTGAAGCATAGTGGGTGTGCGGCGCCTCTGTATTGAGCAATATCGCGACGTAGCTCGAGAGAGCGTTGTCTGCTGTGTTCGGCCCGGCCGGAGTAGTTGTATCCGGTTCGACGGCATTCATCGTGGGTCGTGGGGCGTCCACGTGATCCATAGATAGATCTGGATTGTCTTGCCTTGTCCTCCAATATATCTCGCAAGTCCGGCGCGTTCCCTCGTGGCTTCCTGCTTTTAGAGCGATGCCGGGGTACGGTTTTGGTCGGGGGCTTGCACGCCTCTCTATCGCGGCCACGAGGTGGTCGGCTCATCAGACAGCGCTGGTGATGCTGCCTCCTCTAATCGGGGAGCAACTTGCATTTTGGGTAACTTTTGAGGGGCGTTCGAGTTCATACTCTTCGCCGCGAGGACCTCGGTCCATCTGTCGGCCAGTAGGTCTTGATCAGCTTGAAGATGTTGTTGCTTTTTCTTTAGGCTGTTTGCCGTGGCCATTAGCCTGCGTCTGAAACGCTCTTGTTCGACGGGATCCTCAGGCACGACGAATTCGTCGTCGCCGAGGCTTGCCTCGTCTCCGGAGGGAGGTAAGTAATTGTCATCCTCGACCTCTTCGTCTGCCGCCCTCTCCTGAGGGCTTGCTTCTGCCCCCTCCTGCGCTGGATCGTGCTGGAGGGAGTTGTCTTCAGCACTTTCTGGGGTGTTATTATCTCCTGTGCCGGAATCTCCATTCTTGCCGTGGCGGGATTTAGAGCGGCACCACGACGCCGGGCGCTTGGGCTGTTTCTTTAAGGAATCGGCCTCACGCTTCTTCGCTATCCCCATCTTTTGGGGTGTCCACCATGTATATGTCGTATGACGAGGTGGTTTTCCAAAGTGTCCCGTAGGCACCTTTGGTTCTTGGTAGTCTCCGCATCGTCGTCCATACCGTCGATGTCTTCGGAGTCGTAGTCGAGTACGTCGGTTAAATCGTCGACGGTGGCTATGAAGTGGGTGGTGGTGGGATCTGAATTTCTTCGTCGTCCGCGTCCCACCCGTCCTGGCCGTAGTTCGGCCAGGGCTCTCCGGATAGCGAGAGATGCTTCAGTGAATTTATGATATCGCCGAAGGGCGAGTGCTGAAAGATGTCCGCGGCGGTGAATTCCATGATCGGCGCCCAATTGGATTCGACAGGCAAGGGCGCAGGAGGTCCGGAGTCAGGCAGAGAGTCCGGTGCCTCGGAGTCATGGGCTTTATGCGGGACAAGGTAAGTGTTCGGCTCCATCGCCGTGGGAGTTGCAGCTCTCGAGGCGGTGTCCAGCCATCCGTTCTCGATCCGAGCAATCGGCTCCGGACTATGAGTCGGAGCGGATTCATGGGCGGCCTCCAAGGTGCTGTCCGGCGGCAGAGTTAGGTCATGCCCATCGAGACAGCGCGGCACGCTTGGCTGTGGCTCAGATCCATCGAAGATCAAGTCCCCGGATGTCGGCCGTGAAGTTTAGGCTTCCAAACCTGACTCGACGGCCAGGGGCGTAGCTTCGATCTGCTCCAGATGGCCAAGGGAGTTGGCCGCAGCGAAGCCACCGAACACGAAGATCTGTCCGGGGAGAAAGGTCTCACCCAGGACTGCGTCGTTGTTGATTGAAAAGGCCATCAAGCATATCGGTGACGACACAGAGGAACACTCAATGAAAGCACCAATGTCGGTGTCAAAACCGACGGATCTCGGGTAGGGGGTCCCGAACTGTGCGTCTAGGCGGATGGTAACATGAGACAAGGGACACGATGTTTACCCAGGTTCGGGCCCTCTTGATGGAGGTAAAACCCTACGCCCCGCTTGATTGATATTGATATTGTGGATGTTTACAAGAGTGGATCTACCACGAGATCAAGGAGGCTAAACCCTAGAAGCTAGCCTATGGTATGATTGTAAGGGTTGTTGTGATTGTAGTCCTACGGACTAAAGCCATCCGGTTTATATAGACACCGGAGTGGGCTAGGGTTACATAGAGTCGGTAACAATGGTAGGAGATCTACATATCCATATCGCCAAGCTTGCCTTCCACGCCAAGGAAAGTCGCATCCGGACACGGGGTGAAGTCTTCAATCTTGTATCTTCATAGTCTTGTAGTCCGGTTGATGATGATAGTCCGGCCGATGATGGTAGTCCGGCAATCCGGACACCCCCTAATCCGGGACTCCCTCACGGGGCCTTGTCTCCTTGGCTTGGATACTTTGTTCTTGAATGGCTCCGAAGGAACCACGGAGGACCTTCCTGGCAAGCTCCTCTTGCCGGGGCCTTGGCGGTCAACGCGGCAAGCCTTGCCGCTGAGTGCAAGAATCGCCTGCGTACAAGTTCGGGATACTAGGGTACCCCTACTCTAGTACACCGACAGGAGCCCCCGGGCGTGGGGCACACACGGTGCCGAGCGCTGTTGGGCCAGGCCCAAAACAGGGCACGGGCACGCGCGGCCTGGTTTACGCCGTAACTCACTCCGGCCCCACCACGCCCTCCACGAACGGGACGCGTCGAATGCGGCATCGTGGGAGAGATCATGGGTGGTTTCTTTATTAGGAAAAGCGGAACGTCCGCCCCCTCCCTCTTTATAAGCAGAGGAAGCAGGGGCAGTTCGTCCATCTCGCCAGTTGCTGTCCAATCTCGAAAACCTCCGCTGCTCCCCCTTTCTTCCCAAGGCTGAAAAGAGAGCAGCGCTCCGCCCCTCCATCGCCTCCAGCATCACCAACGCCGTCGATCTCCGCCACCACCTCCGCCATGGCTCCGAAAGCCGACAAGGGGAAGGCCGTGAAGTCGGCCGAGGCGCAGCGGCTTGCGGCGCTGCAGAAGGAGCGGGCAATCTTCCCCCCTCAGCTCGCTGCAAAGGAGCTGAGGGAGTACTACTACCTCTTCTGGTCGACGGAGACGCGAGCGCATCCGCGCACGAAGGTACTCTCAGCCGCCGCTGCGGAACTGGCTTCGAACGGATACCCTTTCTTCGCGCTGTTCTTCTCTGCGGGCTCGCTCGCTTTCTCTGAATTTTTCCTGCGACATCATGAACACCTACGGGTTCCGCCTCCTTGACTTCACCCCCAATGCTGTCCTGACCATGGCAGTTTTCGCACATCTCTGCGAAAACTTTGTCGGAGTCCATCCCAACGTAGCCCTTTTCCGCCACTTCTTTATGCCCCGAGTAGAGAGAGGGGAGCCTCTTGCCGGCGGAATCGCCTGGATCTCGAGGATCGGCAAGAAGGAAGCTTATCTGGAGGGAGAGCTTCGCAGCAAGTGGGAGGAATGGAGGGCAGACTGGTGCTGGATTGTCGAGGAGAACCCGCAGCCATTTACCGCCCAGCGCCAAACCCCAATAGTGCGCGGCAACGATTGGAGCAGCGTGGCTCCGGAAGACGCTAGGCTGAAGATTGCCGTCACCCGGATCCTACGCCTTAGGCTTGCCGGACTCACTGTAGGCGCCGTTGGCGCAGATTTTCTTCGTCGCCGCGCCGCTTCGAGGAGAGGAGGAGACCTGCCGGGAGTTCCGTAATGCGGTGGATATCATGAGGCTGCTCGGGCCTCAACTTCAACTTCACCGTCTTGAACCGACGCGATGCTCTTGGAACTGTTCAAGCACGATCCTGATCATCCCGAATGGTTCAGGTTGCCGAGGGGTGTCGTTCCGCTGTGTAACAATTCCTCGCTCGACCGCATCCGTGCAATGATGCCGCTGTGCGACTCACACGGAATTGTCCCAACCTGGCAAGAGCCTACAAATGACGTCGTGCGGGCATTCTTCGACAGCTTGGAAGAAGTGCCGGTCCGCCCCGATGAGCAGAAGAGCCTCACCCGTGACACCACTGATGACGAGATGCAGCGCATCGCCACCAGGTTGGAAGAGGCGGTAGCAGCTGCTGCCGCGGGCGAGTTTGGATTCACCGTGGAGGAGGCACAGGCAGCAGAGGCGGCAAGCCTTGTCGATCGAGAGGAGCTCGCCGGCGAGGAAGAGCCTGCCGGGTCTGAAGCTGAGCCGAGAGAGCCTGCCGAGCGTGCCTCCTCCCCACCTTCAGACAGCTTGCCGCGAGCGGAGCCCCCAGCTCCACCAAGAAGGCGTCTCTGCAAGGCCGGGGAAGTAGCGGGGCGGCATACGGGCCAACAGCCGCCGCGCCGCGCGACGCGCTCCACCGCGGCAAGCACGGTTGCCACGGGAGCACCTCACACCGCTGCGTCAACCGGAGCGGGGCCCTCCCAGACCACCGCCTCTACTCCCGCCAAGCGGCCAAGGGAACCCACTCCTCCACCTCGTCGCACTGGAGGCGAGCCAGAATTTGATCTCTCCGCGCTCAGCTCCGACGAGGAAGAAGAAGAGTAAGATTCTTTGTTGTACTTGTAGTTCTTCGACTTCGTTGTTTTGTCTTGTATCTAATTTGCTTTACCGTGAACCCATTCCTTTTCAGGACGCTGGCCCAGAGAGCGTCGAAGAGAGCCAAGGTCCCGGTGATTGTCATCGAGGACGAACCCACCGCGGCAGCAGGGCGTGTGTCTGAGACCACCTTGCCGGACCCGGCAACCCTTCCTCAAAGCAGCCCCCGGCGCAGCCCCCAGCGTAAGTGTATGGTTTACTTTCTGCTGCTAGGCGTGCATGGGTGCTCTTTCTTCGCTGATATCTGATTGCTGGCTTGTGTAGGAGCAGAGCAGTCCCACCAGGAGTGCCCTGAAGCCGCTCCTGACATGCCATCCGCTTCGACTATACCGCCAAGGGAGGATCCCCCGGCAAGGGAGCGTTCTCCGGCAAGGGAGACTTCTCCGGCAAGTGATGGTTCTCCGGCAAGGGATAGCACCAGCGACCCTCCGGTGGTTGAGACCACGGCTGCAGATCCTAGCACAGGTAATCCTCTTGCTTGAAAACTTCCCTTGCGTTTTTCTTCTTCTGATATTCTTTTTGGATATTTGCTTGACTTTTCTTTCTTTTCCGGTCATCAGATCCATCTGCCACAGAGCCAATGGAGACCGAGGTCGCCGGCGAGGAGGACGTGCGCGGCAATACTAACGACGCCGCCGTCGCCGAGGAAGAAGCCGGCGCTGATGATCCCGCCGGCGAAGAGGCCACCAAGGCTGCCGCCGCAGAAGCTGGCGAGGGGTCCGGCAATCGCACTGACGGCCCTGAGGCCGCAGGAGCGCCAGCGCCACGCCGACCGCCGATTCCTCCGCCGCTGCTTGCAGCGTCGAGTTCGAAGAGCCCCAACCCGGCGCCTATTTGAAGGCCGGCGATGGCGTCTTCATCAAGCTCCCCTGGGCGTCGAGCTCCAGGGCGCCGACCGAAGGGGAAACCTTTGATGAAGAGGTGCTCGCCTCCGCTGGGCTGACGTTGGTCGATGCGCCAAGCAGCAGCGTGGCGAAGTCCGAGGAGGAGCGATTCTTCGCGGAAGCATTTGTCGCTGTACCGCGCTCGGCAAGCCAAGCTGGAATCCCGAGAAGCGCTTGTCGCGAAGGCGGGAGCAGACATTGAGAAGCGCGCGGAGGAGCTCCGGGGCCTCCACCAGGAAGCTCTCCGGTCCCTGGCAGAGGAGCGGGAGCAAATCGTCGAGGAGCGCAAAGCCTTCATCCTCGAGAAGGCTGAAGTTGAAGAGCAACAGCGGCTTGCTGCCGAGAAGCTGTCTGCGCAGGAAGGCGAGTTGGCGCAGCGGAAGGTTATCCTTGATAGCCACGAGGAGGAGCTTGCTGCGCGCAAGCAAACATTTGGCGGGGCTCTCAAGGAAGCAAAGGATGCTGCCGCAGCTGCCGAGGCCGCCAAGAAGGAGCTGGAGACGAAGGTGACGCAGCTGGAAGCCGACCTCAAGGCGAGCGGCTAGGAGCTTGCTGCGCTCAAGCATGAGCGCGAGAAGGACGCCTTCACTCTTGGCGAGCTGCAGGGTCGTCTTGCTGAGAGGAGCAAGGAGCTTAGCGCCGCCAAGGACTCCAAAGCAGATCTTGAGTTGAAGCTGACTACTTTGACTCAGACGTAGGACGGCGCCAGGGAGCAGGAAGTGGCCTTGAAGGAGAAGATCAAGACCGACGAGGCGCTGCTGGCGAGTCCTGCTGCCGCCCAGAACACCTTCAGGGAGAATGTGGAGCACTGGACCGAGGGTCTCGTGAATGTCACCGCAGTCATCGATGGGGAGCTGGCGCAGCTGGGGATGGGTGATCTTGTGTATTCCTCCGATGAGCACCTCCAACCCAGCGCCAAGCTCAGCTTGTTCTTCAAAGGCGTGGCGACGGCCCTCCAGCAACTCCGGGAAGAGATCCCAAAGCAGCTCGCCGACGAGTCGTGCCAGATCTGCGCGGGAGCTCTTCAAAAGGTGCTGATGAAGGTGGCCTTCCGCAATCCAGGCCACAACCTCACCAACGTCCTCAAGTCCTTGCCGCCGGATGCTGATGTGGAAGCGCTCAAGACCCTTGTCGCACCCATTGTGGACAGGGTGAGTGGGATCAAGAGGGTTGATGGCGGTCGCGTAGACTAGGCTGCCCGTTTTCTCTTTTCCTTGTCGCTGCTGGTCATGTTATGAGAACAATCTATTAGAGCTTTGACAAGCTATCTTGTAATATAACTCTATTTCGGGTAGTGATTGCTATGTTATTCCCTTTACTTGATCCTTCCTTTGTATGTTTTTGCCCTACGCTTTTAGGGAACTTGTCGGTGCAAGCACCTTTGTCATGGCCGAGTGCGGACGTCGAGCCTTCTTTGGCGGTGCCGCTACCGACAAGAAACCTTGTCGCAACTAGCTGCAGCTCACTTAAGTTGTTGAGCGGACTCGAAACAAAGTAAGGGCGCAACTAGCTACGAGTTGGTTCCTCTGCGCACAGGTTTTCCATACAAAGCACGGTCGTTCGAGGAAGATAACTTAAAATTTTTGAAACTGATTGCTCAAATTTTAGCAACTTAGCTCTTCTTTTCTGTCGTTTGCTTCCCGGTAAGGCGAAACTTCCTCGAGCGACGCTTGGTCCACACCATCATCTTCTCCTTTCCCCCCGGCAAACTTGTGGGCGAGGGAACCTTCCTTTCTTTGAGAAAGAGAAAGAAGAGAAAATAAAGATATGGAGCCTTATGGCTCGTTATTGCTTACCGGGGTAGGTGCTGCACAAAGTGTCAGATAATGCATGCAAATAGAAGTAGAAAGCATGAAATTGACAAGACGTGCAGAGCACATGAGCTTTACTTATGCACGGGGTCTGCGCCCGGCTTTGTACAAAGGATTACATGCAACATCGGCAAGACTTGTACAAAAGGTGGTTGCTTAACAGGTTCCGCAACCGCGCTTCTACGAGTAAAACTTACGAAGATGCTCAATGTTCCAGGAGTTGCTCACCGGGATGCCATCCTCGGTCTCAAGGCGGACAGCGCAGGCCCAAAGTGACTCGCTTTCACCCGGTAAGGGCCTTCCCACTTCGGCGCCAACTTGTTGGAATTCTTGGCGATGAACGCTACCGAAGAACAAGGTCGCCTTCCTCGAGACTTCGGCATTAACTTTGCGGTTATGGTAGCGGCGCAAAGCTTGCCGGTATCGAGCAGCTCGTCTGGCGGCTTTGAAGACGGTCCTCCTCAAGCAGCGGTCGTCATCTTGTTGCAGCTGCTCTTGCTCAAGCTCATCATAAGCGAGCACTCGAGGTGACCCAGATACGAGTTCCGTGGGGAGAACTGCCTCTGCTCCATAGACTAGAGCGAAAGGTGTCCGCCGATGGCTCGATTTGGCGTCGTCCTGATCGACCAAAGAACCACCGGCAGCTCCTCAATCCAGTTCTTTCCGCACTTGCGCAGCCTGTCGAAAGTTCTGGTCTTGAGCCCTCGCAGCACTTCAGCATTAGCCCTCTCCGCTTGACCGTTACTTCTCAGATGAGCAACAGAAGCGAAGCAGACCTTGGCGCCAAGATCTTGGACGTACTGCATGAAGGTGCGGCTCGTGAATTGCGTGCCGTTGTCGGTGATGATCCTGTTAGGGATTCCGAAACGGCAAACAATTGACCTGAAGAACTTGACTGCCGACTGTGCTGTCACCTTCCTCACTGCTTCCACTTCTGGCCACTTTGTGAACTTGTTGATTGCAACGTACAAGTACTCAAAGCCCCCGACAACTTCGGGGAAGGGGCCGAGGATGTCGAGCCCTGCATCAAAATGGCCAGGATAAAGGGATCGTCTGGAGAGCTTGAGCTGGCTGGTGTATCTGTTTGCAATGGAACTGGCACGCTTCACACTTGGTTACTTGTGCAGTTGCATCCTGGAGGGCTGTCGGCCAAAAGAAACCTTTCCGGAACGCTTTGCCGACAAGTGCTCTTGCGCCAATGTGGTGACCACATATGCCTCCATGTATCTCTGCCAACAGCTTTTGTCCGTCTTCCCGGTGAATACACTTCAATTTCACACCGTTGAGTCTTCTTACATGCAAAGGTGTGTTGTCGACAAACTGGGTACATACTTAATCGCCGGGCTACTTTTTCTGCTTCTTCTTGCTCTTCGGGAAGTTCTCGTCTCAAGGAAATGGACGATCTGTGCCTATCTTTGCCGGAGCTGCGGCTCGACAACAAGGACTAAAGGCACATTTGCTGGGGAAAATCCGCTTCTACGGCGAGAACTCGCGGCTCAGCCGAGCTTGACGCCCTCGCAAGCTTGCCGGAGCAAAACTTGTCGGGAGCGCCTCGCTTCAACGGAACAAACCCTAGGGCTTGCCGGAGCAGACTGCTCCTCAGCATCCTTGGTGTTGATCTTGAGGACCTTCTTGGTGGCGGCTTCGGGGAGCTCTGCCGGAAAATAGTCACCAGAAATCAACTTCCTTTTCTTGGTCTGTCCAGTTGATGGTGTTACAGTCGGTTGAGTCAGCTTGAGCACAAAGATCCCTGGTTCCACAGGTAACTTAAGTGCGGCGCACTTTGGCAGGCCATCAGCAATGTCATTCTGAGCTCTTGGAACATATTCCATCTGTAGGCCGTCAAAGTTCTCTTCTAGCTTTCTCACTTCATCAACGTAAGCTTCCATCAACGGACTCTGATAATTCTTGTTCACTTGGCGGATGACAAGTTGCAAATCACCCCTGACAATGAGCTTCTTGATCCCAAGGTCTACTGCGATCCTGAGACCGGCAAGCAAACCTTCATACTCTGCAGTATTGTTCGTTGCTTGCTCCTTGGGAAAGTGCATCTGGACTACGTGCACGAGGTGCTCTCCGTGGGTGCAACAAGTAACACACCCGCACCGACGCCTTTGCAGCGAGAAGGCACCATCAAAGTACATCAGCCACTCTTTGTTTGCTTCCTTGACGGGGATGCTCGTTTACGGAATTTCTTCATCTTGTGTTGGCGCCCATTCTGCTATGAACTCTGCCAATGCTCGCTTTGGATAGTTGAAGTGCTCTCAAACTTGAGGCTAAAGTTTGACAGTTCCAAAGTGCCCACTCGACAATCACCTTTTGCTTACGGATTTTGCGTATCCTCTTCAAAGGGAAAGCGAGTGACGGTTGTTATCTCATGTGCTTGAAAGTAATGGCGCAGCTTTCTCGAGGCCATGAGGAGGCCGAAAAGCAATTTCTGCACACCAGAGTACCTTGATCTAGCCCCCTGCAGAAGGGAACTGACAAAGTAAACTGGGCGCTGCACCATCCTTTTCTGCATCTTCTCGCGCTCCTGCGCAGATCCATCCTTGTCGGGACCAGAGCTTGCCGGCGAAGCCCCCTGCTTGTCGCTGGATGCATCTGCCATGGTTGCTGGCTCATCATCCGCCTCCCTCTCCGCTACTAACGCAGCACTAACCACTTGATTGGTTGCCGCTATATATAGCAGCAACTTCTCTTGTGGCTTAGGTGCGACAAGTATTGGAGTGGAGGGCAGGTATCTCTTTAAGTCCTGCAGCGCAGCCTCCGCTTCGAGTCCATTTCATTGGACCTGCCTTTTTCAATATTTTGAAAAATGGCGTATGCGGCCTTCAGCAGAACCTAGAGATAAACCTGCTGAGAGCAGCCACGCATCCGGCAAGTCTTCGTACATCCTTGACGCGCTTTGGTACTTCAATCTGCTCAATGGCCTTGATCTTGTCGGGATTGGCTTCAATTTCCCGCTGAGACACGAAGAACCCGAGAAGCTTGCCGGAAGGGACTCCAAACACACACTTCTCGGGGTTGAGCTTGAGGTTGATCTTGCGCAGATTTGCAAAGGTTTCGTCTAAATCTTGAATCAGAGTTGCCTTGTCCTTGCTCTTGACCACTATGTCATCCATGTAGGCTTCCACATTTCTGTGCATTTGCGGCTCAAAAGCGTCATGGACTACCCTTGCAAATGTTGAACCAACATTCTTTAAACCGAAAGGCGTCCGTACGAAACAGTATGTGCCACATGGGGTGATGAATGCGGAGTTCTCCTCATCCTCTTCTGCCATGAAGATCTGATGGTATCCTGAGTATGCATCAAGAAATGAAAGCAAGTCACATCCGGCCATGGAGTCAACAATCTGGTCGACACGGCGGCAAGGGAAATGGGTCTTTGGGACAAGCTTTATTAACATCGGTAAAGTCGATACAAAGCCTCCATTTCCGCTTGCCTTGGCGCATTTACTACAACATTGGCCAACCACGTAGGGATGGAGCACTCCTTTGACAAGGCCTGCCGCTTCCAATTTCTTGATTTCTTCTGCGATGAATTCTTGGCGCTCCACCGCTTGCTTTCCCGACTTTCGCTGACGGGCCGCGCATGAGGACAGGCGACAAGATGGTGCTCAATTACTTTCACGGGAACACCGGGATGTCGACGGTTGCCATGCAAATACGCCGACGTTCGCCGCAGGAAAGCAACGAGCGCCGCTTTCCTATTTAGGGTCGAGAGTGGCAGCGATGGTGAAGGCACCACCGGTGCCGCCCTCCTTGGCGGACACCTTCTTGGTCTCTCGTGGAGCTGCCATCGTCTTTCTTACACTTGCCGGTGGAGCTCGATGGTGCGTCCTCGACGGTAGCGCAGCACTCAAGAGGTGCGCTTGCCGGAGTGGGCATCGTAACTCTTGCCGGACTTGGTCTTCTTCTTCGCCCGGAGCTTCAGCGGCAAGTGACTTGCGATCTGTTGCGGCTGCTGCTTCCGGTAGATCTTGTCGGCGCAGATAAGAGCATCCTTCTTGTCGCCGTGACAGAGATGACACTTATTGGGCCCGGCATCTTCAAAGATGTTGTATGCATAGTGAGAGGCCGCCATGAATTTGGCGAGTGCTGGACGGCCAAGTATCCCATTGTAGGGCAATGGAAAGTCAGCAACGTCAAAAGTGACCCTCTCAGTCCTGCGCTGCCAAATGTCACCGGCAACGTGATCTTTCCCTTCGGCTTGCTCCTTCCTGGATTGATTCCTTGGAATGTGCCGGTCTCCTCGAGCTCGCCATCAGGGATCTGGAGTTTCTGGAGTACCGCTGAGGAGATCAGGTTCAAGCCGCCCCATCACAACTAACATCTTAGTGACCTTGAGGTTGCGGATAGTTGGTGAGACCAACATCGGCAAGCACCCAACCGCAGTTATGCGATCAGGGTGGTCCTCAATATCAAAGATGATAGGCGTGCTGGACCATTTCAGAGGCTCACGTGACTCGACGGACGATTCTGCCGCATTGACTTCTCGCATCCACTGCTTGAGTTGGCGGTGTGAAGTATACAGAGAAGCACCACCGTCAACGCACAAGACCTCTGTGGCTTTCTGGAACTCCTGCTCATTGGTCTCGTCATCATCCATATCTTCATCATCGTCATCATCTTCATCCTTGTCGCGGCCGCGGGGAGGTCTATCTCCTTGCCGCTGCTTGGCCTTGCCGCGGCGTCCTCCCCGTCCGGGGCGTTTCTTGCCGGATCCTCCAGCACCCTCCTGAGCTTTCTCCTTGTCACGCCGCTCGTACTCAGCCTTTTGCTGCTCGACAAGCTGCTCGACCTTCTTGCAGCTCTGGAGGTCATGGCCCTTGGTGCGGTGGATCTTGCAGTATTGCTTGTTGGAGCCGTCCTGCTTGTCGGCGGCCGCCACAGCCTGGTAGTTGGTGCCCGCGGCAACCTCCTTGCCGGAGCTACCAGTTTTGGCTTTCTTGGCGCCACCTCCGTTGCCGGACTGCTCAACAACTAGCACTTCTTTGCCTTTCTTCTTCCTGTTGTTCCGTCGCCGGTTCTTCTTTGCCGGGCAGTCTCCTCACTATCGATCCTCCTCGCCTCTGTATTCTCTCCGGGAGTCTCCTCCCTTCCTCAAAGACGTGCACACTTGTCGGCCAAGGCATATAGCTCATCGACGTCTCTGATCTTGCACATCGCCATCTCCTCCCGCATCCTGCGGTTTCGCACATTCTGATGGAACGCGCTGATTACCGCGGCAGGGTGGACATCTGGGATGTTGTGCTGTACACGGCTGAATCTCTGCATATACTTGCGCATGGGCTCTCCTTCCTTCTGGGCGAGCAGATGAAGGTCGCTCTCTTGGCCATGGGGCTTGTGGCCGCCTGTGAAGGCGCCGAGAAACTGATGGCATAGATCCGTCCAGGAGGATATGGAGTTGTCCGGCAAGTGCATGAGCCAGGATCTGACATTGGGCTTGAGTACCAGCGGGAAGTAGTTGGCCAGGATCTTGTCGTCCCGCCCCCCGGCAGCTTGCACCGCGATGGTGTAGATGCTGAGGAACTCCGACGGATGCGACTTGCCGTCATACTTCTCTGGCACATCTGGCTTGAAAGTCTTCGTGCTGGGCCACTGGACTTGCCGCAACTCACGAGTGAACGCTGGGCAACCTACCACGTACGGCAAGTCGCCTGGTTCCCCTGGTGCATGCATGTCGACAGAGGGCCCAGCGCGCTGGTCTGATTGACGCCGCGCTTCTCTTCGGCGCTCGATGCGAGTACGAGCATCTTCTTGCTGTCGTTCGTGGAGAACTTGGCGCTGATCGCGACGAGCTCATGGATCCGGCGACGGCCGGTGGAGTCGCTGTCGAGGTGGATCCGGCGAGTCGGCGATCTTGGCCTTCGGGGCGGAGAGTGCATGGTGGTTGCACCCCCACCGGTTTCGTCGCCATCGGCTCGTGCCTTGCAGTCCTGCCGCGGCAGCGAGGCACTCGGCTGCCGCGTAGTGTCGCCGTTGGCAAAGCCGATGAGACTCTGAATGGTGGCCCTCCATTCGTCGACCTTGTCTGTCGTTGGAGGGTAATCCAGAGCGATTGAGCTCGCGCCAAGGCTTCGCTGAGTGGTGGGCGGCAGTGGCGAACGGTGCGAGGAGCGGGATATGCTCGGACTTCTAAATATGTTAGAAGGAGCAGTATCCCGTCCAGGCGACCGTGCCCCGCTCGCACCAGCCTGTTGGCGTGCATGCTGGTCTTGAGCGTCCCCAGATCCACCAGCTCGATCTTGGCCCAACGAACGTATGGTACTGCGAGTACCATGACGCTGTCGGTCCCGCGCCTCCTGAGATGGGCGCGGTGCATGTACGGACGCCGAGGTCTGCGCAGCCTTGTCCTTGGACCTGGCTGCACCGTGGGCTCCCTCGTCGACACCCGCTCTTCCACCGGCGTCTGCCCCACCACTCGTTTACTCCGGTGGTGGTGGGTTCGACATGGACGGAGCAGCTGCCGCCGAAGCCTTCTTCTTCGGTGGCATGTCGATGAAGAAGATGAAGATGTTGCTCGTGTGAACGCCGGATCAGGTTCACACAATCTCAACGCCCCCTACCTGGCGCGCCAAAGATGTCGGGGAAGCTGATCTGACCCACGAACACCTATGGGACCGGCGGACCGAGCCCCTTTCGGTTCGTGGGCGGAGATCGCACGAAGAGCGGATCGAGGCGAAGCACACGAGCAGTTTACCCAGCTTCGGAGCTCTCCGGAGAGATAACACTCCTACTGCTGCATGTCTGAGTTGTATTGTGTTCTTGCTCGGGAGCGCTGAATGCTACAGTACACTGTAGCTGCTAACGAGACCGAGCGTGAGTGATTTTCGAACCCCCCTCTACGTTGCGCATGGGCCTCCTTTTATATGCTCAAGGGGTCTCCGACAGGTGGCAACGTAGTCAAGGGCAAAAAGGGAAAATGAGTTGTGGTTGGTACAACTACTTGTACAGTGTATCATACCTAACCCTGACGGCAGGGGACAAAGGCATTAAATGCCCGTCTACGTCGTCCTAACAGTGCAAACAGGGACCGTCAGGGGCGCCACCGCTTGCCACGATGGCAATCTTGTCAGCGTCGCATGCCACCGCACTCCGCTTGCCGCACAGCCTCTTGCCACGCGCGCATGGAAAGGTCCCAGGGCGACACGTTGGTGGATGTGCTGGAGCGCAGGTTCAGATTGGTAGTTTACCGCGGCAAGCGCCTTGCCGCGGTCGTCGTCTTGTCGCGTTCGGAAGCTTGTCGCTCGCCGGGCCTTGCCGGGACGAGTGGTGCGTCGCGGCACGTTCCTTGAGATGCCTTGGTTGGCCTTCCCGGCAAGCTCCTCTTGCCGGGGCCTTGTCTCCTTGGCTTGGATACTTTGTTCTTGAATGGCTCCGAAGGAACCACTGAGGACCTTCCCGGCAAGCTCCTCTTGCCGGAGCCTTGGCGGTCAACGCGGCAAGCCTTGCCGCGAGGTGCTGCAACTGCCCGTGCACAAGTTTGGGATACTAGGGTACCCCTACTCTAGTACACCGACAATCTAGCATAGCAAAGATATCAAAAAACGGACAAGCCATGAAAATATCATGCTAGCTATCTTACGATCATGCAAAGAAATATGACAATGAATGCTCAAGTCATGTATATGATGATGATGGAAGTTGCATGGCAATATATCTCGGAATGGCTATGGAAATGCCATGATAGGTAGGTATGCACTACAAAAATGATACACTTCCGTGATGATACGTATTTGTCACAGTAGGTCGCGTTTTTTGACATGCATGTACATCCATGATGATTTTATGACAGAATCAAGATAGTCATACATGTGCTGTCATAGAAGTGTTCCATGACATTACCAAAATTATCATCACGGAAGTGTCCACTTCCATGACGACAAATCGCGCGTCATAGAAGTGGTTTCGTCAAGGGTGACCGACACATGGCATCCACCGTAACGGAACGCCGTTAAGCTATCGGGTCGGGTTTTGGATCCGATAACCCATTAACAGCCCCAACCAATGGGGATTTTCCACATGTAAAATCATCATAGGCTTGAGGAAACACGTGTCGGCTCATCGTTGGGACAGATGTTATCCACTCATTGGACAGAAGCCGCCTATGATAGGTCGACACGTGGCACGGCCCAACAGTGGCCCATTCCGCTGAAAAAGGCCGCCCAAGAAAATTAAAGGTGCCGCCCATAGAAAGCCTACTTGTGTCAGGTCCATTTAAGCCCATGGCCCATACGAGATGTGCAATTCGGCCCATCAACGGCCCGTTAAAGATTTGACACCATTGCAGCCCATCGTCAGTTTGAGCCTGTTAACAGCCCGCTATATAATTGGACTCAATATCGGCCCGATGAGATTTCGGCCTGTTAACGACCCATTTAATGGATGGGTCAATTTTCAGGATGTACATCTTTCGGCCTTTTAGCAACCCATTTAAATTTTGGGCTAATTTCCGGCCCGGTGTGACGTTCAGCCTGTTGACGGCCCATAAATCTGATGGGCCATTTGTAGCCGGACCTGAGTTTCAGCGTTTTTGCGGCCCATTTAAGTGTTGGGCCAATTTCTGGCCCGGTGTCACTTTCAGCCTGTTGACGGCCCATAAATCAGTTGGGCCATTTGTAGTCGGACCTGAGTTTTGGCCTTTTAGCGACCCATTTAAGTGTTGGGCCAATTCCCGGCCCTGTGTGCCTTTCGGCCTATTAATGGACCATAAATGAGTTGGGTCATTTATAGTCGGACCTTAGTTTTGGCCTTTTAACGGCCCATGCCCTTCATGGTCCAATACCAGCCCGATTTCTCTTTCGGCCTGCTAAAGGCCCACAACACAGTTGGGCCATTTACAATAGGACCTGACTTTCGGCCTCTTAGCAGCCCATGCTCTTCATGGTCCAGTACAAGCCCACTGTCTCTTTCGGCCTGCTAAAGGCCTACAGTATAGTTGGGCCATATGTAGCCCAAACTTAGTAACGCCCTGTTAATGGCCCGTAAAATAAATTAGGGCCACCTGTTGCCCGCTTTGATGTCGGCCTGTTAACGACCCGGGAGGTAAGATGGCCGACCATTAACTTTCGGCCTAGTAACGGCCCATTAACTTAATGGGCCCACTAAAGTTCGTACATGCCTTTAGGCCAAATTAGATAATTTGAGCCCATTACGACGAGCAACTATGCACAGGACCAAAATCGATCAAGCAAAGGTATGACATACAGAGAATAACGTTGCACATCCATCATATATTACAGGAAATTACATCCACTGGGCAATCAAAGATTGATGCCAGTGCAAATAAATGAGCAGAACCTAACCATCTACAACGTCACAATCTGCAACCTCAGCACAGATGACGCCCATAAGCATGTGGGCAAGTTCTTGCTGCTTTGCTACACTATCTCTAAAAACATTGATCAGTTGTTGTGTCGCACGACTCTGCACCTCTGATTCATCCACTATTTCCATCATTGCTTCAGCCATTAATTGGTTCACAAACATACATTTATTCCGTTGCATTCGAGGCAGAGGATACCTAATGTATTCGGATGGCGATTTTGGCAGGCTTGTATTATTGATAGTGGAGAGTGTCTCGACCACTGCATCATAACATAAATTAGGACGGGAACCAAACAGATTAATCATGAGTTATTGCCATATTACCTGGCCTAGATTTACTGGAAAGAAATAATGGGGTTGCCTTGCTGTTTTCAGAGTTTGTCTTCTTATCTTCAGCAGCCTGCACAAAATTAACACACTATCATTGCTATCATTGGCCAAGTCAGATAATAGGAAAGCAACATTGACACAACAAACGTTTGGGAAACTAGCCTACACCAAATTAACACAATATGGCACAGCTATCATCAGCCAGGTAAGGTAGTACAAAAGCAACATTGCCACAATGAATAAATGGGCAACCAGAGAAGCACTACAATTTAGTAATGTGCGTGATATGAGATAGTACATTCATGCAGCTCAGTATGCAAAACTACCAGGCAGTTTTCCTTACAAAAATCAACATTGGCGCCTTTAACATTTTGCTACAACTAATTTTAGATCAGATAAAGGTTAGATTCACGCTGATTAACAAAATACATGCTGATGTAAAAATATAGTGATATACAACAGGTACTTACATCAGCATTGGAGCACAGAGAATTCCCGCAAGATATTTTCCTCGAATACAATCCCAATGGAGGAAGTCTTCTATCATTTAACCTTATTTTCTAAAAGAGAGATGGGTAAGAAACATGTAGAAAATATGATCAGAATGCTATAAAATTTCATGATGCGAGTATACGCACACGCTTCTTAGAATGGAGTTGACATTCTTTTGCTGGACTGGAGTGGACTAGTTCTTTGGCCACTGGAATCGCTTATTATCGTGGGAGTTGGGTTTCTCTGTCTTTGGAGCAGTATCTATGAAAAATTGAGTTGGTTTATTATCTCCTGGCATTTGGATCTTTTGCAAAGACCTGGTTTGTAACCCTTCAGATTCTAACATAGCCGTCTTCCCCTTGCATACCTTATATATATAGAAGAATGGTGATTCAGTTATAAAACATGCTACAGCAGAGATGGAATAGGTACTGAAGAATAGAAAGGCATGACATATTGACATGTATTCCCTCCATCCGGAAATAAATGGATGGGTCTAGGCGTATTTCAGTTCTAGATACATCCAGTTTTATCCATTTCTACGACATTTAATCCGGACGGAGGGAATATGATGTAAGAGCTAGGTATACGACAGGACAACATAGTAAAAAAAACACTGAAAAACCCACTGCAGAACCAAAGTATTCAAACACACTGATATGAGATAGTACACTCATGCAGCTCAGGATGCAAAACTACCAGGAAGTTTTCCTTACAAAAATCAACATTGTGGCCTTTAATCATACATTTTGCTACAACTAAATTTAGATCAGATAAAGGTTGGATTCACGCCGATTAACAAAATACATGTTGATGTAAAAATATAGTGATATACAACAGGTACTTACATCTACATTGGAGCATAGAGAATTCCTGCAAGAATCTTTCCTCACAAACGATACCATTGCAGAAATTCTTCTACCTGTTAAGATTATTTTCTAAAAGAGAGATGGGTAAGAAACATGTAGAAAATATGATCAGCATGCTATAAAATTTCATGATGCAAGGATACGCACACACTTCTTAGAATTGAGTTGACATATTTTTGCTGGACTGGAGCGGACTAGTTCTTTGGCCACTGGAATCTGCTTATTATCAGTAGGAGTTGGGTTTCTCTGTGCTGGAGCAGTATCTATAAAAACTAGACTTGGTTTATTATCTCCTAGCGTTTGGATCTTTTGCAAAGGCCTTTTTTGTAGCCCTTCAGATTCTAACATAGTTGTCGTCCCCTTGCATGCCTTGTATAGAAGAATGGTGCTTTAATTATAAAACATGCGACAGTAGAGAGATGGAATAGGTATTGAAGAATAGAAAGGCATGACATATTGACATGTATTCCCTCCAACCGGAAAAAAATGGATGGGTCTAGGCGTATTTCAGTTCTAGATACATCCTTTTTTATCCACTCCGGCAACATGTAATCCGTACGGAGGGTGTATGGTGTAAGAGCTAGGGATACGACAGGACAACACAACAAAAAAACACTAGTTGAATGTAAAACTATATGCTAGCGGAATACGTATAGAAATAACTAAGGCAACATACACGTGTATGATTGGGAAAATAAGATGGCATTGCAACAGAGCACTAGAACAGCACTTCAATGTAAAAAACATGGTATGGCAGACAGATGAAGTACATACTGATGAATAAGAATGCATAAGATATTCAGAAGCATGATGTCCAAATTAAGCACATGGCATTGCGATAGAGTAGAATGACAGTACTTGAATTTGAAATCATGTTATCATGAATAGAATAGGTACTGAAAACAGGAAGGCATGACATATTTACATGCATGATCATCATGCTAAGCACATGCCATTGCAACAGAGTAGATACACTCCACGACATTATATGCATGTTGTATCCATATCACAGGCCAAGTTAGAGCAAGGACCTTGTGGGGTGAAGAGGATTCATCATCTTTCTGCAAGTCCTCTGAAGAACTGCCTTTACATGTTCCATCATATTGGGTATCATTGACATCAAGTTTATTGGCCTTTACAATGCTCCGTGAGGTTCTTGTGGATATATCAGTGTGTGCAATTATATCTGACATGCATGGAAGACAACTAGTAGTTAGATTTATGTAATGAGTGCATGTAGGAGACGACATAAATAGTAGGACTGGGGTTAACTAGCAGCAACAGGTCTCATAAACTAAAGGGAGAACACAAATGAAAGCTACAAAATATGTATCGTTTCTACTCGAGATTAACTAGATGGCACACAAAAGTATTAAAGAACAACATAGGTAATACTAGAAGTGGTATAATACTATAATCACCAGCCTGCGGGGTAGCATTGGCTGATGGATGATAACTATGGAACAACGTTACCTAAAGAACAAGTATCTTAGCTGAACTATGGAACAACATGAACTCCTGAACAAGACCCGTAAGAGATCAGCATGAATACACAGTGAAATGTGATGAACTATTTTCCATGCTTAGATGAATAACAAAGCCATAAATGTTGCACGCAAGTAAGATGAGGGTACAACCTATCTGGCTGCCATCCATAGGAGTGAGCATCATGTGCTGACTTGTCGATGGCCCTGCAGTTGTTGTGGCTGTCCATGTCGGGCACGCGCATTCGATGCAGGGAACTGTTGAGTGGGTACTATAGCTCCCTTCTGGTGTATGCTTCCCTTGTTGGAGCATCTGCGGTGAGTCGAAAGACGGTGTGTCTGAAGATGCAGATAATGCATAATGTTAAGAACGACATATCTCTTTGATCTAAAGAGATACACTAAGAGATCAACAGCAAGGTACGAGAGTGGTCACACGTCTGTTGACTGAGGACTAAATTGGGGTCACATGATTTTATTTTATTTTGGTACTGTCCGATCTACGCCGGATGGCTTGATGGCCGTCTTGTGCCTCCCGGCTGACACTGTTCGGAAATCTTCCCCGAAGAGCCAGCGACCAACGGCAGAGCAGCCTGCCTCCACAGTCCGTGGCCTCGGCCAAAACCCCGCTCCCCGCCCCACCGCACTGCCGTGGTTGCGCCGCCCCCGGGCCAATCCAGAAAGACTTCCGTCATCCAGATCCGGCGGCGGCAGTACCTTCAACCCACGCAACTCTAAAATATAGCCATCTAAGCGCTGCTTCGCGGCGAACTTGCGGCCCCGCACCCTTACGTTAGTCACCAGCCAACCGGCAGCCTAGGAGCTCTGCTGCCTCGAGGGGTGCTGCTTCCCATTGGGAATCGATTGGCCCAGAATAAAAATTCAGAGAACTGACGCCTAAATAAAGTGATTTGAGATGAGGGTGCGACCTATTTGGCGGCATGGTGAAGTAGGCAGGTCCAGCTGCCGAGTCGGTGAGGCCGGCGCGGTTGCGGTGGCGACCGGCGGCAGGGAAAGAGCGATGTCGTGACAGACGACGGCTATGCGGAAGCAGAGCCAGGAACAACGGCGGGAGCGAATCGGCTCCGGTACGGTTCACGCGGCCGTCATCGAGGTAACACCAGCAGCACGGAGTAAGAGGCACACGGCCCAGTGCACGACGGCAAATGGACAGCGTCTCCGGCATTAGCGAGGAGGGCGGTTGTGAAATTGGAGCAGTGGGGGCGCCATGGAGGTGGGGCTGAGGTTTCGCGGCTCGGGAGAAGGGAGATTTCCGGGGAGAAGGTGATTTCGCACCCACGAGGTATGAATGGGGGAGGGCGGGGTGGGGGGAATTGGGAGGGGAGTAGAACCATGTCTTACGGACGCAGTTTTCTGAAATGTGAGGGGGAGTTACAGTTCTACCCTTGCCTATAGGCTTCTCGGCTTGGGTCATGTCTTGAGGGTCGGGGATAGTAGAGTAACTTTGCTTCTCCCCAAATAGTGGGCGGGAGTGATTTCGGGCGAGGAGGGCGTGTTTTGAACTATAGTGGGCGCGAACGATTTCCGGCGAGGAGAGCGTGTTTTCAAATAGTGGGCGCGAGCTATTTCGGGCGAGGAGAGCGTGTCTTGCCGACCATGGTTTATGAATTTTTCGGCACATGTCATTTCGGCCGAGGAGAAGGCGCGCTTGGATGAAGTTACGAACCTACCCTCGATGTACAACGGGCCAATTGATGTGTGTCCCACATAGGACTGTAATTTCGCGTCTCCCATTTATTTGCTCAGGCGAATTCCACCGAGCAGAGAGGATGTTTAATGGTTTGTTCAAATTTTGGGAGAACGGGCATCCACGTCTACCTTACGAAGTCGATTCGAATCAAATTTTGAAATATTAGCTTGCCACTTCTTTTTTAGATGGAGAGATGATGCTCGGGAGTAATGTCTTTTTACATGCTCGTTGCTAGCGATTTACTATATGAAAAATAGTTGACCCACTCAAAAACACGAATCAAACCCAAAATGAAATATCTTGATTCAATGAAATAGCTCGTTCAGTAGGTCAAAATAGTGAACTAAATCCAAAATTGAACACCTCAATCGAGTAGCATGTTGTACAGTATTATAGTACTCCATGAACATGTTGAAAGTCAAATTAATGAACTTGTTTGATATACGCATATATCCGTTCATGTGTGGATTGCAGACAACATGTTTTCCAATTTAAATATTTGAATGCAAGTTTATATCGAAACATGGTTTATATCAGTCTTTGATGCATAAAACGCGACCTCCCCCTCTCCCGCACTCCTGTTCTCTCTCTCTTGCTGACAATCTTCAATTCTGTCGCACGCATCCGAGACAAAAACCTTGTTGGTCCCTCTCCCTTTCTCTCCATCTCTCTCTCTCTCTCTCTCTCTCTCTCTCTGTGTGTGTGTGTGTGTGTGTGCTGGGGGGGGGGTCTTTCTAGTTCGCATGCATATATACACCATCTATAGGTCTCTCTCGCACACTATGTATGATACTCTAGCTCGTCCAAGTTAGATATCTTGGGTGCACTCATCGTACCCACACAAATTCCTTGGCTCTTTACCCGTAACTCTCTCACGCACCACTATGTCGTCTCGGAGCTCTTCCCCACCCCTCTCTCAAACTCTCCATCCACCTGGTCACACATACACATGCATATCTCACTCGCACTCGATAGGCCCATCTAAAACTCTATCTCTCTCCCTCGTTCTCTATCCATCTCACACGCACACACACACAATCTCATGCCCAGCTAGCCAAGTATGATGGTCTCTCACTCAATTGTAGGCACACGCAGTCCCCCCTATATGTATATGACTAGCTAATCTTAGTCTCCATCACAAACATGTGCATGGTCTATCTCGATTTCTCTCGGGGCATCTTTCTATCACACATGCACTCCCTCGATCTCCCACCCATATAGTCCCCTCACGATCTCGAGGGGATCTCTCTATCACAAACACACCCTCTCTCCCTCCCCATGCGTCCATGCCATCCATGTGTCCCTCTCGACCTTTTTTCCTTGTTGGCCAGACCTCTATTGGACATGTGCTGCATGGGTGTCTCTCTCCGTTGCAAACAATCACACACTAGCTATCTTCGTGTATCTCCTCGCCTTGCTTTTCCATCTCGGAGATGCATGCGTGATATGTTCGCATAAGAAACGAAAAAACACACTCTCTCTCTAATTTATCGTTTGTTATCACTTTCTCTTTCACACACATACTCTTTTTGCACACTTACTCATTTCCTTCACACGCACTTGATCTGTCTCGACCGATGCACTCTCCTCGGTCCATAGCATATAGATTTATTGAAAAGTCAAACTTCACAAAGTTTGACCATGTACGTGGAGAAAAAGAATTACATGTAGTACAGCAAACATATACCATTAGATTCACCATGATATGTAGTTTTGTATGATGTATCTTTGGTATTGTAGATATAAATAACATTTGCGTAAACCTTATCAAAGTTTCCAAAGTTTGACTTCTAAAAAATTAACATGCACTGCATTATTGAGCGGATGGAATATCTCTTTCCCCCTCTCAGCTATCTGACGCACCACTCAGCCTTATCGGGGCTCCTCAATCTCTCTCAAACTTTATTGGTCAGTTTGGTTCGTGACCTGACCCTCATGCCTTGATGGCCGGTACTGCCTGGTGTGGACGTGAAATGTAAAATATTTCTGCCTGGCCAGGCTTGTGTGGTGCTGAAGTGTTTGGTTCATGACGGGGCCAGGCAAAGCATCAACATCCCATCAATCAATCCATGCATCAATTATGTAATGCTAATATCCATCCATGTTGTTGTTAGCCTCGTGGCCGCACGACGAGGCACGGCCAGGCGTTTGAAATCGGTCACCTGGGCCAGGCTACTTGCAGTGTCTTGAGTTCAACGAGGCTAATTAAAGTGCAAGGGAACCCAGGCCAGGCGGGCTTTCTTTTTCACAGGGTAGCAACCAAACAAGCGTGCATGAAATCCAGCCACAACCCCAGGCTAGGCAAAAGATGCTCAGGATGCAAGCCAAACTTGCCTTATATCTCCCTGGTTCACACATACACATGTCGCGCTCGCGCTATACATATAGACCCATCCAACACTCTCCGCCCTTGTTCTCTCTCCATGTGACACGCACCCCCCTAAGTACCATAATCCCTCACTCCATCATAGGCTCTGTTTGGATCCATGGGTTAGAGTTAGTTTGGGTTAGTTTGAAGTCAACTAACCCAAAAAGATCCAAACAAGAGGGTTAGTTTGGGTTAGATGCATCTAACCCATCCAAAAAAACTAACCCATCCAAGAGGTGCTTATTTGGGTTAGTTCTTCTCGGGACCACTAATAAACACTTTTTTTCTCTCGCTCTCCCCGCAGCAGATCCCTGCCCACTTCCTCGAAGCTTCTCTTCCTCTCCCTCCCTCCCTCTACTGCTTGGTGAAGGTGCCTCGCCAGATATCAAGGCTCCATCTAACCCTGCCATCCAAACACCTCTTTACTTAGAGTTAGTTTAGGGTTAGTTCAGGATTAGAATCTAACTCTAACCTCTAACTAAGTTAGAGTATCCAAACAGGGCCATAGGAGCAAGCACTCCCCCCTCCTAAGTATGATTATCTCTTACTAGCCATCAGGAACACACGTATTGTCTCCTTCCATCCATACGTCTATCTCGATATCTCTCGGGGCATCTTCTATCACGCACACACCTTGTCACTCGATCTCCCACCCATATAATCCCATCACGATCTCCAGGGGATCTCTCTATGACAAACATACACTCTCTCCTCCCCATGTCTGCATTTTCTCCGTACGCCTCTCTCGACCTCTCTCCCTTGTTTGTCAGACCCCTCTTCGCCACGTGCTAGGCGTCTTGCTCTCTCGGTTCCAAAAAACCACACACTATCTCCTCACCTTGCCTCCGTTGTCGAAGATGCATGTGTGATATGTTTGCATAAGACACGCACGCTTTTTCTCCACTTTTATCGTGTGTTGTCCATGTCTCTTTCTCACACGCACACACACTTTTTTCACTCTCTCTCTCTCTAGTTAGGGACTCTGTCACGTCCATAAGCATATGGATGTTTTTAAAAGTCAAACCTCAGAAAAGTTTGACCAGGTATATGTGGAGAAAAACATTTACATCTTGAACGATCATTAGATTCATCACAACATGTACTTACTTCATACTATCATTTATCTTTGGTATCGTAGATATAAGTAATTTCTTTATAAACTTGGTCAAAGTTTCAAAAGTTTGACTTCAAAAAATGTTGGAACTACATTATGAACGGAGGGAGTAGCTCTTTCTCTCTGTCTCTGCTATCTCTCACGGGCCTCCCCTCTCACTCGAACTCTCTATACCGACGGATTATACACTCACTGTGTCAGCGTATAGCTCCGTATATTGTTTAGTTGACCGGTCAACCAATCCACATGCTCCCTTGTCAGCTCGTGTTCTGTATCTTCGTGTGCTGGCCCATGTGGCAGTGGGTGAAAATAAGTAAACTAGAGGCCCATCTGACACGCGGTGAAGTAAACAAAGTTGAAACCACTCGGGGCAGCACCCCGCACACTAGTAAATTGAGGGCGCATTGAGGACAAACTTCTTGCGCGCGAAGGACACACTCGCGCACAATTCACCACTGCGCGGCGGCATGCACAGAAGGACGCACTCGCGCACACCCAGCACACAACACACACCAGCACACGTGTACACCGGCGTCGCCGCCGGTTGAGATGGATGGCGAGGCAGCCAACAAGCAGAGGCGGCTCGAGCCAAAACCGCATCCGGCGAGCCTAGACTTCATCAGCAGCCTCCCCGACGACATGGTTCTCGTCATCATCGGCATCCTCCCCATCAAATCTGCCGTGCGGACTGGCATGCTCTCCCGGCGGTGGCGCCCCCTCTGGCGCTGCGTCCCCCTCAACATCACCGTCGACAACTACCTTTGCGACGGGGATTGCAAACGCATGGCCGCAGTCTCCAAGATCCTTTCATCGCACCCTAGGCCAGCCAGACGCCTTGACATCCGCATGTTCAGTACCAACTGCAAGGTCCAACCCAAGTTCGACCAGTGGTTCTTATCCCCGCCCTAGATCAGCTCGAGGAGCTCAGCTTTGAAGCTGGACGATGTCGCTCTCGCAGCCGTCCGCGCTCCGCCTCACGCCAACAACTGCGCGCGCCCGGCTTCAGCTCCTGCTATCTTCCCAGTTAATGCCGCCGCCCTTCTTCTCCCTCAACTCAAGTAGCTCGACCTCTTCGATGTTGTCATCTCGAAGAAGGCTATGGAGCACCTGCTCCGCAGCTGTACTGCGCTCGAGTACCTTTGTCTTGAGCAGATCCACGGGTTCATTAGCCTCCACATCGCCAAGACGAATCTCCGATGGATTTATGTGTCTTGCTGGCCCCGCAACAAGACATCAATTGGGAAGAGATCACTCCAGCTGTTCCACGTTATGGTCATTGAGAATGCGCCTTTCCTTGAGAGATTGCTTGTATCGGATGTAGAAGGTCCACCAAAAATCAGGGTCATTGACGCGCCGAAATTGACAGTGTTGGTGTACTCATCTGCCAAATTCTCCGAACTCTTTATTGGATCCGTAATCGTTCAGGTACAGCACTCATCTTCTTCTCCGTCTTCTTGAAATTCGCATTTTTAAATTTCTTCTTGATCTATTTACGACCATCTTCCAGAAAATGATTCCCACAAGCTTCACCCAGTCCATGCGCACAGTGAAGATCTTAGCACTAAAATCTATCGGCCCCAATCTGGATCAAGTTGTTGGATTCATTACATGCTTTCCGTGCACGGAGAAGCTACTCATCGAGGTGAAACTTCTTTCCTATAAGTAAACGGTAATCACAACGTAGCTCAACTTTTTCGTAATTTCCCAAATTACGATGACAAGTGCAGTGTTCAAAACTGCATCTACGCACTGCACCGAAAGAAATGTTTTTAGTATTTTTTTCCCACGTGATCACTTGCATCGTTTTTATGCTGTACTACTATAGTAGCCTAGGCTAGTCATAGTGGAAAGTAACTTAGACTACTCCAGTAACTCTATGGTTACCCCAAGAGCAAGTACTACCTCTGTCCTGGTTTACTCTTCCAATTTTGTAGTATCAAAATTTGACCATAGATTTAACTGACAAAATGTTAATGCATGTCACTAAGTACTATATCGTTGGATTCGTATTTGAACATAATTTCAAATGGTGTAATTTTTAGTGACATGCATTGGCATTTTCTTAGATAAATCTATGGTCAAAATTTATACTAAATATGAGGTAGTATTCCCTCTGTCCCGAAATTCTTGTCTTACATTTGTTTAGATACGGATGTATCTAACACTAAAACGTAACTAGATACATCCATACTTAGACAAATTTAAGACAAGAATTTTGGGACGGAGGGAGTACAAAAGTGGGCTATGTAGGCCAAAACATGTGCCAAATTCACTTGTGATGCATTTGGCATCGATGCCCCTCCATTGCTCACCTGGTGCCCCAATTTGGATCATCTACTTTGCTCCGATGCCAAATTAACTCACGCAGTGAAAAACACTGCGTGGGAGAGAGAGAGAGGACTGAGGCAATAAAAAACACTTGTTTGGGAGAGTGAGAGGCTGGTGTAGTTGGTTTGATTGATTTGTTTATACATGTGGGTCTGTGTGCACAGCGGTGCCAACTCTCTCACATCGCGAGAGCGGTGCCAAAATCTTTTGATTTGACATCGATGCATATTATGTGGCATACTTTTGCGAAATATGGCATCAGCCACATAGTGGAAGGCGACAAATGCCCAAGCTCTTCACGTGCTCCTAGTTAAATGAGAGGAAACATAAAGAGAGAGAGAGAGAGAGAGAGAGAGAGAGAGAGAGAGTGAAAAAATATCACTAGCCAGCCAACCCTATCGTATGAGCGAATGATATTGGTACCTCTTGATGACACGGCAATCTTATGCAGCCCGCTGCTCTAATATGTTCTCTTCTTTTCCAGATAAAAAAAGACCTGAAAGTGAAAAATGTGCTGCACTATAACAATCTCATCAAATGCCTTGATCTCCATCTTACAGAAATTGATTTGATCGACTACCAAGGCAGCACATCTGAGATTAAATTGCCAGGTTCTTTGTTCTGGAGGCAAGTGTGCTCAAGGTAATGAGGTTTGGCGTTCTCTGGCGCAACAATAATGGCGTGCTGATCACCGCAAGCGTCTAAGCCTAAATGACAAAGTCTCATGAAGCTGAATTTGTTTTTGAAACATCAAGTGGCCAGAGACTCGAAAACTTATTTGCCCATTAGTGACTTGTCAGGGCGGTGGATTTTAGTTTGTACGATAATGCTGCATCCACCTAAAGTAACGAATGTTCTTATGTGTACTTCCTAGTCATTCCCTCTTCGTAGGTGCAGCATTACTCCTAACATTTGTAATATCAGTTTGAAACTTGTAATATTGCCGTGTCATATTCCTGCGTTTTCATAATCCTGCGAATCAAACAGGTCCTGAGTTGGTGATGATGTTGTGCCTCCCATGTTTCACCAATAGCCATCGGATCTAGATCTGAAGCACACAAACCAAGCTTCTCCATTTTTGCAAAAAGATGGCCGCACTTGTTCCCTATTTACAAACAACTCCTTGTCTCTCACAATCAGCACATGTTCCAAGGCCGTGGAAAAATTTGGCGCGATGGCCGCTGCCGGAGCCGTCCACCCCCAATCTTGGTGTTTCGTGCAATGCACGGGCATCTACGCACGGGAAATTATGTCGAACAGGGCTAGTTGTAAGCAGGCTAGCTCTACAGCCGTTATGATAGTGATTGCAGACGGTGAGGCTGACTATGGTATGCCAAACACGGCGCCTATACTCAGGTGACATCTCCGGTGCAGGGTCTTGTCACTTCACTGTGAGGAGCAGCACGTAATAATTTGACCAACGGGTAGTACAGTGCTAGTACTCCTACTACTACATTGGTAGTACTACTACTAGTACTAGTAGCACCACCGTCTGGATTTAGGAGTACTACCATGTCCATCTGGACTTTAGTATTTAACTAGCAATATCTAGTACTACACCCTCTGTAAATAAATACATGGTGTTTTATTCCTATCGGCGAGAGAACTTATTTTTTTTGCTAACTAGAGTACTAATAGGATTACATGCAATGAACTAAACACTGCATGTCATGTTTGGTAGTCTCAAGTCATTGAAAGCATGCACAACCCACATCTTTCATTGGTTGATATGTCACGAAATAAGAAACAAGGAGGGAGTTAATGCACCGTGCCTAAGTGTTTTGGGATTATTTGGTTTTCGTAAGGTGACTTACACAACATTTTTGTTTACATGCATTAACATTTTATTAGTTAGATCAAAGGTCAAAACTTGGTGCAAAATGCAAAGGGGACCAATAAACCAGTAAACATGAAACTTCTCTCGTTTGGCCCCAACTAGAGGTCCGGTGAGATGACTATACTGCACCGGCACGGAGGGGGACGCAGCTTCATTGACTTACGGCAACTGCCTTTGGGTGAATGACACGTGGGCCCAGGGGGTGGCTGGCCCACCTATCATACAGCCAAAGGCAGGTGCAGTAGAGGGCCAAGGAGTAGTACGAAATCCTACGCACCTACGCACGCTAACCAAGGGCAAGAGTGATCACTCGAATCGCAAGATCAGTTGACTAGAAGCTAAGCTAGACCCATGGAGGCGATGAGCACGAGCATCAGCCGGCTGTGCCAGATGGTCCACGATGCCGGCCTATGGCCCGGCACCGAGGAACGCCTCCAGGTAGTATTGCCTGAGGCCGCCAGGGCGAGGGGCCCCTTGGACGAGAGCTTCGTCTCCTTGTTCGACAAGGTCCTCGTTGGTTTCCTCGACAAGTTCAGCGTCGTCAAGAAGCTCGCGCACGACTTTGACGTAAGCCTCTAGCCGACGCGCCCATGCATGAACGGCGCCAGAACCAAACTTCTCATTACTCTAGGCAAAATCGTTATTTTCTATCTATCGGTCGCGCCATGGAGTAGAACCAAATTTTACAAGTTATGAGTCAAAAGGAAAAGCCTGCCGCGTTCGCGTCGCACCCCCACACGGTTAGTCCAGCATGCCACTCAAGCGGGAATGCGTGTGGTGTTGCATTTTCACTTACAAGTGGGACCACAGTTGAGAAAACCGAGTATCGGCAAACCCCCACCCCGCCCACCGCGCGATGGCTGAGAAAACAGGAGGGAGTAGAGATGGCTGTAGCACGGACTCCAAGAAAATTGGTGTCGGATGGGACTCGTGTGGGTGGCGTGTCGCATCGCTAGACGTGAATGCTAGTTATGGCCCATGCCACCCCACTATATCGAGCCTATATCGAGGTACGTAGAACAAATTTCTTGCAGTCTGTGCTCAACCCTCCTCTATCTCTCTTCTCAGCCAGCCAGCGGACATGCGGAGCCCATCGTCTGTTTGCTCACATGCGGCCCCACATGTCAGTGAAAATGCAAGAGGACCCACTGAACCTGCATATCTTTCACCTGGACGTGCTGGTGATGAAAAACAAATCCAATAAAGATATTCGGTGGCCGCTTTTGGAGTTACTCAAGAGTAGTAAGATTCTATTTACAGTTTAACCCAAGATGCACATCTCGTGGCTTCAACTACCACTCTATTTTCTTTCATGACACGACCTAGATGCTGGATGTCCCACGTGTCGGCAAAAGGAGAAAGAACCCGACCAAATCTTCGGTTGTGCTCTCGGATTAGACTAGTTGTGCTAACTTAAAAATTTTATTGTGTACTATCTACCGTTCCAAAATACTTGACTTCCATTTGTCCAAAAATGGATGTACCTATATACCAAAACATGTCTAGATACATATATATTTTGACAAATAGAAGGCATGTATTGTGCAATGGAGGGAGTAGAATGGATGCAAGTTTTTGTATTGCGAAGAAGAGTACATCCATATATTGATAGAGCATAATTTAGTAGATGTTCTATCACTTTTAGCTAGCACAGAGGCTAGAGATGAGATTAGTGCACTTGTTGATACTCCTACTAGAATAGAGGCTAGACATGAGACTAGATGCGAGAAGCAACGTCTACTTCTTTACACTCGAAGAAGAAAGAAGCACGCAAGATCGAGCCTCCGTAGATCAATAATGAATACATCGAGAAGGCACTAATCCAACTTACATGAGTAGTAAAATGTATTCTTGTGGTTCTTGTTTTCTTTGGTCTTGCTTTTCTAGTCAAAATTATCGTTGGAGTTCGTGCAAAACGGAGGTCCGCTTGGGGTCGTGCGTTGGAGTTGGCCTTACAAGTGGGACCGCAGTTAAGGAAACCGACTATCGGCAAACCCCCACCTCGCTTGGCCGCCGATGGCTGAAGTTAGAGAAACAACGAGGTTGAAGAGATTGCTCTAGCACGGACTCCAAGAAATAATATGGTGTCGATGGAAGTAGTGCCGGTTGCGTGTGCCGTACTCACGGACGTGAATGCTTGTTACGCCCATGCCACCCTACTACTCCTACTACTTACTCCTACTATATAGTATCGAGGATTCGAGGTGATGGTTACGTCTGACAAACACATTAACATATGGCTACAAGAAAACACCCGCCCGACGCCTTGAAGCATGTGAAGCTAGTACAAATAGTGTACTACTATTGTTCATTGGCCTCATCGATAACCTGTTGCAATGCACGTACCATTATGTATTCGAAAATATTTTTTGCCTCGTCGCACCACTCACTCGGAGAAGCGACTCGAAAGCCATTCATAAATTTAGTAAGTTTATCACGGGCATATCATTTTATTACATACAACAGGTCATCAACCCACATAGACAACGAGGATACATTATAAATACTAAAGTTTTCACCACACAACAAATAACAAGCAATGAAATGAACTTCAACTCAACCATTCCTCGGCGTTGGAAACGCTTGCTTTGAACAACAAGTGATTCTCTGGGACGGGCCATCCATTGTCGATCTGGAGACCAACGCAGGACTGATCATCCAGGCTGAAGCGGCCCACTATATCAATACCAGGGTAGGGAATCACCCAAATGTCTAAGGTATAGACACAGTTGCTTCTCATAAATGGTAGTAACGTTGTGTCAACAACAGTTGGATCGCCTTTCACCATCATTGGATAGTTTTGTCCAAGGAAGAGCGAGTTTTCTCCAAGACTATCAATTATGTACCAGGGAGAAGGAGTTGGCTCTAGCACACTAGTATCCATCCCGAATACCATGCAACGGGTGTTGGAATAGGTCCGGAGAGTGCGACCATGGGAAACTACACCTGCTTCCTTAGCAGTAACATCATCAGTGGGTTGTATTCACACAAGAAGAGGTGATCCATCGGAATTAGTTGCCAGGCGCCAAAGAGTATATGGGCGCTGCTCGTCCTCATGCTCATGATCATGACCATCGTCATCTCCCCCTTGGTTATAAATTTTTTCAAGTATAGGTGGTGGAATGTTCACAAGACCTTGGAAACACAAGAAGAAGGTTAATTAGTAAAGGGAAACTTGCTAACCCGCATGCATGTGGATGAAACAATTATAATTACGGTGGAAGACAAACGTACCGAAACTACGAGGATGCCATGCAAAAACAAGATGCCACGAAAGTGGTGGCAGCAAACACAAGGCCCTCGTATTGAATTGCATCACAGTACTCATCCGTGTACAGAAACTGATTTTCGAGCAATATCCATCGAGTCAAACCACCAAGGACAGCGACCAGCTTGTCAAAGATAGCAACAACTTCATAGTTGTTGTAATTCGAAGAGCGGTTGGGAACTCGACAAATTGCTATCTTCCGTAGAAGACAGTCACCATGATTGTATTTGAACGTGCGTACAATACCCATGTGCTCTACCTCTGGGCAGTCTGCTGAGATTTTTGGAAGTGGAACCCGGTCACGAGTGTACACATTCACAAGTTCCCATTCGCAGTTGGACCCAATGTAAACAACCCAATCTCCATTTGCGCCTACCCAAGCCTTGCCCTCAAGCGATGGCATCTTAACATCATACGTATCATTATCAAGTGGCATCAACTTGCACAGGGCGAGGCCTCCGTCGTGACGGCGCCAGTCATCAGGGTCACGGCGAAGAAGATAGGGGCGATCAAACCGCTCTTTGACTCTTGGGTTCCTTGTAATGATGTTATTAGTTGAGTCGAGAATGGGCTTGAACGAACCTGCCATGCTAGCCGAGGTGATGACGTCGCACCGATCAATGAGTTCCACCACCACGTCATCTTTCAGATCGGGGCAGGAATAATGGGGTCGTTTCCGGCCTGTTCCCTCCATGGAGAAGACGATCGAACAATGGTAGAAGAAAGGGTGAAGGGCTGAAGGAAAATGGAGGAGGGAGAGGAAGAGCGTGCGACAACAGTTCCAAATCGAGAGGGAAAGGCAAAGAGTCGATGGACGGTTGCCGGTTTGCCACGGTTCACGAAGAGGAGGCCCGGCCTACATGTCCGTTCGAAAATACTCCTACTACTCGCTGTCGTCTCACTGATATGTTGGATCGGGACCACATGTCAACGAAACGTGGTGTGTAATTTCTCGTGCAAAATGCGATCTGGCCGCATTGGCCCGAGGTGCCGCATTAGTTATCGACCTTTATTTTTATTAATGGTGTGTCGTTCAGTTTTGAAGCACGACTAACTGGTACTGTACGCAGAGAAAATATAAACTACTCTACCACTAGTCCACCTCCAGTACTAGTAGTATAAAAAAGATATATAGGTTGGAGCTTCAGCGCTTCCTTGCCAAGGGCTCCCACTTGCTTCTCACACTACCACCCTCTCTCCAGATCTAAAAAAGACGGCCCCTCTCTCCCTCCTCACCGGTGGTCACAGATCCACCGGGGAAGAAAAGGACGTGCAGCGTTGGCCTTTTCGTCGCCCGTGGCCGAGGTCACGACCGACAAGGCCGTCCTCTCAGACCTAGCGGCCGCGGGATGGCCTCCGTCCCCAAGCTCGCTGCCGTAGTGTGTGCGGAGGACGACGACCACGAGCGAAGCCACTTCCCGCCGACCCTCAGGTATGCTACCTCTTTTCAAACCATACCCTTGTTCTATTGCCCCATCTGCCACGTCGTTGCATGTGGATCTTTTTCCACTCCACCATCTTCCCAATTTGCTATCCTCTGCTCTGCTGGCCACGCAGAGGAAAACCATAATTTGCACTATTAAAGGAAACCCTACTTCATGCAGACTAATTCATGTCTGGGTTGAATAAGGAAAGGAAGGGAGATTGTACTGTCCAAGAGAGTAGGCATCGAACCTGCATCTAGGTTGAAAAGGGGAAAATCAGTAGCTAAGGAACGAGTCTTGTGTCTCTTGGTTGAAGAAGGGTAGAAAGGCATGACAACGCAATAGAGAATGACCAGGTTGATCGGTTTATTGTCCTCACATAGGAAAAAGGTGGCTAAATAGAACAAAAATGGGACGTAATCCACATATGCTGCCTGGATATTTGTTGCTCTGGGCAGCCATACCTCCCTCACCACTCTGCGTCCGTGGAGGTACATCGTACTGGTGCGCCCACTGTCCGAATGGGCCTCCCATGCTCTTATTGCCACTTTCTTTGTTGTTAGTATAACGCCAGCAGTCAAGTCAAGCAATGCTACTACTAAAGTGATGCCACATTTAACTAATGCCGCTCTCAGTCTAATGCCACCGATAAATTTAAGCAATGCCATTTAATGTCACTGAATTATTTCAGGGTTAGCTGTTGATTGTGGATGTATTAAAGATTTTTCAGCTAAGGCATTCCAATGTTGTTGCACAGCCAGTATACCAACGATGAAACTTGTTACTACCTTCAGATTTTTGCACCGTTAATGCTTATAGATTACATACCTCACTTTCATTAGATAAGTGAATTTTTTTGTATTGTGTCACCAAATGCCAAGGCGTTGTTGTCGTTTTATTTTTGTTAAACAGCACAGACAATTATGAAGACAAGAGGAAAGGTCAAGAGTGGGCACCTCCTCCTCCGGTTGTTCTCTTGATTTGTTCGATCAAGTTTTTATGTTTGATCGATTATCAAGATTGGGATAGCAATTTTTTAGGTCCCCCCGAATTCGAAATGATATTTACCTTGGAGGTACATGGTTTGCAATTTTTTTATACTGTTATTAGTTAATAATGCTAGTTACCTTCAGACTTTTGTATTTGGTTTAATGCTCATGCACAGCTAGTATACGAATGCTGAAACTTGTTACCTTTACATTTTGTATTGTTAATTCTTATAGAAACCTTCCAGTGCTACAGTTTATTGAAATCTGTTTAGTAAAACCATTGTACTGTACCCTGTAATAAACGAACTACTCTACTATTGCACTAGCCACTGGATTAGTGTAGATTTGTAGTATTCGAATGGTGTTGCATTAGCGTATGGACATAAATAAAGTGTGGCAAGCTTTCCCAGATATGTGCTCAAGAAAACTACTACTTGTTTTTCTAAATAATAGACGTTTGGGTACTTTAAATTGAACCGCGAAAATGTCTTATATTAAGGAACAGAGGGTGTAGAGTTCACTCAAATTATCCCGGTAAAGCTAGTCACACCTTTGTTAAAATTAATGTTCATTATGTTATCGGAGGAGGTCTGTATGTTTGTCTCTAATGCATGTTGACTACATACCCGACATCATGATGTAATGTTAAGTCATTTCCTTTTGTACAGTGTCACCGAATTGTCATGGCGGTGATGGCATTTTATTTTAGTAGAACTGCACAAAATTTGATTAAAAAGAGGAAAGGTCAGGAATGGCTCAGTTTTGAGAAAAAACTATGTATGCCTTCACGACATCACCATTGTTGCTTTATTTATTCCTTCAAACAGGTGGTTAGAAACAGTCGTGCTACCTTTTCCCATTAAGAAATTGGAATGCTTATACTTGTGAGTCTGTGCTTCAACTAGTGCCACTTTTATAGTAATCACACTTTCAATATCTATGCAAACAGGGATGCTCGATTTTAGTGGAACTGCACAAAAAGTCCAACTGGTTCAACATTAGGAGCATGTTTTATTTTCCAAACCTTTATATCCAGTTGGTGGCACTATGAGCTGTTCATTAGGAAGGTACATGGTTTGCTACTATCTTGCTACTCTTTTTGTACTGTCATTAGATAGTAAAACTAGTGGTTTGCATGTGAATTTATTGGTAGGGTGGACTACATTGGAGGTGCAGGACATGATTCAATGATTGGATGCTCAATTTCGGTTGTATCGATTTCACCTCTTCCATCACTGCGAACATGGTGTGGTATATGTTTACTATCTGCTTGATATTTCTGCAGAAAGAGATGTCTGCCCGATGCTATATTGGTTGAACTGCACAAGAGAATAGTATAGTCACTGCATGCAGTGCCTTTTGAAAATAGACACAAAGATTGGATAGTCACTTCATGGACTGCAGAAAAGTAGTATTGTACTATTTACTGGCCAACACTAGGTGCTTCATTGCTTTGGTCTGATTATACAATGGGCATCATTTTTCCTAAGTTAAAGTTTGTATTCCGAAAATAGTCTCACAGTGTGATCGAGAGAAGACCAAATCATATTGCAGTGGATGTTCCTCCATCATGTCTGGTTCATTCTCATGGTTCCAGTTGTTGGTGAAACCACTTATGTTTGCAAGAGGAATTGTAGACTTCACAAACAAATTTGTCTTTCGATGCAGTAGTGAATGTTGGCCAAGAGAAGCATCCATGTTAGTAGGAAGAACAATTGTTTTTTCTAGATCTTTGCTTTTGGAGCTACATATTTGTATATGATCTGTGAATCATTGAGATGCATTAACATGTTGATCTTATGTATGGGAACCATACTAGTAAGTTTTAGTTGCGACGCAAGATCCGAAGTGGCTGATCTTTGCTTTTGGAGCTACATATTTGTATATGATCTGTGAATCATTGAGATGCATTAACAATTACTTATTTCTATTCGCTCAGTGTTAACAAGTTACTGATCGATCACTAGCTAGCCTACAAATGTGCTCCTGGCAGTTTTATTTGCGATGCAAGATGCGAAGTGGCAGTTTTTTGAATAAAAATGCCTACCTCTGAAGAAACTGACAAGCTACACTATCGATCCTACACAGATAAAAATGCCTATCTCTGAAGAAACTGACAGGCTACACTATCGATCCTACACGGATAAATAGCGGATCACGCACGTACTACCTCCTTTCCGGTTTGCAGGGCTCAATTCAAGATACGACCTACTCGATCCTACACGAATAAATAGCAGATCATGCACGTACTAGTACCTCCTTTCCGGTTTGCAGGGCTTAATTCAAACCTCTCACCAACCAAGGTACTCCCTCCGTCCGGGTTTATTAGTCCCGTGAGCAAAGTAGCAAGACCAAGGCATGGAAATAATTAACGTAATGCAGAAGTTTAAGCCTAATTAATTCCAGCGATTTAAGTGGATGCATGCATGCCCTCGGCTGCGAATCGTTGCATGCTGTTTCGCAGATCTGCAAGCGATTCTGAGTGCCTGCATGCAGCCGGCCGTAATTAAGGCAGCTAACTGATGCGAAAAAAGATACGCTTTAATTGTTGTGGGCTTTTTAAATCCGAGGAATCATTATTGACAAGGAGGGAGATGATTCGAGTGCACTCGTTTGACCGCCATGCCGGCGTGCGACCAAGACGGGATGGGACGGCACAGTCATAATTTCAGTTTGCCTAGTTTTCCACGGCAAGCTGGCGCGCTAAGCCATTATGCATTGAATTCCGATGACCGTCGCGCTCCTTCCCCCTATAAGTATTGTTTCCCGGCCTTCTCCGGTGCCACCGTGACCCAACTCGCCATATCCTCATAAGCCCCCACCGGCTCCACGTTGCTCGCCGCGTCCGCCATGCCCCCGCACGTCCGCGGTAGGCGACGCCAGAGGCGGTCACCGCCGGAACTAGTGTTCGGTTTTTCACCAAAAGGCAGACAGAGGGAGGAGGCATTCTATCTGTCTTTAGATGGCAATGCGCAGATCGAGGAGTTGTTGGAGCGTGACCGCATGGCGGAGGAGCAGGAGTTGTTAGAGCGTGACCGCCTGGCGGAGGAGCAGCGTATCGCCGATTTGCGCCGCCAGCGGGACATGGAACAACAGCGCACCGACGCTCTGAGTCGCGAGGAGAGCGCCCGCAACAGGGCCGACTACGTGGAGGCCGGCGCCCGGCAAATAGCCATGGAGGCTGTCGGGCACACACGCATTCACGACGCTGATTTTTACTACCAGCTCGTCAAGTGGGTTTCCCGCTTGGAAGCCAAAGCGATTGGACCACGCCCGGCATGGAAAGGGCCAGCAGCGCGAGCAACGCCCTATCGCACCTCCAGCAAGTCCGGGCGGCGCAGGACGCCTTGATCTTGGCGTTTAGCGTGTACCACAGATGGTGGCCGGCATCGTCTAGTTAGCTAAGAGTAAGTTAGTACTTGTACGCTACTAGAGTATTAGTGGGAGTTCAGTACTCTATATGTGGATCAGACCTGTTACTTTGCTCTGAATATTGAACTTTCCGTTTGAACGTATGGAATGGGCTGCTATTTTTTAAATGGGTTGTATTTGTCCTCCACGAGTTTAGAGGCTGACTTTTGGGCCTAGCAAGTTGACACGTACACAATCAGGAGATGATTGTACATGGAGAGGATGACAGCAGGGACCCGCTAAGGTCATGGCGAGACGCAAAGCAAGTGCCTCCTTATTTCAAGCCAATAAAAAAATGGCTCCTCCTAGTGGATTTCTGACATCTGGGTCCCATGCCATTGTCAACGTAGTCAATAAATGAGAGAATTGCATAACGAGCGGCTGACACCAGGGACCCAGCAGCTCGCCCAGTTATTTTTGTTTTGGTTTAATTTGAGAAATGCCTCCGAGAAATGCCGCTGCAATTTCCAAACTTTGAAAAATGCCATTTCATGCCATTTCTAGTGGCATTTTTCGAAATCTGGAGTGGCGTTTTTCAAAGTTTGCAAACTGCAGTGGCGTTTTTCAAAGTTTGCAAAAATTGCAGTGGCATTTTTCAAAGTTTGGAAATTGCAGTGGCATTTTCGCCATAATTGGAGTGGCATTTATCTAATTTGTTTTTGAGACGCAGGGTGTCAACTGGGCTGTGCGGGACACTCTGGCCTGTCTAGACAGCCTTTTCTTTTATGTTTACCACAAACCAGCCCAGTAGTTTTTTTTTCTTTCTGAAAATGGCTAGCCCAATTGTTTTGTGATTTATCAAGTAAGTCGCTTTATCAGGGCTGTTGGGCTGCAAATCTTTAAAGATGAGGAGAGCTTCATTCGGTTGGCCGAGAAAGTGGCCTATCAGTAATGAGAAATGGGCTATACATTTTTAGAACACATCAAACCGGCAATTAGTTTCAAATATCTTTTTTTCATTTCGAGATTTTAAATTGCATTGATTTTTATGCGTGGACAATTTATTGGATTTTATATGGATATACATTTATTTTTAATATCAGTCTGGATGTGACTCGAAATTTCGGGATAAAAACATTTCGCATCAAGACCGACATATGCAAAATTTCGTATAATTTTTTAACCGTGGCCACAATATGGGCTGTAATGCTAACAAAAAGAATATGCGCTCCAAAAAAACCTGTAAGAATTAGCAAATGGGCTGTAAACTATTTGAAATAATGGTAGATGGGCTGTATGCTATTTTCCACAGATTTGAGGCTTTCCACAGATGGCCTGTATACTGTTGGATGTCCATCCAACGGCCGTCATGCTTCTTCAATCTCTGCTCTTCCTGCTTCAGCCGCTCAAACAAGCGCCGGCGGGACTGCCTGCTCCCTCCTCCCCGTGGCCGGCTGTGCTCCCGCACAGGCCTCACCGCCCCACCGTACTCCCATCGCTGGCCTAGCCATCCCTCTACTCACCCATAGTCCCACACCTGCTGTTATTCTCCGGTGATGGTAGACGAACCAGTAAACCCTCGTACAGTTGTAATCCCCTCTGTGTGGGAAACAACTGCCGAGTCATCCCTGCCTCCGTGTCATTCCCTTCCTAGGCCTCGTCGTTGTCCACCGCCCTGGTGCTCTCGGCGTGGCGTGGTCAACGTGGTCAACGAACAACATGCATCTGAAGTGGACTGTACGTGGAGAGGCTGACAGCTGGGTCCACGGCCGCACTCAAGGAAATGCCTCCTTATTACACGCAAAATAATGATTCCTCCACCTGACATCTAGGACCCACCGAAAGGGCCTCTGTATTTCGCGAAAAAACGTTGCCACCGCTGGCAGCTCGGACCCACCAGCTATATCTTCGCACGCAAGGAAGTGCCTCCTTATTACGCCCAAAAAAAGAATACTCCCCCTGCTAGCTGGGACCCAGTATAGTGGGCCTACTAAGTTGACAGGGACGAAGGGCTTTGTCATCTTAGTCAATATGCACGACTCTAGCTCGACCGACCAGACGATGTCCATCCAACGGCCGTAGTGCTTCTTCAACCTCTGGTCTTCTTGCTCCGGCCGCCCAAAGCAGCGGTCGTGCCGCTTGCTGCCTCCTGTGGCGGTCAGGTTGCCGCGAAGGCCTCAACGCCCCCATACTACTCCCACCGCTGGCCAGGAAATCCCTCCACTCCACTCACCCACACCCCCTATTATTCTGCGGCGACGGCAGCGCAGCCGAACCAGTGAACCCTCGTAGTCCTCTCCGCGTGGGCATCCACTGCCGTGCCTTCCCCAGCTCCGCGTCGTCCCCTTCCTAGGCCTCGCCGTCGTCCACCACCGTGGTGCTCTCGGCGCGGCGTGGTCAATGTGGTTAACGACCGAATTCCATCGGAAGAATACGGTACGTGGAGAGGCTAACAGGTGGGTCCACGACAGCCGCAAGGAAGTGCCTCCTTATTACGCGGAAAATAATTATTCCTCCACCTGACAGCAGGGACCCACTGGACGGGCAACCAGTATTTCGCGAAAAAAACGTTTGCCCCTGACTGCTGGGACCCACCTGACGGGCCACCGTATTTCGCAAAATAAATGTTCCCCCTGCTGTCAGCTCGGACCCATCGGAAGTGCCTCCTTATTACGCAAAAAAAAATGAATACCCCCTGCTAGCTGGGACCCACCTTGGTGGGAGGCTGACTTGTGGGCCTACAAAGTTGACGGGGACGGAGGGCTTTGTCAACTTAGTCAATATAAACGATTCTAGCTCCAGTGATCGTACGACGTCCATCCAACGACCGTAGTGTTTCTTCAACCTCTGGTCTTCTTGCTCCAGCCGCCCAAAGCAGCGCCGGTCGTGCCGCATGCTCCTGCCTCCCGTGGCCGGATGTGTTGCCGCGGAGGCCTCACCGCCCCCTACTATTCCCACCGCTGGCCAGGCCCTGCGGCGACGGCAGCCTCACACCGCAGCCGAACCAGTGAACCCTCGTACTCCTCTCCGCTGGCTTCCATCGCCGCGTCTTCCCGGCTCCCGTCGTCCCCTTCCTAGGCCTCGCCGTCGTCCACCGCCTCGGTGCTCTCGGTATGGCGTGGTCAACGTGGTCAACGAATGACTTCCATCGGACGTGGACTGTATGTGGAGAGGCCGGCAATTTGGGTCCACGACCGCAGCAAGGAAGTGCCTCCTTATTACGCCGGAAAATAATTATTCCTCCACCGACATGGGGACCCACCGGACGGGCCACCGATTTCGCGAAAAAATGTTTCCCCCACGGCTGGGACCCACCAGCTACATCTTCGCACGCAAGGAAGTGCGTCCGGGCAAAAAAGAACGATCCGCCCCCTGACTGCCGGGACCCACCGGCTACATCTTGGCACGGAAGGAAGTGCGTCCGGGCAAAAAACGATTCACCCTCGACCGCTGGGGACCCACCAGCTACATCTTCGCACGTAAGGAAGTGCCTGACAGTGGGGACCCACCTGGTCGAAGCGTACGTAGCGTTGCCATTCTGGTCGCGAATGTGTACGTACATACTGGTCGATGTAGAGGCACGCACGTGTCGTAGTAGAGGCGCGCACGTGTTGTAGTAGAGGCGCACACGTAGCATGTACACGTACGTACATCGGCCAGGGTGCAAGAAAGAAAATACGGCCACGTATGTGTACGTACGGCCAGGGCTTGTGTCCATTGCTGGGTCGGAACGGAGAAACAGCGTCGTCGTCGTGTTCATGGGGAGGCAACGGAATGCGTCGTGTTCATCGGGAGGCAACGAAACGCGTGGGAGCCAACCGGCTGGGTCGACGGAATGCGTGGTCGTGTTCATCGGGAGGGCTTGGACAGAACAAGCGATGGAAATGAGGCATGGCGTACTGCACAGCGGAGGAAATGGACCTCCTACGTTCGGAACGGGGTCCTGTTGATCGGGAGGGGTGTGGCGTACCGCAAAACGGAGGAAACGGACCTCCTATGGTCAAACGGGGTCCTGTTGATCGGGAGGGTGTGGCGTGCCAAAAGCGGAGGAAACGAACCTCCCTACGGTCGAAACGGGGTCATGTTGATCGGGAGGGGTGTGGCATCAAGAAAACGGATTTAAATGGACCTCCTACGGTCGAAACGGGGGTCCTGTTGATCAGGAGGGGTGTGGCGTACCGCAAAACGGACGAAACGGTCGAAATGGGGGTCCTGTTCATTGGGAGGGGTGTGGCGTACCGCAAAATGGGACTCCACGGGATACTGTTCATCTCCACCGTCGACCTCCTCCAGCCTCCACAGGCTACCGTCGACCTCCTCCAGCCTCCACGGGCTCCTGTTCATCCAGCCTCCACCGCGCGCTACTCCACCGGCTACTGTTCAACCACCCCTCCACCGTCTACTGTTCATCCAGCCCTCCACACCACGGGGTCCTATTCAACCACCCCTCCACGGGCACCCCTCCACCGTCTACTGTTCATCCAGCCCTCCACACCACGGGGTCCTGTTCAACCACCCCTCCACGGGCACCCCTCCACCGTCTACTGTTCATCCAGCCCTCCACCACACCACGGGGTCCTGTTCATCCAAAGGCAACGCCACCGCTCACTGTTCATCCAGACCCCCCCTCCCCCGCAACGCACACTATTCATCCCAGAGGCAGCATCGATCGGCTTCAATTAGCAACAGTAGCGAAGGAATCGCTCGATCGGGTTCAGTTAACAGCCATCGATCGATCGCTCGGGTTGAGTAACGCGTAGCCTGTAGTGGAATCGCTCGGGTTCAGTTAGAGCCCAACACCTCGCTCGGGTTCATTTAGAGCCAATGCCTCGCACACACGCGTGTACCTGTACGAGAGAAACACGCATCGCTCGGCCCCCGACCTCCCACCGTAACCGGGAACTCCCCGAAATTTTCCTCCCCCTCGCTTCTACCACGGTTATTTCCGTCATGGATGGCCCAAAGAATGTCATGCAACTGCATCTCCGGCCCGCCCAGGACGAAAAGCCCATTTTCTGTCATGATTTTTTGTCATAGAAGTTGGAGCCCACCACATCTATGATGATACCAGGTTTTTTCACAATTATCGTCATAGAAGTCTCATATGTATGACAGAAAAAAAAATTGTTCGGCCCAAAATGTCACGGATGTGTATTTTTTTTGTAGTGATGGTGGCTGTTTTGAGGAAGGTATATGGTGGGTTTATGGTACCGGCGAAAGTTGCGCGGTACTAGAGAGGCTAGCAATGTTGGAAGGGTGAGAGTGCGTATAATCCATGGACTCTACATTAGTCATAAAGAACTCACATACTTATTGCAAAAATGTATTAGTTATCGAAACAAAGTACTATGCGCATGCTCCTAGGGGGATAGATTGGTAGGAAAAGACCATCGCTCGTCCCCGACCGCCACTCATAAGGAAGACAATCAATAAATAAATCATGCTCCGACTTCATCACATAACGGTTCACCATACGTGCATGCTACAGGAATCACAAACTTCAACACAAGTATTTCTACAATCCACAACTACCCACTAGCATGACTCTAATATCACCATATTTATATCGCAAAACTATTGCAAGGAATCAAACATATCATATTCAGCGATCTACAAGTTTATGTAGGATTTTATGACTAACCATGTGAATGACAAGTTCCTATCATCTCTTTAAATAGATATAAGTGAAGCAAGAGAGTTTAATTCTTTATACAAAAGATATGCCCACGCTCTAACAAATATAAGTGAAGCAAAAGAGCATTCTACAAATGGCGGTTGTCTAAGTGAAGAGAAACAAGCAATCCAACTTCAAATGATATAAGTGAAGCACATGAAGCATTCTATAAAGCCATACTCAAAAGATATAAGTGAAGTGCAATGAGAATTCTATAAATCAACCAAGGACTATCTCATACCAGCATGGTGCATAAAAGAAAAAATGAAAACTAAATGCAAAAGACGCTCCAAGATTTGCACATATCGCATGAACGAAACAAATCCGAAAACATACCGATACTTGTTGAAGAAAGAGGGGATGCCTTCCGGGGCATCCCCAAGCTTAGGCGCTTGAGTCTCCTTGAATATTTACTTGGGGTGCCTTGGGCATCCCCAAGCTTGAGTTCTTGCCTCTCTTCCTTCTTCTCACATCGAGACCTTCTCGATCATCGAACACTTCATCCACACAAAACTCCAATAGAAAACTCGGTAAGATCCGTTAGTATAATAAAGCAAATCACCACTCTAAGTACTGTTGCAAACCAATTCATATTTTGTATTTTCATTGTGTCCACTGTATTATAACTTTTTATGGCTTAATCCACTAATATAAATCGATAGTTTCATCAAAACAAGCAAACTATGCATCAAAAACAGAATCTGTCTAAAACAGAACAGTCTGTAACAATCTGAACATTCACCATACTTCTGATACTTGAAAAATTCTGCCTAAATTAGGAGAAATAAACAATTTGTACAGCAAGACAGTTCAAAAATAATCAGAACCATTTGACGTTCCAGTAAACAACTAAAATTCACGCACTACAGCCAAAGTTTCTGTCCTGCACCGTACAAACGAACAAGCATTGTAAACATCCTAAAGGCAAACCTTGGCACATTATTTTTATAATACAATGGAATTGTACAAGGTGATAATTATTTTTATTGAAAATTTTCTTTAATTAAGATTCACAAAGTTCCCATGGGCATGAACAAAGTTCAAGGACGTCCCCCACTTTCACAATGCTCGTCTCTCTCACTTTCACTTTTGTTTTTGAAAAAGTTTTGGGTTCCCCTCTTTATTTTTGTTGTTTTTAAACTATATGACAGCACTCAACAGAAATAAATGACTCTCTAAAACTTCCAGGTTGTCTCCCTGGCAGCGCTTTCTTTAAAGCCATTAAGCTAGGCATATAGTGCTCAAGTAGTGAATCCACCCGGATCCCAAGGTATATCAAAGCCAATTTTAATTAGCAATGATTTGTAATTTAGTAGTGAGCACAAAGTAACATATATCATGCAATGACGAAGTCTAACTCTCTTCCTATGCATCGGCATGTCATAAAAGAACAATGCATGCACACATAGTAAAGGCCAATGCATAGTATAAACAGTTTCTTGCAATTTTATCGTGTGGGAAACATAGAGAGGTGGAGATATAGTTCCTCTCTCATAATAATTGCAAGTAGGAGCAGCAAGAACATGCATATTATATCTATTAAAATCATCATGTGCAACAGTAAAAGGCAACCCTTCAATATAATCCTTAATAAAGCAAACTTCTCCGATATAGTGTAGTTTGGAGAATTCAAAAAGATAATAGGACTATCATGCGTGGGTGCAATAGCAACAATTTCATGTTTAACATAAGGAACTATAGAAAGTTCATCTCCATAAGCATAATTCATATTGGCATCTTGGCCACAAGCATACCAAGCATCATCAAAAAGGGATATTTCAAGAGAATCAATGAGATCATAATAGTCATCATAGCAATCATCCTTCGGTGAGCACGAAGGGAAATTAAACAATGTATGAGTTGAAGAGTTACTCTCATTACAAGGTGGGCACGGGTAGCTAATCCGCTCTTCCTCCTTTTATTCTTCGCTCTCCTCATCATCTTTTTCATCCAATGAGCTCACAGTTTCATCAATTTCTTCTTCCATAGACTCTTGCAAAATATTAGTCTCTTCTTGGACAGCGGAGACTTTCTTAATAAGTGCATTAATATTGGCATTGTATTCATAATTCTCATAACAATATTTAAGGATAGCTAAATTTTCGGTTCTATAAGCAGCATCATCAAAATCTTCAAACTCTTTAAACATAGATTTAATTTCATAAGCACCCATAAAAGCAACAAATATTTCTATTTGTTCCACATCATAGTAGTCATATATACTACTAGCATAAGAAGCTAAGGTTTTATTATCATTAAATTTGCATGAAAAGGGAATTGAAGGTGTGGAGCTTCATCCTAGAGCAACAAGTATAATCATATTCCAAGCATAGTTGTCTAGCATACCACTTCAATATATGAATTTGATCCCATAATAGTATCCCTTTTTGTGTCAAGCGATAATCCCTAAAGTATTCGCGTTGATCCAACGTTACTCCCATAACATAATCGAATGGGGTTTTCTCAGGATTATTAAAGTAGTACGTAATATCTTTCACATAACCAGCATCGAGGGTTTTAGGAGGTTCCCCATCTCCATGAGCAGAAAGTACACCTAATTTTTTTGGTATTTCGTGTTCCATTTCCATAACTAAAGATAGAGAACAACTAAGAACAGAAAATAAAAATTACTTAGTGATAAAGCAAACAAGCACACACGAGAATATTCACCCCACGTTATGACTCCCCGGCAACGGCGCCCGAAAAAGGTCTTGATAACCCACAAGTATAGGGGATCGCAATAGTTTTCGATAAGTAAGAGTGTCGAACCCAACGAGGAGCTAAAGGTAGAACAAATATTCCCTCAAGTTCTATCAACCACCGATACAACTCTACGCACGCTTGACGTTCGCTTTAGCTAGAACAAGTATGAAACTAGAAGTACTTTGTAGGTGTTTTTGGACAGGCTTGCAAGAAAGTAAAGAGCACGTAAATAAAAATCTAGGAGCTGTTTAGATAAAGACACAACTAAATTAGTTTTAGTAGAGCGCTTTTTGTTATGAGAAAGTTATTTGTCCCTAGGCAATCGATAACTAGACCGGTAATCATTATTGCAATTTTATTTGAGGTAGAAGAATAAGCTAACATACTTTCTCTACTTGGATCATATGCACTTATGATTGGAACTCTAGCAAGCATCCGCAACTACTAAAGATCATTAAGATAAAACCCAACCATAGCATTAAAGTATCAAGTCCTCTTTATCCCATACGCAAACAACCTACTTACTCGGGTATGTGCTTCTGTTCACTCACGCCACACACTATAAGAAAATCATAAACATATTGCAAACCCTACAGCGGGAATCCCTCACGCTTGCGCGACACGGAGAGCACCATAGGACAACACCAATAATAAAACATGCAACTCAAACAATCTTGATCATCAAATAACCCATAGGACAATACAGATCTACTCAAACATCATAGGATAGCCATACATCATTGGGAATTAATATATAGCGTTGAGCACCATGTTTAAGTAGAGATTACAGCAGGTAAGTGAGAGGTTACACCGCTGCATAGAGGGGGGAAGAGTTGGTGATGATGGCGGTGAAGTTGATGATGAAGATTGCGGTGATGATGATGGCCACGGCGGCGTTTCGGCGCCACCGGACGAGAAGGGGAGAGGGGTCCCCTTTGTCTTCTTCTTCCTTGACCTCCTCCCTAGATGGGAGAAGGGTTTCACCTCTGGTCCTTGGCCTCCATGGCGTGGGAGGGGCGAGAGCCCCTCCGAGATTGGATCTATCTCTCTATTTCTCTCGTCCGCTGCCCTTTCACCGTTTCGGGTATATATGGAGATCCGTAACTCCGATTGGACCGAAACCTTCAACGTGATTTTTTACCAAAAAATAGCTTTCTAGCGGCCGAAGGAGGGCATCAACCGCCTTACAGGTGGGCCACGAGGGTCAGGGGCGCGCCCCCCTACAACATTGTTTCGCGTTGATCTTTCTTCCAGACTTTCCAAATATTCCAAAAAAAATCTCCTTCGCTTTTATCCCGTTTGGACTCCGTTTGATATGGATATTCTACGAAACCAAAAACATGCAATAGACAGGAACTGGCACTGGGCACTGGATCAATATGTTAGTCCCAAAAATAGTACAAAAAGTTGCCAAAAAGTATATGAAAGTTGAATAATATTGGCATGGAACCATAAAAAATTATAACTTCGTGTTGAATCTTTTGAACTAAGTGAATGTGAGCGGACCCTAACCTATCTATGCTTCTACCTCAACTCTCTCTGTCCAAATCATATGCATTTTATTAAAAACTGACGATTGTCTTCACTGAGACCTTGTCAGTTGAAGTCAATCTGACAAACATTTATATCTGTTTTGAATGCTATATCTGTTTTGCCTGAGAGCCGAAGAATTCGGAACAACCACCCCGACAATCCAGGCGTGCATGGGAACATGGAACAACTTCCAAGGTGTTGCATGCTTGCCACGTGCCCTTCAGATGTGAACCGCTAGGGGCACCTGTGTAATTGTGATGTGCCGTCCCTTTCCTTATAAATACCCGTCACATCTCGGTCAAAAAATCTTCTTCCACCTCACCACCTCTCGCCAACCCTAGCGCCTCCGCTAGCTCTCGACGACGCCGGTGACGAAGCGCTTAGCTGCCGCGACTTCTCCGACACCGTCCTCACGCCGACCGCGGACCTCGTCCTCTCCGCCGTCACCGTAGGTGTCCTCCGTCGCCAAGTTAGGGCATGGAAGATCGAACTGCTCGGCCTCCAACTTCACTCCGTCTAGCAGTTCTTTTTGTGGTAATTAAAATTCACTTTCTACCGTTTTTTATCTGATAGATTCATCCTTCTTTACCAAAAGTGGTTTCTAGATCTCCAAAGTTGAATCTATCTCTTTCTGCTTCTCATACAATGCCTAGTCTATTCACTTATGCTTCTTTACAAGTTAGATTCCTCACTTGTACTTATTCTTGAATTCGTACAAATCTGGAACCAACTCACATCAAATAAGTGAATGTCTTCGCGTTATGAGGTCAATGTCTTCAAACTGATTTATCTTCAAAATCTTCTGAGAATGCATATGAACTCTTCCCCTTCCCTCGCACCTCTAATGCTGTCACAGGTACATGTCCGTGGGAAAATCCCTTGGTTCTCATAGTCTGCATTCATTTGCAGAATTCTTACAGAGTCACATAAATTCTACTCAAGCCAGTTCTTGTCTGACCAGCCGACGGAAGCCTTTGCAAGTACTGAAGCCTTTCAGGATAAGCTTCATTGCCACCGAGAAGTCAGCAAGAAAGGGTGGCAGACAGCATCCTGGGAACACTTCCAAGGATTTGCCTCCAGATTTGCATGAGCTGTACCAATCAGACCCAGAGGAAACCTATACACGACGCAAGAATAGAATCCAATGGATTCGAAGATATTGGGCAGAGGAATGATTCAAGTACCGATTCGTCACAGAAGAATATGCAGAGAAGAATGCCATCAAGGGACCCTGGGGTGATATGTTGTACAAAAATCTACCTCCCAGGACCCAGGCTAAAGCTATTAAGCAAGGTTTATATCCATGCATGGTGCGCGGGCCACAGCCAGAGAACGCTGACTCTTCTTCTCTGCTGTGGTGCCGTGAAGACAATCTCTTCAAGTGCAACTACCAGTTCGCCAAAGACTCTGCTGTAAAGAACAAGAAGGAATTCGGCCTTGACTTCAACCCTGGTCCATCTGCTCCTCGGTAAATGGGACCCGTGAATCCAATGAAAACATGATCAGCCCCTTCTACAACCTTGCAGGCCTCATCACACACATTGCCGTCCAAGGTGCAAAAGTGGATCATTCTGGTGATGATGCTGACACTGATGATGCTCCAGCTCCTCCTCCTAAGCCGCAGAAGCAAAAGAAAGCTAAGTCTTCAAAACCAACTGCTACTCCAAAAGCTTCTCGAGTGAAGCCATTAGCAACTACCCCTCCTGCTCCAAGTAATACTTCTGAAGATCTCTCTCGCATCTCCAAGAAGAAGGATAAGACTCAGAAGAAAGATTTTCAAAGTTCTGCTCAAGCCCTGACACCTGTTGCCGTTCTGAGGAATGAGACTGAAGCCATTGATCTGTCTATAGACGATGAGTGTGGTGATGATGCTCTTGAGCAGCTGATTAAGAGCAAGCAAGAGGCGGAGATCTTTAATGATCTGCCCCTCTTTGATGTGAACATCCTTGACAACTTCATCGATGAGTGGTTTGACAACCCAAATATCAGCTTTGATGATCTTCAACTCCCGATTGGCATCAGCGTCGCCTTCCAAGGCGCAATTGCTCCTGAGCTGGCTCTGACTCAGCGAATTGTTGAATTGAAGAACAAGATTGACTATGAGAAAGAGCAGTTCAAGAAGCATGTGGCCAAGCTCAGCGTGGCTGATGTTCAAAACTTCAAGGTGATGCTGCATGACCTCAAGGAGGCGTTTCGCAAGAAGCGCGAAGAAGCCAAAGGTTCACGAGAGCGCATGAAGAATCTTGCTGCCAAGTGTGTTCAAGCTTACAATGAAGCTGAGAAGCGCAAGGCGCTTGGGCGTCCTGGCATCGACCCCAAGCTGGCTGCCAAGAAGAAGAAGAAGCCTACTGTGGCCCAAACTGAAGCTCCAAGGCAGGAAGAACCTCACATGGTCTTCCCTGCCAGCATGACAGGCTTGAAGCCTAAGGTCCCCATAGTGGCTTCAGAATAGAAGAAAACCAAGGCAGCTGAAGCCGAAGCCAGAAAGCGCAAGCTCAAGAACACCACTGATGATGAACCACCCACCAAGAAGAGAAAGACCAAGAAGAGAGATCGGGCTACTCCCAAAGAGCCCCTTGTTTTCGAGCCATTGCTTTTGCTCCTCCTGCACAAGAAAATCAAGAGCATCAGTTGATAGTTCATGAGTCTGCTTCCACAGAGGCTCCTGAAGCTGAAGAAGATCTAGCCATTGACCCCATCACGGCTGAAAACATTGGTCCCCAAGACAATGTAGAAGATGATGAAGTCCTTCCTCAGATTGAGCGCCCAACGGTATCATCGCCTATTCTAACGAACATCGAGCTCATCAGTATTGGTCGTCCTTTGACGCCAATCTCCCAGGATGCCTCATGGGCTGATCGCCTCCAACCACCAACACCAAGTCAAGACTCACCCAGTACACCCTGTCCTTCACCAGTGCAAGTCACCAGCCCAATTGTGAATGACGACAACTACATGGAGACTACACCGTCACCAAAAGCGTCGCCTGTGTTCCAACAGCTTTGCAAAGGCCTAAGGCCATCAGTCTCCATGGCAACCATCACAGAGGAAGATTCAAACCAATCCAGCTCAATGGCACATCAAGTGTTCCCTAAAGAAAATCCCTCTGTCACAGTTCCCTCGTCCGAAGCCAATGTTGCTGAAGACAATCCGGCTGCATCAGCCGATGAAAGACAAGAAGAAGAGCGTGTTGCTACTCCCCCTACCAACCAAGAAGTTGTTCTCGAGGAGAACGTGTTTGTGCCCGACCCTCCAGCTACTCAAGTGGAGGTTGAGAATCCTGAGGCGGCCACCAACAACACTACTGAAGCCAATGACGTTGTCATGGCTGAAGACAATGTGGCCCCTACAATGAACACTGTACATGAAGCCACTGATGCACCTGCAACAAATGTGCAGCCTAACGCCTCTCCTATTGCCACTGCTCCTGTTCCGCCTCCAAGACCCCACACCATTGAGCAAGCATTGTACCAAGGCGAGCTTGTCACTGTCAGATGGCCAATTCTGGTTCCTCCGCCTGCTCCTGGACCTCAGTTTGACTATCATGTGGAGCATAGGCCTCAGGTTCAGAAGCCAAAACCAAGGCTGCCAAGGTTTCAGGTACTGCATCTGCACCAGGATCGTTCAATGTCAACGGCTTCATTGCACACAACACCTTCTTCGATAACGCAAAGAACCCATATTCAAAGCCAAGAATATCATCTGATTGGTTCTGGAGTTATCAGCAGTGCAGCTACTACTCCTGTATTCTATACAATCAAGAGCGCATATTTCCTCGTATGCGTCTGGATTCCGAAGCCATTGCTGGTCTGCCCTGCTTAGAAGAAGCCCTTGAATGTTTTTGAGATGTTGGCCTTCTGCAGTTTGTTACCGACAAGGAACATTGGAATGAAGAGCTTCTACTGCAATTCTATGCAACCCTCCACATTCGCGGCTACAACAGGGATCCAAAGACATGGGTGCTTGAGTGGATGACTGGAAATGTCCATCATGAAGCCAAAGCTCTTGACCATGTTGAGCTCACTTGCCTGTCCACTCCAGGTGATCTCTATGAACCTGGTTGTTAGCTTCACCGCAATGCATTGGGGAGCATCTTTTAGAAGCCAGAGCCCAACATGAGCCAAATGCTGAGCATGATGAAGCCACTGCCACAGGATGTTGAATATCCCAAGGAATTCTTTGTTGAAGACCTAGAGTATCTTCCCCGCACCATCTATCACAATATCAGGCGAACTCTATGGCCCATCCAAGGACATTCTTCCTCGGCAAAGCTAGAAGGCGCAATGAAGACATTGGTGTTCTATATTTTCAATGGCATCAGCTTCAATGCTCAGGATTTCTTCATTCACCAATTTGTTGCATCTGGCTCCGACATCTTTGGTTTGAAATTCTATGCTCCTTGGATTATGCGACTGATCAAACTTCACTCTGCTGTTGACTATTAGCCCTCTGCACGCAATCATCTCATATTTCAGCCAGAGGTTGATATGTCCGTCGAAGCCATCTACCCAGAGCCTGCCAAGGAAGCACTATATCTTCACAATGCAGGTCGTCAGAGTTTCTCCCAGCATGTTGAAGGTGTTCAGGTTGCTTCTCGTGTTTATCCACTGGCCAGCAACACTCGCCGTGCATGCACTGAAGCCGCGGAAAGCACTATTGCTCCAAGGCCTCGGAAGCAATCTCATGTGCTCAATGACCGAGAGCTTCTCGTGGCCTTGCATCAGAAACATGCAAAGCATTAGTACTGGATAAAGCGTCAAATGCAAACCCTCTTGGTGGATGTCAATCGCATTCGCAATCTTGCAACCAAGAATGCCTTTGTCACTCAAGAAACCTGTCGTAGGTCCTGGAAGAGTTTGACATTGCTAACTGCTGAAGCTGATATTCAAGACGATGGCTTCACCGAGAGATTCAAGTTCGACTCCACTCCTCCTAGGAAAGCTGTCTTGTGTCGAACCCCGTCTCTTGAAGATTCAGAGTACTCCTCCTCCGCAGCAATTGTAAATGCCGGAGTCCTGGATGACGCAGATGATGCTACCTCAGCACCTCCAACCTCAGCGTGTATCGACACTGCACCAAGTTCTTCTGCACCACCACACCTCAACGACGACCCTGCTGCTTCACCTACTCCTCATGGGAACGAGTAGAGACTATGTCTTCAAACCTTTTTGGTCCTTACTGACAAAAGGGGGAGAAGCATATGTTGATAGTCTTCAAGCGGGTCCATATGGGTGGTTGATATACTTTTGCCTAGTGCTTACAACTCTCTCTTTTGACACATTTGGTTCTTTGAGTTGTAACACTTAAACTTGATGGTCGTCTGCTACTTTTTCTGCTCTTCTGTGATGCGACGATAAATTCCACATGTGCGATGATAAATTCCGCATGAAGTCATTTCGTAGACGTCCAATTTTCATTATGCATGTCATTATTCCTGTATATCTGTTCATGCATGATGTATTGTCTTCATATGGTGAAGAGGATCTCCACAAGTACAACCTGCCATGTGCATTTGCATTCCAAAGCAAAACATTTATATGCACATCTTCAGGGGGAGCCTTTTCGCCACCTATGAAGAAAATATCTTAATCCTTTACAATTTCACATACTTTTATCCCCGTTGAAAACTTCAACCAGTTTGCCATCAATCACCAAAAAGGGGGAGATTGTAAGTGCATCTAGTGCCACCCCTAGTTGGTTTTGGAGTATTGACGACAAACCTGGGTGAAGGACTAATGTGTTTGTGAGAATTGCAGGATAACACACCTAGTAGTCCCTCATTGATTCGGTTTACCTACCAGAGATGAACCCTAAAAATGTATGAAGACATTGAAGACAATGGTGGTCTGTGAAGCTATTCACGGTGAAGACTATGAAATGAGAAGGCATCGAGTGAAGACTATGGAGCGCGAAGACTTAGTTGTTTCGTTGTTTCCTTTTCTTCTTTGTTGAGTCAGAGGAACCACCGCACTGTTAAGTGGGTTCCAAGTGAACAAAGTCAGAGTGACTGAAGTGATGCTCAACCAAATCCTATGTCTTTGAGCAAAGACAATGAGAGCAAATCTTATCCAGAGTCGGATGAGTCAGCTTTACTTGTAGCCCAAGTCAAGCTGCCGCGTGTGTTTGAAATATGACCGTTGCGACACGTGTCAGTTCCTTAGTGACCCAGGGTCATTTTGGACAAATCAGGTCGGGGTGCCCAGTGGCTATAAATAGCCCACCCCCTACACCATAAATTGGTTGTTGCTCAGAGTTAGTAAACGGCTTTTGTCATTTGAGAGCAATCCACCGCCGAAGCTTTCGAGAGAGAATCCTTGCGAGGACTAAGCCCAAACCACCCAGAGCCCAAAAGAGTGTTTGGCATCACTGAAGTCTCTCTGTCCGCGTGATCTGAAGACTTGTTACACTTGAGGACTGTGAATCCTCCAGCCGGTTAGGCATCACGTTCTGAGCATCCAGGAGTCATTGTGGATTGGCGGTGAACGAAGTCTGTGAAGGTTTGGAAGTCTACCTTGAAGACTTACCAGAGCAATTGGGCGGGGACTAGGTGTCCTTAGCTCAAGGGGAATAAGGTGAATATGCGGTCTTCAGAGTTGAATCTCAGCCTCCCTAACCATTCGTACAGTTATCACAACAACTGGAACTGGTCGAATAAATCCCTGTCCTCCTGAAGCCACTGGTTCTATCTCTCCCTTCTCTCTACTTACAGTTTGTCTTCGTGAAGTCATTGCCTGCTTGCATATCTGTTTGAATTCACTGTGTGACTACCTGTTCTGATTGGCTTCATACTATCTTCCATCCTGATATTTACTACCTAGCTGTTATTAGTCTTCATGCTTTCACTTCATTGGATACTTGACTATGGCTTGTCTGGTGTAGTCTACCTTCTGTTGCATACGAATAGTGTCGTTTCTATTGTTTGTCTTTGGAACTCCCACATTTTGAAGACTTTATAAAAATCGCCTATTCACCCCCCCTCTAGTCGATAACTAGCCCTTTCATTACCCTAGGTAATTAAAGTTCATCCATGGATCATATTGGCTGTGATCTCAATCATTTGGATGCATAGACATACTGAACATGTGTATATCTAAATCTTTTTGTGAATTATGTATGAATATTGTCATGTGATCTATCAATCATTTGGATGCATAGATAGCTGAGCTTGTGTTTATATGAATCTTTTGAGTTGTTGATAGTGAATGTTGGTTATGAATATGAACGTGTCCTGTGAACCTGAGTTTGATACGAATGTTTACCTTTTCTGTTGTATTTGTGTGTGAACTTGTTAGTATGCCTACTGTGGGGTATGTGACGTGTGGGTGTCAACGTCACACCTTCTTCCCGAGAAGAATTGCACCTACTTTGTTAGGGTAGCAATGGCACATCAGCTCTTTTTAATCTTTTTATTACTCCGTCTTCCCCTCTCCCCCGCTCAACCCCTGCCGTAATGTTTTCGGCCTCAAAAAAAACATAGTACTGCATTGTTTTTGGGGCTTGATGAAAAATCGAGTGCTGGTTTCTGTAGGTTGGCCCGCCCAGCAAATGAGCTGCTGGTCCACCACGACGGACTGGGAGGCTAAAAATACAAGTTGTATGGTGCAGAGGCATGTAAACAAATGCTATCGAGAGCCATCCACTGAAGAAAAAAATCGCTCATGATGTGCTTCTTCAGTCGTGCCGCCGGCCCCCTCTTTAATCCAGTTTGCTCGGGGATTTGGTATCATTTTTTTCCAGAGGGCGAACAAGTATCAGCTAGGCCTAGGTTTTGTATTTTAACATGTGTAGCCCACGACATACGGAGACAGTGGTTTCAACTTATTTTTTGAGCTACATACCGGGCTATGGGCTTTTTCCTAAAGATCGGTAGCCCAATGTATTTTTTTAGTAAAACGCAGGTCTCTGTTCTATTTATCTATATATAAGAATAATAATGATGTGTCCAATTTATGTTTTCCCTTCTAACCACATTATATATGTTTATATTATTACTATTATCGTATATTTTATAGAGACTTATATATACATTATAAAAACATCCCACGTGTTATTAACTTATAAAAGTAAATGTTTAACAGAAGTTGGCAAGGAAAATCCTGGTTTTTTGACTCACAGGCAAGGAAAGTCCCGGTTATTGCGTACAAGAGCTTGCGAAGATTTGAAGGACCAATTTAATAATAACGCACTCATTTTTATTTTGAGCAATAACTCACTAATTTGTTAATTATATATATATAATGTGCCTCTCCGGTTTATACTTTGATATTAATTGCTCCTTCTGACATAACATTATATATATAACGAGCACAGCTAATTCGTGTATTTCAAGGAAGTGCAAATGGGCTGGGATTTCTTAGAAAATATAAATGGGCGTGATTGACGCGAAATTATTTGTTCACCCAGCCCAGCAAATGGACTGTACATACTAGAAAACATGGGTTATACATATGCCACATTTTTGCAAGCTGACATGTGGGCCAAAAGGACGAAGCCTACGGAGGGCGTTGTCAACTTGGTCAACAAATGATTGTGACATCCACAGCCATTGGATTTATATCAAATGGCCGGCATGCACCTTAAATCTCTCGTCTTCTTCCTCCAGCGTCGCCGGGACCGCCTGGTCCGGCCTCCGGCGGCTAGCGGCTCTGCTTAGCACGCATCGCTACGAAGCGCTACCCCACCGCCGGCCAGGCTATCCCTCCACCCCTCGACACCTCCTGTTATCCTCCACCGATCGCAGCCGCACGCCGCAACAGAACCAGTTATAACCCTTCTCCTCCTCTCAATCTATGACTCCACTGCCGAGTCTTCCCATCTCGGAGTCGTTCCCGTCCGGGGCCTCGCCGTCGTCCTCCTTAAGCTGAAAAAAAATGTTTCCTCCACCTGACAGCTGGGACCCACCGGCTGTATCTTCGCTCGGAAGGAAGTGCCTCCTTCTTTTGCGAAAAAAATTATTCATCACGTTGACAGTTGGGACCCGTCATATTTGGTGGCTGACTTGTGGGCCTACTAAACGGATGTGTATGCAGGGCTTTGTCAACTTAATCAACAAATAATTCTAGCAGCTGGACCGTTGGATGTTAATCCAACAGCCGTGCTCCTTCTTCAACCTCTGTTCTTGCTCCTGTCTCCCTTGGGCGGCACCGCAGCTATGCTGCCGCGCACCCGAACCAGTCAAGTTTCCCACTACTCTCCATCTGCGACTCCACTGCCCCGTCTTCCCCATCTCCGGGTCGTTCCAGTCTGGGGCCTCGCCCTCGTCCATCGACCTTGGTGCGCTCAGCACGGTGTGGTCAACGTGGTCAACAACCAAGAGTCGTTGGAAGATGACTGTACGTGAGAGCCTGACAGTGGGGACGCACCACGCCCATGGACGCATGCATGCAACAGAACGCAGCGTGGTCAACATGGTCAAGGAACAACTTCCATCGGAAGTGTACTGTACCTGGAGAGGCTGACAGCTGGGTCCACGGCCGCAGCAAGGAAGTGCCTCCTTATTACATGCAAAATAATGATTCCTCCACTTGACAGCAGGGACCCATCGGACGGGCCACCTTATTTCGCGAAAAAACGTTTCCCCCCTGACTGCTGGGACCCACCAGCTACATCTTCGCACGCAAGGAAGTGCGTCCGGGCAAAAAAAAACGATTCGCCCCCTGACTACTGGGATCCACCAGCTACATCTTCGAACGCAAGGAAGTGCCTCACGGTCGGGAGCCACCTGGTCGAAGCGTACGTAGCGTTGTCATTCTGGTCGCGAACGTGTACGTACATACTGGTGGATGTAGAGGCGCGCACGTGTCATAGTAGAGGCGTGCACGTAGCATGTACATGTACGTACAACAGCCAGTGTGCAAGAAAGAAAATACGGCCACGTACGTACATACGGGCGGGGTCTCGAACGCCTACTCGCGCATACGTACGACCAGGGCTCGTGTACATGGCTGGGTCGGAACGGAGAAACAGCGTCATCGTCGTGTTCATGGGGAGCCAACCGGCTGGGTCGGAACGGAATGCGTCGTCATGTTCATTGGGAAGGCTTGGATGGAACAGGAGATGGAAACGAGGCTTGGCGTACCGCAGAACGGAGGAAACAACCTTGTGTTTGACCGACTGTGGCGACTGATTCTCCGGGTGTTAATCCCAGAAATATGGCCCTTGTGCTTACCAGCCCCAGGATAACTGTTAGCTGATAAGGCACCAACTTGATACAGAAATTCCAAGCAAAAATACAATATATGTAGTACAAGACCATTCTGGTTAGTGGGTACAACAAATGGTTTCTGAAGGTTGATGGCGGAAGCGGGTTATGATACATCCTTGTCAATGGGCTCCATTTCCCACAGGAACAGCTGACCAGGTTAACTCCTATCTTCGCGAGACTGCTATCACCATTGCCTAGGTTCCGGGGCTGTCATCGCAACGCTCGTCTCCAAGCAAGAAATCTGGCCAAGACAATAACCAGGGACAAGCCAGTGAGTATTTTGAATGTACTCGCAAACATTATGAACACAGGCATAATTTAACAATGATGTGCTGAAAATATATTATGCTCATGACATTAGTCACATAAGATAAATAAAACTGTGATGCATGCAAGCATGTTATTTGTGAATATGCAATAATATGGTAGTATTAAAATTATGAAATAAATGACATAAGGGACTTCAAAAGAAATGCCACAATCGGGCGTCTGAGCGACACCACATAAAGGGCTTTAAAAGAAATGCCACAGTCGGGCGTCTTAGCGACACCGCATAAAGTGCTTTAAAAAATGCCACGATAAGGCGTCTTAGTGACACCACATAAAGGGCTTTAAAAGAAATGCCACAGTCAGGCGTCTTAGCGACACCGCATAAAGGGCTTTAAAAGAAATGCCACAGTCGGGCGTCTGAGCGACACCGCATAAAGGGCTTTAAAAGAAATGCCACAGTCGGGCGTCTTAGCGACACCGCATAAAGGGCTTTAAAAGAAATTCCATAGTCGGGCGTCTGAGCGACACCACATAAAGGGCTTTAAAATAAATACAGTGAATATCCAGGAGGTAGAACCATCCCAGGGATATTCGATAATACAAAAAAAATATCACGGGTTAGTCCACATCGAAAATAATAATCATAATTTATCACAAGTCACAATCGTGATTCCAGGTTTAACAGTTTCACCTCCGAAGACCGACACTAAGACCGACACTAGACCCATCCCAGACTGTAATCCTTAACCATGGATACGGCTATTCGAATAGGTTTAATCTCTGCAGAGGGTGTAATCTTTACCCACGAGTAACGGATTCCTTTAGTCCATCGGGACTAATTCCGTCTACGGTCTTTTTGTTGAAAACACACCAAACTTGCACACACCAGCTTAACTCACATGTGTGTGGAATCACCCACGACACCTGTCAAGCAAAACTCTAAGTGGGGAGGCTACAACCTCGACGTAACATGGGATCACAAAACTTATACATACAAGAAACTGGGGAAGCTACCCCTTCGGCTACAACCGAAACACCCATGCTCCGGACCGGTGGCATGACTACCGTTGCCTCCAGTATCTTCCACCATGGCCTTTACATGCGGTGTGTGCTAGGAAAGGGTTGACAACTTCTTGAACTGCACCCTACTTGTTGTAGAGACGAGTGGTAGTACGAGGCAAGTATGGGGGTTACTGGCACAAGACTCGATCTAAGGTCGACTCAGGAGGTTGTAAGATTTCCTGCAAGATTAGTATAACAATGCAAATACTTCAAACTACAGATAGAAACACCACGCGACATACCCCCTCATGCCATACCAGGCACGTCCGTCTCGATGGAGGACTAGGGCCAAGACCGTGTCTACCCAAGACAGAGGCCTTCCCGGCTTTCCTCCCGGTATGCATGAAAGGCATATGACGGTGATTCCTATCACAATCATCTCAACTCCATTTGCATGAAATTTGTTATCATGAGTAGGAACACCTTCTCACATAAAATGACGCATGCTCGTGTCGGGGTGGTGTTGTCACCGTGCTATGCAACACACACAAAAATTTACTCCAGGGTTCAAAATGCTTGCCTTCAGGTCGTGGGAAAGAAGGGTGCATCCAAAACATCTTGAATTCTTCAAAAATCCTATTTAAAAGAATATATTTGAATTATTACATAAAAACAAAACAGCACAAAAAAGTTGTCTGAATTTTTTTCAAATAAATCTTAAAATAAACTAGACAATATTTGAGAGAGGTAGGAAAAAGAATTCATTTATTTGGAGTTGTATTTAAAAAGATACAGCCGGTCAAAGTTTTGTCAAAAATCTGTTATTTAAATAAAAACAGAAAAGAAACGTTTCGAATATCATTACACGTCGAAGGCGCATTTTGGAAATGCGCTTCCACTTATCCAGCGTGGACTGCGCTGAGACATCGGCAGTGGGCCGCTTTGGCCCATCGGGTCAGGTTTGACCAGTCCAACTCTCCTCCTCTTCCTCTGCCCGAACGTGGCGAGGTAATGTGGCGATCGGCCAGCGGCGGCTCCTCGCGGGTTCCAGAAGGTCGGGATGGACCCGCAAGACCGGGGCGGTCCTACCGGTGGTCGCTGGGTCGGCGGGGACAGCGTGAGCTGCCGGCGGCGAAGCCATGGCGGAGGAGGCTTGGGACAAAGTGATTTTGGGGTCATGGTGGTTCCCGATCAAAATCGAGTCGGGGGACGGGCTCACGGGAGGAAAGGAAGGCTCCTGGTGGAGAGAGTGGAGAGGGGGAGGCCCTGGTGGCGCCGGAATGGCCGGGGCAGTGGTGGCGGTTGGAGTTGCCGCAGAGGAAGAAGACGACTCCCTCCCTTCGATTGAGGGCCAAGGGGGGCATGAGCGGAATGGTGTGAGGCTGCCTGCGTGCGGGTTTGAGCTCGGGGGCCTCTTTACATAGGTGATGGAGGTCGGTTCCGAGGCGGCCGGCGATAAGGACGACGGTGAACCGCCCTGCTGTAGCTTGGGCGACGTGGCGGCGACGAGCGCTAGAGGACACGATTGCGGATGAGCACACACTGTTGCAGGAGGCAGGTGGCAAGCGTTGGCGGCTTGGGCGGCGCCGACACGTCCGGGCCTGCAAGCGGCCGTTAGCTAGCCGCCACGGCCATCCTGACGGTGGCGCTGTGGGGTGACAGGTTGGTCGGGGTGGTGTTGCGGTGCAAGGGGACACGGCGTCTTGGCTCTGATCGGTCACGGGCGGATTTGAGTCGCGGGCGTGACGCTGGCGACTCGGGCGCACGTGGGTGCCAAACGCACGCTCTGGGCGCGCCCAGAGCATGCCCGGGACATGCTCGACGAAATGCCAGGGCATCCTAGAGGTCGCGGTTGAGGCTGGCAACAAACAGGTCTAGTCTAGGGTTAGCAATGGAATCAAGGGACATGGTGGATTGGTCAGGGGCTCAAGTTCACCAAGTAAACTTGAAGTCATGCCAAATCTGGCTGTGCACTCAGGGTGTTTGGCAAAATGCCAAAGGCACCTAGGTAGTTCTTGGAGTGGCCAAAATCTCCAGATCAGTGTCTCTATGGATGTAAGAGAGGGTGGTGAAGTTAGTTTGACAAAAGCAGAAACTTGTTAGTGCAAGTTATGCAAAACTACAATTCTGGACAGGGAGTAAATGGCATCATTACAAGGACCAAAAGTGTTCCAAATAGAGCATGCTCCTGGACTTAGGGGTTTTGTAGGGTTGACTACAAGCATGAGAAAACACAAGGTCACTAGAGCAAGAAATAACAGAGTTGCGATGAAAACACAAGTCTGGTCCAGAATGAAAAGGAGGTTGATGTACTCAAATTTTCCAAAGAACATCACTATGTTTTTGCATAAAGTTGGATGGCATGCTACTACTGATATCCCATAATTTTGGTGGAGGCTCTAGGGAAAAATTTAATTGGGTTGTAGTGCAAAAATGTCCACTGGACCAGAGAAGAAAAACATGTGTAACACTCAAAATAAGCAATGAAATAATTTTATTATTACACAAAAGTGTTCTAGGGGCATCACATGACATCTCCAAATTTTGGTTGGAATATTAGTTAAAGTTATCAACTGGCTGCAGTACAAACAGAGCTCCAAAATTTAAAACAAACCATTTTAATGATTAAAGCTCAGGGTGAAATAATTTTAATAAATAAATCTACTGATTTAGAAATTATTTTAATGAGATGGCATAGAAGTCCAATATATTTTGGAAAGCTCCACTTGGAGAAGACACCTAATATTAAAAGAAAGGCTCTGAAATCAACAGAAATAAAAAATCTTAAAACTCCTGGAAAAATTTTAATATTGAAAACTTGGCTAAATTTTTGGGGTGTTACACCGACCATGTTCGAAACGGGATCCTGTTCATCGGGAGGGGTCTGGCGTACCGCAAATAGAGGAAACGGACTTGTGTTGGACCTCCTACAGTCGAAACGGGGTCCTATTGATCGGGAGGGGTGTGGCGTACCGCAAAACGGACGAAACGGAGTTGTGTTGGAGCGCTACGGTCGAAACGGGGGTCCTGTTCATCGGGAGAGGGGTGTGGCGTACCGCAAAATGGGACTCCACGGGATACTGTTCATCTCCACCGTCGACCTCCTCCAGCCTCCACGGGCTACTGTTCATCCACCGTCGACCTCCTCCAGCCTCCACCTGCGACTGTTCATCCACGGGCTCCTATTCATCCAGCCTCCACCGCGCACTAATCCACAGGCTACTATTCAACCACCCCTCTCCACAGGCTCCTGTTCAACCACCCCTCCACTGGCTACTGTTCATCCACCCCTCCACCGTCTACTGTTCATCCAGCCCTCCACGGGTCGCCACATTCATCCATCCCTCCACGGGTCCTGTTCATCCAGCCCCAACCGGCTCGATCGATCGTGGTCCTGTTCATCCAGAGGCAACGCCACGGGTCCTATTCATCCATCCCCACGATCCTTGTTCATCCAACCCCCGCAACGCTCACTGTTCATCTAGAGGCAGCATCGATCGGCTTCAGTTAGCAGCAGTAGCGAAGGAATCGATCGATCGGGTTCAGTTAACAGCCATCGATCGATCGCTCGGATTCAGTAATGCGTAGCATGTAGGGCAATCGCTCGGGTTCAGTTAGAGCCAAACGCCTCGCTTGGGTTCAGTTAGAGCCAACGCCTCGCACACATGCGTGTTCGCGTACGAGAGAAACGTGCATCGCTCGGCCCCCGACCACCCACCATAACCGGGAACTCCCTGAAATTATCCTCACCCTTGCTTCTACCATGGTTTTATCCGTCATGGACGGCCCAAAGAATGTCATGCAGTTGTGTCTCCAGCCCGCCCGGGACCTGAAGCCCATTTTCTGTCATGATTTTTTGTCATAGAAGTAGGAGCCCACCACATCTATGATGATACCGGGTTTTGTCACAATTATCGTCATAGAAGTGTCATAAGTATGAAAGAAAAAATTTCATTCGGCCCAAAATGTCATGGATGTGTCTTTTATTTGTAGTGTGCTTGAGGATATACACATGACCTGCGACGCGATTTGGAAAAAAGAGAAGGTCAGACAAGATCAATCTATGGATCATGGGCGCATGCCTTGATGCACGATGACGACCATCTGGCTGAATGTGATAAACATAACCACGTCCGGGCCGAAAACCGCAGAGGATCTCCATCCGAGCTACGTCACGACTTGGCCCGATAAAGAGGCGCCGCACACCCCCTTTGCTTCACTGACGAAGTAATGGGACATGATTTCCCAGAAGGGTTTAAACCCGTAAGCATCAAATCATATGATGGCACAACTGACCCCGTGGTGTGGATTGAGGATTTTCTTCTCCACATTCATATGGCCCGCGGCGATGATCTTCACGCCATCAAATACCTCCCACTCAAACTCAAGGGACTAGATAGATACTGGTTAAACAGTCTGCCCGAAAACTCCATTGGCAGTTGTGAGGAACTGGAGGACGCCTTCCTCGACAACTTCTAAGGCACATATGTCCGACCTCCGGATGCCGATGACCTAAGTCATATAACCCAACAGCCCAGAGAGTCAGCTAGGAAATTCTGGACTCAGTTCCTAACTAAAATGAACCAGATCGTCGACTGTCCGGACGCTGAAGCCTTAGAGGCCTTTAAGCACAACATCCGCGACGAATGGCTGGCCAGACACCTCGGCCAGGAAAAACCAAAGTCCATGTCAGCCCTTACGGCACTCATGAACCGCTTCTGTGTGGGCAAAGACAGCCGGCTAGCCCGTAGCAACAACAATACAAGCGAACCTGGCACTTGTGAAGCCAGAAACAGCAACGGCAAGCCCCGACGCAATAGACATAAGCGTTGAAACAATGGTGATAGCACCAAAGACACGGCGGTTAATGCCGAATTCAGTGGCTCTAAGTCCGATTAGCGGAAGTAGCCATTTAAGAGAAACAATCTGGGCCCGTCCAGTCTGGACCGCATACTCGATCGACCATGCCAAATCCATGGCACTCCTGATAAACCAGCCAATCATACCAATAGAGAATGTTGGATTTTCAAACAGCCCGGCAAGTTAATGCCGAGAATAAGGAGAAAGGGTCGCAAAGCAACGACGATGACGAGGAACCTCGACAATCGAACATAGGGGGGCAGAAGAAATTCCCCCCCCACTCCTCCAAGTAAAAACGGTGAACATGATATAAGCCACCCATATCCCCAAGAAGGAGCGCAAGAGTGCACTCAGGGACGTCTACGCGATGGAGCCAGTCACCCCAAAGTTCAACCCATGGTCCTCCTGTCAGACCACCTTCGATCGAAGGGACCATACGACCAGTATTCGTCATGGCGGTTCAGCCGCACTGGTCATTGACCCAATTATCGACGGATTCCACCTCACGTGAGTCCTCATGGATGGTGGCAGCAGCCTAAACCTGCTCTATCAGGACACAGTGCGCAAAATGGGTATCGATCCATCAAAGATCAAGCCCACAAAATCCACCTTTAAAGGTGTCATACCAGGTCTAGAGGCCCGATGTACGGGCTCAATCACACTGGGATTGGTCATCGGATGCCCGGATAATTTCCGAAGCGAAGAGTTAATCTTCGGTATCGTCCCTTTCCACAGTGGTTATCAGGCACTACTCGGACGAACTGCATTCGCTAAATTCAATGCGGTGCCGCACTACGCCTACCTCAAGCCAAAGATGCCCGGACCACGCGGTGTAATAACGGTCAACGGAAATACGGAGCGCTCCCTCCGCACTGAGGAGCACACCACGACCCTTGCAGCAGAAGTACAGAGTAGCCTTTTTAGGCAGAACCTTAATTCGACAATAAAGCTCTCGGACACTGTCAAGCGTGTCCGAACTACTCTGCAACAGGACAGTCCAGCTCGTCCAGAGCGCGACTAGCAATTCGGGCTCCGTCCCAGTCCCAATCAAGCGGTAACATTCGTGCCACGCGTACATATCTACGCACTTAAAATACCATGGGCATGGACAGAGGCACAGCTAGACCGCGGTCCACAATGTGTCTTAACCGCCCCTAGATCCGCATGCCTTCATTTTTTCTCTTTCTTTCAGGTTTTTCTCCTCTCGAGTCTTTTCCGATAACCTGATCATCAGACCCATCACAGGATGGATACACCAAGGAGGCAAGGAGCTTTGACGTGCAAAGGGAATCCCCAGGTGGTCTCTACTAACGATCGCTATACCTGTTTTACATACCCGCACGCAGCTCGCTCTTGGTCGTGGCATGTTAAATAGCCTTACATGCTTATCGCATTACTTGTACGCCTCGACATGTTAATCAAATTACAATGGAAAACAATTTGCAGTGTCAGCTTATTACTTGATTTTTTCCTTGTCTTTTTATTTTCTATCAATTGCACCCATACACTCTGGTACGCATTACTTCGCGAGGGGCTTCATCGCGCCCTGCAATACGACAATAAAGTCCGAACACTTTTATAGTATAGTTCGGCACCTCGAACTTATAGCATTATATGCATGGGCTTCGAATCATGTCTTTGGTCAATATTTCGGTTGCCCGGCTCCTGTGCTTACTACCTTACGTTCCACTATATCGGCTAGGGTAGTAAAGGGAGAACTACTGCGATAGTGTCCCGGTTCTTTCGGACGAGCACCTCAGTAGAGAAAGCGGAAAACTGACTGTCATGATGCGGCGCGAGCTGGTCAGCTGTTCGAGAGGTTTTCAAAATCCTTAGAGATTTTTTTCCGCTTTATGTGAGGAATCGGTTTTTATCCGATTAGGCGTGTATAGCGCCCCAACTTCGGTCTTCCGAATACGAGGGGCTTCGCCAAAATTTTCATTGTCAAACTCCTATGGCTAAGTTAGGGTGATAAAGCCGTATAGTCCGATTGCCTTGTTCGTTGCGTTAAACGCCTCCTTTAAGAACAAAAATTTGGAGTAAAGAGTGTTTATATTTATCCCGAACACCCCCGTACTATCTACATGGGGGCAGAAGCCGACGACTGGCCAACTCTCAGATTTTCATAAACGGCCGCACATGAGGTAATTTTTTTAAAGTAACAAGCATTATATTACATGACAAACTTGTTTCATATTATAGGACATGATAACATGAATGTTTTCACGGGAATATAATATCCTTGGCACATTGCTTCGCCACAAGGCGGGATCCCTCCAGGACACTATCAAAATATAGTTCGGTTCGGCGGTGCTCCTTGCCCTCAGGCAGCCCCCCGGTCACCAGCTTCATGGTATCCATCTTCGCCCAGTGCATCTTGGCGCGGGCAATGACCATCTACGCACCTTCAATGCAGACCGATCGCTTGACGACTTCAAGCCGCGGGCAGGCTCTAACAAGCCACTTCAAGAGTCCGAAGTAGCTGCTGGGCATGGGCTCGGCAAGCCATAGCCGGACTATTAAGTCCTTCATGGCTAGTTCAGCCGCCTTATGCAGCTCGACCAGCTGTTTCATCTGGTCGCTAAAGGGCACCGGAAGTTCTGGTCCAAGGTATTGAGACCAGAATAGCTTCTCCATAGAGCTCCCTTCTTCGGCTCGATAAAATTCTGCAGCATGTGATATGTTGCGTGGCAGATCCGTAAACGCCCCTGGAGAGCTCCAAATCCGGGTAAGTAACAGGAATGTTTCATTCACATATCTGCATTGCCTAATGAAAGCCTTACCCGCTGTAATCTTCTTGGCTGCTTGGATTTCCTGGAGGGCGCTCTGGGCTTCGGCCTGGGCATCTTGTGCGCTCTGGCGGGCCTTGGCAAGTTTGGACTCTTGAGTCTTCGAATCACGCTCCAGGGACTCGTACTTCTTGACGGCGTCCTGGAGCTCTTGCTAGACCTCGCTGACCTGGGCCTCCTGCTTCTCACACACGGTGCGTTCCTTGGCCACTTTGTCCTCGGCCTCGGCCAACGCTTTCTTGAGGGCCAATACTTTGGTTGTGGCCCCTAATAAAGTTCATGACACTTTCGTCAGCATGAACCATTCATCATTCCCAAATATACGTGCAGGTTAAATACATACCTTTGCTTTCCTCAAGCTACTTCTTCACGAGGCTGAGTTCCTCCTCGGCCCGCTCCAAATTCTGCTTCAGTCCGGAGACTTCCGCAGTGTGAGGAGTCGCAACCAGCAGTGACGCCTGCTTGTTCACATAGACATATTATGTTAGACTCCTGCAAAAACTGGTTGATCCTCTATTCGGCTTTTCTTTCCGAACACCGAACAGAGCACCAGGGGCTACTGTCTATGCTGTGACATTCTTTACAATTATATAACCTACCTCAAAGCCTGTTAGAAGGCTAGTGCAGGCTTCGGTCAGTCCGCTTTTGGCGGACTGGGCCTTCTCAATCACCGTACTCATAAGAGTACGGTGTTCTTCCATAATGGAAGCGCCTTGCAGTGCTTCCAGTAATCTATCTGGTGCCTCTGGATGGACAGAGGTCTCGGTGGAGTTGACTCGCCTCTATCGTTCGAAAGAGGCGGCCTGCCTGAATCCGGAGCGACTTGGGTCTCCGGAGTTGTATGCAGCTAGGGGTCGAATTGGATACGACCCCCATTATCATTGTCCATGGGAGTTTGCTCCCCCACGTGTCCGGAAGCCTAGGCTTCACCCTCCGGCACCATCAGGACGGCCTCCCGAGCTTCTCCCGGGTCTGGGATCCTTCAAGACAACACCTCGGTGTTGTCCGCGGCCTTGGGGGAGGAGGCCGTTGTCGGTGTCAAAACCAACGGATCTCGGGTAGGGGGTCCCGATCTGTGCGTCTAGGCTGATGGTAACAGGAAGCAAGGGACACATATGTTTACCCAGGTTCGGGCCTTCTCGATGGAGGTAAAACCCTACTTCCTGCTTGATTAATATTGAAGATATAGGTAGTACAAGAGTAGATCTACCACGAGATCGTAGAGGCTAAACCCTAGAAGCTAGCCTATGATGGTATGATTGTAATTGTGATCGCCCTTCTAAGGACCAACCTCTCCGGTTTATATAGACACCGGAGAGGGCTAGGGTTTACATGGAGTCGGTTACAAGGAAGGAGATATAATATTCGGATCGCCAAGCTTGCCTTCCACGCCAAGGAAAGTCCCATTCGGACACGGGTTGAAGTCTTGAGTCTTGTATCTTCACGCTTCAATAGTCCGGATGATGTATATAGTCCGGCTGTCCGGATACCCCCTAATCCAGGACTCTCTCAGTAGCCCCTGAACTAGGCTTCAATGACGATGAGTCCGGCGTGCAGTCTTGTCTTCGGCATTGCAGGGCGGGTTCCATCTCCGAATATTCCAAAGTACTTGTTACGACGAATAATGTCCGGAACTCCATCAATGTTGTACTCCTTGGCTTCAGTGCCTCAATAATGACCGTCTCCACGTGTCGAACGAATGCGAGGAGCCGAGGTGTTTTTCGCATTTACCACCCTCAATCTTTTGGGCTGACCTCCTATTTGAAGAGACGCGGATTCTCAGATCCAAACCTCACTCTTCCCCCTCGAGCAAGCATCCAACAGAGCGCTCTGGAAAAACCATTCCAACATGGCCGGTCGTCAGAGCTCTTCTGCTCGCTCTCCTCGCTCCAAGTCGGGGGACTGGGAAGAGTGTTCAGTTTCCCATAGCCGTTTGATTGAGTTACAAATCCAAGGGTTTCTTCCACCAGCATTCATGATCCCTATCCGAGCCGGAATAGCCACCTATAATGGCAGGGAGCAAGCGGAGAGATCTCCGAATCCATTTCTGGAGTAGCGGATATGCCTCATCCCGCATCTGCTAAGGGGCATCGGGTTTCCTATCCACCTGTTCCTTCGCAGGCTCCAGGAGTTCTACGGCCTCCAGTTACACAATCTTACCCCTACCTCTATACTACATATAGTAGGGTATGTTGCCCTTTGCGAGCTATTTTTAGGCTGCGAGCCTCACTTCGGGTTATCGAAGAAGCTGTTCTGCCTTGTCCCCTGCAGCCAGGGAGAATCCCTATGTCAGGTGGGCGGGGCCGAAGTATGGCGCATTGCCGAGATCGGATACCTTTCCGGCACTCCCAAGAAGGCACCAGAGAACTGGCCTTCAGAGTGGTTCTACATTGACGATGTTCCGGATAGGTCTCCCCCAGTTCAGGAATGCCCCGCCGAGGGCACGTCTAAGCTGGCGCCCCTGAGGCCCCAAAGAGGAGGATACCAGGGAAATATATTACCTGATGAACAGGATGACCAACTCCGGACTGACGATAGTCGAGGTTACGGCAATATGCATAATATGGGGAGTGCAACCACTTCAATATCGGGGGAAGCCCATGTGGCACTTCAACGGGGAAGATGATGCCACCCGATGTGGCTGTAAGGGTCCGGACTCCGCCACTGCTCTGGCAAGGATATTGTCCGATTTATACAAAGGCGAAGAGGAGGAATTCCTTCACGTCAAACCGCGAGATGGACTCTCCATGTACAACCCTCCGAACTGGGTAAGTTATCATTCCTTTCCCTACGTCACTTATTGTGGCGTTCTTCGCAAAGATCATCTGCCTCAATATTTCGGAGCAGGAACTGAGGAGGGCCGTAGAAGGAATCTCCAGCCGCTCCCCGCAGCCAGAGGACACCGGAAGGGCCCTAGATACAGGTCTCGAAGAAGATCCGGATATTACCTTGGAGCTTGTCAACGGGATATTTTATCAAGCGAGCTGCGATGGTGCCTCAGTGGCCATTACTGCCGACTATCCCGGACCGCTTCCTACGTCGCGCGTAAGCCAAGTCGAAAAACCCTATCCTCCGAAGAGGACTTCCTTCAGATGTCATGCCTTACCCTTGAAGTGTCGTGTTTTTGCAGAGACGACGGTCGGAGCATGGGGCCGAGCCCCTAGGGACTCGTCGGCCAAGGGCGTCCGGATCGGGGAGGCTCAAGAGGAAGGCGGTAAGGGTCGACTCGCCGCTATAGAGGTAAGTCCAAAACTTGTGCTGTTATTATGGGATCCTGCCAACCACGCCTCCACCAGCCGGATTCCAGAACCGGCTTCGAGAGCGGAGGCGGGAGCGGGGACGATGCCGCATAGTTCTTCAACAGAGAATGCAGATATGCTCTCAGCCACGAATTCCGAAGTAGAGAGCGCCATGAATCACCGGCACCGACAGGCCGTACTTCGGAACAACGTCTTTTCTGAAGAGGCATTTAACGCCTTCAATTCGGGAGACGCATACATCCGAGCTGCTCAAGGCGGGCTTGCAAAAGCGATGGACCAGTATACCAAAGATATACGGGTAAGAAAATTTGATAAGCATGTGTAGCAGTAGCCCCTGAGACTTAAAACGGTTGGAACAACTGTTTTAAGGATCAATTTATGCACAGGTCCTTGTAGATAAGAACGAGCAATTGTGTCGGGAGCTGGAGGAATGCAAGGCCGAACTAAGGGCCGTAGTTGCCAAGCTGGAGGAAATCTGGAAACACTCCTCTGGTAATAGTTGTCGCAATTGTACGAAGGTGCTACAATTAGTAAATGGCTGATATGACAAGTCTAACAGAAAATTCTACAGACAATCCCGGGGTGAACCCGGAGGACGTAAGAGAGGACACATCGCATCTCAAAAGGCAGCTAGAGGCTGGCGAGCACATTCTTAAGCGAGTTAGGCAGGAGAAGAACAATCTTCAAGATGCCAACGTCCAGATGGACGTGGAGTTAAAAGATCTCCGGGCTCAGCTGACGGGCTCCGTGAAGGAGAACAAAAGGCTTCGACGCGGCACTTACGGTAAGTGCCTAGATGAACTGTAGTATAGTTCAGCGAGGACGTATATTGAAAGAATTTTGCTTGCATGACTGTTAACATGTCGCCCTGAGGAGGAGATGCCCTCATCTGCAAGTGATTTACTGCAAGAGCTTTCGCAACTGCACGAGCGAGCTCGGCAAGTGATGCAGGGTGTAGCTCAAGCTTTGTGGCCATCAAGCTTGCTGCCAAATGGCATGGGGGAGCTCGTGGATATGCTGCAAGGAGCACGGCGGCGCTTCCGACTGTGGAAGATGTCCGCTTGCCGGCAAGCCACAAGAGAAGCCTGGGCTATGGTGAAGACACGCTACACCAAGCTGGAACCGAACCATATGGCCGAAGTAGGACCGGCGGGGCCCGATGGGCAAGAAATTCCCATGAGTCTGGTATATGACCAGGTGGCGTTAGCCGCAAAGTATTCTCAACAGGATTGTAAGCTAGATAGCCTGTTGGATGGTATAGAGGACGAATATAGTCAGTCCAAGTGACTGTGTAATTGAATGGACATAAGTAGTCCCTAGCCGGATTAAAATCATTTGTCATGGCGGACCTTTTCGCTTCAGCCCCCGGATCCTATAGTCCGGGGTGTGTCCGAATACCCACTCAATTATAAAAAACCGGGGTACGCGTGGACACCAGGCGTAGGGGTCATAAGTGCTTGAACATACAAGTACCCAACTAGTTATGTTATATTACATGGATAGCAAGAAACATCTTCCAGGGAGAATAGTTCAGTTAGGGGTTCCTCTGTTGGGGAACGCAGTAATTTCAAAAAATTTCCTACGCACACACAGGACCATGGTGATGGCATAGCAACGAGAGGGGAGAGTGTTGTCTACGCATTCTAGAGACCGTGGCGGAAGCAATCACAACGTAGAGGAAGTAGTCGACGTTCTCCTCGCGATCCTGCCGATCCCAAGCCGTTACTTCGGCACCTCCGAGTCGATGATGACGTAGAGGAAGTAGTCGTACGTTCTCCTCGCGATCCAGCCGATCCCAGCGCCCGTTACTCGGCGCCTCGAGTTCTTGGCACACGTTCAGCTCGATGACGCTCCACGGGCTCCGATCCACCAAAGCTCCGGGAGGGGGGAGTTCACAAGACGACGGCGTGGTGACGATCTCGATGTTTCACCGTCGCAGGCTTCGCCTAAGCACCGCTTCTGATATGACTGAGGTGGAATATGGTGGAGGGGGCACCAGACACGGCTAAAGAACGATCTCAAGGATCAACTTGTGTGTCCTAGGGTGCCTCCCTCCCGTATATAAAGGAGGGAGGGAGGAGGTGGCCGCCCAAGGGGAGGCGCACCAAGGGAGGGGAAACCTACTCCAAGTAGGTTTCCCTCTCTTCCTTATCTTACTTGGAGGGGAAGGAAGGAGTACTAGTATTTAGGAAATAGTACTAGTAGTAGAAATAGGAAGAGGGGAAGGAGAAAGGAAAGGGGGCCGCCTCCCCCAGTCGGATTGGGCTTGGGGGCGCCCCCCTCCCTTGCTCCTTCTCTCTTCCTCCTACATGGGCCCAATAAGGCCCATATACCTCCCGGGGGGTTCCGGTAACCTCCCGGAGCTCCAAACTTCACCGGAACCTTTTCGGTGTCCAAATATATCCGTCCAATATATTAATCTTTATGTCTCGACCATTTCGAGACTCCTCGTCATGTCCGTGATCATATCCGCGACTCAACAACCTTGGTACATCAAAATACACAAACTCATAATATAACCGTCTATCGAAACCTTAAGCGTGCGGACCCTACGGTTCGAGAACAATGTAGACATGACCGAGACACATCTCGGTCAATAACCAATAGCGGGACCTGGATGCCCATATTGGTTCCTACATATTCTACGAAGATCTTTATCGGTCAGACCAAGCATAACAACATACGTTGTTCCTTTGTCATCGGTATGTTACTTGCCCGAGATTCGATCGTCGGTATCCAATACCTAGTTCAATCTCGTTACGGCAAGTCTCTTTACTCGTTCCGTAATACATCATCTCACAACTAACTCATTAGTTGCAATGCTTGCAAGGCTTATGTGATGTGTATTACCGAGAAGGCCCAGAGATACCTCTCCGACAATCGGAGTGACAAAACCTAATCTCGAAATACGCCAACCCAACAAGTACCTTTGGAGACACCTGTAATACTCCTTTATAATCACCCAGTTACATTGTGACGTTTGGTAGTATCCAAAGTGTTCCTCCGGTAAACGGGAGTTGCATAATCTCATAGTTTTAGGAACATGTATAAGTCATGAAGAAAGCAGTAGCAACATACTAAACGATCAAGTGCTAGGCTAACGGAATGGGTCATGTCAATCAGATCATTCTCCTAATGATGTGATCCCGTTAATCAAATGACAACTCATGTCTATGGTTAGGAAACATAACCATCTTTGATTAACGAGCTAGTCAAGTAGAGGCGTACTAGTGACACTCTGCTTTGTCTATGTATTCACACATGTATTATGTTTCCGGTTAATACAATTCTAGCATGAATAATAAACATTTATCATGATATAAGGAAATAAATAATAACTTTATTATTGCCTCTAGGGCATATTTCCTTCAGTCTCCCACTTGCACTAGAGTCAATAATCTAGTTCATTCAAGAATGATTCTAACACCCATGGAGCCTTGGTGCTGATCATGTTTTGCTTCGTGGAAGAGGCTTAGTCAGCGGTGCGCAATGTTCAGATCCGTATGTACTTTGCAAATCTCTATGTCTCCCACTTGGACTTGGTCCCGAATGGAATTGAAGCGTCTCTTGATATGCTTGGTCCTCTTGTGAAATCTGGATTCCTTTGCCAAGGCAATTGCACGGATATTGTCACAGAAGATCTTCATTGGTCCCGATGCACTAGGTATAACACCTAGATCGGTAATGAACTCTTTCATCCAGACTCCTTCATTTGCTGCTTCAAGCAGCCTATGTACTCCGCTTCACATGTAGATCCCACCACGACGCTTTGTTTAGAACTGCACCAACTGACAGCTCCACCGTTTAACAAAAACACGTATCCGGTTTGCGATTTAGAATCGTCCGGATCAGTGTCAAAGCTTGCATCGACGTAACCATTTACGACTAGCTCTTTGTCACCTCCATATACGAGAAACATATCCTTAGTCCTTCTCAGGTATTTCAGGATGTTCTTGACCGCTGTCCAGTGATCCACTCCTGGATTACTTTGGTACCTTCCTGCCAAGCTTACAGCTAAGCATATGTCAGGTCTGGTACACAGCATTGCATACATGATAGAGCCTATGGCTGAAGCATAGGGAACATCTTTCATTTTCTCTCTATCTTCTGCTGTGGTCGGGCATTGAGTCTGGCTCAATTTCACACCTTGTAATACTGGTAAAAAACCTTTCTTTGCCTGATCCATTTTGAACTTCTTCAAAACTTTATCAAGGTATGTGCTTTGTGAAAGTCCAATTAAGCATCTTGATCTATCTCTATAGATCTTGATGCCCAATATGTAAGCAGCTTCACCAAGGTCTTTCATTGAAAAACTCTTGTTTAAGTATCCCTTTATGCTATCCAGAAATTCTATATCATTTCCGATTAGTAATATGTCATCTACATATAATATCGAAATGCTACAGAGCTCCCACTCACTTTCTTGTAAATACAGGCTTCTCCATAAGTGCATATAAACCCAAATGCTTTGATCACACTATCAAAGCGTTTATTCCAACTCCGAGATGCTTGCACCAGTCCATAAATGGATCATTGGAGCTTGCACACTTTGTTAGCTCCCTTTGGATCGATAAAACCTTCTGGTTGCATCATATACAACTCTTCTTCAGAAATCCATTCAGGAATGCGGTCTTTACATCCATTTGCCAAATTTCATAATCATAAAATGCGGCAATTGCTAACATGATTCAGACAGACTTAAGCATCGCTACGGGTGAGAAGGTCTCATCGTAGTCAATCCCTTGAACTTGTCGAAAACCCTTTGCGACAAGTCGAGCTTTGTAGACAGCAATATTACCGTCAGCGTCAGTCTTCTTCTTGAAGATCCACTTGTTTTCTATTGCTTGCCGACTCTCGGGCAAGTCAACCAAAGTCCACACTTTGTTTTCGTACATGGATCCCATCTCGGATTTCATGGCCTCAAGCCATTTTGCGGAATCTGGGCTCACCATCGCTTCTTCATAGCTTGTAGGTTCATCATGATCTAGTAGCATGACTTCCAGAACAGGATTGCCGTACCACTGCAGTGCGGATTTTATTCTAGTTGATCTACGAGGTTCTGTAGTAACTTGATCTGAAGTTTCATGATCTATATCATCAACTTCCTCACTATTTGGTGTAGATGTCTCGAAACTGGTTTACGTGATAAACTACTTTCAAATGAGGGAGAAGGTACAGTTACCTCATCAAGTTCTACTTTCCTCCCACTCACTTCTTTTCGAGAGAAACTCCTTCTCTAGAAAGGATCCATTCTTAGCAACAAATGTCTTGCCTTCGGATCTGTGATAGAAGGTGTACCCAACTGTTTCCTTTGGGTATCCTATGAAGACACATTTCTCCGATTTAGGTTCGAGCTTATCAGGTTGAAGCTTTTCACATAAGCATCGCATCCCCAAACTTTAAGAAACGATAACTTTGGTTTCTTGCTAAACCACAGTTCATAAGGTGTCGTCTCAACGGATTTTGACGGTGTTCTATTCAGCGTGAATGTGGCCGTCTCAAGAGCATAACCCCAAAGCGATAGCGGTAAATCTGTAAGAGACATCATAGATCGCACCATATCTAGTAAAGTGCGATTCTGACGTTCGGACACACCATTGCGCTGTGGTGTTCCGGGTGGCGTGAGTTGCGAAACTATTCCGCATTGTTTCAAATGTAGACCAAACTCGTAACTCAAATATTCGCCTCCACGATCAGATCATAGAAACTTTATTTTCTTATTACGATGATTTTCAACTTCATTCTGAAATTCTTTGAACTTTTCAAATGTTTCAGATTTATGTTTCATTAAGAAGATATACCCATATCTGCTTAAATCATCTGTGAAGGTGAGAAAATAACGATATCCGCCATTTAGCCTCAACATTCATTGGACCACATACATCTGTATGTATGATTTCCAACAAATCTGTTGCTCTCTCCATAGTACCGGAGAAGCGGGTTTTAGTCATCTTGCCCATGAGGCACGGTTCGCAAGTGCCAAGTGATTCATAATCAAGTGACTCCAAAAGTCCATCAAGATGGAGTTTCTTCATGCGCTTTATACCGATATGACCTAAACGGCAATGCCACAAATAAGTCGCACTATCATTATCAACTCTGTATCTTTTGGTTTCAACATTATGAATATGTGTATCACTACTATCGAGATTCATTAAAATAGACCACTCTTCAAGGGTGCATGACCATAAAAGATATTATTCATATAAATAGAACAACCTTTATTCTCTCGATTTAAATGAATAACCGTCCTCGCATCAAACAAGATCCAGATATAATGTTCATGCTTAACGCTGGCACCAAATAACAATTATTTAGGTCTAAAACTAATCCGAAGGTAGATGTAGAGGTAGCGTGCCGACCGCGATCACATCGACTTTGGAACCATTTCCCACGCATCGTCACCTCGTCCTTTGCCGGTGTTAAGCAATCTGTAGTCCCTGCTTTGAGTTGCAAATATTAGCAATGTAACCAGTATCAAATACCAGTGCTACTGCGAGCTCTAGTAAGGTACACATCAATAACATGTATATCACATATACCTTTGTTCACCTTGCCATCCTTCTTATCCGCCAAATACTTGGGGCAGTTCCGCTTCCGGTGACCGGTCTGCTTGGTGAGAAGCACTTAGTTTCAGGTTTAGGTCCAGACTTGGGTTTCTTCACTTGAGCAGCAACTTGTTTGCTGTTCTTCTTGAAGTTTCCCTTCTTCTTCCCTTTGCCTTTCTTCTTGAAACTAGTGGTCTTATTGACCATCAACACTTGATGCTCCTTCTTGATTTCTACCTCCGCAGCTTTCGGCATTGCGAAGAGCTCGAGCATAGTCTTTACTAACCCTTGCATATTATAGTTCATCACGAAGCCTTTGTAGCTTGGTGGCGGTGATTGAAGAATTACATCAATGACACAATCATCCGGAAGATCAACTCCCAGCTGAGTCAAGTGATTGTAATACCGGACATTACGAGTATGTGCTCACCGATGCACCCATTCTCCTCCATCTTGCAGCTATAGAACTTATTGGAGACTTCATATCTCTCAATCCGGGCATTACTGTTGAAATATCAACTTCAACTCTTGGAACATCTCATATGCTCCACGATTTTCAAAAGCGTCGTTGAAGGCCCGGTTCTAAGCCGTAAAGCATGGCACCTTGAACTATAGAGTAGTCATCAGCTTTGCTCGCCAGACGTTCTTAATGTCGCTGGGTTGCATCAAGAAGGTCTGGCACCTAGCGGTGCATCCAGACGTAACTCTTCTCAGGCAGCAATGAGGATAATCCTCAAAGTTACGGACCCAGTCCGTGTAATTGCTACCATCATCTTTCAACTTTGTTTTCTCAAGGAACGCATTAAAATTCAACGGAACAACAGCACGAGCCATCTATCTACAAACAGACATAGACAAGCAAGATACTATCAGGTACTAAGTTCATGATAAATTTAAGTTCAATTAATCATATTACTTAAGAACTCCCACTTAGACAGACATCTCTCTAGTCATCTAAGTGATCACGTGATCCAAATCAACTAAACCATAACCGATCATCACGTGAGATGGAGTAGTTTTCAATGGTGAACATCTTATGTTGATCATATCTACTATATGATTCACGCTCGACCTTTCGGTCTCCGTGTTCGAGGCCATATCTGCATATGCTAGGCTCGTCAAGTATAACCTGAGTATTCTGCGTGTGCAAAAACTGGCTTGCACCCGTTGTAGATGGACGAGAGCTTATCACACCCGATCATCACGTGGTGTCTCGACACGACGAACTTTGGCAACGGTGCATACTCGGGAGAACACTACTTGATACTTTTAGTGAGAGATCATCTTAAAATGCTACCGTCATTCTAAGCAAAATAAGATGCATAAAGGATAAACATCACATGCAATCAATATAAGTGATATGATATGGCCATCATCATCTTGTGCTTGTGATCTCCATCTCCGAAGCACCATCATGATCACCATCGTCACCGCGCGACACCTTGATCTCCATCGTAGCATCGTTGTCGTTTACGCCATCTATTGCTTCTACGACTATCGCTACCGCTTAGTGATAAAGTAAAGCAATTACAGTATGCGTTGCATTTCATACAATAAAGCGACAACCATATGGCTCCTGCCGATTGCCGATAACTTCGGTTACAAAACATGATCATCTCATACAATAAAATATAGCATCACGTCTTGACCATATCACATCACAACATGCCCTGCAAAAACAAGTTAGACGTCCTCTACTTTGTTGTTGCAAGTTTTACGTGGCTGCTACGGGCTGAGCAAGAACCGTTCTTACCTACGCATCAAAACCACAACGATACTTCGTCAAATAGACTCTGTTTTAACCTTCTCAAGGACCGGAGCGTACACTCAGTTCAACTAAAGTGAGAGAGAGACACCCGCCAGCCACCTTTAAGCACGAATGCGCGTAACGGTGAAACCAGACTCGCGTAAGCGGACGCGTAATGTCGGTCCGGGCCGCTTCATCTCACAATACCGCTGAACCAAAGTATGACATGCTGGTAGGTAGTATGACTTGTATCGCCCACAACTCACTTGTGTTCTACTCGTGCATATGACATCAACGCATAAAACCAGGCTCGGATGCCCCTGTTGGGGACCGCAGTAAGTTCAAAAATTTTCATACGCCCACACAGGACCATGGTGAGGGCAGAGCAACGAGAGGAGAGTGTTGTCTCACGTACCCTCGTAGACCGTAAGCGGAAGCGATCACAACGTAGAGGAAGTAGTCGTACGTTCTCCTCGCGATCCTGCCGATCCCAGCGCCGTTACTCCGGCACCTCCGAGTACATGAAGACCTAGAGAACGTCGTCAAACGAACTCCTCGCGATCCAGCCGATCCCAGCGACGTTACTCCGGCGCCTCCGAGTTCTTGGCACACGTTCAGCTCGATGGCGCTCCACGGGCTCCGATCCGCAAAGCTCCGGGGAGGGGGAGTTCCGTCAGCACGACGGCGTGGTGACGATCTCGATGTTTCACCGTCGCAGGGCTTCGCCTAAGCACCGCTACGATATGACTGAGGTGGCATATGGTGGAGGGGGGCACCGCACACGGCTAAAGAACAATCTCAAGGATCAACTTGTGTGTCCTAGGGTGCCTCCCCTCCCCCGTATATAAAGGAGGGAGGGAGGAGGTGGCCGGCCCAAGGGGGAGGCGCACCAAGGGAGGGGGAAACCTACTCCAAGTAGGTTTCCCTCTTTCCTTATCTTACTTGGAGGGGAAGGAAGGAGTACTAGTATTTAGGAAATAGTACTAGTAGTAGAAATAGGAAGAGGGGAAGGAGAAAGGAAAGGGGGCGGCCCCTCCCCAATTCGGATTGGGCTTGGGGCGCGCCTCCCTTGCTCATTCTCTCTTCCTCCTACATGGGCCCAATAAGGCCCATATACCTCCCGGGGTTCCGGTAACCTCCGGAGCTCCAAACTTCTCCGGAACCTTTTCGGTGTCCAAATATATCCGTCCAATATATTAATCTTTATGTCTCGACCATTTCGAGACTCCTCGTCATGTCCGTGATCATATCCGGGACTCCGAACAACCTTCGGTACATCAAAATACACAAACTCATAATATAACCGTCATCGAAACCTTAAGCGTGCGGACCCTACGGTTCGAGAACAATGTAGACATGACCGAGACACATCTCTGGTCAATAACCAATAGCGGGACCTGGATGCCCATATTGGTTCCTACATATTCTACGAAGATCTTTATCGGTCAGAACCGCATAACAACATACGTTGTTCCCTTTGTCATCGGTATGTTACTTGCCGAGATTCGATCGTCGGTATCCAATACCTAGTTCAATCTCGTTACGGCAAGTCTCTTTACTCGTTCCGTAATACATCATCTCACAACTAACTCATTAGTTGCAATGCTTGCAAGGCTTATGTGATGTGTATTACCGAGAAGGCCCAGAGATACCTCTCCGACAATCGGAGTGACAAAACCTAATCTCGAAATACGCCAACCCAACAAGTACCTTTGGAGACACCTGTAATACTCCTTTATAATCACCCAGTTACGTTGTGACGTTTGGTAGTATCCAAAGTGTTCCTCCGGTAAAAGGGAGTTGCATAATCTCATAGTTTTAGGAACATGTATAAGTCATGAAGAAAGCAGTAGCAACATACTAAACGATCAAGTGCTAGGCTAACGGAATGGGTCATGTCAATCAGATCATTCTCCTAATGATGTGATCCCGTTAATCAAATGACAACTCATGTCTATGGTTAGGAAACATAACCATCTTTGATTAACGAGCTAGTCAAGTAGAGGCATACTAGTGACACTCTGTTTGTCTATGTATTCACACATGTATTATGTTTCCGGTTAATACAATTCTAGCATGAATAATAAACATTTATCATGATATAAGGAAATAAATAATAACTTTATTATTGCCTCTAGGGCATATTTCCTTCATCCTCTCCCTGGGTAAGAATGCGACAATGCACATGTCCGGACTGCGAACGATTGCGCAGGATACAAAACTTTTGGGGATTTGCGTTATAATAAACGAATACATCTTTTGTTCACCGACCGAATATTCTCTTAAGGAAGCTAGCTTTCGGCTTCACCTACCGAGGTACACATCCGCAGAACCGGCGGTAACAATCGCAGAGGTGCTCCCCTTATGCCCTAGCCGAATTAAGGGAACGTAGGGGCATAAACAAAAGAGCCAGCAACCCAGCTTGGCAACATCTTAAGTCATATCGATGCATATAATGGTGAAGAAAAGGCACATATGGAAAAGAATGCATATGTGACGGGCGAGAAAAGCCATGTGAGTAATTATTTTAGCTTAGATAGGAAGCCCCAGTATTGCTTACACACTTAGTGCGGCCGGAGTGATCCGGAAATCCGCACTGTATTGAATACTTTGTGTGAAGAGAGAAAAAGGTCGAGAAAGGAAAAAATGGATGGAGCATAATTAAAAAGGAGGGGTTAGGAGACGAACATTGAGTTCGGCGTTAGGCGTAGAACCTCCGGAGTCTGGCCGCATTCCATGGGTTTGGCTCGAGTCTGTTATCGGATGCATTACATAAGCGGTACGCTCCTCCGGTGTGAATTTTTTCAATGACGAAGGGACCCTCCCACTTGGGTTTGAGCTTGTCCTTCTTCTCCAGTAGGCATAGAACGAGCTTGCCAATATTGTAAGTTTTAGCTCGCACTTCTCTGCCTTGATATCGTCGAGCCTGCTGCTGATAGAATGCAGAGCGGGCTTTTGCGACGTCGCGCTCCTCCTCCAGGGCGTCCAAGTTATCCTGCCGATCTAACTCGGCTTCCTTCTCTTCGTACATGCGTAAATGCTGCGTGGCGAATCATGTATTATGTCACAGGGTAATACCGCTTCTGCGCCGTACACCATAAAAAATGGTGTATATCCGGTGGTGCGATTTGGCGTGGTCCACAGCCCCCAGATTACGGAGTCAAGCTCCTCGACCCAGTGCGTATCCGACTCTGTCAAGGATCGTACTAGTCTAGGTTTGATGCCGCTCATGATGAGACCATTTGCCCGCTCTACCTGGCCGTTTGTTTGGGGATGGTAGGCGGGCGTAATCAAGCTTAATGCCCATTTTGCGCGCAAGTTTTCACTTTGTCGGCTGTGAAATTTGAGCCATTATCAGTGATGATGTTGTGGGGGGCACCGTATCGGTGTACGACCCCGGATATGAAGTCTATTACTGGTCCGGATTCGGCCGTGTTGACTGGTTTGGCTTCTATCCATTTGGTGAATTTGTCCACCATGACCAATAAGTATTTTTTTTCTTATGGCTTCCTCCTTTAAGAGGTCCGACCATATCCAGCCCCCAGACCGCAAAGGGCCAAGTTATGGGGATTGATTGGAGAGCGGTAGGGGCCATATGACTCTGATTGGCAAAGAGCTGGCAACCAACGCAATGCTGGACAAGGTCCTGTATGCCTTTCGAGCCGTCGGCCAAGATAAACCTGTCACGGAAGCCTTGGCGACTAATGCTCGAGCTGGCGTGGTGCCCGCCCAGTCCGGCATGGATTTCGGCCAAGAGCTGCCGCCCTTCCTCTTCGAAGATGCATCTTTGGAGTACTCCGGTAGCGCTTTTCTTGTAGAGTTCCCCTTCGTAGACTTTGTAAGCTTTAGAGCGCCGGACGAGGCAGCATGCTTCATTTTGGTCTTCGGGGAGCTCCTGCCTATTTAGGTAGGCCAAGAAAGGCTCGGTCCACGGGGCGATTACAGCCATGATTTCGTGGGTCAAGGGCGTTATTTCGGTGGTAGCACCTCCGACTATGTCTCATAGTTCGGAATCTGGGGGTGTATTCAGATCCGTGCTAGTATTGCCGGACTCCCCTTCCCATACTACGAATGGCTTGAACAGCCGTTCCAAGAATATGTTAGGTGGGACAGGGTCGCGTTTAGCTCCGACGCGAGCGAGGACGTCCGCTGCTTGATTGTTTTCTCGAGCCACATGGTGGAATTTGAGCCCCTCGAACCGAGCTGACATTTTGAGGACGGCATTACGGCAGGCCGCCATTTTTGGGTCCTTGGCATGAAAATCTCCCTTTATTTGTGATATTGCGAGGTTTGAATCCCCGCGCACTTCTAGGCGTTGAATGCCCATAGAGACTGCCATCCGAAGACCGTGCAACAGAGCCTCGTATTCGGCTGCATTGTTGGAGTCTGTGTATAATATTTGGAGGACGTACTGGAGCGAGTCGTGTCCTGCTGTGGCATCAATGATTTGATTGATGCGAGGGAGGGGAAAGGGATCCTTGGTGCAAGCCTTGTTGAGGTCTTTAAAGTCGACACATAGGCGCCAGGATTTGTCCTTCTTTGGTACCATTACCAGGTTTGCCAGCCAATCCGGATGCTTGATATCTCTGATGAATCCGGCCTCGAGTAGTTTGGCTAGCTCTTCCCCCATGGCCTGCCGTTTGGGCTCTGAAAACCGTCTTCGAGTTTGCTTAACCGGTTTGTATCCTTTTAGTATATTGAGGATGTGTTCGGCCAATCTGCGTGGGATGCCTGGCATGTCCGATGGGTGCCAGGCGAAGATGTCCCAATTCTCGCGTAAGAAGTCTGGCAGTGCGGCTCCATCGCGGGTCTCAGCTGTGTTCCGACGGAAGCTGTCTTCGTGGGGTCCATTGGATGGACTTGGAATTTGACTATCTCGTCTGCGGGTTTAAATGAGGTGGACTTGGGTCACTTGTCGAGTATCACATCGTCACTGTCCATGGTGGCCCGCAGTGTTGTTAATTCTTCGGCTGCTAGCGCCTCAGATAATGCCTCCAGGGCTAGTGTTGCGGTTTTGTTTTCGGCGCGAAGTGCGACGTCCGGATCACTGTCTAGAGTGATGGTTCCATTGGGCCCGGCATTTTAAGCTTCATGTACCCGTAATGGGGTATAGCTAGAAAGCTTGCGAACGCGTCCTGTCCTAAAAGGGTGTGGTATCCGCTGCTAAAAGGGGCCACTTGGAACGTGATTTCTTCGGACCTATAATTTTCCAGGGTGTCGAATACCACGTCGAGTGTGATTTTTCCTGCACACCACGCTTCCGACTAGGGATAATTCCCCTGAAGCTTGTGCCGCTTTGTTCAATGCGGCTGCTGTCAATTTCCATATTGCTGAGTGTCTCTTCATAGATCAAGTTCAATCCGCTTCCGCCATCCATGAGCACTTTAGTGAGCCGAAAGCCGTCCACGATTGGGCTGAGAACCAGAGCGGCTGGTGCCCGGACAGTCCGGGATTGAGGTTCGTCACTGGCATTAAAATTTATAGCAGTGTCGTTCTAGGGGTTTATTTTGGCCATATGGCAAATTTCCGTGGAGCTTCGATGAGCTCGCTTGCGCCTATTGTTTGAGGCAGAAGTCTCGAAGACTGTTAGTACCATATTGTGCTCGTTGGCGTGATGTTGTTCTGTAAGAATGTCCTCGCCACTTTTTGCAACCTGTCGGAGTATCCAACATGGCCTAAGGCTATGAGTTGGTGCTGTGTCCGGAGTGTCGTGGAGTTTCCATGGCCCATTGAGACATTTTTTCAATACGGTTCCCCGCCCTGGGGTGGGCTTTGGTTTCTTGAGAATTGGATCAGCCGACTTACGAGAGTTCGCCCGTTTAGTTCGGACAAAGGCTTTGGTGAAAGTCGGACTGCCCCAAAATTCAGCTTGATTTTTCCAGAGGCTTTCCATCGCACAGTACTTCTGTACTATGATTTCTAAGTCCGCAAAGCGTACTATGTCACGGCGACTTATAGCATTAAGGATTCCTTTGTCCGTGCAGTTTTGCAGAAGAGCGAGACTACGTCCTCCTCGTGGCAGTCCTCGACTTTGTTTAGCGCAAGGAGGAATCTGGCCCGATAATGATGTCTTGTCTCACGGGCTCTTGCCTGATATGGGAGAGATGATTTAAGCCCGCATGGGTGGTTATAGCTAAATCCGGATTCTGATCCGATCTAGCACCCCGGGGCATGGAAGCTTCCGAGTTCAACAGCTCGGGATTCGGGACGCTGCCCAATTTTTCCGGCCCCATGCCCGGTTCTAAGTCCGGGACCCGGGTCATATTATCCCTCGGGCGGGTGTCCGGCTCCGGGAGCTCGGCGATCTAGACATAATTCGTCCTCAAAATAGAGGGTTACTCCTTGTGTGGTTCCTCCGATACCGCTATCTCATGGGTGGCTGGCGGGGATTTAATGTCCCTTTGGTCGGGTTTCAGCCCGATCCGGTCATAGTCCGTTGCGACTCCCAAAGCGGCGATGTGATCCAAGAGCTCATTAAGGGAAGAGAGCTCTATCGGATCCATCTGTTCGGCGAGTTCCGAATTGATGTGAAGTTTATGCATGATGACCCGAGAGGCCGTCGTCGGAATGACCCGATGGGGCGGCCATGACGAAGCCGCCTAGTCGGAGAGTTTGGCCTATAGCCAGAGCTCCCCCCATGGTAATGTTGTCCCTGACGACGAGACGAGCCATCGAGCCTTGCCGCGACTACACAAAGGAACTCTCAATGAAAGCACCAATGTCGGTGTCAAAACTGGCGGATCTCGGGTAGGGGGTCCCGATCTGTGCATCTAGGCTGATGGTAACTGGAAGCAAGGGACAAAGATGTTTATCCAGGTTTGGGCCCTCTCGATGGAGGTAAAACCCTACTTCCTGCTTGATTAATATTGAAGATATAGGTAGTACAAGAGTAGATCTACCACGAGATCGTAGAGGCTAAACCCTAGAAGCTAGCCTATGATGGTATGATTGTAATTGTGATCACCCTTCTAAGGACCAACCTCTCCGGTTTATATAGACACCAGAGAGGGCTAGGGTTTACATGGAGTCGGTTACAAGGAAGGAAATATAATATCCGGATCGCCAAGCTTGCTTTCCACGCCAAGGAAAGTCCCATCCGGACACGGGTTGAAGTCTTGAGTCTTGTAACTTGACGCTTCAATAGTCCGCATGATGTATATAGTCCGGCTGTCCGGATACCCCCTAATCTAGGACTACCTCAGCCGTTGGAAGGGACGTGCTTTTCATCGCCGATGGGTCTAGCGACCCCTCCGAAGAGCACGGTCCGGCACATTAAAAACAATAATGTAAAATGCCGGATATATTACTGTGTCCAGACACTTACGAGTTGGCTATGGGCTTGACCCTGGGCTCCCACTCCCCGCCGTTGTTGGTGGCCGCGGTGGAGTTATCCGGAAGGGAGGTTTTCCCCTTCTTGGATGCCTCGGCCTCCCCATGTGCGGAGGCCTTCCTTTTCTTCCTCCCCCCAAGCAGGGGTGAGTGGACTTCTTCTTCCTCCTCCTCTTCCTTGTCATCTTTAGTGGAGGAGTGCGTCTCGGCATCTTCGGACGTCACGTCCAAAGTGCCCTTGCGACGGAGACCACTTCTGGTCCCTAGGGCCTTCTTTTTGTCCTTCTTCTCCGCCACCTCATAATGCGCCGGAAGTAGCATCATTGCAGAAGAGGGGTTTCTGGATCTTCGAGCTGCGGAGCCGGACAGTTAATCTGCTCCGCTATCTCTATCCAGGCCTGAAAAATTGGTAAGGAGGCTTAGCTTCCTCCCTCGGATATGCCAGTAAAGGATATACCTTGAAAACATGAAAGAACTTACCGGATTAGCCCGACGTTTTGAGCTGAGCCCACGATCCTCGGTCGTGGGTGGTGGTACCTCGCCGACCCTGAAGAGCACCTTCCATACATCTTCGTGTGTCATGCCGAAGAGCTCCATAAGAGTCTGGTGCTTAGCCGGGTCGAACTCCCACAAATTGCAAGTCCGGCGCTGGCACGGAAGGATCTGGCGGAAGAGCATAACCTGGACCACGTTGACTAGCTTGATTCACTTGCTTATCATGTTCTGGACACACGTCTGGAGCCCCGTCAGCTCGTCCGAAGAGCCCCAGGCCAGGCCCTTCTCTTGCCAGGAGGTGAGCCACATTGGGACTCTGGATCGGAATTTGGGGACCGCCGCCCAGTTGGTGCCGCGCGGCTCGGGGATGTAGAACCACCCCGATTGCCACCCCTTTACCATCTCCACAAAGAAGCCTTCGGGCTAGGTGACATTTGGCATCTTGCCCACCATGGCGCCTCCACACTCCGCTTTTTGGCCGCTCACCACCTTTGGCTTCACGTTGAAGGTCTTCAGCCATAGGCCGAAGTGAGGTGGGATGCATAGGAAGGCCTCACACACGATAATAAATGCCGAGATGTTGAGGATGGAGTTGGGGGCCAAGTCATGGAAGTCGAGCCTGTAGTAAAACATCAGTCCACGGACGAACGGGTGGAGGGGGAATCCTAGCCCGCAGACGAAATGGTTGAGAAACACCACACTCTCCTGGGGCTCCTGGGTGGGGACGATCTGTCCCTTGGCTGGAAGTCGATGAGTGATGTCCTTGGCCAGGTACCCGGCCTCCCGGAGCTTCTTGATGTCCTCCTTCTTAACGGAGGAGGCCATCCACTTGCCTCCAGCTCCGGTTCCGGACATGGTTGGAGTGATTTTTTGGGCGAAGAAAGCTAGAGCTAGGGCGCTGGAAGTCGAGAATGGATGGGCAGAGGAAGGAGAAGGCATGGGTGAATGAGGATGAACCCTTATCCCCTTATAAAGACGGTAAAAGTTATGCACCTCGCTGCTCGCCTTAAAATCCTCCTATTCCCAAAGCGCCGCGTAGATGACATGGTTGGGTGACCCATGCCCATATTGATAAGAATCTCGTGATAAGGGGCCATGATCTCTGCTTCGACAAGACATGCCAGTGAAACCGCACCTCGAAATACGGAGCGGCAAGCTAAAAAATGGATCGAATAATGACCCGGCAGTGGCATGATGTCACGCTACAAAAAGTTGTCAGCAAATCGGCCTCGTGAAATATTGTACTCTCTACAGTTGTGTGTGGTACTTGTTTTGCAGAGCCGGACAGGATTCTTGTGTTTGGAATTTACTTTGAAGTATTTGGAGAAGGAACCCACCTTGCAATGCCGAAGACAATCTGCATGTCGGACTCATCGTCATTGAAGCCTGGTTCAGGGGATACTAAGGGAGTGCTGGACTAAGGGGTCCTCAGACAGCCGGACTGTTGGGCTATGAAGATACAAGATAGAAGACTTCGTCCCGTGTCCGGATGGGACTCATCTTTGTGTGGAAGGCAAGCTAGGCGATTCGGATATGTAGATTCATTTCTCTATAACCGACTTTGTACAACCCTAGCCCCTCCCGGTGTCTATATAAACCGGAGGGTTTAGACTTCTAGGGTTTAGCCACAATTATCATAACCTCATAGGCTAGACTTCTAGGGTTTAGACATTACGATCTCATGGTAGATCAACACTTGTAATAGTCATATTCATCAAGATCAATCAAGAAGGAAGTAGGGTATTACCTCCATAGAGAGGGCCCGAACCTGGGCAAACATTGTGTCCCCCGCCTCCTGTTACCATTAGCCTTAGACGCCCAGTTCGGGACCCCCTACCCAAGATCCACCGGTTTTTACACCGACACCCGTAGCATGCACGTATGGTGAATGTTGTGTGACAAATTTGTAGCATGGGGTTTTCTTTGATTGCCTTCCTTATGAGTGGAGGTTGGGATCGCGTGATGGTTACCTCCTACCAACCCTTCCCCTAGGAGCATGCGTACACTACTAGGAAAAGGGCTATAGATGATATGGACACTAATGGCGCACCACACATGTGGTGCGCCACTACTATATACTAATGGCGCACCACTCCTACGGTGCGCCATTACTAACTTGGCCCAAAAATTGCACCAAATGCACCCCCCCCCCCCCCCCGTGGACCGCCTTTTCAGTTTTAAAAAAAATAAAAGAAAATGATGGACATGTCAAAAAATAAAATAAAATAAGTTTCCCATGTGATATGTGGTCTACTTGTAGGGAAAATTTACAAATATGAATTTCGACTTTATTTGCAAAATGTCTCTGGAATTTGTAAAATGGGCATAACTTTTGCATACGAACTCGGATTAAAAATGGAAAAAAATTCAAACTTACTAGTGGCACACCATTTTCTAGGTGCGCCACTAGTAACAGAAAAAAATAATTGGTTTTGAATTTTTTTTTCAAAAAATTATACGTAATATGACGCGAAGTTTGAAATATTTATCAAAATTTCATCATACTCATGAACATGAACAAAGTCCTATACATCAACAAGGCTTAATAGGATTGATATGATAGATATAGCAACAGGTGCCTGTTAAGTGAGGAGGTGCTGGGGTTGGATAGAACTATGAACTTAAGCGTGCTCAGGCTGGAGTAGTGTGAGGATGGGTGACCTTCCGGGAAGTTTGACCACTTAGTGCGATTTGACTTGAGATTAAGCATATTGACCCGAGATTAAGCCATAGTGACCCGATATTAAGAAAAAAAAACAAGCAATAATTTGAAAAAACTATTTGAAAAAAAAATTCTGAAAAAATATTTGAAAAAAATTGTTACTAATGGCGCACTTCTATGTGGTGTGCCATTACTAAGTCAGATAGTAATGGCGCACCATGTGATATACTAATGGCGCACTCCCTGGTGCGCCATTAGTATCTGGTATACTAATGGCGTGGTGCTAGTGGCGCACCTGTAGTGCGCCATTAGTAGGCAAAACAGGTGCGCCACTAGCAGGCCTTTTCCTAGTAGTGGTAGTAGTACTTTGCTTCGAGGGCTTATAAACATTTGCAATAAGTATATGAGTTCTTTATGACTAATGTGAGTCCATGGATTATACCCACTCTTACCCTTCCATCATTGCTAGCCTCTATGGTATCGTGCATTGCCCTTTCTCACCTCGAGAGTTGGTGCAACCTTCGCCGGTGCATCCAAACACCGTGATATGATACGATCTATCACACATAAACCTCCTTATATCTTCCTCAAAACAGCCACCATACCTACCTATTATGGCATTTCAAAGCCATTCCGAGATATATTGCCATGCAACTTTCCACCGTTCCGTTTATTATGACACCATCCATCATTGTCATATTGCTTTGCGTGATCATGTAGTTGACATCGTATTTGTGTCAAAGCCACCTTTATAATTCTTTCATACATGTCACTCTTGATTAATTTCATATCCCGGTACACCGCCGGAAGCATTCACATAGAGTCATATTTTGTCCTAAGTATTGAGTTGTAATTTTTGAGTTGTAAGTAAATAAAAGTGTGATGATCTTCATTATTAGAGCATTGTCCCAGTGAGGAAAGGATGACGGAGACTATGATTCCCCCACAAGTCGGGATGAGACTCCGGACTTTATGAAAAATAAAAGAGGCCAAAGAATCCCAAATAAAAAAAGAGGCCAAAGAAGCCCACCAAAATAAAAAAAGAAAAAGAAAAAAATGAGAGAAAAAGAGAGAAGGAACAATGTTACTATCCTTTCTCCACACTTGTGCTTCAAAGTAGCACCATGATCTTCATGATAGAGAGTCTCTTATGTTGTCACTTTCATATACTAGTGGGAATTTTCATTATAGAACTTGGCTTGTATATTCCAATGATGGGCTTCCTCAAAATGCCCTAGGTCTTCGTGATCAAGCGAGTTGGATGCACACCCACTTAGTTTCTTTTGATGAGTTTTCATACATTTATAGCTCTAGTGCATCCGTTGCATGGCAGTCCCTACTCACTCACATTGATATCTATTGATGGGCATCTCCATAGCCCGTTGATACGCCTAATTGATGTGAGACTATCTTCATCCTTTTTTTTCTTCTTCACAACCACCACTCTGGTCCACCCATAGTGCTATATCCATGGCTTACGCTCATGTATTGTGTGAGGGTTGAAAAAGCTGAAGCGCGTTAAAAAGTATGAACCAATTGCTTGGCTGAAACCGGGGTTGTGCATGATGGGAGTATTTTGTGTAACGAAACTGAAGCATTGCCAAACTATATGATTATGTAGGGATAAGATTTCTTTGGCTATGTTATTTTGATAAGACATGATTGCTTGGTTAGCAAGCTTGAAGTATTACTATTTTTATGTCAATATTAAACTTTTGTTTTGAATCTTATGGATCTGAATATCCATGCCACAATAAAGAGAATTGCATTGATAAATATGTTAGGTAGCATTCCACATCAATAATTCTGTTTTTATCATTTACCTACTCGAGGGAGAGTAGGAATTAAGCTTGGGTATGCTTGATACGTCTCCAACGTATCTATAATTTTTGATTGTTCCATGCTATTATATTATCTGTTTTGGATGTTTATGGGCTTTACTATACACTTTTATATTATTTTTGGGACTAACCTATTAACTAGAGGCCCAACCCAAATTGTTGTTTTTTTGCCTATTGCAGTGTTTCTCAGAAAAGGAATATCAAACGGAGTCCAAACGGAATGAAACCTTCGGGAGAATCATTTTTGGAACAAACGCAATCCAGGAGACTTGGAGTGGACGTCAGGGAAGCAACAAGGTGGCCAAGAGGGTCCAGGGCGCGCCCTACCGCCCTGGGCATGCCCCCACCCTCATGGGCCCCTCGTGGCTCCCGTGACCGACTTCTTTCACCCATTTATCCAAACCAAGCATGATTAAGAACTAGGAAGTATAGCAATTGTATAAGTTTCTCATGTATTAAGTGCATCCAAATTCGATTTATTCCTCACATGCACAACAATACAAAATTCTACCCACGACAATTGGACATCGCATTGCAGGATTGAACCAAGCAGTTAACTAAACACCACAACAAATGAACCAAACATTAACTGAGCACCACATTGCACAATATAACATACTCCTAACAGAAGATCAGACAGTTAACCAACCCAAGCATGCTTAACAACTTGGAAATATAGCAATTGTATTTGTTTCTCATGTATTTAGTACAACCAAATTTGATTTATTTCTCACATGGTATACAATAACAGAATGCACCCACAACAATTAAACATCGCATTGCAGAATAGAACCAAACTGTTAACTAAACACCACAACAAATGAACCAAATATTAACTGAGCACCAAGTTGCACAATGTATAACATACTAGAAGATCAGACAGTTAACCAAACCAAGCATGCTTGACAACTTGGAAATATAGCAATTGTATTTTTTTCTCCTGTATTTTGCAAAGAAAAATTTGATTTATTTCTCACATGGAAGACAATACAAAATTGCACATCAAAGAACTGAACATCAATTTGCAGAACTGAACCCAATAGTTAATGTCAGATTCCGGGCTCCGCAGACCCAAGAAAGTTTCGAACTCTAGGATGTGTGCGAATAAATCAACCTCTCTAGCCGATCGACTCGCTGCTCTCACGGCATAGCTCGATGAATAGGAAGGAAATGGACACGGCAGTTTACCCAGGTTCGGGCCACCTTGCGGTGTAAAACCCTACTCCTGCGTTGTGGTGGATTTGTTGGAAATATGCCCTAGAGGCAATAATAAATTAGTTATTATTATTATATTTCCTTGTTCATGATAATCGTTTATTATCCATGCTATAATTGTATTGATAGGAAACTCAAATACATGTGTGGATACATAGACAACACCATGTCCCTAGCAAGCCTCTATTGGCTAGCTCGCTGATCAATAGATGGTTACGGTTTCCTAACCATGGACATTGGATGTCATTGATAACGGGATCACATCATTAGTAGAATGATGTGATGGACAAGACCCAATCCTAAGCATAGCACAAAGATCGTAGTTCGTATGCTAAAGCTTTTCTAATGTCAAGTATCATTTCCTTAGACCATGAGATTGTGCAACTCCCGGATACCGTAGGAATTCTTTGGGTGTACCAAACGTCACAACGAATCGGGTGGCTATAAAGGTGCATTACAGGTATCTCCGAAAGTGTACATTGGGTTGGCACGAATCGAGACTGGATTTGTCACTCCGTGTTGACGGAGAGGTATCTCTGGGCCCACTCGGTAGGACATCATCATAATGTGCACAATGTGACCAAGGGGTTGATCACGGGATGATGTGTTACGAACGAGTAAAGAGACTTGCCGATGTGAGATTGAACAAGGTATCGGGATACCGACGATCGAATCTCGGGCAAGTACCATACCGCTAGACAAAGGGAATTGTATACGGGATCGATTGAGTCCTTGACATCGTGGTTCATCCGATGAGATCATCGTGGAACATGTGGGAGCCAACATGGGTATCCAGATCCCGCTGTTGGTTATTGACCGGAGAACGCCTCTGGTCATGTCTACATGTCTCCCGAACCCGTAGGGTCTACACACTTAAGGTTCGGTGACGCTAGGGTTATAAAGGAAGCTTGTATGTGGTTACCGAATGTTGTTCAGAGTCCCGGATGAGATCCCGGACGTCGCGAGGAGTTCCGGAATGGTCTGGAGGTAAAGATTTATATATAGGAAGTCCTGTTTCGCCATCGGGACAAGTTTCGAGGTCATCGGTATTGTCTGGGACCACCGGAAGGGTCCCGGGGTCCACCGGTGGGGCCACCTATCCCGGAGGGTCCCATGGGCTGAGGTGAGAAGGATCCAGCCCAAAGTGGGCTGGGCGCCACTTCCCCTAGGGCCCATGCGCCTAGGGTGAAGGGAAACCCTAAGGAAGATTCCCATAAGGGAAGGCACCTCCTAGGTGCCTTGGGGGAAGGACTCCTCCCGGCCGCCCCTTGGAGATTGGATCTCCTAGGGGCTGGCGCACCCCCTTGGGATCCCTATATAGTGGGGTAGGAGGGCCTCTCAAACACACCTTTTGCCTTTGGTGCAGCCTCCCTCTCTCCCAAGTTCTTCTCCTCCTCCTCTCCCTTGGTGCTTGGCGAAGCCTCTTGGGATTGCCACGCTCCTCCATCACCACCACGCCGTTGTGCTGCTGCTGGATGGAGTCTTCCTCAACCTTTCCCTCTCTCCTTGCTGGATCAAGGCATGGGAGACGTCACCGGGCTGTACGTGTGTTGAACGCGGAGGTGCCGTCCGTTCGGCACTAGGATCTCCGGTGATTTGAATCACGACGAGTACGACTCCATCAACCCCGTTCTCTTGAACGCTTCCGCTTTGCGATCTACAAGGGTATGTAGATGCACTCTCCTTCCCTCGTTGCTAGTTTCTCCATAGATAGATCTTGGTGACACGTAGGAAAATTTTGAATTTCTGCTACGTTCCCCAACAGGATTAGCCTCGCGGGGGCTGAGAACGAACAAGTACAAGGGGAAGAACAACCTCAGGAGGCTTGTTCTTGTGGTGGTGGTAGCTTCGAGGATCTATCTCTCTGGGACTCGACCCTTTGCTATGGTGGTGGCTAGACTATATTTATAGTGGCCTCGGTCCTCTTCCCCCAAATATTAAGTGGGAAGGAATCCCACAATGGCCAATTTGAAAGGGGACAGGCAGTACATCTTATCCTGACAAAAGGTGGTCTTCGCCTGCAGAGCTTCTGATCGTGACGTCATGGTGGGCTCGGCGATGACATCCATCATGTCGTTCTGGCGGTCCTGGTCTTGTTGCACGCAAACATCAACCTTTGGTTGATTCCTTGGGACTCTGCACCTGCAATTGCCTCCTTAGCACCAAAGACGAAACATGCTGCTCTGCGCCCGCTGGCACGCGCCTGGCCTTGGTAATTATTGCTGGCATCACCTCAGCCTCGTGAGGTGAGTGCTTTTATAGAAATCTCCGCTCCTTAGGAGGCCGCCTGGGGAGGCCACTCATTCAGGAGGTCTTGACATCGTCCGCCTCGCGAGGCTTGGCCCGTTGCGAGGGTCTTGTCTTCTCCTGGCTAAAGATGGGCCAGACCAGGCTGTTGATGGAGCCACACCATGGGTTGCAAGCAGGCAAGTCTGGGTACCCTGGTTCCCAGAATGCCGACGGTTAACTGAACACGACAACTAATTAACCAAATAGTTAATAAGTGAGCACCACATTGCACGACATATAGAACATATACAATAGAGCAACAGATTGCATGGTAAAAGTAGATAGCACACTTGACTAGAATTTGTCAAGGAAAGGCAGTAGCTAGCAAACTGAACATGTGTCCTTATAGTGAGCTAATAAGACAAGCTACTCCTCATCGTCGGAGATATCGATGACGATTGACTCCTTGGACATGGAAGAGGGCGAGGCCTCCGCATCGTGGGTGCCCTCGTCATAGTGGTGAGTTGCCTGAGCTGCTTGGGGCACCAACCTCCTGGCTCTCGAGTTCAGGTAAGCACGTGCATGCTGAGAAAACACCTCGTAGTCTTCATCGAAGGCACCAAGAGTGGCCTCAAGAAAATGCCATGGATTTTCGTTTAAAGCAGCCAACCGCATCGTGGCGTCGGTCCATGAGGGGTCGACGGTGGCCTCGATGGCGAGGTGCTCCTCCAAGATCTGGGGGTCGACACGAATGGCAGCCATCGTGAGCTCATCCGCACGTGCGGCTCCAATTTGCTTCTCCGCTGCCAAGTTCTTCTTGAGCTCCTGGCTATACTGCGTGCACCATGGCTTAGGGAGGCGCTTATTTGGTGGAGGGGTCGGTGATTTGGGTGGAAGGTGTCACGCCGGTGGTCGGGGCATGTGGGATGTGGAAGGAGGAGGACGATGGGGGTCGGGTGTGGATTACCTGCCTGGATAGACGAGGCCGAGCATCATGAAGGAGGGTCGCCGGTGAGGAGGCGGCGCTGCAAGCAAGGAGTGAAGGTATCAATTTGGAAAGGAAGGCGAAAATAGGGGAAATGCGGCTTTTGGTACGGGGGAGGGGGGCGGGAAGGTAGATATTTCCACAGAAGCCGAAAAATTTGAATCGGTTCAGCGAAAAAACTAGCGCGCAAAGTGTCATCGGACATGGTCCCTTATTCAGAATTGTGTATGATATGTGAACATCACAAACGATTAAGATAGCTTAACCCGTGTGTGATGAGCTTGAACGTCAAAATTTTTGGTTCTAATTTCCCTGGTTACAGTGGTCATCCATGTCATTGCATAATTTGGGTACACAAAGAAGACTACAGCACACCCACACTTCTTAATCGAGCAAGTTCAGTAGTTAAACAAAGCTATCTGACCTAAACATTACTCTAACAAATTAAAGATCGGCGCTCTTAATTAAACAAAACAAAGAGTACTACTACGGCTAGTGCTCATCGATCTTCGTCGCCTCCTCCATGTCTAGCTCACGCCCGACGGTCTCCTGGGGAAGGGGCTCCATGGCATCCATCGCACCATACTCGGTAAGCATCTCGCCATCCGCGTCTGCCATCTCTTTGGAAAAGGCCGCCACGAACTGGGCATGGGTGGCCGCGATCTGGGCTTGGAGGGGCTCCGTCGTGGCAAGGTATGCGGCGGAGGAATGGACGGCTGCTCGAACGCTCTCGGCGATTGCCAACTCTTCAGTTGTGGGTTGCCAACCGTTGTCAGAGAAGTTTCGTTCGATTTGTGCAGTGATCACCATGAGCTGGGCATGGGTGGCCTCGACATGGTCGTGGGCAGCCTCCATCAGGGCTAAGGCCGCCGCTGCGAAACGGACAGCCACTGTGCTGCTCTCGCCAGTTGTTATCCCCGAGGCAGATGTTGCTGCCACCTGGTTGCAGATTGTGGCCGCGCTCACGAAGCTTGTTAGCACGCGCCTGGCGGCTGCGGCGGCGCTCTCTCTGGAGTGGGCCACCGAAGTTTCCCTCGCGATGCGGGTCCATGTCCCCATCTTTCACTGGCGACGGTTAAACAGTGAAATGATATTTGGGGAGCGATCTAGTGTGCTTGACAAGCCGACTGTGGACTGTGGCCGACGCACCTTCTTGCGTAAGTCGTATGCGTACTATACTACGACGGTACTCCAAGATATTTTGTGCTGCATCTCACACAGTTAGTGATAATAAACTGTGTGCGATCTACTTGATTTTTTGTCTTGGTTTGAATTACATAATGGGGTCACAGCTGCAAAGGATGGTGTTTGAATTGCTAGAATTTTATCTGCAGTGAACATGCAACTATAGGTGTGTCGTCAAAAAAATTGGAATTATTCAGGGTTTGTTTGGACATTTTTATACATTAACTTGGTTTTCTAGGCATTTCAGGTGCACAATTGAAAATTAAACTACATGCACATGCTCCGGTGCTCCAAAATGGTTTGTAAAATGATATATGTGTCCATGGGGTGATGCTTATGTCCCATGCAAGAAATGGGGATGAATTTCAAACACCACGACACCGTGTCTCTCCGGCAAACATTGAGGTGCTTCCTTTTGTAATTCTAGTAAATCCGTCTAAAATTCATGAACCTTGGCATGCTATCATGCAATAACATCAACATGCTGGGGTAAAAAATATTGTCCCATTTGGGGCAGGTTATGGTATAAGCTTCTCACAAACCAGAGCTTCTCACAAGAAGCCTCAAGGTTCTCTTAGGGAAACGTGTCACCTTTGTGGAGAAAAAGATATTCGTCGCCTCTTCTTCCTTTCAATTTTTTTCTCGGTGTCAACATAAAATAACATGAGTGTCGTGTTAAATTTTGGATTTTTTCGGGGATCGTTTGGACATTTTTATACGTTAACTGAGTTTTCTAGGAATTAATGTGCATAATTCAAAATTGAACTACATGCACATGCTCCAGTCCATAAAAACGGGTTGCAAAATCAAATGTTTTTCCTTAGTTGCAAGCTTGGGTCACATGCAAGAAATGAGAATGAATGTCAAACACCTTGACACTATCGCTCGGCCACTGACATTGAGATACATGGTTTCAAAATTCTAGTAAACCCAAAACTCCTCTAAAATTCATGAAACTTGACATGATATCATGGAACGGCATCGACATGCCGTGGTAAAAATATTGTTCCATTTGGGGCAGGTTTGGGTATAAGCTTCTTGCAAACCAGAGATTCTCTCACAACAAGCCTGATGGTTTTGTTGGGGAACATGCCACCTTGGGGGACGAAACGATATCTGTTGCCTCTTCTTACTTTTAAAAATTTTCTCATGTCAACATAGAACAACAGGAGTGTTGTGTCAATTTTTGGTGTTTTGTGGGGTTCGCTTGGACATTTTTGTACATTAACTGAGTTTTCTACGCATTCATGTGCATAATTCAAATTTGAGCTACATGCACATGCTCCAGTGCATATAAACGGGTTGAAAAATCAAATGTGTGTCCTTGGTAGCAACCTTAGGTCCCATGCAAGAAATGAGAATGAATGTCAAACACCTTTGCCACCGTCGCTCGCCCACTAACATTGAGATACATGGTTTTAAAATTCTTGTAAATTGAAAACTCATTCGAAGTTCATGAAACTTGACATGCTATCATGGAACGGCATCAACATGCAGTGGTAAAAATATTATCCCATTTGGGGCAGGTTGGGGTATAAGCTTCTCACAAACTAGAGCTTCTCGCAACAAGCCTCATGGTTACGGTAGGGAAGTTTCACCTTTCTGGACGAAACGATATCTGTTGCCTCTTATTGATTTCAATTTTTTCTCTAGTGTTAACTTAGAACAATAGGAGTGTTGTGTTAAATTTTGGAATTTTTTGGGGTTCATTTGGACATTTTTATACATTAATTGAGTTTTCAATGCATTTACGTGCACAATTCAAATTTGAAATATAGGCACATGCTCTAGTGCATATAAATTGGTTGAAAATTCAAATATGTGTCCTTGGTTGCATGCTTAGGTCCCATGCAAGAAATGAGAATTTAATGTCAAACACCCTGCCACCGTCACATGGCCGCAAACATTGAGATACCCGGTTTTTAAATTCTAGTAAATCCAAAACTCATAAGAAATTCATGAAACTTAGCATGCTATCATGGAGCGGCATGAACATGCCGTGGTAAAATTCTTATCCCATTTGGGGCAGGTTTGGGTATAAGCTTCTCACAAACCAGAGCTTCTCACAACAAGCCTGATGGTTTCGGTAGGGAACGTGCCACCTTTGGGGACGGAATGATATCCATTGCCTCTTATTGCTTTCAAAAAATTTGTAGTGTCAACATAGAATAACAGGAGTTTTGTGTTAAATTTTGGAATTTTCGGTGTTCGTTTGGACATTTTTATATATTAACTGGGTTTTCTAGGCATTTTATGTGCATAATGAAAATTTGAACTACATGCACACGCTCCAGTGCATATAAATTGGTTGAAAAATCAAATATGTGTCCTTGGGTGCATTCTTAGGTCCCATGCAAGAAATAGGAATGAATTTCAAACACCAGGGCATTGTTGATTGCGGCAAAACGTTGAGATACTTTGTTTTTAAATTCTAGTAAATCCAAAACTCGTCTGATATTCATGAAACATTGCATGCTATCATGGAATGGCACCCGACATGTTGTGCTATTTTTCGTGTCCATTTTGAGTGAAGGCGTACTCGAAAGCCAACAAAGTCATTTTGAAACAAATAGCTGCCACAGTAACATCTCAAACGTTATGTAGAATTTCAATCGTGTGCGTTCTGTTAACCATTCACGTGACGCTACGCCTCACTCTTTTAATGGCTAGCAGGCGCCGTGCGGACATGTGCATGACTAAACGGGAGGCCTGCGAGCTGTACTCCAATGCGCAGGCTCACCGGGAACCGTGTGAGTTGTACGCCGTGTAGGCTCACTGGGAAGAAAGCCCTTTGACTTCCATGACCGGTCGCCTTGCTCGCATCCTCTCAATTAATGGCGCCGAAGCCGCAGTTTAGTAAGGTTTTTAAATATAAAACACTCATCACAAACGTTTTAGTTAGAACACATGTATGCAAACCGACAACTTCCCAGGAAGCCTAGCGAAAATGTGCCGAGCAGGATTTGTGGAGCTCTTGATCGCAAACGTTTTATATAGAACACCCGTATGTAAACCGACAGCTTCCCCAGTAAGCCAAGGGCAAATGTGTCAAGGAGGATTTGTGCAGCTCTTCATCGCAAACTTTTTAGATAGAACACATGTATGCAAAGTGAGAGCTATGGTCTTCCGTAGTACGCCAAGGGAAAATTCGCCGCGCGGGATTTGTGCATCTCTTCAACGCAAACGGTTCAGATTGAATAAGGTATGCAAAGTTAGACTTCGGCGCTGAGCCAGAGAAAATCTGGCAAGCAGGATTTGTACCTCTCTTCAACGCAAACTGTTTTTTCGGATGACCCGTGCGCATCCACGTATAGACAATTTGGTAAGATTTGCATCTGTCATATTGGGTATATTGCCATTTGTTAAACTAGAAGGATTGACATTTATTGATCTAGTAACATTTCCATTTGTCAATCCTTGTAACACTGCGATTTGTCAAAATATGCAGCTAAAACTCACTAGCACTGTCTAATTTTTAAACTAAAATTCAGTAATTAAGCATAGATTTCATTCATAGATTAAGCAGTCGTTCTTAAGTTATACAAAAAGTTCAACTTGACAGCTGAACCAACCAAACTTTTCCCCAATTGTTGCCAACCATGTACTGAAATAGCTAGTTCAACTATATATACTAGCTAATTTTAAATCGTTATGCAGATTCCACCACATCTATAGTCAGATGAACTGAACAAAATAGCCCCTAAATACTACTACTACGGAGGGGCTTTGTACTACTTCCGGCAACCTCTCCTCTGCCGAGCGTGCTCAGTAAGAGGAAGAGGAGGAGGAGCCTACCAACGAGCTGGACAACTACAATACGGTGCATGCCGCTACTGCACCTTCAGCAACGCTCACCTCGAATGCCATCTGCCGCTCCAGACGACCCTTCTCGAAGCGGCTGGACTGCTCGTACATATTCCTCACCTGTGTGTTAGCGTGTGCTGCGGCCACGCCTACGGTAAGGCCCTTTGCGTGCTCGACAAGGCGCTCCTCCTCCTCCCGCAGGAACTCGATGCAGCGCGCAAGGTCGCTGACGCACGTGCGGGCCTCCACCTTCGCCTTCCTCCTTTGGGAAGTGGTGGCAGAGCGGGTGATGATCCCGGCGGTCGACAGTGGGCTGGAGGCCATCGCGGCCGACGATGGGTTGGCTGCTACGACCACCACCTCCCGCCTTCAGGCCGCGGATGTGGAGCGGGTGATGGCCATGGTGGCCGCCAGCGGGGTGGCGACCACGACGACCACCTCCCACCTTCAGGCCGCGGCAGTGGAGCGGGCGATGGCCCTGGCTTTCGACTGTGGTGTGGCGGCAACGCGGCCGGCAGCAGCTGCCGATGGGCAGTGGTGGCAGAACGTGTGGTGGGTGTTCCGTGCACACCCAACAGGGACGCCACTCGCACTACACTATGCCGGAGAGTGCGCCGCCGCGACGGTGTAGCCTCCCAGCTAGAGTTGTCCTCTGATGACGGCGGAGTGGCTGAGCGACGAGGACGAACTAGGGACATTGGCGATTGCGGAAGAAGTAGACGAGATAAGCTACAGGGAGGGACGGGAAAATGCGACGTAGGACTCGCCGGCCGTGAGGGTTTATATAGTAGGCTGGTAAGCATTCGGATTTTGGGGGATCTCACCGAGTCAGGTTGGAAGCTTGCGCGGGAACTGGCTCACCACCGTTTGGCCAAAAGAACGCCACCGCGCGCTGCTCAAGCTTGCGCACGAAGCCATCTGCGGAAGCGGGATGACAAGACGTGCGAGAGGAGGACGAAAGGACACATACACAAAAAGTTAATAAAAAAATATTTGCGATTTGATTACCTACTATATCCCCGTCCTGGTTTATAAGTAGGATTTAACTAAGAAAATACGAATGCATGTCGCCAAAGATTATATCATTTTGTAATTTTTGACATTTTTTTTGAACACATGTTGATTGGCTTGAAGAATGTTTATCTCATTACTTTTTGATAAAAAAAATTTGAACACATGTCGATTGGCTTGAATGAAGGTCTATTCCGTTACTTTACAACATGTTTCCAAAACATGGACCTCGGGGTTAATTCAACTAATAGGACAGAGCACTATATACATTCAACGCAATTAATGTTTTCCAAAAAAAATTATATGATTTATGTGAAACTTATAAGTTATGTATGTCAAATTAACCTCTGTGTACTTGTTGTCAAATTAACCTCCGGGCCTGTTTGTCGCGTATCACACACATCTTGTTAGGTTGAACCATTTATGTTCTCTTCCCTAATCGAAAAAAGTTCATTCGAGTGGACCGTATGCCATATATCACACACACCTTGATATGGCCGACCATTTCTGTTGCTTTCCCTAATAGCAAACAGTTCATCGGAGAGAACTATATGTCGTATATCACATACACATTCATATGGATGCCCTTTTCTATTATTCTGTCTAATCGCAAATGGTTCGTCTGGATCAAGCGTATGCCCAGCATCGAACACGCAAGTAAAATCTGAACCGTGTTTGATGTACCCGCCATCGCAAACATTTTGCATCTTTTTTGAGGGTTTTTTTCAATCACCGTTTGCGACTAATACATCGCACACAGTTTCGTCAAAGGGACTCTGGTCGTATTGTCGCGTTAGCAGCATCCTGCAGTAGTGCGAGTTAACCGTAAGAATATGTGTGCGAGACATAATTATACTTTGAGACATTAGTGGTGGTGGGTGGGCGGAATTAAAGGGGTGGGCATGTTCGACAGAGAGAGCGTGTGTGTTTCTGTGTGAGAGACTTGTAGGACGGGTAGAAAGACGAATTCTAACCTTGACAGAGGGAGAGAAATAAACAAAGTGCGCGTGTATTATTCCGATGCCCATGGAGAAATGAGATATGTATGCATGTGAGAGAGATCGCACAATTCATTCACGTATCACTATCTAGCGACCGTGGACATGCATCACTTGAATATAAATCAATATCTACTTCGTGTCGTGGCCAAAGATACAATATCAATTCAACGCTATAAAGATTGGACACTCACATATCACAATTAATAATCCTTTTCAATTGTGAATGCCAAAGTTATAGTGATGTTTCTTCAAACAACCACTATAGCTATCATGTACGTGCACCATTCTTAGTCTTGCATTCAAATTCATTAGTCTTGGATGATTTAAGGTTCTATTATGAAGTAATATATGTATTTTTCATATATGAATTCAACAGGTACGCAATTTATGAACAATCCCTCAACATGCAACAAAGAGTCACTCCAAGTCACTAATAGTGGAGAACAAACGAAGAGATCATTGTAGGGTACGAAACCACCTCAAAGTTATTCTTCCCAATCAATCCATTGGGCTATTCTTATAAGTTTCACAAGCAGCCCTAGAGTTTGTAGTAAAGTAACACCTTAAGACACACATCAACCAAAACCCTAATGTCACCTAGATACTCCAATGTCACCGCAAGTATCCGCGGGTTCGATTATACGATATGCATCACATAATCTCAGATTCATCTATTCAAACCAACACAATGAACTTCAAAGAGTGCCCCAAAGTTTCTACCGGAGAGTCAAGATGAAAACGTGTGCCAACCCCTATGCATAGACTCCCAAGGTCACGGAACCCGCAATTTGATCACCAAAACATACATCAAGTGAATCAATAGAATACCTCATTGTCACCATGGGTATCCCACGCAAGACATACATCAAGTGTTCTCAAATCCTTAAAGACTCAAACCGATAAGATAACTTTAAAGGGAAAACTCAATCCATTACAAGAAGATAGAGGGGGAGAAGCATCATAAGATCCAACTATAATAGCAAAGCTCGTGGTACATCAAGATCATGCCAAATCAAGAACATGAGAGAGATAGAGAGATCGAACACATAGCCACTGGTACATACCCTCAGCCCCGAGGGTTAACTACTCCCTCCTCGTCATGGAGAGCACCGGGAAGATGAAGATGGCCACCGGTGATGGTTCCCACCTCCGACAGGGTGCCAGAACAGGGTCCCGATTGGTTTCTGGTGGCTATAGAGGCTTGCGATGGTGGAACTCCCGATCTAGGTTTCTTTTCGCGGGTTTATGTATTTATAGGAATTTTTGGCTTTGGTTTCATGTCAGGGGTGGTCTCCGAGTCAGCCATGAGGTAGGGGGGCACGCCCTCCACCCTCGTGGATGACTCGGGACACTTCTGGGCCAACTCTTTTGCTTCGGAGGCTTCTTCTGGTCCATAAAAAATCCACAAAAAATCGCATATCAATTGGACTCCGTTTGGTATACCTTTTCTGTAAAACTCAAAAATAAGGAAAAAAAAGAAACTAGCACTGGGCTCTAGGTTAATAGGTTAGTCCCAAAAATCATATAAAATAGCATATAAATGCATATAAAACATCCAAAATAGATAATATAATAGCATGGAACAATCAAAAATTATAGATAAGTTGGAGACGTATCATGAGCCAAGACAACAGAAATGTTTTGTAAACAAGATGTGTGTAATACGCGGCAAACATCCAATAACATAGGTGGCTAGTACACACATGACATTTCCACACACCGAAGTAAACTATTACATGCATAATTAACTAGAATAAACGATCATTTGATCATCATCTACTTCTTGTGCTAGCTCGATGTTCCTTCTATGCTAAGTTTCCATTAATTGATGGCGTTTTATGAACACACCACCGATTTCCCGCCATTTCCTCACATGTTTCCCGCCACCCAGCGATATTGTGCATAAACCTAGGCGGTACGTGATGCACAGAGGCAACAAGCACAGCCCGTAGCACATCCACCCTTTCCAAACATGCCAACCCACCAAAGCGCCGCCTCTATCATCAACCTCGTCGACGAGGAAAACAAGAAGGCGCCACGACCCGTCGAGGCCGAGGCGCTCCCCGACAACGCGATGGACGACGCCGTGATGCGCGTCATCGCCAGGGTTGAGCAGACCATTGGCGCATGGTGCTTCAGTGTCGTGGATCAAGATAGGCATGTCAACGCCAAGAGGCTGCAGCTCACAGCTCAACATGATCGATGGCACGCTGTTGAAAAGGGTAGGTGCGTCTACGCTAACAGTCTGTGGCTTGCCGCACGGCGAGACCGTTGGAGCGCTGCAGAGCAAGAGGCGTGGCACGCCGCACAGCAAGAGTGGATCCATCGGCGCTTGCCTGCTGTCGACAGGGCGTCGTAGCTGGGTACACGTCCCGTCAGTACCCCCATTCCTCGCTAGGAGTGGGCAGAGGCCCTCTGCGTCGTACTTGCACCAGAGGCCGGCCATGCTGTACTTGCAGCAGACGCCCGCCGAGCCGTTCGCATAGGTCGCGTCGTTCGCCGTGTCCGCGGCCCGCTCGATGCCAACGTGCTGGTCGGTAGGCTCGACCGCCTCCTTGGCCCAGGTGTCCACCTAGGCGCAGTAGAGGCACATGGCTGTCGCATCCTCAAGCTGGTGATCTCCGATGAACTAGCCAACTTGGAGCTCGAGATCGTGCTCCAGATGTACCGCGAGCGTGTCGACCGCTTGGACGAACGCCTGCACGAGTTCAGGCAAAGCCAAGAGCTATCGTAGGCACGGGCTGCTGGTCATGGTCTCATGGACGTGTTTTATTTTGTTGAGTCGTTTCGACTTGGATCGCTATGTATTCACAGCAATCGTAATATTGCTCTGTTTATTGCTCTGTTTCAATGTGTGTACTCTTTTTTCTGTTCTTATATGTTCTGTTTCAATATGTCTACATATGCTTTCCATTCTGTATATGTGGATGATAACAATAGATAGAAAATGGATTTCATAATATATATATATATATATATATATATATATATATATATTATATTTTTTTCATTATCTCATCACATAATATATACAATATCATCACATATACGTGATGATATTTAACTACTAGGTATAGTGCATAAAATTGAAAACGAGCAATACTAAACTAATAATCCCTCCTGGGGACAGTATTCCGGCAGCCCCTCGCTAGCAGCTCCCTGGTGCGTTGCGTCTTCCCAGCATGGAGGCAGTACACCGCCTCCTCTGCCTTGCAGCGCTTGACGTACCGATCTGCCTCTTGCTGGTGGACGAGCGCGGACAATCTTGCCATTTTATTGGGCGCCCATCGGAGCTCCTTGTCCATGGCATGCTGGAGCTTATCGGCCCACCTCCCCCAGCAATGAGGTGCCTAGCGCCTTTGACCATCCTCGTGAAGTACCCGTCTTCATACACCTTCTCCACACGACGACACGCCTGCCCCCAAAGCTCCACCGCCTCATTTTTCCAGGTGGCATCGCGGGCTTCACAGGCTGCCTGGTACCTAGCTTCCTCCTCCGCCATCTCCTTCTTGAATGCCACTTGCTTGGCTTTCTTAGCCGGCGGTAGCGACTTCCACGGACAAAGATTGTACTGGGCCCAAAACCAATCCAAAGTTGGGGGTCCGGCGCAACCTCGTTCGGCGGCGCGTAGGGATCCTCCTTGTCGCTGCTCTTGAACTGAGTGTTCTCGGGGGTGGCGACTCCTCGTCCGCACGTGGGCAGATCGATGGTGCCATGGCAGAGATTTGAGAGAGAGAGAGAGAGGGCGAGGGAGGGGAGGATGTAGATGAGTTATACGTCTCCAATGTATCTGAAATTTTTGATTGTTCCATGCTATTATATTACCCGTTTTGGATGTTTATGTGCTTTACTTTACAATTTTATATCATTTTTGGGACTAACCTACTAATCGGAGGCCCAACCCGGATTGCTGTTTTTTGCCTATTAAAGTGTTTAGAAGAAAACGAATATCAAACGGAGTCCAAACGGAATGAAACCTTCGGGAGTGATCCTTTTGGAACAAACGTGATCTAGGGGACTTGGAGTGGACGTCAAGTAACAGAGGAGGCGGCCATGAGGGTGCCCGGCGCGCCCCCTATAGGTGGGCGCGACCCCCACCCTCGTGGGCCCATCGAGCGTCCACCGACCTACTTCTTCCTCCTATATATACCCACGTACCTTGAAACCATCGAGGAGCACCACGAAAAACTATTTCCACCGCCGCAACCTTATGTATCCACGAGATCCCATCTTGGAGCCTTCGTCGGCGCTTCGCCAGAGGGGGAATCGACCATGGAGGGCCTCTACATCATCTCCAAGGCCCTTCTGATGAGTTGTGAGTAGTTTACCACATACCTTTGGGTCCATAGTTATTATCTAGATGGCTTCTTCTCTCTCTTTGAATCTCAATACAAAGTTCTCCTTGATCTTCTTGGAGATCTATTCGATGTAACTCTTTTTGCGGTGTGTTTGTCGACATCCAATGAATTGTGGGTTTATAATCAAGTTTATCTATGAGAAATAATTGAATCTCCTCTGAATTCTTTTATGTGTGATTAAGTTATCTTTGCAAATCTCTTCGAATTATCAGTTTGGTTTGGCCTACTAGATTGATCTTTCTTGCAATGGGAGAAGTGCTTAGCTTTGGGTTCAATCTTGCGGTGTCCATTCCCAGTGACAGCAGGGGCAGCAAGGCACGTATTGTATTGTTTCCATTGCGGATAAAATGATGGGTTTATATCATATTGCATGATTTTATCCCTCTATATCATGTCATCTTTCTTAATGTGTTACTCTGTTCTTTATGAACTTAATACTCTAGATGTGTGCTGGATAGTGGTCGATGTGTGGAGTAATAGTAGTAGATGCAGGCAGGAGTCGGTCTACTTGTCACGGACGTGATGCCTATGTACATGATCATGCCTAGATAATCTCATGATTATTCTCTTTTCTATCAATTGATCGACAATAATTTTTTCACCCACCGTAATACTTATGCTATCTTGAGAGAAGCCCACTAGTGAAACCTGTGGCCCCCGGGTCTATCTTTTATCATATAAGTTTACAATCTCCTTTTATTTGCATCTTTACTTTTCCAATCTATATCATAAAAATACCAAAAATATTTATCTTATCATATTATCTCTATCAGATCTCACTTTCGCAAGTGGCCGTGAAGGGATTGACAACCCCTTTCTTACGTTGTTGCGAGATTCTTGTTTGTTTCTGTAGGTGCGTGGGACTTCTGAGGAGCCTCCTACTGGATTGATACCTTGGTTCTCAAAAACTGAGGGAAATACTTACGCAACTTTGCTGCATCACCCTTTCCTCTTCAAGGAAAACCAACGCAAGCTCAAGACGTAGCAAGAAGGATTTCTGGCGCCATTGCCTGGGAGGTCTTCGCTCAAGTCAAGACATACCAACTACCCATCACAAACTCATCTCCCTCGCATTACATTGTTTGCCATTTGCCTCTTGTTTTCCTCTCCCCCACTTCACCCTTGCCATTTTATTTGCCCTCTCTTTCCCAATCTCCTCTCTCTTTCGCTTGCCTTTTTGTTTGCTTGTGTGTTGGATTGCTTGTCACTATGGCGCAAGATAATACCAAGTTGTGTGATTTTTCCAATACCAATAATAATGATTTACTTAGTACTCCGATTGCTCCTCTTAATGATGTTGAGTCTTGTGAAATCAATGCTGCTTTGTTGAACCTTGTTATGAAAGATCAATTCTCCGGCCTTCCTAGTGAAGATGCCGCTACCCACCTAAGCAACTTTATTGATTTGTGTGAGATGCAAAAGAAGAAAGATACGGATAATGATATTGTTAAATTGAAGTTATTTCCGTTTTCACTTAGAGATCGTGCTAAAATTTTGGTTTTCGTCTTTGCCTAAGAATAGTATTGATTCGTGGAACAAGTGCAAAGATGCTTTTATCTCTAAGTATTTTCCTCCTGCTAAGATCATCTCTCTTAGGAATGATATTATGAATTTTAAAAAACTTGATCATGAGCATGTTGCTCAATCTTGGGAAAGAATGAAATTGATGATTCGCAATTGCCCTACTCATGGTTTGAATTTATGGATGATTATACAAAAAAATTATGCCGGATTGAATTTTGCTTCTAGGAATCTTTTAGATTCGGCCGCAGGAGGCACTTTTATGGAAATCACCTTAGGAGAAGCTACTAAACTCCTTGATAATATTATGGCTAATTATTCTCAGTGGCACACCGAGAGATCTACTAGTAAGAAAGTACATGCTATAGAAGCAATTAATGTTTTGAGTGGAAAGATGGATGAACTTATGAAATTGTTTGCTACTAAGAGTGCTCCTATTAATCCCAATGATATGCCTTTGTCTACTTTGATTGAGAATAATAATGAATCTATGGATGTGAATTTTGTTGGTAGGAATAATTTTGGTAACAATGCTTACAGAGGAAACTTTAATCCTAGACCGTTCCCTAGTAATTCCTCTAAAAATTATGGAAATTCCTACAATAACTCTTATGGAAATTTTAGTAATGCCTTCTGATTTTGATAATACAGTGAAAGAATTTATGATCTCTCAAAATAATTTTAATGACTTGCTTGAAGGAAAATTGCTTAAAGTTGATGATTTGGCTAGGAGCATTCGATAGACTTTAAGCGATGTTGATTCTTAGAAACTTAGATCTACTCCTCCTAAGCATGATATCAATGAGTCTCTCAAAGCTATGATAATTTCCATTGATGAGTGCAAAGAAAGAACCGCTAGATTGCGTGCTAAGAAAGATTGCTTTGTAAAATCGCGTTCTTCTAGGTTCCATGAAAAAAATGATGAAGATCTAAAAGTTATTGATGTGTCCCCTATAAAATCTTTGTTTTGCAATATGAATCTTAATAATGATGGGACCGGAGATGAGTCAACTTAATGATTCGGAGTTTTTAGATCTTAATGCTAAATTTGGTAAAAGTGGGATTGGAGAGGTCAAGACTTTAAATAGCATTGAACCCACTATCTAGGATTTAAAGGAATTTAATTATGATAATTGTTCTTTAGTAGATTGTATTTCCTTGTTGCAATCCATGTTGAATTCTCCTCATGCTTATAGTCAAAATAAAGCTTTAACCAAACATATTGTTGATGCCTTGATGCAATCTCATGAGGAAAAACTTAATTGGGAAGTTTCTATACTTAGAAAACTTTATGATGAGTGGGAACCTACTATAAAGATTAAAATTAAAGATCATGAGTGCTATGCTTTATGTGATTTGGGTGCTAGTGTTTCCACAATTCCGTAAACTTTATGTGATATTCTAGGTTTCCATGATTTTGATGATTGCTCGTTAAATTTGCACCTTGCGGATTCCACCATTAAGAAACCTATGGGAAGAATCAATGATATTCTTATTGTTGCAAATAGGTGCCCGTAGATTTTATCGTTCTTGATATAGATTGCAATCTTTCATGTCCTATTATTCTTGGTAGACCTTTCCTTAGAACGATTAGTGCGATTATTGATATGAAGGAAGGGAATATTAGATTCCAATTTCCATTAAGGAAAGGCATGGAGCACTTTCCAAGAAAGAAATTTAAATTACCTTATGAATCTATCATGCGAGCTACTTATGAATTCGATGCCAAAGATGGCACCACTTAGATCTATCCTCGCTTTTATTCCTAGCTTGGGGTGTTAAACAATAGCGCTAGTTGGGAGGCAACCCAATTTTATTTTAGTTTTTTTGTTTTTGCTTCTGTTTAGTAATAAATATTTCATCTAGCTTCTGTTTAGACGTGTTTTCATGTTTTAATTAGTGTTTGTGCCAAGTAGAACCTATAGGATAACCTATGGTGATAGTTAATTTGATTCTTCTGAAAAACAGAAACTTTGCGGGCACGAAAATAATTTTAGTAATTCATAGAAACGTGATTTTGCGTTGATTCTTTTTGCTTTAGATCAATAGACAAACTGCCCAGGACTCCCTATTTTGGTAGGAATTTTAGAGTTCTAGAAGTATTCGAGAGTTACAGATTTCTACAGACTATTCTGTTTTTGACAAATTCTGCTTTTCGTGTGTTGTTTGCTTATTTGGTGGTATTAAGTGGTATGAACCATAGAGAAGTTGGAATACAGTAGGTTTAACACCAATATAAATAAAGAATGAGTTCATTACAGTACCTTATGTGGTGGTTTTTCTTTCTTGCACTAACGGAGCTTATGAGATTTCCTGTTGAGTTTTGTGTTGTGAAGTTTTCAAGTTTTGGGTAAAGATTTGATGGACTATGGAATAAGGAATGGCAAGAGCCTAAGCTTGGGGATGCCCATGGCACCCCCAAGATATTAAAGGATAACCAAAAGCCTAAGCTTGGGGATGCCCCGGAAGGCATCCCCTCTTTCCCCTTCGTCTATCGGTAACTTTACTTGGAGCTATATTTTTATTCGCCACATGATATGTGTTTTTCTTGGAGCGTCTTGTATGTTATTAGTATTTGATTTTTAGTTTACCACAATCATCCTTCCTGTACACACCTTTTGGGAGAAACCCACTTGTTTTGAATTTATTAGAATACTCTATGTGCTTCACTTATATCTTTTGAGCTAGATAGTTTTGCTCTAGTGCTTCACTTATATCTTTTAGAGCACGGCGGTGGCTTGATTTTATAAAAAATTGTTGATCTCTCATACTTCACTTATATTATTTTGAGAGTCTTTTAGAACAGCATGGTATTTGCTATGGTTATAAAATTGGTCCTAGAATGATGGGCATCCAAGTTGGGTATAATAAAAACTATCATAGGAAGTGAATTGGATGCTATGATCAATTTGATACTTGATAATTGTTTTGAGATATGGAGGTAGTGATATTAGAGTCATGCTAGTTGGGTGATTATGAATTTAAAGAATGCTTGTGTTGAAGTTGGCAAGTCCCGTAGCATGCACGTATGGTAAAAGTTGTGTAACAAATTTGAAACATGTGGTGTTCTTAGATTGTCATCCTTATGAGTGGCGGTCGGGGACGAGCGATGGTCTTTTCCTACCAATCTATCCCCCTAGGAGCATGCACGTAGTGCTTGGTTTTTGATGACTTTTAGATTTTTTCCAATAAGTATATGAGTTCTTTATGACTAATGTTGAGTCCATGGATTATACGCACTCTCACCCTTCCTTCATTGTTAGCCTCTTCGGCACCGTGCATTGCCCTTTCTCACCTTGAGAGTTGGTGCAAACTTCGCCGGTGCATCCAAACCCCGTGATATGATACGATCTATCACACATAAACCTCCTTATATCTTCCTCAAAACAGGCACCATACCTACCTATTATGGCATTTCCATAGCTATTCAGAGATATATTGACATGCAACTTTCCACCGTTTCGTTCATCATCATGACAGGCATCATCATTGTCATATTGCCTTGCATGATCATGTAGTTGACATCGTATTTGTGGCAAAGCCACCATGCAAAAAATTTCATACATGTCACTCTTTATTCATTGCCCATCCCGGTACACCGCCGGAGGCATTCATATAGTCATATCTTGTGCTAGTTTTGAGTTGTATTTCATGAGTTGTAAATAAATAGAAGTGTGATGATCATCATTATTAGAGCATTATCCCAAAATAAAAAAAAGGCCAAAAAAAGAAAGGCCAAAGAAAAAAAAGAAAAAAAAATAAAGGCCAAAGAAAAAAAGAAAGGCCCAAAAAGAAGAAAAAAAGAAAAGAATATAAAAGGGGGAAATGTTACTATCCTTTTCCACACTTGTGCTTCAAAGTAGCACCATGTTCTTCATGTAGAGAGTCTCATATGTTGTCACTTTCATATACTAGTGGGAATTTTTAATTATAGAACTTGGCTTGTATATTCCTACGATGGGCTTCCTCAAAGTGCCCTAGGTCTTCGTGACCAAGCAAGTTGGATGTGAAGGAAATATGCCCTAGAGGAAATAATAAAGTTATTATTTATTTCCTTATTTCATGATAAATGTTTATTATGCATGCTAGAATTGTATTAACCGGAAACATAATACATGTGTGAATACATAGACAAACAGAGTGTCACTAGTATGCCTCTACTTCACTAGCTCGTTGAATCAAAGATGGTTAAGTTTCCTAGCCATAGACATGAGTTGTCATTTGATTAACGAGGTCACATCATTAGGAGAATGATGTGATTGACTTGACCCATTCCGTTAGCTTAGCACCCGATCGTTTAGTATGTTGATATTGCTTTCTTCATGACTTATACATGTTCCTATGACTATGAGATTATGCAACTCCCGTTTATCGGAGGAACACTTTCTGTGCTACCAAACGTCACAACATAACTGGGTGATTATAAAGGTGCTCTACAGGTGTCTCCAAAGGTACATGTTGGGTTGGCGTATTTCGAGATTAGGATTTGTCACTCCGATTGACGGAGAGGTATCTCTGGGCCCTCTCGGTAATACACATCACTTAAGACTTGCAAGCATTGCAACTAATGAGTTAGTTGCGGGATGATGTATTACGGAACGAATAAAGAGACTTGCCGGTAACGAGATTGAACTAGGTATTGAGATACCGACGATCGAATCTCAGGCAAGTAACATACCGCTGACAAAGGGAACAACGTATGTTGTCATGCGGTCTGACCGATAAAGATCTTCATAGAATATGTGGGAGCCAATATGAGCATCCAGGTTCCGCTATTGGATATTGACCGGAGACATGTCTCGGTTATGTCTACATAGTTCTCGAACCCTTGGGATCTGCACGCTTAACATTTCGATGATAGTTTCATTATGAGTTTATATGTTTTGATGTACCGAAGGTTGTTTGGACTCCTTAATGTGATCACGGACATGACGAGGAGTATCGAAATGGTCGAGACATTAAGATTGATATATTGGAAGCCTATGTTTGGATACCGGAAGTGTTCCGGGTGAAATCGGGATTTTACCGGAGTACTGGGAGGTTACCAGAACCCCCCGGTAACTTAAGGGGCCTTAGTGGTCCTAGGTGGAAGAGAGGAGAGGCGGCTAGGGCTGGGCCGCATGCCCCTCCCCCCCAGTCCGAATAGGACAAGGAGAGGGGGTGGCGCCCCCCCCCCCCCTTCCTTCGTCTCCTCCACTCTTTCCCCCTCCCAAGTCCTAATCCTACTAGGAAAGGGGGGGAGTCCTACTCCCGATGGGAGTAGGACTCCTCTCGGCGCGCCCTCTCCCTGGCTGCCCGCACCCCCCCCCCTTGCTCCTTTATATACGGGGGTAGGGGGCACCCTAGAGACACAACAATTGATCGTTTTATCTCTTAGCCGTGTGGGGTGCCCCCCTCCACCATAATTCACCTCGATAATATCGTAGCGGTGCTTAGGCGAAGTCCTGCGTCGGTAGAACATCATCATCGTCACAATGCCGCCGTGCTGACGAATCTCTCCCTCAACACTCGGCTGGATCGGAGTTCGAGGGACGTCATCGAGCTGAACGTGTGCTGAACTCGGAGGTGCCCTACGTTCGGTACTTGATCGGTCGGATCGTGAAGACATACGACTACATCAACCGCGTTGTGCTAACGCTTCCGCTTTCGGTCTATGAGTGTATGTGGACAACACTCTTCCCTCTCGTTGCTATGCATCACCATGATCTTGCATGTGCGTAGGAAATTTTTTGAAATTACTACGTTCCCCAACAGTGGTATCAGAGCCTGGTTTTATGCGTTGATGTTATATGCACGAGTAGAACACAAGTAAGTTGTGGGCGATATAAGTCCTACTGCTTACCAGCATGTCATACTTTGGTTCAGCGGTATTGTTGGATGAAGCGGCCCGGACCGACATTACGCGTACGCTTACGCGAGACTGGTTCTACCGACGTGCTTTGCGCACAGGTGGCTGGCGGGTGTCAGTTTCTCCAACTTTAGTTGAACCGAGTGTGGCTAAGCCCGGTCCTTGAGAAGGTTAAAACATCACCAACTTGACAAACTATCGTTGTGGTTTTGATGCGTAGGTAAGAACGGTTCTTTCTAAGCCCATAGCATCCACGTAAAACTTGCAACAACAAGGTAGAGGACGTCTAACTTGTTTTTGCAGGGCATGTTGTGATGTGATATGGTTAAGATGTGATGAGATAGAAGTTGTTGTATAAGATGATCATGTTTTGTTGAAGTTATCAGCAACTGGCAGAAGCCTTATGGTTGTCTCTTTATTGCATAAGATGCAAGCGCCAAATAATTGCTTTACTTTATCGCTATGCGATAGCAATAGTTGCAAGAGCAATAGTTGGCAAGACGACCATGTGACGACACATTGATATAGATCAAGATGATGGAGATCATGGTGTCATGCCGGTGACGAAGGAAATCATGACGATGCTTAGGATATGGAGATCACAAGCACAAGATGATGATGGCCATATCATATCACTTATAATAATTGATTGCATGTGATGTTTATCTTTTATGCATCTTAATTTGCTTTGATTGACGGTAGCATTATAAGATGATCTCTCACTAAATTTCAAGATAAATGTGTTCTCCCTGAGGATGCATTGTTGCCAAAGTTCGTCGTGCCCAGGCACCACGTGATGATCGGGTGTGATAAGCTCTACGTCCATCTACAACGGGTGCAAGCCAGTTTTGCACACGCAGAATACTCAGGTTAAACTTGACGAGCCTAGCATATGCAGATATGGCCTCAGAACACGGAGACCGAAATGTCGAGCGTGAATCATATAGTAGATATGATCAACATAGTGATGTTCACCATTGAAACTACTCCATCTCACATGATGATCGGACATGGTTTAGTTGATATGGATCACGTGATCACTTAGAGGATTAGAGGGATGTCTATCTAAGTGGGAGTTCTTAAGTAATATGATTAATTGAACTTTAATTTATCATGAACTTAGTCTGGTAGTATTAGCATATCTATGTTGTAGATCAATAGCTCGCGTTGTTGCTTCCCTATGTTTATTTTGATATGTTCCTAGAGAAAAACTATGTTGAAAGATGTTAGTAGCAATGATGCGGACTGGATCCGTGATCTGAGCATTATCCTCATTGCTGCACAGAAGAATTATGTCCTTGATGCACCGCTAGGTGACAGACCTATTGCAGGAGCAAATGCAGAATTTATGAACGTTTGGCTAGCTCAATATGATGACTACTTGGTAGTTTAGTGCACCATGCTTAACGTCTTAGAATCGGGACTTCAAAGACGTTTTGAACGTCATGGACCATATGAGATGTTCCAGGAGTTGAAGTTAATATTTCAAGAAAATACCCGAGTTGAGAGATATGAAGTCTCCAACAAGTTCTATAGCTAAAAGATGGAGGAGAATAGCTCAAGCAGTGAGCATGTGCTCAGATTGTCTGGGTACTAAAATCACTTGAATCAAGTGGGAGTTAATCTTCCAGATAAAATAGTGATTGACAGAGTTCTCTAGTCACCATTGTCGGTGTCAAAACCGGCGGATCTCGGGTTGGGGGTCCCGATCTGTGCATCTAGGCTGATGGTAACTGGAAGCAAGGGACACAGATGTTTACCCAGGTTCGGTCCCTCTCGATGGAGGTAAAACCCTACTTCCTGCTTGATTAATATTGAAGATATGGGTAGTACAAGAGTAGATCTACCACGAGATCATAGAGGCTAAACCCTAGAAGCTAGCCTATGATGGTATGATTGTAAATGTGATCGGCCTTCTAAGGACCAACCTCTCCGGTTTATATAGATACCAGAGAGGGCTAGGGTTTACATGGAGTCGGTTACAAGGAAGGAAATATAATATCTGGATCACCAAGCTTGCCTTCCATGCCAAGGAAAGTCCCATTCGGACATGGGTCGAAGTCTTGAGTCTTGTATCTTCATGCTTCAATAGTCCGGACGATGTATATAGTACGGATGTCTGGATACCCCCTAATCCAGGACTCCCTCAGTAGCCCCTGAACCAGGCTTCAATGACGATGAGTCCGGCGCGCAGTCTTGTCTTCGGCATTGCAGGGCGGGTTCCTCCTCCGAGTACTCCAAAGTAGTTATCGAACACTTGAACCGTGTCCGGATCCACAAAATGATCTTCACATGCCACCGTAGAGAGAATGGTATTTCACAAATGCAATCTGCTGACAAGTTTTTAGGCAACGTGATGTGTCATTACCGTCGAGTCATTATTCGAACCGTTTTCCCACAACCAGCCATAGCGCATATTGCGAGGCGGTTTCCTTGACACATCTTGTCAAAGCAGAGATCATGCCCCCTCACCACGGGATTCTCATCAATACGGGTACGGATAATCCAACCGCACCGCTAATCGCGGCGAGCGGGAGGCAAACGGGTTCCACCAGGCAAGTGGGGAGGCGCAAAAAGCACTTACAGCCCCTATAAAGAGACAAGGCCTCTTTCTCTTTACCCACGCCTTTCTCCTTCCGCTAGCTCATTCCCCTCTTTTCGAGCCCTAACGCCCAAGCACTCTTCTTTTCCACCAAAGAGAGGTTTTCCAAAAATGTCCGGATCCGGAGCAGGAGGCAGATGGATGGCCTCTACTGTCCGGGAGAAGGATATCAAGAAGCTCCGGGACGCCGGGTATCTGGCCCAGAAGATCGGCCACCGTCTCCCACCGGCGGGACAGGTCGTCCCCACTCCGGAACCTCACGAGAGAGTCGTGTTCCTTCCCCCATTTTGTCCGCGGGCTTGGGTTTCCCCTGCACCCATTTGTTCGTGGAGTCATGTATTACTACGTGATTGATTTTCATGATCTTTCCCCCAACACCTTCCTGAATATCTCGACATTCATCGTCGTGTGCGAGGCTTTTCTTTGGATCTCACCTCACTTCAGCCTGTGGCTGAAGATTTTTAATGTGAAGCCCAAGGTGGTGAGTGGCGAACACGCCGAGTGTGGCGGCGCCATGGTGAGCAAGATGCCCAAGGCCGTTTGGCCAAAGGGCACTTTCAACGACTCCGTCAAGGAGTGGCAGCAGCAGTGGTTTTACATCACCGAACCACGCGGCAAAAAGTGGGCTGCAGCTCCTGAGTTCAGATCCGGAGCTCCACTTCGGCTCACATCCTGGCCCGAGAAGGGCCCGAACTGGTCCTTGTCCGATGAGTTGTCATTGCTCCAGACGCGCGTCCAGATTTTGGTTGACTAGGACGTCAAACTCGTCGACGTGGTCCAGGTGATGCTAGTTCGCCTGGTTCTCCCTTGTCAGCGCCGAGCCTGCACTCTGTGGGAGTTTGACCCAACCGAGCCCCAAACCCTTCAGGAGCTCTACGACTCCTCCCACAAGGGTATCTGGAAGGTGCTCTTCAAGCCCGTCAAATCATGGCCGGGCTCCGCCGAGGACCGTGGGTATCAATTATCCCATGCTGCAAGCCCGGTAAGTTACAGCCACGCTCTGTCCATCCACGCTTCGGTTGGCATGTCATGAGGGAGACATCTTAATCGTGTTTCGTCGTGACCTCAGGGATGGACAAAGAAGGTGGAGCGGATTCATTGTCCGGCCCAGCTGCCGGAGGAACCGGTCGGATCTCCTCTGACGAAGATGCTGGTCCCCGCGCCTTACGAGGTGCCAAAGAAGGAGGCCTCCAAGAAGATCCAGAAGACCCGGAGTGGCCTCCGTCACCGCGAGGCTTCGGACGCAAAATCCGAAGACTCAAGCGACACTCCTTCTTCGGAAGACGAAGAGGAAGAGGCAGAGGAGGACGATCCTCACTCTGAAGGTGGGGAGAAGCGTGTAGCTTCCTCGTCCCTGGAGGCCGAATCGCCCAATAGGAGAAAAGGTTCCCTCCCAGAGGCATCCACCACAGCTGCCGGTAGCAGCCCGGAGTGGGATCCCAGGGTCCAGCCTTTGGAGAAGTCGTAAGTATACAAAATCCGAACACGCATATGCGTTCGGGATTGTTTTTGGGTATAGTAGTTTTAACTGTTGCTATATTTTGCACAGTCCGGCAAGGTCTCGCGCCGGACAATCCTCATCCGAGGATTCGCTGAGCTCGGACGCCTTGGCGAGCGAGACGCCTCGAGAGGCCCCTTCCCCAAAGTCTCGGCGCGACACTGAGGTGTCGTCTCAACGGGGCCCGGACCAGGGGGCATATCACTAGAGCCGGACACACGGGAGCGATGGCCCCTGAGTGTGCCTTCAGCGGGGGAGATCTTGGGTTCGACCCAGAGCCGGACAAGGTCCAGGAGACCTCTAAGGCTCCCGGATCGGGCGGGCAGCCACCTTCAACGGTGGGAGGCCTGCCTACTCCGCCGGCAACCTCTGTTCAAGCAGAGTTGCTAGGCGGTCTATCGACATTGTTAAAGAGTGCGTCTATCATCGATGAACATCGAACCCTTATGGGTGCGGTGGTTGAAAAGATTCAGTCCGCCGAGAGCGGGCTGAACAAGTCCTGCCTTGGCCTTATAAAGGCCTTTGAGGTATGTTTCCTAAGAAACCTTTGAGGAATCATCATAATATGAGTAGTAGCCCCTGATACACTGTCCGGCGAAGGAGAGGGAGCCAGGCAGGTGATCAAATCCTCTCTTGTCGCGGGAACTTATGTTAATGACGTGTACCTCTTTGTTTGAACACAGGCGTCTGCGGAGAAGACGGCCGCTCATAATGCGGAAGTGTCCGAACTGAAGCGGAGCCTGGAACGGGCCGAGGAAGAACTTGGCCGCGTAAGGGAGCAATTAGAAGATAAACAAGGTATGTGGAAACATTGTCTTGCATTAGGCACGAATAAGTAATTGTGCTTATTGAAAAGTATTTGTGTTGTATGCCCTAGGAGCGAGTGCGAATATGAGGCCTTTGAAGAAGGTTGTGTATGATGCCAATGAGAAGGCTGCCGCCGAACAGGCACTTCGTGAAAAACACGAGGCCAGGGTTGTCACAGCTGAGCGGGAGCTCCATGAGGCTGTGAAGAAAAGCGAGGGCTTGGAGCAGAGTCTAACAGGGAGAGAATCCGAACTCGCCCAAGCGCTCCAAGCCGCGGAAGACGCTCGGGAAGAAGCCCGAGGTGCTGTACGGGACATTCAAGAGGCCCGGAAAGTTGCGGCTGGTAAGGCCTTCTGTATTCTTAGCCATTTGTTCATCATAATGGGAAGAATTCTAAGTGGCAAGCTGAATTCTTATTTTTCTAAGGGTGTTTGTGGATCTTCCTCGCAGCATATCAGATGCCGCCCAATTCTACCGAACCGAGGAGAAGAAGTCTGCGGAGAGGGATTTCTGGTTGAAGTATTGGCACCGAACTATCCTGTCACATCCTAGCTAGTCCATGCATTAGTCTGTGCATCATGTTTAAATTTCATTTGAATTTGAAATGGGGATGGACAGAAACCCCCAGAACCCCTTTTAATCCAACTAGGGTTTACTAAAATTATTTTCAATGAACCTGAAATGCCCTTCAAAAATGCTCATCATCTTTGCCTTGGTTCAGAGCCTCTGCCAAAAGTGGTGCACCATTTTCTAGGACATCCTAAGGTCTTTGAATTAAATCATAGCTATTTGAGTTTGGGCATTTAAAATTATATAAAATATTTCAAATGCCCAAATATTCCCAAACAGAAATGTTTCATGTTGGAAATAATCCAACTATGGACCAGGAGCAGTTTGGTGATTTTTGGAGCCATCTAAGTATTTTTTTAAAACTCCACAAAGTTGCAGAAAAATAGAAAAAGAAAAACAGTTTGAAAATCTTACCTGGCGCCTACTAACCGGCCCACCTGCCGGCCCAGCCCAGCAGCCGCGCCAGCGAGCTGCTTGGCTCGGCCAGGCAGGCAGGCAGGTGCTCGGCGGCGAGCACCGCATGCACGCCACGCGCCTGGCCGCCGCCTCGCCACTCCCCTCCTCGAGCGACCGACGCGGTTCGCGCCCACTCTCTCCCCCGAACCCCTCGGACACCTCTCTTCCTCCCCGGCTCCACTCTCTCGCGCTCCCCCGCCATGGCTGACGCCACCGCAGCCACGCCGTCGTCGTAGACGCGCTCCCCGCCGTCCGTGCTCCTCCTCGCCGTGTCTAGGAGCTCCGCCACCCTCCTCTACCCCGATCTAGCCGAGCCCCGCATGCTCAAGTGACCCGAGTCCACTACACCGACCTCGCCCGAGTCCGCCGCCGCCGGAGATCCCCTTCAACGCCGTCGTCGCTCCGGCCCGTCCCCGACCGCAATGAGTGCTCCTCCGAGTTGCCCGTGAGCCCATCTATCTCCCCTTCCCTTCCTCTCTCGCTCTCGAGCAGTGTAGCAACCGAGCGGAGCTCAACCGCACCCGCCGCCGCGGAGCTCGTCGCCGACGTGCTCCCGGTCACCCTCCGGCCACCTCTTGGTGTCCATCGCACTCACCGAGTCACGTAGCATCTAACCGTGCACTCCCCGCACCTCACCGACCCCTCTAGCCTCGAGTTCGCCTTCGGCCGAACTCCGGCGGCCGCCTAGGTCGTCGCCGGCGCCGATTCCGGCCGCCCCGACCCCAACCAACTCCACCAAGAGCTGCGGCTCAACCCCAGCTACCCATAGCCACCCTCCACGACCCATTTGGTTGCCGGAATGGCCAAACTCACTTCCGCCACCGCGTCGGGCTCACCGGCGGCTAGACTCGGGTGCAGCCGACGTTGACTTTGACCACGGTGGGCCCTGTTTGACTTCGATGAGTCAATGACAGGTGGGGCCCAGCCCTGTTAACTAAATAGGTTTAGTTTTAATTAAACTTTAGCTAAACTAATTACCCTGACACCCTGGACACACAGTCAGGTTTGACCTGGACGTCTCCGTTGACCCTGACGTCATTCTGATGCATGACTGACGCAATAAGTTAATTACTGGATTTATTCTAATATAGGAAATTCCAGAATATAGTTCAAACTTCAAAAATTCATAACTTTTAATCTGTAACTCCAAATGCAAAGATCTATATATGAAAAATGATCAGAAAAATCCATTCTATCCATTGGTACAGGTTTCATGCATGATAAAACAAGTTAACCTTGCTGTTTAAAAAGAATAAGATATTACACCTTTAGGGTTATTTTAAATGAGCTAGCATTTGAATCTTTGATTCAAATGAGTTCATCCTTTTGTTTCAGCTTGCATTAGGCCAACACACATCCATATTGCCATGTCATAGCATGCATCATATTGTTGCATATTGCCATGTGTGTTTATTTCGGTGTGCCTTTCGTGATAGGTTACGCCTCGAGGATAATCCGAATATCCGTGCGAAGGCGATATCCTACCACCACTCCATCAGGCAAGCAACTCATTGATCATTCCGATACAAACCCATGTTCTCGCTTCCGCTCTCGTTTACTGCATTAAGACAACGCGATTCAAACTGTTGTGTGCTACGGTAGTTGAACCCACTTCCTTTGCATGACTGTCATTGCCACGATAACTCAGATGAAACCCACTAGTATGTGTAGGAGTTGATTGAGCCATGTTTGTGATTCCTACCATGCTATGCTTGCTATGCTTAGAGTTGTGTCAGGTCTGGCTCATCGGGATGATGAACTGGAGTGAAAGGTTGTGTTGGTTCGAGAGTGAAAGTGTTGAACACGTTTTGGTAAAGGTATCGATGAGAGGCCATGTAGGAGTACATGGTGGGTTGTTTCATGGAAGCTGTCCCTAAGAACTGAGATCGGTGTTTGTGATCCATGAAACAGTTACTACCACGCATTGGGATCCTTAATTGACCCTCTCGGCTTCTTAACCACCCTTGTTCTCAGTCCGGGAGTTGCAAGTAGTTTACGGTGTTTGTAGTATCTTTGGGAGCCGCATAGCCGACCTTAGGGGTGGGTTGTGTTGCGGTAGGCACGTGGCCCGGTGTCTGAGTGCCCGTTTGGTATCTCGGGAACCCTGCACACATCGTTCGGGGCTGTATGGGAAACCTCGGCGGACTCCCTGCGGATGGAACCCGAATAGGCGATAAACACGGACTAGGGACTTGAGTGTTTAGGTAGGCTGTGGCCGACACCCACGTTGGGCTTCCGCTTGAAGGTTGCCGAGTACATGTCGTGTAAACGGCGGTAAGTGGTGAGCGTGTGTGAAGAAGTACACCCTGCAGGGTTTAATATGATCTATTGAATAGCCGTGTCCACGGAGAAGGACTTACAGGTTGCCTATATCAGTTCATAGACAAGTAAATGGATACTACTAAAAGCCTCAAGATAAGTGTGAGTACCACGGATGGCCCTCTCGTGGGTTGACGAGAGAGGATCCACGGTGGAGTATTGTGATGGTGATTAGTGGACTCGTGTGCGAAAAATGCTTTTCAAGTGGTGTCACGTAGGATAGCTTAGCCAAGAGTCAAAGGTGGCTTGCTGCAAATAACTCCACCACCTTCTTGAGAATGTGCATGTATGATAGGATTCTATGGTTAGACTTGCTGAGTACCCCCGTACTCATGTTTGCTTAATTAATGTTTTTCAGAGGACAACACTTCCCCTCCGATGGGTTTTATGTAGACCTTGACATCGACGAGTGAACTAGCCACCCGGTGGTGATCCAAGGCTTGTGAAGGGCCCTTTGTAGATAGAAGGGCTTCGACAAGCTTTCTTTCTTTCTAGAGTGCGTACTCGAGACTAGTTTGCTTCCGCATGTGCTTGTATGTTTGTATGACTTGAGTGTTGGGTCATGTGACCCCTACCTGTATGGATATGTTATGTATGGCTCCTCGGAGCCTCTTAAATAAAGTACTTTGAGTTGTAGAGTTTTGTTGTGATGCCTTGTTGTATTTACTCATATCAGGCATATTGCGTGTATGACTGAAATGCTTGGTATGAGTGGGATCCGACAAACTGGTTGTTTATCCTTGGCAGCCTCTCATATGGGGAAATGTAGTCTCGTGCTTCTGAGCGATAGTAGTCCGCTACAGCCCGGTTCACCGGAGTCCTGCTAGCCCAAAGCACTACTGCTTGGACACTGTTGGCGGCATGTGTTTCGCCGTTCCTATGTTTGTCCCTTCAGGAAATGTCAGCGGTGATATTCACAGTCCCGCCTAGCCCGCTACATGCCGGGATACCGGAGTCCTGATAGCCTGCTACAGCCAATTCATACGTTGATGACCGACATGCTCGATGTGATTCATGTATGCCTGTCCCCATAGGTTAAGCGCCGCTTTGGGTTCACGACTAGCCATGTCGGCCGGGTTCTTTGTCATGTGGATGCTAGCGACACTATCATATCGTGAGCCAAAAGACGCATAAGCGGTCCCGGGCCATGGTAAGGCGACACCGTGGGAATACCGTGCGTGAGGCCGCAAAGTGATATGAGGTGTTACCGGCTAGGTCGATGTGACTTGGAATCGGGGTCTGACAGCGTTGGCATCGAGCAGGGCTGCTGTAGGTTCGCTAAGCCAAACTGGTCGATGTTGTCTAGAAATGCTTTAGTTATATGTAGGGGAATTGATTGTGGGAGGGAACGTAAGGCTCTTTTTACTCCTTTACCTTATGCCCTCTGATATGAGTCATCCTCTTCTCATTCTACGTGGGTATAGGACTAGGCTCTCTTCTCTCTATCAGGTTCACGTGTTACTAATCCGTAGTAACTTATAGGATTGTTGGTTACATCCTCAGTTCAGCTTCTACTAATTTTTAGTATGCTACCAGTTGAACCAGAACCTTGATATGATGTTGTTGAGTGGTTTTGCAATCTGATTACGAATGTCTCAAATCTGTTTTTGAGCATTTACAGATGTTATGCTGCCTGATTTTCCCTAGAAATTCTATTGTCTTTGTATTGTGGCTGTGCTTTCAGATGGCCACCCGTCCCCAGAACCAAGTGGTTCGTCTGACCCATTGCATTGATGTGTGTGGTCACACGGCAATGTTGGTTCGGGTGATGATCGAGACCGGTTACCGATGGTATCCTGAATATACCGTCGAGGAGCAGTTTAGGATTTTAATCAAAGCCAATATCTGTACGCGGTCAGGATTTATCCATCTTATCCGAGACTCTTGAACCGCTCCACTGTTCTTATGGACTTGGGATCACTATTGGAATGTCCGTGCAAGATGCCGCCTATTCAATGATGACTATTATTCGAGCCAGAACTGCCTTGCTGGGCAACACCGATTTCCGCTACATGCCAGCATCCCTCCCTGGGGCGCATGGCTACCTTCAGGGTATGTATAGCGATGCATCCCATGAGGACTCACTCCTTCGCACCACTACAGAGATGCTGGAAGACAAGGACCGTGAAAACCGGGCCTTGCGTATGGAGCTCTTTAATGCCCGCTCTGATCACTGGGCTACTCTGACTCGGTTTGCACCTGCCGTGCAAGCCGGATACATGGACATGAGAGACTTGTACCACATGCGGGCTGGTGCGCGGACTTTATGGAGTGGCGTGAGGTAGGAGGCATCACCCTCCTCGTGGACCTCGTCTGCCGCCGTTTGTTGGACCACGGCCACATCCGAGTCCCTATGGTCCGCAGGCTCCACAGGATCGTCTGTTTCCGGATGATCATGTTCCACTTCCAGGCTTGGGTGGTGACTTCTATGAAGACTACTACGGAGCTGCCTGAGTTAGTAGTAGTATTCCTAGTATTGTAATAGTTGCATTTCCACCGTCCTGCGTGACTTGTGGAATATGACTTAGTGTGTATCATTCCGGAAGTGTAGAAAAATAATGTATAGGAGTTTGGAATGCTTCCGATGAGATGTAACGCCTTTCCCTATAGTTGTACTCCGTCGGGCTTGTACTAAACTATGAATGGTGTGTATGACCGTTGGTATATATATGGCAGTTTTTATATTACCATGTCATACGGATGAACATCTTGCATTCCGTGTTATCCATTACATTCCGCACTTCCTTGTTAAATTCTGCCATCCTGGTTTAAACCGTTGTTTTGTTTCCTAGGATGGTCAACACCCGCAACAATCCTGCTGCTCCGGAGCAGGGAGAAGCCAGTGCAGCCAGGAATGTAAATCTACCTCAACCGCCATCTTTGGCCGAGGTTATCTTTGGAAGCGAGCATAATAAGCGTGAGACCAATCGCTTACTGGAGCAGATTGATCAAAACACCGCACGCCAGCCAAGATATGATTTGGTGTCACTCAATGATTTTGTTAAGCTGTATCCACCGAAGTTCAAGTATTCCGTTGAGCCTCTTGATGCGGATGATTGGCTTCGCAACATCACCCACAAGCTGCGTTCTGCCAACGTGGCTGAGGCTGATAAAGTTACTTTTGCCGCTTATCATCTCGAAGGACCTGCTAGTCTTTGGTGGGAGAATTATGAGGCTATGCGTCCGATTGGACAAATTACAACTTGGGCTGAATTCAGTGCCGCTTTCCGTGAGCATCACATCCCAGAAGGTCTCATGGATCGCAAAAGGGAGGAATTCTGCAATTTCACCCAAGGTAGGCTGACTGTGGATACCTACAGCCGTGAATTTGGGAATCTAGCACGTTATACTCCTGAAGAGGTTTCCACCGACGCCAAGAAGCAGGCAAGGTTCTGCAAGGGACTTAGCCCCGAGCTTCGCCATGATCTTCGTCTGCACGAGTGCACCTCTTTCCAGAAGTTAGTCAATAAGGCTATCAGTGCTGAAACTGGCCAGTCTGACTTCGAGGCTTCGCGCAAGCACGTCCATGACTCTGGTTCTTCATCCGGCTCTGGATCTCAGAAGCGCCGGGTTTGGATTCCAAATCGCTCTGCCACCTGTGTTCACCCGAGGCCATCCTTTGAGGCGCCTCGCCCCAACCAGCAGTATGTACCGCCCAAGACTTATGGAGGCCCCGCTGCTAATGCTGCTCCATGCCCCAATATGATAACTTGCTTCAAGTGTGGAGAGACGGGACACTACATCCGTGACTGTCCCCAAAACAACCCCAGTCAAATCAGAAAGTCTGTTGGCCGTGGCAAGCCAGTAGGAAAGGTGCTCTATGCTAAACCAGCAGCCACTGCTCGTGGCCACGTCAACTATGTTTCAGCTGAAGAAACCTATGAGGATCCCAACATCGTTCTCGGTACACTCCTTGTTAATTGCCATCCGGCAACTGTTCTTTGATCTTGGAGCATCTCATTCATTTATTTCTGAGAGCTATGCTCGATTGCACAACACCACATTCTGTGACATGCATACCTCCATGGAAATTCAGACCCCTGGTTCTAGATGGAAAACCTCTAGAATAAGTCATGGGAATGAAATTCTTGTCGACAGATTAGTCTTTCTTGCATCTTTAATAGCTCTCAAGTCCTCGGACATAAACATCATCTTGGGTATGGACTGGATGTCAGCTCGTTATGCTAAGATTGATTGCTCTACTAGAACTGTTCAACTCACCAATCCTTCGGGCAAGACAGTTAATGTTTTAACCCGAGTGTCTAAGCGCCAGCTATACTCCTTAAATGCCAACCCCCTTCCAGATCTCGAAGACATTCCGGTAGTCCGTGATTTTCCGGATGTCTTTCCAGAAGAACTGCCAGTGTTCCACAGCGAGGGGATGTCGAGTTCGTGATAGATCTTGTTCCCGGAACCGTCCCAATTTCTAGAAGACCTTATAAGATGGCACCCCTAGAACTAGCCGAACTTAAGAAACAACTCGATGAGTCCTTGCAAAAGGGTCTCATCCGTCCTAGTTCATCTCCATGGGCTTGCCCCGTCCTCTTTGTCAAGAAGAAGGATGGAACGGATCGGATGGTTGTGGATTACCGACCTGTCAATTTGGTCACTACCAAGAACAAGTATCCGCTCCCCAGGATCAACGATCTGTATGATCAGCTCGCTGGATCCTCAATCTTTTCAAAGATGGATTTGAGATTGGGCTACCATCAAATCAAAATCAAGAACGGGAACATTCCTAAAACGTCCTTTGTTACTCGTTATGGCCAATACGAGTACACCGTCATGTCCTTCGGATTAACCAATGCTCCAGCCACTTTCTCTCGGTTAATGAACTCAATCTTCATGGAGTATTTGGATAAATTCGTCGTGGTATACCTCGATGATATACTCATCTACTCGAAGAATGAGGAAGAACATGCGAACATCTAAGGCTAGTATTGATGAAACTTGAGAGCACCGCCTTTATGCCAAATTCTCTAAGTGTGAATTCTGGTTACCGTAAGTGACCTACCTAGGCCATGTAATCTCTGGTAAGGGCATTGCTGTCAATCCCGGCGAGTTCAAGCCGTCCTGATTGGACTCCACCTGAATCGGTCAAGCAAGTTCGGAGTTTCCTCGGTTTAGCGAGCTATTGTCGCCGCCGCCGAGAATTTCTCTAAAGTTGCTAAGCCTCTAACCGAAATCCTCAAGAAAGATAAAAAGTTTGAATGGACGCCACAGTGCGAGTTCAGCTTTCAGGAACTGAAAAGGCGCCTGACATCTGCTCCCGTACTGATTCCACCAGATTTTTCTAAGGACTTTATTATCTACTGCGACGCCTCGCGACAAGGACTAGGTTGCATACTCATGCAAGATCGTCATGTGATTGCCTACGCTTCTCGACAGTTGCGTCCACATGAGGATAACTATCCCACACACGATCTAGAGCTTGCGGCGATGGTTCATGCACTCAAAACCTGGCGACATTACCTTCTTGGTAATCGTTGCGAAATTTACACCGATCACCAAAGTCTGAAATATATCTTCACCCAACCGGATTTGAATCTCAGGCAAAGACGTTGGGTCGAGTTGATTACAGATTACGACTTAGGAATATCTTACACCCCAGGCAAAGCCAATGTCATGGTTGACGCACTAAGTCGCAAATCTTATTGTAACAATCTGATGTTACAACAAAGTCAACCATTTCTCCACGAGGAATTTACGTAAGCTTAATCTTCACATTGTTCCTCAAGGATTCCTTTCCACCACGGTGGCGAAACCTAACCTTACGGATCGAATCATAGCTGCTTTCGGTATGATAGAGGAATATCTCGGATCAAGGAGAACATTGCTAGCGGAGCTGCTAATTGTTTCTCCATAGATGAACGAGGTGTTGTCTTCTTAGAGAACCGCTTGGTAGTTCCCAAGAAACAACAGCTACGACAAAATATCATTAAGGAAGCTCATGACTCTCCTCTCACCATTCATCCCGGTAGTACTAAAATGTATCAAGACCTCGCCAGAGGTTTTGGTGAACTAGGATGAAGAGAGAAATCGCTCAATACATTGCTAATTGCGGCGTCTGTCGTCGAGTTAAAGCAGAGCATCGACGGCTCTTTGGTACCCTTCAACCTTTGGAAATTCACGAATGGAAATGGGATAAAATTGGTATGGATTTCATTACCGGGTTTCCCAGGACCAAGAGAGGGAATAATGCTATCTTCGTTGTCGTCGATCGTCTTTCCAAAGTAGCCCACTTCCTACCCGTTCGTGAGAGTATAACCGCTAGCCAGCTAGCTGATTTGTACATCTCTCGAATAGTGTCTCTTCATGGTGTTCCATTGGAGATTAACTCAGACCGTGGAAGTCTCTTCACCTCTCGATTTTGGGAAAGTTTCCAAAATGCTATGGGAACTTCGTCTATCCTTTAGCACCGCATTCCATCCTCAATCAAGTGGTCAAGTAGAACGAGTCAATCAAATCCTAGAGGATATGCTTCGAGCTTACATCATCTCTTCGGCATGAATTGGGAGAAATGCCTTCCATTCGCCGAGTTCGCTTATAACAATAGTTATCAAGCTAGCTTAGGCAAAGCTCCTTTCGAAGTTCTTTATGGACGGAAATGTCGAACGCCTCTTAACTGGTCAGAAACCGGGGAGAGACAACTCTTTGGCCCGGATATGATCCAGGAAGCAGAAGAGCAGGTTTGCGTTGTTCGTGAGAAATTGAAAACAGCCCAATCTCGTCAAAAGAGCCAATATGACCGCAAGCATAAGCCTATGGCTTATGAAATTGGCGAGAAGGCTTACCTTCGGGTTACTCCTTTGAAGGGAACCCATCGATTCGGTATCAAAGGCAAGTTGTCTCCTCGTTACATTGGATCCTTTCGCATTCTTGCCAAACGAGGGGAAGTTTCCTACCAATTGGAACTACCTCCGCATCTTTCCAGAGTCCATGATGTCTTCCACGTTTCCCAACTCCGGTGTTGCTTCTCGGATCCTATCCGTGGAGTGGACCACGAAACGCTTGATCTTCAAGATAACCTCACCTATCGAGAATATCCTGTTCGTATTCTTGATCAAGCCGAGCGTACCACTCGACGTCAGAATATCAAGTTTCTAAAGGTTCAATGGTCAAACCATTCCGAGCAAGAAGCAACTTGGGAAAGGGAGGATCGTCTTCGACTTGAGTATCCCACCTTTTTCATTAACGGACCCTAAATCTCGGACGAGATTCTTTTGAGTGGGGGTGAGTTGTCACATCCTAGCTAGTCCATGCATTAGTGTGTGCATCATGTTTAAATTTCATTTGAATTTGAAATGGGGAAGGACAGAAACCCCCAGAACCCCTTTTAATCCAACTAGGGTTTACTAAAATTATTTTCAATGAACCTAAAATGCCCTTCAAAAATGCTCATCATCTTTGCCTTGGTTTAGAGCCTCTGCCAAAAGTGGTGCACCATTTTCTAGGACATCCTAAGGTCTTTGAATTAAATCATAGCTATTTGAGTTTGGGCATTTAAAATTATATAAAATATTTCAAATGCCCAAATATTCCCAAACAGAAATGTTTCATGTTGGAAATAATCCAACTATGGACCAGGAGCAGTTTGGTGATTTTTGGAGCCATCTAAGTATTTTTTTAAAACTCCACAAAGTTGCAGAAAAATAGAAAAAGAAAAACAGTTTGAAAATCTTACCTGGCGCCTACTAACTGCCCACTGCTGCCCAGCCCAGCGGCCAAATGGCTGCTTAGCTCGGCCAGCAGGCAGCAGTGCTCGGGCGAGCACCGCATGCACGCCACGCGCCTGGCCGCCGCCTCGCCGCTCCCCTCCTCGAGCGACCGATGCGGTTCGCGCCCACTCTCTCCCCCGAACCCCTCGGACACCTCTCTTCCTCCCCGGCTCCACTCTCTCGCGCTCCCCCGCCATGGCCGACGCCACCGTAGCCACGCCGTCGTCGTAGACGCGCTCCCCGCCGTCCGTGCTCCTCCTCGCCGTGTCTAGGAGCTCCGCCACCCTCCTCTACCCCGAGCTAGCCGAGCGCCGCATGCTCAAGTGACCCGAGTCCACTACACCGACCTCGCCCGAGTCCGCTGCCGCCGGAGATCCCCTTCAACGCCGTCGTCGCTCCGGCCCGTCCCCGACCGCACCGAGTGCTCCTCCGAGTTGCCCGTGAGCCCATCTATCTCCCCTTCCCTTCCTCTCTCACTCTCGAGCAGTGTAGCAACCGAGCGGAGCTCAACCGCACCCGCCGCCGCAGAGCTCGTCGCCGACGTGCTCCCGGTCACCCTCCGGCCACCTCTTGGTGTCCATCGCACTCACGGAGTCACGTAGCATCTAACCATGCACTCCCCGCACCTCACCGACCCCTCTAGCCTCGAGTTCGCCTTCGTCCGAACTCCGGCGGCCGCCTAGGTCGTCGCCGGCGCCGATTCCGGCCGCCCCGACCCCAACCAACTCCACCAAGAGCTGCGGCTCAACCCCAGCTACCCATAGCCACCCTCCACGACCCATTTGGTCGCCGGAATGGCCAAACTCACTTCCGCCACCGCGTGGAGTCACCGGCGGCTAGACGCCGGTGCAGCCGACGTTGACTTTGACCACGGTGGGCCCTGTTTGACTTCGATGAGTCAATGACAGGTGGGGCCCAGCCCTGTTAACTAAATAGGTTTAGTTTTAATTAAACTTTAGGTAAACTAATTACCCTGACACCCTGGACACACAGTCAGGTTTGACTGGACGTCTCCGTTGACCACAGCGTCATTCTGATGCATGGCTGACGCAATAAGTTAATTACTGGATTTATTCTAATATAGGAAATTCCATAATATAGTTCAAACTTCAAAAATTCATAACTTTTAATCTGTAACTCCAAATGCAAAGATCTATATGTGAAAAATGATCAGAAAAATCCATTCTATCCATTGGTACAGGTTTCATGCATGATAAAACAAGTTAACCTTGCTGTTTAAACAGAATAAGATATTACACCTTTAGGGTTATTTTAAATGAGCTAGCATTTGAATCTTTGATTCAAATGAGTTCATCCCTTTTTGTTTCAGCTTGCATTAGGCCAACACACATCCATATTGCCATGTCATAGCATGCATCATATTGTTGCATATTGCCATGTGTGTTTATTTCCGGTGTGCCTTTCGTGATAGGTTCTGCCTCCGAGGATAATCCCGAATATCCGTCTGAAGGGCAGTATCCTACCACCACTCCATCAGGCAAGCAACTCATTGATCATTCCGATACAAACCCATGTTCTCGCTTCTTCTCTCGTTTACTGCATTAAGACAACGCGATCCAAACTGTTGTGTGCTGCGGTAGTTGAACCCACTTCCTTTGCATGACCTGTCATTGCCACAGTAACTAGATGAAACCCACTAGTATGTGTAGGAGTTGATTGAGGCATGTTTGTGATTCCTACCATGCTATGCTTGCTATGCTTAGAGTTGTGTCGGTCCGGCTCATCGGGATGATGAACTGGAGTGAAAGGTTGTGTTGGTTCGAGAGTGAAAGTGTTGAACACGTTTTGGTAAAGGTATCAATGAGAGACCATGTAGGAGTACATGGTGGGTTGTTTCATTGAAGCCGTCCCTAAGAACTGAGATCTGTGTTTGTGATCCATGAAACAGTTACTACCACGCATTTGGATCCTTAATTGACCCTCTCGGCTTCTTAACCACCCTTGTTCTCAGTCCGGAGTTGCAAGTAGTTTACGGTGTTTGTAGTATCTTTGGGGCACGCAACGCTGACCTTAGGGGTGGGTTGTGTTGCGGTAGGCACGTGGCCCGGTGTACCGAAAGTGCCCGTTTGGTATCTCGGGAACCTGCACACTTCGTTCGGGGCTGTATGGGAAACCTCGGCCAGACTCCCTGCGGATGGAACCCGAATAGGCGATAAACCTGGACTAGGGACTTGATTGTTTAGGTAGGTTGTGGCCGACACCCACGTTGGGCTTCCGCTTGAAGGTTGCCGAGTACATGTCGTGTAAACGGCGGTAAGTGGTGAGAGCGTGTGTGAAGAAGTACACCCCTGCAGGGTTTAATATGATCTATTGAATAGCCGTGTCCACGGAGAAGGACTTCTGGGTTGCCTATATCGGTTCATAGACAAGTAAATGGATACTACTAAAAGCCTCAAGATAAGTGTGAGTATCATGGATGGCCCTCTCGTGGGTTGTGAGAGAGGATCCATGGTGGAGTATTGTGATGGTGATTAGTGGACTGGGTAATGCGACAAATGCTTTTCAAGTGGTGTCACGTAGGATAGCTTAGCCAAGAGTCAAAGCTGGCTTGCTGCAAATAACTCCACCACCTTCTTGAGAATGTGCATGTATGATAGGGTTCTGTGGTAAGACTTGCTGAGTACCCCCCGTACTCATGTTTGCTTAATTAATGTTTTTCAGAGGACAACACTGCCCCCTCCGATGGGTTTTATGTAGACCTTGACATCGACGAGTGAACTATCCACCCAGGTGGTGATCCAAGGCTTGTGAAGGGCCACTGTAGATAGAAGGGCTTCGACAAGCTTTCTTTCTTTCTAGAGTCTGTACTCAGACTAGTTTGCTTCCGCATGTGCTTGTATGTTTGTATGACTTGAGTGTTGGGTCTTGTGACCCCTACCTGTATGGATATGTTATGTATGGCTCCTCGGAGCCTCTTAAATAAAGTACTTTGAGTTGTAGAGTTTTGTTGTGATGCCTTGTTGTATTTACTCATATCAGGCATATTGCGTGTATGATTGAAATGCTTGGTATGAGTGGGATCCAACAAACTGGTTGTTTATCCTTGGCAGCCTCTCATATGGGGAAATGTAGTCTCGTGCTTCTGAGCGATAGTAGTCCGCTTCTGACCCGGTTCACCGGAGTCCTGCTAGCCCAGCACTACTGCTTGGACACCTGACTGGCCGGCATGTGTTTCACTTTGTTCCTATTTCTGTCCCTTCGGGGAAATGTCACGCGGTGATATTCGGTGTCCTGCCTAGCCTGCTACAGCTCGGGATACCGGAGTCCTCATAGCCCGATGCTCTGACCCGAATTCATACGTTGATGACCGACATGCTCAATGTGATTCATGTATGCCTGTCCCCATAGGTTAGCGCCGCTTTGGGTTCACGACTAGCCATGTCGGTCCGGGTTCTTTGTCATGTGGATGCTAGCGACACTATCATATACGTGAGCCAAAAGACGCAAACGGTCCCGGGCCATGGTAAGGCGACACCCGTGGGAATACCGTGCGTGAGGCCGCAAAGTGATATGAGGTGTTTCCGGCTAGGTCGATGTGACTTGGAATCGGGGTCCTGACATATCCGGTGCCCTTTATCGATCAGCTGAAGCAGCTAGTCGAACTACACCAGGCGGCCGAACTAGCCATGAAGGACTTGGTTGTCCGGTGGCATGAGCCAATTTCGGCGATTACCGGGCTCGTGAAGTGGATTGTGGGCGCTGTCCTCGACTTGATGCTGTTAGCGATCGTTACGCATAGAGGGTGCGCGTATGGCGTTTGCTCGTGCAAAAGTGCATTGGGGGAAGCTTGACGCGGAGAAGCTGATGATTGAGGGGCCGCCAGAGGGTAAAGAGCACCGCAAGCCCGAACTGTACTATGAAGGTGTACTGAAGGGAGCTCGCCTTGCAGCAGATAAATGTACCAAAGACATTATATTTCCCTGAGGGCATTCGTGCCACTTTTTGTAATATGGGATTATGGCATTTATATATTGCCTGTTTTGTTTGAACATATGTTCTTCCTGTGCGGCTGTTTATCGTATGTAAATCCTGAGAGTTGGCTGATACGTCCCCAACGTATCTATAATTTTTGATTGCTCCATCCTACTTTATCTATTGTTTTGGACTATATTGGGCTTTATTTTCCACTTTTATATTACTTTTGGGACTAACCTACTAACGGGAGGCCGAGCCCAGAATTGCTGTTTTTTTGCCTATTTAAGTGTTTCGAAGAAACGAAATATCAAACGGAGTCCAAACGGAATGAAACCTTCGGGAACGTGATCTTCTCACCGAACGTGATCCAGTAGACTTGGACCCTACTCCAAGAAGTGCCAGAGGCGGTCACGAGGGTGGGCCACCCTGGGCGCGCCCCCTGCCTCGTGGGCCCCCTGACGCTCCACCGACATACTCCTTCCTCCTATATATACCTACGTACCCCCAATAGATCATATATGGAGCCAAAAACCTAATTCCACTGCCGTACCTTGCTGTATCCACGAGATCCCATCTTGGGGCCTGTTCCGGAGCTCCGCCGGAGGGGGCATCCACCACGGAGAGCTTCTACATCAACACCATAGCCCCTCCGATGAAGAGTGAGTAGTTTACTTCAGACCTTCGGGTCCATAGTTAGTAGTTAGATGGCTTCTTCTCTCTTTTTGGATCTCAATACAATGTTCTCCCCCTCTCTCGTGGAGATCTATTCGATGTAATCTTCTTTTTGCTGTGTGTTTGTTGAGACCGATGAATTGTGGGTTTATGATCCAGCTTATCTATGAATAATATTTGAATCTTCTCTGAATTCTTTTATGTATGATTGAGTTATCTTTGCAAGTCTGTTCGAATTATCCGTTTGGTTTGGCCAACTAGATTGGTAGTTCTTGCAATGGGAGAACTGCATGGCTTTGGGTTCAATCTTGCGGTGTACTTACCCAGTGACAGAAAGGGTTGCAAGGCACGTGTTGTATTGTTTCCATCGAGGATAACAAGATAGGGTATTTATCATATTGCATGAATTTATTCCTCTACATCATGTCATCTTGCTTAAGGCGTTACTCTGTTTTTAACTTAATACTCTAGATGCATGCTGGATAGCGGTCGATGAGTGGAGTAATAGTAGTAGATGTAGAATCTTTTCGATCTACTTGCCTCGGACGTGATGCCTATATACATGATCATACCTAGATAACCTCATAACTATGCTCAATTTTGTCAATTGCTCAACAGTAATTTGTTCACCCACCGTAGAATACTTATGCTCTTGAGAGAAGCCACTAGTGAAACCTATGGCCCCCGGGTCTATTCTCATCATATCAATCTCCATCACTTTATTTACTTGATTTGTTTTTACTTTGCTTTTACTTTTTACTTTGCATCTTTATACCAAAAATATTATCTCTATCAGATCTCACTCTCGTAAGTGACCATGAAGGGATTGACAACCCCTAATCGCATTGGTTGCGAGTAGCTATCGTTTTGTGCAGGTATGAGGGACTTGCGCGTGACCTCCTACTGGATTGATACCTTGGTTCTCAAAAACTGAGGGAAATACTTACGCTACTGTGCTGCATCATCCTCTCCTCTTCGGGGAAAACCAACGCAAGCTCGAGACGTAGTATTGGCCAGTCGTCGGCTTCTGCCCCCACGTAAAAAAAGAATATGGGGGTGTTCGGGATATATCTAAACGCTCTTAATCCCATAGTTGGGTCCTTTTATGGAGGCGTTTCTCACCACAAACCAGGCAATCGGACTATAAGGCTTTATTACTCTCACTTAGCCATAGGAATTCGAGTATGGTCGGCGCAGCCCCTAGTGTTTGGAAGGCCGAACTAGGGGCTCTATTGGCGCCTGATCAGAAGACCGGTCCATCGCACTCTGCATTTATAATGGTGTTGTGCGGAATAAATCTTTAAGGATTTTACAACTTCTCGAACTGCTGACCAGCTCTCGCTATATCATGACAGTCGGTTTTCGGCTTTCTTTTTTGAGGTGCTCGTCCGGCAGATTCGGGACACAATCGCAGTAGTTCTCCCTGCGCTACCTTAGTCGATATAATGGAACATAAGGTACCAAAACAAGGGAGCCGGGCAAACCCAACCAATGACCCAAGACATGATTTGGAGCTAATGAATATAGTGCTATAAGTTCGGGGTGCCGAGCGACCGAGAAGGTGGTCGGACTTTATTGCCGTACTGTGAAGCCCCTGGCATAATTGGGCGTAACACGAGGTGTCAATGAAAAGCGACGGCAGGTAAGTATTTTTTAAGTCTACGCATTGTAGTAAAATGATATGTCTATGCATATGAGTACGATGTATGATTATGAAAGGAGGTGTTTTTTGGCGGAACCTGTGATGGCCGGACTGGAGGGAGTTGTGAGTGGATCAAGAGTGAATCTGGACTGCCTTCTTTTAGGGGGGCTCCTTGTGTGTCCTGGCCGATTCCACGTCACCAATCATGTTCTGCGTCAAAGTTAGTTTGTAAGGCAAATACTCGGAGGTAGCCGAGCGTCCTCTTGTGGTTGGTCCGAGGGCTCCTGATCGGACCCTGGTAAACCCAGCCGTTATACAGTTGGGTAGCGCGGACTCCTCAGTTGGTGTCCGGATAGTTAGCTGTCATATCAAAATTTTGATAGGCATGCGCAACTCGCTACTCCGGCAGCTGTATGATTTCCGCCTTGAGGGCGGGGTTCGGTCTTGCCCATAGGTGTGATTGCATCACATGGTTTGGCCTGAGTGATTTACCACGTGGAATCTAGTCAACGTGGTTCGTCCCTTTAGCATATGGTAAATTACCGCATAGTGGGAAGGTGCCGAAGATTTATTCTTTGGCATAGTATTTTTTGGTGATCCGAAGACGACCGTTTAGAGTGATGGGCCAGAAAAACTTGGCCCTTGCCCCTAGCATATTTTATGAGATGTTGTTTGTGATTTCACACCTGCGGGGATTTTATGTGTTATGGAGCCCCTGCTTTGCTATGTCTAGAGGTACTGTAATTGAGTTGTTGTAGTTAATGCGGTCGGGGGCGATCAGCCGTACTTTTATGCTATGGGGTGAGGGCTCTTGACCAGACGCCTCCCTTCATTGTTTTCGGCATGCGACCAGCCGCTTTGTTTTGAGGATCCGGCATTCTCTATTGGTATGCTTTGCCGTCCTTCTAGGAGTACCATGAATTTCACATGGTTGATCGAGTGTGTTGCTCGGGCCGGATAGGTCTGAGCTGTTCTTTGTCCGCTGACCGGACTGGGAGTTGCTGGAATTAGCACCAGCCTTCCTGACTTGAGGCTTATGACCATTGCACCGAGGCTTGAGGATGCTTCTTCTTGTGTCCTTGTATTGTTTTGGACCGTAGTGGTGTGTTGGCGTTGGGGCATGTGCCTTGGGTTCTCCTTCTTAGGTTGGGGTGGCCGGTTGCGCCCTTTGTGCCCTTTGTCGGGGCGGTCGGGTTCGTATCTTTCGGTGGCCAGGACCTTGGTCCATCTGTCCACCAGCAAATCTTGGTCAGCTTTAAGCTGTTGTTGCTTCCTTTGCAGGCTCTTTGCCATGGCCATGAGCCGTCGCTCGAAGCGAGCTTGTTCCACTGGATCTTCAGGCACACCGAATTCTTCATTGCCGAGGCTTGCCTCGTCCTCGGAGGGGGCGTATAGTTTTTCCTCTCCAAGTATCCCACAGTGGCCAGTCCAGCCTTCTCAAAGGCAAGCCGACTAGGGTTATATTCATCTTCGGTGCCATCCGGATTGTTTTCGTCTTCTGGGCCTGTATTCCTATGGCGGCGCTTGGAGCGGCGCCGACGACGCCCATGCCTTGTTTTTCTCCCTAAGGGATTATCCTCCACTGCCTCATTGCCATTGGTTTCCTTCGGAGTGTCCGCCATATATATATATATATCATAGGGATAGGCGGCTGTCCATCGTCCAGTGAGCGGTGCTTCATGTTCTTCTCCTGCATCGTCGTCTATCTCGTTGATGTCTTCGGAGTTGAAGTCCAGTATGCCGGTTAAATCATCGACTGTGGCAATGAATTGGGTGGTGGGTGGGTAACGAATTCCTTCGTCGCCTGCTTCCCATTCGAGCCAGACATAGTTCGGCCAAGAGCCTCCTGACAAAGAGAGATACTTTAATGAGTCCAGCATGTCGCCGAAGGGCGAGTGCAGGAAGATATCCACAGCGGTGAACTCCATTACCGGAGCCCAACCTGGCTCGACTGGATCGGGAGTGCGCGGATCGGAACCAACATCCGGATACGAATCCGGGGGTCCGGATTCACAGGCCACCACAGAGGTAAGGCCCGTGTTCGGCTCCACCGCCGATAAGTGCGCGACCTGCGGGGCGGGGTCCAGCCCCCCGTCCTTGGGCCATGCAGCCTGCTCCGGATTTAGGTCCGAGGCTACTGCGGGGGTGATACCCCGAGCTTTGTCTGACAGCAGGTCTAAGCCGTGCTCGTTGTGACTGTCCGGTGCTCCTGGCATAGGCCCGAGTCCGTTGAAGATCCAGTCTCCGCGGATGTCCGTCGTGCAGTTCAGGTTTCCGACCCTGATCTGGTGGCTAGGGGCGTGGCTATCAATCTGCTCCAGATGGCCAAGCGAATTGGCCCGCAGGGTAAAGCCGCCGGACACGAAGATCTGTCCGGGGAGAAAGGTCTCATCCGGGACCGTGTTGTTGACGATGGTTGAAAGAGCCATCAAGCCCCGCAGCGACGACACAGAGGAACTCTCACTGAAAGCACCAATGTCGGTGTCAAAGCCGGCGATCGGGTAGGGGGTCCCGATCTGTGCGTCTAGGCTGATGGTAACAGGAAGCAAGGGACACAGATGTTTACCCAGGTTTGGGCCCTCTCGATGGAGGTAAAACCCTACTTCCTGCTTGATTAATATTGAAGATATGGATAGTACAAGAGTAGATCTACCACAAGATCGTAGAGGCTAAAACCTAGAAGCTAGCCTATGATGGTATGATTGTAATTGTGATCGGCCTTCTAAGGACCAACCTCTCTGGTTTATATAGACACTGAGAGGGCTAGGGTTTACATGGAGTCGGTTACAAGGAAGGAAATATAATATCCGGATCGCCAAGCTTGCCTTCCACTCCAAGGAAAGTCGCATCCGGACACGGGTCGAAGTCTTGAGTCTTGTATCTTCATGCTTCAATAGTCCGGACGATGTATATAGTCCGGCTGTCCGGATACCCCCAAATCCAGGACTCCCTCAACCATCAGCGAGTTGCTAGAACTTCGTGATGAACTATAGTATGCAAGGGATGACGAAAACGATTCCCGAGCTCTTCGTGATGTTGAAATCAATGAAGGTGGAAATCAAGAAAGAGCATCAAGTGTTGATGATTGACAAGACCACTAGTTTCAAGAAAAGGGCAAAGGAAAAGAAAGGGAACTTCAAGAAGAATGACAAGCAAGTTGTCACTCCCACGAAGAAGCCCAAAGCAGGACCAATGCCTGAAACTGAGTGCTTACACTGCAAAGGAAATGGTCACTGGAAGCGGAAATGACCTGAATATTTGGTGGATAAGAAGGATGGCAAAGTGAACAAGGGTATATTACATGTTATTGATGTGTACCTTACTAGTGTTTATAGTAGCCCCTGAGTATTTTATACTTGTTTGGTTGCTAAAAATTAATAACTCGAAACAGGAGTTACAGAATAAACATAGACTAGTTGAGGGTGAAGTGAAGATGTGTGTTGGAAGTGGTTCCAAGATTGATATGATCGTCATCGCACACTCCCTATATTTTCGAGATTGGTGTTAAACCTAAATAAATGTTATTTGGCGTTTGCGTTGAGCATGAATATGATTTGATCATATTTATTGCAATACAGTTATTCATTTAAAGTCAGAGAATAATTGTTGTTCTGTTTACATGAATAAAACCTTCAATGGTCATACACCCAATGAAAATAGTTTGTTGGATCTCGATCGTAGTGATACACATATTCATAATATTGATGCCAAAAGATGCAAAGTTGATAATGATAGTGCAACATATTTGTGGCACTGCCATTTGGGTCATATCGGTGTAAAGCGCATGAAGAAACTCCATAAAAATGGACTTTTGGAATCACTTGATTATGAACATTTGATGCTTGCGAACCGTGCCTTATGGGCAAGATGACTAAAACACCGTTCTCTTGAACAATGGAACGAGCTACTGACTTATTGGAAATAATACATACCGATGTATGCGATCCAATGAGTGTTGATGCTCGTGGCAAGTATCATTATTTTCTGACCTTCACAGATGATTTGAGCAGATATGGGTATATCTACTTAATGAAACACAAGTCTGAAACATTTGAAAAGTTCAAAGAATTTCAGAGTGAAGTGGAGAATCATCGTAACAAGAAAATAAAGTTTCTACGATCTGATCGTGGAGGAGAATATTTGAGTCACGAGTTTGGCCTTCATATGAAACAACGTGGAACACCATAGCGTAATGGTGTGTCCGAACGTCATAACCGCACTTTATTGGATATGGTGCGATCTATGATGTATCTTACCGATTTACCACTATCATTTTGGGGTTATGCATTAGAGACAGCTGCATTCACTTTAAATAGGGCACCATCAAAATCCGTTGAGACGACGCCTTATGAACTGTGGTTTGGCAAGAAACCAAAGTTGTCGTTTCTTAAAGTTTGGGACTGCAATGCTTATGTGAAAATTTTTGAACCTGATAAGCTCAAACCCAAATCGGAGAAGTGCGTCTTCATAGAATACCCAAAGGAAACTATTGGGTACACCTTCTATCACAGATCCGAAAGAAAGATATTCGTTGCTAAGATGGATCCTTTCTAGAGAAGGAGTTTCTGTCGAAAGAAGTGAGTGGGAGGAAAGTAGAGCTTGATAAGGTAATTGTACCTTCTCCCCAATTGGAAAGTAGTTCATCACAAAAATCAGTTCTAGTGATTCCTACACAAATTAGTGACGAAGCTAATGATGATGATCATGAAGCTTCAGATCAAGTTACTACCGAACCTCGTAGGTCAACCAGAGTAAGATCCGCACCAGAGTGGTACGGTAATCCTATTCTGGAGGTCATGTTATTTGACCATGGCAAACCTACGGACTATGACGAAGCGATGATGAGCCTAGATTCCACGAAATGGCTTAAGGCTATGAAATCTGAGATTGGATCCATGTATGAGAACAAAGTATGGACTTTGGTTGACTTGCCCGATGATCGGCAAGCCATAGAAAATAAATGGATCTTCAAGAGGAAGACGGAATGACGATAGTTGTGTTACTATCTACAAAGCTAGACTTGTTGCGAAAGGTTTTTGAAAAGTTCAAGGGGTTGACTATGATGAGACTTTCTCACACGTAGCGATGCTTAAGTCTGTCCGAATCATGTTAGCAATTGCCACATTTTTTGAAATCTGGCAAATGGATGTCAAACTGCATTCCTGAATGGATTTCTGGATGAAGAGTTGTATATGATGCAACCAAAAAGGTTTTGTCGATCCGAAAGGTGCTAACAAAGTGTGCAAGCTCCAACGATCCATCTATGGACTGGTGCAAGCATCTCGGAGTTGAAATATACGCTTTGATGAGTTGATCAAAGCAAATAGTTTTATACAGACTTGCGGTGAAGCCTGTATTTATAGGAAAGTGAGTGAGAGCACTACAGCCTTTCTGATAAGTATATGTGAATGACATATTGTTGATCAGAAATAATGTAGAATTTTCTGGAAAGCATAAAGGAGTGTTTGAAAGGAGTCATTCAAAAGAAAGACCTCCAAAAGAGTACAAGACACTTGATAAGATTTTTCAAAGAGTACATACCTTGGTAAGATTTTGAAGTAGTTCAAAATGGAACAGTCAAAGAAGGAGTTCTTGCCTGTGTTGCAAGGTGTGAAGTTGAGTAAGAATCAAAACCCAACCATGGGAGAAAATAAAAAGAGAATGAAAAGTCATTCCCTATGCCTCAGTCATAGGTTCTATAAAGTATGATATGTTGTGCACCAGACCTATTGTATACCTTGTTCTGAGTTTGGCAAGGGAGTACAATTTTTATCTAGGAGTAGATCACTGGACAACGGTCAAGAATATCCTTAGTGAGGTCTAAGAAATATTTCTCGATTATGGAGGTGATAAAAGAGCTCGTCGTAAAGAGTTACATCGATGCAAGATTTTACACCAATCCAGATGACTCTAAGTCTCAATCTAGATACATATTGAAAGTAGGAGCAATTAGCAACAGTAGCTCCGTGCAGAGCATTGTAGACATAGAATATTTGCAAAATACATACGACTCTGAATGTGACAAACCTGTTGACTAAACTTCTCTCACGAGCAAAACATGATCATACATTAGTACTCTTTGGTTGTTAATCACATAGCGATGTGAACTAGATTATTGACTCTAGTAAACCCTTTGGGGGTTGATCGCATGACGATGTGAACTATGGGTATTAATCACATACAGATGTGAATATTGGTGTTAAATCACATGGCGATGTGAACTAGATTATTGACTCTAGTGCAAGTGGGAGACTGAAGGAAATATTCCCTAGAGGCAATAATAAAGTTATTATTTATTTCCTTATTTCATGATAAATGTTTATTATTCATGCTAGAATTGTATTAACCGGAAACATAATACATGTGTGAATACATAGACAAACAGAGTGTCACTAGTATGCCTCTACTTGACTAGCTTGTTGAATCAAAGATGGTTAAGTTTCCTAGCCATAGACATGAGTTGTCATTTGATTAACGAGATCACATCATTAGGAGAATGATGTCATTGACTTGACCAATTCTGTTAGCTTAGCACCCGATCATTTAGTATGTTGCTATTGCTTTCTTCGTGACTTATACATGTTCCTATGACTATGAGATTATCCAACTCCCGTTTACCGGAGGAACACTTTGTGTGCTACCAAACGTCACAACGAATCGGGTGATTATAAAGGTGCTCTACAGGTGTCTCCGAAGGTACATGTTGGGTTGGCGTATTTCGAGATTAGGATTTGTCACTCCGATTGAGGAGAGGTATGTCTGGGCCCTCTCGGTAATACACATCACTTAAGCCTTGCAAGCATTGCAACTAATGAGTTAGTTGCGAGATGATGTATTACGGAACGAGTAAAGAGACTTGCCGGTAACGAGATTGAACTAGGTATTGAGATACCGACAATCGAATCTCGGGCAAGTAACATACTGTCGGTGTACTAGAGTAGGGGTACCCTAGTATCCCGAACTCGTGCACAGACAAATGACACTTCCAGCGGCAAGGCTTGCTCGATGATCACCAAGATTCTTCGTGACTCCTTTGGAGCCATTCAAGAACAAAGTGCTTCTAGTCAAAGAGACGAGACCCGGTAAGAGGAGCTTGCCGGAAGGCCACCCTAGGCACGCAGAAGGCCCGGCAAGAGGAGCTTGCCGGGAAGGCCACTCGAGGCACGAAGGAAACAAGGCCCGGCAAGAGGAGCTTGCGGGAAGGCAGTGAGCGCCAAGCTCCCAAAGCGCGACAAGGGTTCTGCTGGCAGGCGCTTGCCGCGGCAGGCAACCTCTCTTCATCTCCGCTCCAGCTCATCCGCCAACGTGTCGCCGCAGGGCTTTCCCAGGAACGCGTGTCGATGGGCTGTGCAGCCAGCGGGGAGCAGCGATGAGCGGCGCTGACAAGCTACCATCGTGGCAAACGGTGGCGCCCGTGACGGCCACCTTTTGCACTGTTTGGGAGACTTAGACGGGCATTTATGGCCCTTGTCCCCTGCCGTCAGAGTTAGGTATAGATCGTACCTTTGTCTGAGGCGGTGTACCAACCTCCGTTTTTACTATCTTACCCTTGTCTACTTGCCACCTGTGGTGACCCCTTTGTGCCTATAAAAGGAGGCCCAAGTGCAACATAGAAAGGGTTCGGTTCGGCTCCGGCCTAGTTCATTCGACTCATACAAGGCCACACTCGGGCTAGGTTTTGTAGCTCCCATTGCTCCCTAGCAAGAACACAAATAATCAGACAAGCAGCAGTAGGAGTGTTATCTCTCCGGAGAGCTCCGAAGCTGGGTAAATCTGCTCGTGTGCATCGCCTCGATCTGCTCTTCGTGCATTCTCCGCCCCCCCACCGAACCACAAGGGACCCCGTCCCATAGGTGTCCGTGGGTCATGATCTGATGGAAGATCGAGGTGACAAATGGAACAACGTATGTTGTTATGCGGTCTGACCGATAAAGATCTTCGTAGAATATGTGGGAGCCAATATGAGAATCCAGGTTCCGCTATTGGTTATTGATCGGAGACATGTCTCGGTTATGTCTACACAGTTCTCGAACCTGTAGGGTCCGCACGCTTAACGTTTCGATGACAGTTTCATTATGAGTTTATATGTTTTGATGTACCGAAGGTTGTTCGGAGTACCGGATGTGAGCACGGACATGACGAGGAGTCTCGAAATGGTCGAGACATGAAGATTGATATATTGGAAGCCTATGTTTGGATCGGAAGTGTTCAGGGTGAAATCGGGATTTTACCGGAGTACCGGGATGTTACCGGAACCCCCCGGCAACTTAATGGGCCTAGGTGGAAGAGAGGAGAGGCGGATAGGGCTGGGCCGCGCGCCCCTCCCCCCCTGTCCGAATAGGACAAGGAGAGGGGGGCGGCGCCCCCCTTCCTTCTTCTCCTCCACTCTTTCCCCCTCCCAAGTCCTAATCCAACTAGGAAGGGGGGGGGGAGTCCTACTCCCGGTGGGAGTAGGACTCCTCCCGGCGCGCCCTCTCCCTGGCCGGCCGCACCCCCCTTGCTCCTTTATATACGGGGGCAGGGGGCACCCTAGAGACTCAACAATTGATCGTTCGACCTCTTAGTCGTGTGCGGTGCCCCCTCCACCATAATTCACCTCGATAATATCGTAGCGGTGCTTAGGCGAAGCCCTGCGTCGATAGAACATCATCATCGTCACCACGCCATCGTGCTGATGAAACTCTCCCTCAACACTCGGCTGGATCGGAGTTCGAGGGACGTCATCGGGCTGAACGTGTGCTGAACTCGGAGGTGCCGTACGTTTGGTACTTCATCGGTCGGATCGTGAAGACGCACGACTACATCAACCGCGTTGTGCTAACGCTTCTGCTTTCGGTCTATGAGGGTACGTGGACAACACTCTCCCCTCTCGTTTCTATGCATCACCATGATTTTGCATGTGCGTAGGAAATTTTTTGAAATTACTACGTTCCCCAACAGGATGCACACCCACTTAGTTTCTTTTGTTGATCATACATTTATAGCTCTAGTGCATCCGTTGCATGGCAATCCCTACTCCTCATGTTGACATCAATTGATGGGCATCTTCATAGCCGATTGATTATCCTCATCAATGTGAGACTTTCTCCTTTTTTATCTTCTCCACACAACCTCCATCATCATATTCTATTCCACACATAGTGCTATATCCATGGCTCACGCTCATGTATTGCGTGAAAGTTGAAAAAAGTTTGAGATTACTAAAGTACAAAACAATTGCTTGGCTTTTCATCGGGGGTGTGCAAGATGAGAGCATTTTTATGTGACGAAAATGAAGCATAGCCTAACTATATGATTTTGTAGGGATGAACTTTCTTTAGCCATGTTATTTTGAGAAGACATGATTGCTTTGATTAGTATGCTTGAAGTATTACTATTTCTTATGTCAATATGAACTTTTATTTTTGAATCATTTGGATCTGAACATTCATGCCACAATAAAGAAAATTACATTGAGAATTATGCTAGGTAGCATTCCACATCAAAAATTCTGTTTTTGTCATTTACCTACTCGAGGACGAGCAGCAATTAAGCTTGGGGATGCTTGATACGTCTCCAACGTATATATAATTTTTGATTGTTCCATGCTATTATATTACCCGTTTGGATGTTTATGGGCTTTACTTTACACTTTTATATCATTTTTGGGATTAACCTACTAACTGGAGGCCCGGCCCAAATTGCTGTTTTTTTTTGCCTATTTAAGTGTTTCGAAGAAAAGGAATATCAAACGGAGTCCAAACGGAATGAAACCTTCGGGAGCGATCTTTTTGGAAAAAAACGTGATCCAGGGGACTTGGAGTGGACGTCAAGCAACAGAGGAGGCGGACACGAGGGTTCCCGGCGCGCCCCCCACCCTTGTGGGCCCCTCGAGCGTCCACCGACCTACTTCTTCCTCCTATATATATACCCACGTACCCTGAAACCATCAAGGAGCACCACGAAAACCTATTTGCACTGCCACAACCTTCTGTATCCGCGAGACCCCATCTTGGAGCCTTCGCCGGCGCTCCGTCGGAGGGGGAATCGACCATGGAGGGCCTCTACATCATCTCCAAGGCCCTTCCGATGAGTTGTGATTAGTTTACCACAGACCTTCGGGTCCATAGTTATTAGCTAGATGGCTTCTTCTCTCTCTTTGAATCTCAATACAAAGTTCCCCTTGATCTTCTTGGAGATCTATTCGATGTAACTCTTTTTGCGGTGTGTTTGTCGAGATCCGATGAATTGTGGGTTGATGATCAAGTTTATCTATGAGAAATATTTGAATCTCTTCTGAATTATTTTATGTGTGATTAAGTTATCTTTGCAATCTCTTCGAATTATCAGTTTGGTTTGGCCTACTAGAATGATCTTTCTTGCAATGGGAGAAGTGCTTAGCTTTGGGTTCAATCTTGCGGTTTCCTTTCCCAGTGACAGCAGGGGCAGCAAGGCACGTATTGTATTGTTGCCATCGAGGATAAAAAGATGGGGTTTATATCATATTGCATGAGTTTGTCCCTTTACATCATGTCATCTTTCTTAATGCGTTACTCTGTTCTTTATGAACTTAATACTCTAGATGCATGCTGGATAGCAGTCGATGTGTGGAGTAATAGTAGTAGATGCAGGCAGGAGTCGGTCTACTTGTCACATACGTGATGCCTATATACATGATCATGCCTAGATAATCTCATAATTATTCACTTTTCTATCAATTGCTCGACTTTTCACCAACCGTAATACTTATGCTATCTTGAGAGAAGCCACTAGTGAAACCTACGGCCCCCGGGTCTATCTTTTATCATATAAGTTTACAATCTACTTTTATTTGCATCTTTACTTTTCCAATCTATATCATAAAAAATACCAAAAACATTTATCTTATCTTATTATGTCTATCAGATCTCACTTTTGTAGGTGGCCATGAAGGGATTGGCAACCCCTTTATTGCGTTGGTTGCGAGGTTATTGTTTGTTTTTGTAGGTGCGTGGGACTTCTGAGGAGCCTCCTACTCGATTGATACCTTGGTTCTCAAAAACTGAGGGAAATACTTACGCTACTTTGCTACATCACCCTTTCCTCTTCAAGGAAAACCAACGCAAGCTCAAGATATAGCAATGAGAATGCAGGCGGGATGACGTGAGCAAGGTAGTATTTATTGGCGGCCGGAATCTAGATCGACGGGAATAGTACACACGCCGGTCACCGAAATTTACGAGTACTGTAGTTTGAATTACACACGATTCTCGCAGCAAATCCGTGCATGGACTTAATAGCTGATGGTTTCCAATACAGAACCGTGTCTGATTAATAACCCCCGCCACTCACCTTCCAAACCTCGAGGCACGAAATAGAGTGCCAATCATGTCGGGGCTAGTTGTCTTGCCAGATCTTTATGTTTTGTTTTTTGAACACCGGATATTTACATCATCTGTTGATTTTTTAACTCACACACAAGTACACAAAAATATGATTTTTCAAACCGTTATGGTTAGTCGTTGCATGTAGATGTAGTCCAAATTTGAATTACGGTCATTAAATGGCTAGAAATTCACTTAAATGTCTCTAAAAGGTCAAATGACCCCTAGAATTTTCCAAATTTTCACATGACAGTTGTATTAGTGCATGTTAAATGTAGAAAAAATTTGAAGGCCATAAGAGGAACCTATCTCATGTTCGTCATCAAACATACATTGTTCTCTCTCGGAACCACGAGCCTTTAAGTGAGTTGCTCCGGTTTGTGAGGGTCCGTTGATAACCCACAAGTATAGGGGATCGCAACAGTTTTCGAGGGTAGAGTATTCAACCCAAATTTATAGATTAGAGACAAGGGGAGCCAAAGAATATTTGAAGGTATTAGCAGCTGAGTTGTCAATTCAACCGCACCTAGAGATTAATTATCTGCATCAAAGTGATTAGCAGCGTAGTAGTATGACAGTTTTGACGATGGCAATAGTAGTAACGGTAATAGTAACAGTGATATCAGTGATATTGTAGCAGTAACGATAGCAGTAGAAACAGTAGTAACTTAGCAAAAACAATATATGATAAATTCGTAGGCATTGGATCGGTGACTCGTTGGATGATATTCATCATGAGACAGTTATAACCTAGGGCGATACGGCACTAGCTCCAGTTCATAAATATAATGTAGGCATGTATTCCGTAAATAGTCATACGTGCTTATGGAAAGAACTTGCATGACATCTTTTGTCCTACCCTCCCGTGGCAGCGGGGTCCTATTAGAAACTAAGGAATATTAAGGCCTCCTTTTAATAGAGAACCGGAACAAAGCATTAACACACGGTGAATACATGAACTCCTCAAACTACGATCATCACCGGGAGTGGTCCCGACTATTGTCACTCCGGGGTTGCCGGATCATAACACATAGTAGGTGACTATAACTTGCAAGATCAGATCTAGAACATGGATACAATGGTGATAACATAAACGGTTCAGATCTGAAATCATGGCACCGGGGCCCAAAGTGACAAGCAATAAGCATGGCAAATTCATAGCAACATCAATCTCAGAACATAGTGGATACTAGGGATCAAGCCCTCACAAAACTAACTCGATTACATGATGAATCTCATCCAACTCCTCACTGACCAGTGAGCCTAAGAAGGAATTACTCACTCCCGGGCGGGAGCATCATTGAATTGGCGATGGAGATGTGTTGGTGATGACGAAGATCGAAGATCCCCCTCTCCGGAGCCCCAAACGGACTCCAGATCTGCCCTCCCTAGGAAGAACAGGGCTTGGCGGCGGCTCTGTGGCACCCCGATCCGCATGGAGCAGGGGGCCTTCACACGTCAGCGCAGGATAACACCTGACGCACGACAGGTCCATGATAAAGCATTCCAGGTACAGGAATATTCATCAAATACATGTGTATATGATTACATCAGTGATGAATATATTCTTCTGGCATAGCCCTAAGGCTATTTACATGACAGTGTAAGTATATTTAAATGGCGGCGGAAGTCTTGGCAGCATATCACTCTGGCTGGGCTCCACAACTCACTGGACTGGCAAGATTACAGCCTAGCACGACGGATCAAGCGAACAATTCGGGTACGACCTACAAACCTAGCATGACACGCCAGGTCAGTACATTGAATGTACTTGCAAGACAACAAAATACATAGCATCCAAACAAACAAATGACAAAGCAAGAACCAAGCGTCTGCAACAACCTATCTCATATCAGAAACTAGGCATGGCATGATATCAACCAAAGACATAAATCAAACTAACATCATGGAATCTACTAGCATGGCAACAACATGGTATTTGAAATTTACTTCTAACATGGCAACGGCAAAACCCGGCATAGCATAGCATGACATAGTCTAAGCATGGAACAAGTTCAACCAAAACATGGCATAAACTCAATCCAAGCATAGCATGGCATCCTGAAACTACTGAAAATAAGCTACCAAGATGCAGACATAACATGCTAGCTTCATGTAATCATCTCATGTTCTCCCATGGTTCTTTAAATGCAAATAAAAATTTACTACTGATGCAATGCAACTAAACTTGTGCACCGAGTCCCTCGGACTCTCTTACCAACGGATTGCCTCGCAACCGAACGGTGATCACTCAGGATCACAAACGGAACCATACTTGGTTCAACGGGTTACCATAACCCAACGATGATATTTCCGGCGATCACAACCACGACCAACACTTGGTCTCCAATACTCACCGAGACCTCGTCTCGTGATCATATCCAAACATCGCCGTGACTTCTCACGACTATCGCATAGTCCAAGTCACCACATTCTTGTTACCACATTAATCAGCTTAATTATTTCAGGTTTATCCTCCATTTCTACCAAGACCTAATAGTGTGACCTACTACTGTCGGCGTCCTGGGAACGGGGGTCCCCAGACTTGCCTGCCTGTGGCCTGCGGCGTGGCTCAAGTGCAGGCCCACTGCGGCCCATCTTCATCAATGTAAACTCAAGACCCTCGCGAGGGGCCAAGCTACATGGGGCGGACGACGCAAGGCTTCCTCGGGAGCGGCCTCACCAGGCAGGCCCGCGAGGAGGCGGAGAGATCAAGGAAAGGGTACCTCGCGAGGTGCCCGTGACGCAAGCCATGACGATCGAGACCAGGCGGGCGCCGGCCTGTGCAGTGTCCTTGTTTCCTCTTTGGTGCAAAGGGGTCAAGCACAGGCGCAGAGTACCGAGGCATCAAGCAAAGGTTACCGCTTCGATGCAACGAGACCAAGACCAGCAGAGCGGCAGGATGAAGGTCACCGTGGAGCCCAAGACGGCGTCATCGCCAGTGCCTTTGGCAGCGGAAGACCAACTTTAGTCAGGATAACTTGTAATAGATGTTCCCCTTCAAAATTGCCGTTGTTGGCTGCTACGTCTTGAGCTTGCGTTGGTTTTCCTCGAAGAGGAGAGGGTGATGCAGCAAAGTGTAGCGTAAGTATTTCCCCAAGTTTTTGGGAACCAAGGTATCAATCCAGTAGGAGGCTCCTCAAAAGTCCCTCGCACCTACACAAACAAACTGAGAACTCGCAACCAACGCAATAAAGGGGTTGTCAATCCCTTCATGGCCACTTGCGAAAGTGAGATCTAATAAAGATAGTATGATAAGATAAATATATTTTTGGTATTTTATAATATAGATGCAAAAAGTAAAGATGCAAATAAAAGTAGATTGAAAGCAAATATGATAAGAGATGGACCCGGGGGCCATAGGTTTCACTAGTGGCTTCTCTCAAGATAGCATAAGTATTGCGGTGGGTGATCAAATTACTGTCGAGCAATTGATAGAAAAGTGCATAGTTATGAGATTATCTAGGCATGATCATGTATATAGGCATCACGTCCATAACAAGTAGACCGACTCCTGCCTGCATCTACTACCATTACTCCACACATCGACCGCTATCCAGCATGCATCTAGAGTATTAAGTTCATAAGAACAGAGTAACGCTTTAAGCAAGATGACATGATGTAGAGGGATAAACTCATGCAATATGATATAAACCCCATCTTGTTATCCTCGATGGCAACAATACAAGACGTGCCTTGCAACCCTTTCTGTCACTGGGTAAGGACACCGCAAGATTGAACCCAAAGCTAAGCACTTCTCCCATGGCAAGAAAGACCAATCTAGTAGGCCAAACCAAACCGATAATTCGAAGAGACTTGCAAAGATAACTTAATCATACATAAAAGAATTCAGAGAAGATTAAAATATTAATCATAGATAAACTTGATCATAAACCCACAATTCCTCGGATCTCGACAAACACACCACAAAAATAGATTACATCGAATAGATCTCCACAAGAGAGGGGGAGAACATTGTATTGAGATCCAAAAAGAGAGATGAAGCCATCTAGCTAATAACTATGGACCCGTAGGTCTGTGGTAAACTACTCACAACTCATCGAAGGGGAAAGGATGTTGATGTAGAGGCCCTCCGTGCTTGATTCCCCCTCCGGCAGAGTGCCGGCGAAGGCTCCAAGGTTACGGCGGTGGAAATTGTGTTTTGCGGTGCCCCTGGATGTTTTCGGGGTACGTAGGTATATATAGGAAGAAGAAGTACGTCGGTGGCCGCCCGAGGGGCCCACGAGACAGGGGGCACGCCCTATAGGGGGGGGCCTCCTATCTCGTGGAGGCCTCGGCTGCTTCTTGACTTGCACTCCAAGTTCTCTAGATCACGTTTGTTCCAAAAATCACGCTCCCGAAGGTTTCATTCCGTTTGGAATCCGTTTGATATTCCTTTTCTTCGAAATACTGAAATAGTTAAAAAAACAGGAATATAGGCTGGGCTTCCGGTTAGTAGGTTAGTCCCAAAAAGGATACAAATGTGTAAAATAAATCCCATAAACATCCAAAAGGGGTAATATAATAGTATGGAACAATAAAAAATTATAGATACGTTGAAGACGTATCAAGCATCCCCAAGCTTAATTCCTGCTCGTCCTCGAGTAGGTAAATGATAAAAAAGAATTTTTGATGTGGAATGCTACCTAGCATAGTTCATAATGTAATTTTCTTTATTGTGGCATGAATGTTCAGATCCAAATGAATACAAAATAAAAGTTCATATTGATAAAAGAAATAGTAATACTTCAAGCATACTAATCAAAGTAATCATGTCTTCTCAAAATAGCATGGCAAAAGAAAGTTCATCCCTACAAATCATATAGTTAGGCTATGCTTCATTTTCGTCACACAAAGATGTTCCCAACTTCTATACCGCCGATGACAAGCCAAGCAATTGTTCAATACTTATATAATCTCAAACTTTTTCAACCTTCACACAATACATGAGCGTGAGCCATGGATATAGCACTATGGGTGGAATAGAATATGATGATGGGGATTGTGTGGAGAAGACAAAAAAGGAGAAAGTCTCACAATGACGAGGATAATCAACGGGCTATGGAGATGCCCATCAATTGATGTCAACATGAGGAGTAGGGATTGCCATGCAACGGATGCACTAGAGCTATAAATGCTCAACAAAAGAAAACTAGTGGGTGTGCATCCAACTTGCTTGCTCACGAAGACCTAGGGCATTTGAGGAAGCCCATCGTAGGAATATACAAGCCAAGTTCTATAATGAAAAATTCCTACTAGTATGAAAAACACAACTTATGAGACTCACTATATGAAGAACATGGTGCTACTTTGAAGCACAAAATATGAGACCCACTACATGAAGAACAAGGTGCTACTTTGAAGCACAAGTGTGGAAGAAGACAAAAAAGGAGGAAGTCTCTTTTTTTTTATTGGGCAATGCTCTAATAATGATGATCATCACACTTCTATTGATTACAACATAAGGATTACAACTCGAAACTAGAACAAGATATGACTCTATATGAATGCATCCGGCAGTGTACCGGGATGGTGCAATGAATCAAGAGTGACATGTATGAAAAATACTGCATGGTGGCTTTGCCACGAATACGATGTCAACTACATGATCATGCAATGGCAATATGACAAAAGTAAAGTATGTCCTGATGATGAACGGAACGGTGGAAAGTTGCATGGCAATATATCTCGGAATGGCTATGGAAATGCCATAATAGGTAGGTATGGTGGCTGTTTTGAGGAAGATATAGGGAGGCTTATGTGTGATAGAGCGTATCGTATCACGGGGTTTGGATGCACCGTGAAGTTTGCACCAACTCTCAAGGTGAGAAAGGGCAATGCAGTGCACCGAAGAAGCTAGCAAAGGCGGAAAGGTAAAAGTGCGTATAATCCATGGACTCAACATTAGTAAAAATAACTCATATACTTATTGCAAAAATTTAGAAGTCATCAAAAATCAAGTACTGCACGCATGCTCCTAGGGGGATAGATTGGTAGGAAAAGACCATCGCTCGTCCCCGACCGCCACTCATAAGGATGCACAAGCCAGGTACACTTCATGTTTCAAATTTGTTACACAACATTAACCATACGTGCATGCTACGGGACTTGCTAACTTCAACAAAAGAATTCTTTAAATTCATAATCACCCAACTAGCATGACTTTAATATCACTACCTCCATACCTCAAAACAATTATCAAGTATCAAGTTGATCATAGCATCCAATTCACTTCCTATGATAGTTTTTATTATACCCAACTTGGATGCCTACCATTCTAGGACCAATTTTATGACCATAGCAAATACCATGCTGTTCTAAAAGACTCTCAAAATAATATAAGTGAAGCATGAGAGACTAGCAATTTCTTCAAAATTAAGACACCACCGTGCTCAAAAAGATATAAGTGAAGCACTAGAGCAAAAACTATCAAGCTCAAAAGATATAAGTGAAGCACATAGAGTATTCTAGCAAATTCTAACCAAATAGGCTTCTCCCAAAAGGTGTGTACAGAAAGGATGACTGTGGTAAACGAAAAATCACAGACTAATATAATACATGATGCTCCAAGCAAAACACTTATCATGTGGTGAATAAAAATATAGCCCCAAGCTTAGGCTTTTGGCTATTCTTGAATATCTTGGGGTGCCATAAGCATCCCCAAGCTTAGGCTCTTGCCACCCTTTATTCCATAGTCCATAAAAGCTTTACCCAGAACTTCAAAAACTTCACAATACAAAACTCAACAAGAAATCTTATAAGCTCCGTTAGTGAAAGAAAACAAAACCACCACATAAGGTACTGTAATTAACTCATTCTTTATTTAATTTGGTGTTAAACCTACTGTATTCCAACTTCTCTATGGATTATAAACTATTTTATTGGCCATAGATTCATCAAAATAAGCAAACAACACACGAAAAACAGAATCTGTCAAAAACAGAACAGTCTGTAGTAATCTGTAACTAACGCAAACTTCTGGAACTCACAAAATTCAGCCAGAATAGGACGACCTAGGCAATTTTTTTATTGATCAGAAGAAATTGGAATCACTATTTTATCACGTTCTGGTTATTTTTAACAATTGTTTTCGTGAGCCAAAAGTTTCTGGAAATTACAGCAAGATCAAATAACTATCATCCAAGAAGATCCTATAAGTTTAACTTGGCACAAACACTAATTAAAAGATAAAACCACATCTAAACAGAAGGTAGATGGATTATTTATTCCTAAACAGAAACAAAAACAAAAAACATAAAGAAAATTGGGTTGCCTCCCAACTAGCGCTATCTTTTAACGCCCCTAGCTAGGCATAAAAGTGATGATAGATCTAAGTAGTGCCATCTTTAATTTTCAGTTTTTTAGCGGAGTCATGCTCGAATCTGGGAGGTTCTTTCCGCTTCCCTTCATACTCGGAAATTTTTAGATCTAAAGAACCCAACCGCTTATTGCAAAGAGTGATCAACATATTCATGCGGTGAAGATTTCCGCTAACACTTTTAAGAGGCTCAAGGGACTTTGTAAAAAATTTGTTACTTCGCAAATCTTCCCAAACACTTAGGTTTCTTCTTGGGTAGGATGTGATCCTTCCTTTTGAGGTAGTGTTCCCACTATTCCCTCTACAATTTCATGCGCAATACCGGGATCAATCTCAATAAAATTTCCCTTGGCAATGCAATCCAAGAGTTGTCTATGTGTCATAGTTAACCCAACATAAAAATTATGAAGAAGAATTCTAAAGTTCACCTCTAGGGTGCACTTGCGATAAGATTCCATCATCCTATACCAAGCATCTTTTAAGTTTTCTCCTTTCCTTTGCTTGAAGTGAAGAACTTCAAACTCGGGAGACATAGGAGCGGATAAGGAACTAGACATAAAGACAAGGCAAACGAGCTAACACACGGCAAACGGAAAAAGGCAAGCAAAAAGAGAGAGAGAGACTGGGAAAGAGAGGGCGAATAAAATGGCAAGGGTGAAGTGGGGGAGAGGAAAACGAGAGGCAAATGGCAAATAATATAAATGCGAGGGAGATAGGTTTGTGATGGGTACTTGGTATGTCTTGACTTGAGCGAAGACCTCCCCGGCAACGGCGCCAGAAATCCTTTTTGCTACGTCTTGAGCTTGCGTTGGTTTTCCTCGAAGAGGAGAGGGTGATGCAGCAAAGTGTAGCATAAGTATTTCCCTCAGTTTTTGACAACCAAGGTATCAATCCAGTAGGAGGCTCCTCAAAAGTCCCATGCACCTACACAAACAAACTGATAACTCGCAACCACCGCAATAAAGGGGTTGTCAATCCCTTCACGGCCACTTGCGAAAGTGAGATCTAATAAAAATAGTATGATAAGATAAATATATTTTTGGTATTTTATAATATAGATGCAAAAAGTAAAGATGCAAATAAAAAGTAGATTAAAAGCAAATATGATAAGAGATAGACCCAGGGGCCATAGGTTTCACTAGTGGCTTCTCTCAAGATAGCATAAGTATTGCGGTGGGTTAACAAATTACTGTCGAGCAATTAATAGAAAAGCGCATAGTTATGAGATTATCTAGGCATGATCATGTATATAGGCATCACGTCCATAACAAGTAGACCGACTCCTGCCTGCATCTACTACTATTACTCCACACATTGACCGCTATCCAGCATGCATCTAGAGAATTATGTTCATAAGAACAGAGTAACGCTTTAAGCAAGATGACATGATGTAGAGGGATAAACTCATGCAATATGATATAAACCCCATCTTGTTATCCTCGATGGCAACAATACAATAGGTGCCTTGCAACCCTTTACATCCTTTGGGTAAGGACACCGCAAGATTGAACCCAAAGCTAAGCACTTCTCCCATGGCAAGAAAGATCAATCTAGTAGGCCAAACCAAACTGATAATTCAAGAGACTTGCAAAGATAACTTAATCATACATAAAAGAATTCAGAGAAGATTCAAATATTATTCATAGATAAACTTGATCATAAACCCACAATTCATCGGATCTCGACAAACACACCACAAAAAGAGATTACATTGAATAGATCTCCACAAGAGAGGGGGAGAACATTCTATTGAGATCCAAAAAGAGAGATGATGCCATCTAGCTAATAACTATGGACCCGTAGGTCTGTGGTAAACTACTCACAACTCATCGGAGGGGCAAGGATGTTGATGTTGAGGCCCTCCGTGCTTGATTCCCCTCCGTGAGTGCGTGAAGGCTCCAAGATGGGATCTCGCGACATCTGAGAAGGTTACGGCGGTGGAAATTGTGTTTCGTGGTGCCCCTGGATATTTTCGGGGTACGTAGGTATATATAGGAAGAAGAAGTACGTTGGTGGCCTCCCGAGGGGCCCACGAGACAGGGGGCGCGCCCTATGGGGGGGCGCCCTCCTATCTCGTGGAGGCCTCGGCTGCTTCTTGACATGCACTCCAAGTTCTCTGGATCGCGTTTGTTCCAAAAATCACGCTCCCGATGGTTTCATTCCATTTGGACTCCGTTTGATATTCCTTTTCTTCGAAACACTGAAATAGGCAAAAAAATACAGCAATATGGGCTTGGCCTCCGGTTAGTAGGTTAGTCCCAATAATGATATAAATGTGTAAAATAAAGCCCATAAACATCCAAAATGGGTAATATAATAGCATGGAACAATCAAAAATTATATATACGTTGAAGACGTATCATTGGCGCCCTTCCCGCTCAATATTTGGGAAGAGGACCGGGGCCTCTATATATAGAGATAGCCACCACAGTAGGAAGGCATCGAGTTCTCACCAAGCCAACGAGGACAGATCCCTTCCTACGAGAACACCACACCAGCTCAAGAACACCTCTCGCGAGGCTGTTCTTCCCCTTGTACTGTTCATCATCAGCCCCTGAGGCAACCCACCACACCACACTGGAGTAGGGTATTACACCACAACGGTGGCCCAAACCATTATAAATCTTGTGTCCCTCGTGTTGTTCATCGTTTAGCTTAGATTCTCGCGAGGCGATTGGACAAGGATTGGTAGGGGGAAGATCTTCGCGCGCACCCCAGAGTTCGAACCTCAAGGGTCTGCCGGAACCCAACATCCGACATTTGGCACGCCAGGTAGGGGTGTGCCGAAATCTTCCTTCTTCCGTCCTGCGTTCCGCCGCTTCGCCGCCTCCATGTCCGGCGACCCGACGGCCAACTCCGACCGCTGGGCGGCATGGCCTGCCCATGCCGCGTCGCCTGCCCAAGGTGACCTCAGCCCCGCACCTCAGGCAGCCCGCACTCCACAGAGCGATGCAGGGCGCGGGCGACGCGGTCAAGCGTCCCTGCCCTCACTCCGCAGCAGGTGCAATCAGCAGCAAGGGCCTCAAGCCATGCTGCGGCCACAGCACCGCACACCCGACGGGAGTAGGCGAACATGAAGGCCGCGCTCACAGTGGCGCATGAACTGTTGTGGTGCAGACTGCAAGAAAGCGGCCATGATGTGCTGCTGGAGCGCGTCGCCGAGCTCCTAGATGCCGCTGCTGTTGGGGAACGTAGCAATTTCAAAATTTTCCTACGCACACGCAAGATCATGGTGATGCATAGCAACGAGAGGGGAGAGTATTGTCTACGTACCCTCGTAGACCAAAGCGGAAGCGATCACAACGTAGAGGAAGTAGTCGTACGTTCTCCTCGCGATCCAGCCAATTCCAGCGTCGTTACTCCGGCGCCTCGAGTCGATCTGGCGTAGAGGAAGTAGTCGTACGTTCTCCTCGCGATTCAGCCGATCCCAGCGCCGTTACTCCGGCGCCTCCGAGTTCTTGGCACACGTTCAGCTCGATGACGCTCCTCGGGCTCCGATCCAGCAAAGCCCCGGGGAGAGGGAGTTCCGTCAGCACGACGGCGTGGTGACGATCTTGATGTTCTACCGTCGCAGGGCTTCGCCTAAGCACCGCTATGATATGACCGAGGTGGAATATGGTGGAGGGGGCACACTGCACACGGCTAAGGAACGATCTCAAGGATCAACTTGTGTGTTCTAGGGTGCCCCCTGCGTATATAAAGGAGCAAGGGGAGGCCGGCCGGCCCTAGGAGGTGCGCCAAGGGAAGGGGAGTCCTCCTCCTAGTGGGAGTAGGACTCCCCTTTCCTAGTCCAACTAGGAAGGAGGAAGGGGGAAGGAAAGAGAGGGAGAGGGAGAGGGAAAGGGGGGCCGCGCCCCCCTCCTTGTCCAATTCGGACTCCCCATGGGGGGGGGCGCGCCACCTCCTGGCGCAGCCCTCTCTCTCCCCTCTTGGCCCAATAAGGCCCATTACTTCCCCGGGGGGTTCCGGTAACCCCTCCGGCACTCCGTCTTTCTCCGGAAACTTCCGGAACCTTTCCGGTGTCGAATATAGCCGTCCAATATATCAATCTTTATGTCTCGATCATTTCGAGACTCCTCGTCATGTCCGTGATCACATCCGGGACTCGAACTCCTTCGGTACATCAAAATACACAAACTCATAATATAACCGTCCATCGAAACCTTAAGCGTGCGGACCCTACGGTTCGAGAACAATGTAGACATGACCGAGACACATCTCCGGTCAATAACCAATAAGCGGGACCTGGATGCCCATATTGGTTCCTACATTTTCTCTGAAGATCTTTATCGGTCAGACCGCATAACAACATACGTTGTTCCCTTTGTCATCGGTATGTTACTTACCCGAGATTCGATCGTCGGTATCCAATAGCTAGTTCAATCTCGTTACTGGTAAGTCTCTTTACTCGTTCCGTAATACATCATCTCACAACTAACTCATTAGTTGTAATGCTTGCAAGGCTTATGTGATGTGTATTACCGAGAAGGCCCAGAGATACCTCTCAGACAATCGGAGTGACAAAACCTAATCTCGAAATAAGACAACACAACATGTACCTTTGGAGAGACCTGTAGTACTCCTTTATAATCACCCGATTACGTTGTGACGTTTGGTAGTACCAAAGTGTTCCTCCGTAAACGGAGTTGCATAATCTCATAGTTACAGGAACATGTATAAGTCATGAAGAAATCAATAGCAATATACTAAACGATCAAGTGCTAAGCTAACGGAATGGGTCATGTCAATCACATCATTCTTCTAATGAGGTGATCTCATTAATCAAATGATAACACATGTCTATGGTTAGGAAACATAACCATCTTTGATTAATGAGCTAGTCTAGTAGAGGCTTACTAGTGACTATCTGTTTGTCTATGTATTCACACATGTATTATGTTTCCGGTTAATACAATTCTAGCATGAATAATAAACATTTATCATGATATAAGGAAATAAATAATAACTTTATTATTGCCTCTAGGGCATATTTCCTTGATCTCCCACTTGCACTAGAGTCAATAATCTAGATTACACGGTAATGATTCTAACACCCATGGAGTCTTGGTGCTGATCATGTTTTGCTCGTGGAAGAGGCTTAGTCAATGGAGTGCGCAACATTCAGATCCGTATGTATTTTGCAAATCTCTATGTCTCCCACTTGGACTTGGTCCCGAATGGAGTTGAAGCGTCTTTTGATATGCTTGGTCCTCTTGTGAAATCTGGATTCCTTTGCCAAGGCAATTGCACGATATTGTCACGGAAGATCTTCATTGGTCCCGATGCACTAGGTATGACACCTAGATCGGAAATGAACTCTTTCATCCAGACTCCTTCATTTGTGCTTCCAAGCAGCTATGTACTCCGCTTCACATGTAGATCCCGCCACGATGCTTTGTTTAGAACTGCACCAACCGACAGCTCCACCGTTTAACAAAAACACGTATCCGGTTTGCGATTTAGAATCGTCCGGATCGGTGTCAAAGCTTGCATCGACGTAACCATTTACGACTAGCTCTTTGTCACCTCCATATACGAGAAACATATCCTTAGTCCTTTTCGTGTATTTCAGGATGTTCTTGACCGCTGTCCGATGATCCACTCTGGATTACTTTGGTACCTTCTGCCAAGCTTACTGACTAAGCATCGTCAGTCCGGTACCTGACATTGCATACATGATAGAGCCTATGGCTGAAGCATAGGGAACATCTTTCATTTTCTCTCTATCTTCTGCTGTGTGGTCGGGCATTGAGTCGACTCAATCTTACACCTTATGTCTGGTAAAAAACCTTTCTTTGCACGATCCATTTTGAATTTCTTCAAAACTTTATCAAGGTATGTGCTTTGTGAAAGTCCAATTAAGCGTCTTGATCTATCTCTATAGATCTTGATGCCCAATATGTAAGCAGCTTCACCGAGGTCTTTCATTGAAAAACTTTTATTCAAGTATCCTTTTATGCTATCCAGAAATTCTATATCATTTCCAATCAATAATATGTCGTCCACATATAATATCGGAAATGCTCTGAGCTCCCACTCACTTTCTTGTAAATATGAGGCTTCTCCAAAAGTCTCATATAAAACCATATGCTTTGATCACACTATCAAAACGTTTATTCCAACTCCGAGAGGCTTGCAGGACCATAAATTGATCATTGGAGCTTGCACACTTTGTTAGCACCTTTTGGATCAGCAAAACCTTCTGGTTGCATCATATACAACTCTTCTTCTAGAAATCCATTCAAGAATGCAGTTTTTATATCCATTTGCCAAATTTCATAATCATAAATGCGGCAATTGCTAACATGATTCGGACAGACTTAAGCATCGCTTCTGGTGAGAAAGTCTCATCATAGTCAACCCCTTGAACTTGTCGAAAACCTTTTGCAACAAGTCGAGCTTTGTAGACAGTTATATTACCATCAGCGTCAGTCTTCTTCTTAAAGATCCATTTATTCTCAATGGCTTGCCGATCATTGGGCAAGTCAACCAAAGTCCATACTTTGTTCTCATACATGGATCCCATCTCAGATTTCATGGCTTCTAGCCATTTCATGAATCTGGGCTCACCATCGCTTCTTCATAGTTTGTAGGTTCGCCATGGTCAAGTAACATGACTTCGAGAATAGGATTACCGTACCACTCGGGTGCGTATTTTATTCTGCTTGACCTCTGAAGTTCAGTAGCAACTTGATCTGAAGTTTCATGATCAACATCATTAGTTTCCTCACCAATTGGTGTAGTTGTCACAGAACCGTTTCTTGTGATGAACTACTTTCCAATAAGGGAGCAGAATCTGATTATCTCATCAAGTTCTATTTTCCTCCCACTCACTTCTTTCGAGAGAAACTCCTTCTCTAGAAAGGATCCGAATTTAGCAACGAAAATCTTGCCTTCAGATCTGTGATAGAAGGTGTACCCATGATCTCCTTTGGGTATCCTATGAAGACACATTTCTCCGATTTGGGTTCGAGCTTATCTGGTTGAAGTTTCTTTACATAAGCATCGCAGCCCCAAACTTTAAGAAACGACAACTTTGATTTCTTGCCAAACCACAGTTCATACGGTGTCGTCTCAACGGATTTAGATGGTGCCCTATTTAACGTGAATGCGGCCGTCTCTAAAGCATATCCCCAAAACGATAGCGGTAAATCAGTAAGAGACATCATAGATCGCACCATATCAAGTAAAGTACGATTACGACGTTCGGACACACCATTTCTCTGTGGTGTTTCGGGTGGCGTGAGTTGCGAAACTATTCCACATTGTTTCAAATGTAAACCAAACTCGTAACTCAAATATTCTCCTCCACGATCAGATCGTAGAAACTTTATTTTCTTGTTACGATGATTTTCCACTTCACTCTGAAATTCTTTGAACTTTTCAAATGTTTCAGATTTGTGTTTCATTAAGTAGATATACCCATATCTGCTCAAATCATCTGTGAAGGTGAGAAAATAACTTGATACCTTGGCGTGCCTCAACATTCATTGGACCACAAACATCGGTATGTATGATTTCCAACAAATCAGTTGCTCGCTCCATAGTTAGGAGAACGGCGTTTTAGTCATCTTGCCCATGAGGCATGGTTACATAAGTATCAAATGATTCATAATCAAGTGATTCGAAGCCCATCAAGATGGAGTTTCTTCATGCGTTTTACACGATATGACCCAAGCGGCGATTACCACAAATAAGTTGCATTATCATTATCAACTCTGTATCTTTTGGTTTCAACACTATGAATATGTGTATTACTACTATCGAGATTCAATAAAAATAGACCACTCTTCAAGGGTGCATGACCATAAAAGATATTATTCATATAAATAGAACAACCATTATTCTCTGTCTTAAATGAATAACCGTCTCGCATCAAACAAGATCCAGATATAATGTTCATGCTCAACGCCGCCACCAAATAACAATTATTTAGGTCTAAAACTAATCCCGATGGTAGATGTAGAGGTAGTGTGCCGACCGCGATCACATCGACTTTGGAACCATTTCCCACGCAAGATCGTCACCTCGTCCTTAGCCAATCTTGGCTTAATCCGTAGTTCCTGTTTGAGTTGCAAATATTAGCAACAGAACCGGTATCAAATACCTGTACTACTGCGAGTATTAGTAAGGTACACATCAATAACATGTATATCACATATACCTTTGATCACCTTGCCATCCTTCTTATCCGCCAAATACTTGGGGCAGTTCCGCTTCCGGTGTCGGTTTGCTTGCGGTAAAAACACTTTCGATTTCAGGCTTAGGCCCGGACTTGGGTTTCTTCTCTTGAGCAGCAACTTTCTTGCTATTCCTTTTGAAGTTCCCTTCTTCTTTCCTTTGCCCTTTTCTTGAAACTAGTGGTCTTGTTGACCATCAACACTTGATGCTCTTTCTTGATTTCTACCTCCATGGCTTTTAGCATTGCGAAGAGCTCGGAATTGTTTTGGTCATCCCTTGCATATTATAGTTCATCACGAAGCTCTTGTAGCTTGGTGGCGATGATTGGAGAATTACATCAATGACACTATCATCCGGAAGAGTAACCCCAGTTGAATCAAGTGGTTATTATACCCAGACATTTTGAGTATATGTTCCTTGTGAACTATTCTCCTCCATTTTGCAGCTATAGAACTTATTGGAGACTTCATATCTCTCAATCCGGGCATTTGCTTGAAATATTAACTTCAACTCTGGAACATCTCATATGCTCCATGACGCTCAAAAGCGTCGTTGAAGACCCGGTTCTAAGCCGTAAAGCATGGCACCTTGAACTATCGAGTAGTCATCGGTTTTGCTCTGCCAGACGTTCACAACTTCACGGCGTTGCTCCTGCAAAGAGGCCTGGCACCCAGCCGGTGCTTCCGGGACGTAATTCTTACGTGCAGCAATGAGGATAATCCTCAAATTACGGACCCGATCCGTGTAATTGCTACCATCATCTTTCAACTTTGCTTTCTCAAGGAACGCATTAAAATTCAACGGAACAACAGCACGAGCCATCTATCTACTGATGAAACATAGACAAGCAAAATACTATCGGTACTAAGTTCATGATAAATTTAAGTTTTAATTAATCATATTAAAACTCCCACTTAGACAGACATCTCTCTAGTCATCTAAGTGATTACGTGATCCAAATTAACTAAACCATGTCCGATCATCACGTGAGATGGAGTAGTTTCAATGGTGAACATCACTATGTTGATCATATCTACTATATGATTCACGTTCGACCTTTCGGTCTCCGTGTTCGAGGCCATATACATTATATGCTAGGCTCGTCAAGTTTAACTCGAGTATTCTGCGTGCTTAACTGTTTTGCGCCCGTTGTATTTGAGCGTAGAGCCTATCACACCCGATCATCACGTGGTGTCTCAAAGACGAAGAACTTTCATAACGGTGCATACTCAGGAGAACACTTCTTGATAATTTTAGTGAGAGATCATCTTATAATGCTACCGTCAATCAAAGCAAAATAAGATGCATAAAGGATAAACATCACATGCAATCAATATAAGTGATATGATATGGCCATCATCATCTCGTGCTTGTGATCTCCATCTCCGAAGCACCGTCGTGATCACCATCGTCACCGGGGCGACACCTTGATCTCCATCGTAGCATCGTTGTCGTTTCGCCATCTATTGCTTCTCGACTATCGCTACCGCTTAGAGATAAAGTAAAGCAATTACAGGCGTTGCATTTCATACAATAAGCGACAACCATATGGCTCCAGCCGATTGCCGATAACCCGGTTACAAAACATGATCATCTCATACAATAAAATATAACATCACGTCTTGACCATATCACATCACAACATGCCCTGCAAAAACAAGTTAGACGTCCTCTACTTTGTTGTTGCAAATTTTACATGGCTGCTACGGGCTTAAGCAAGAACCAATCTCACCTACGCATCAAGACCACAACGATACTTCGTCAAATAGACTCCGTTTTAACCTTCTCAAGGACCGCGCGTAGCCACTCAGTTCAACTAAAGTGAGAGGCAGACACCCGCCAGCCACCTTTAAGCACGAGTGCTCGTGAACGGTGAAACCAGTCTCGCGTAAGCGTCTGGCGTAATGTCGGTCCGGGCGCTTCATCTCACAATACCGCTGAACCAAAGTATGACATCTTTGGTAGGCGGTATGACTTGTATCGCCCACAACTCACTTGTGTTCTACTCGTGCATATGACATCAACGCATAAAACCAGGCTCGATACCACTTTGTTGGGGAACGTAGCAATTTCAAAATTTTCCTACGCACGCAAGATCATGGTGATGCATAGCAACGAGGGGAGAGTATTGTCTCGTGCCCTCGTACACCAAAGCGGAAGCGATCTGGCGTAGAGGAAGTAGTCGTCGTTCTCCTCGCGATCCAGCCGATTCCAGCATCGTTACTCGGCGCCTCGAGTCGATCACAACGTAGAGGAAGTAGTCGTCGTTCTCCTCGCGATCGGCCGATCCCAGCGCCGTTACTCCGGCGCCTCGAGTTCTTGGCACACGTTCAGCTCGATGGCGCTCCTCGGGCTCCGATCCAGCAAAGCTCGGGAGAGGGAGTTCCGTCGGCCTGACGGCGTGGTGACGATCTTGATGTTCTACCGTCGCAGGCTTCGCCTAAGCACCGCTATGATATGACCGAGGTGGAATATGGTGGAAGGGGCACCGCACACGACTAAGGAGCGATCTCAAGGATCAACTTGTGTGTTCTAGGGTGCCCCCTGCCCCGTATATAAAGGAGCAAGGGGAGGGCGGCCGGCCCTAGGAGGTGCGCCAAGGGAGGGAGTCCTCCTCCTAGTGGGAGTAGGACTCCCCTTTCCTAGTCCAACTAGGAAGGAGGAAGGGGAAGGAAAGAGAGGGAGAGGGAGAGGAAAGGGGCGCGCCCCTCCTTGTCCAATTCGGACTCCCCATAGGGGGCGGCGCGCCACCTCTGGCGCAGCCTCTCTCTCCCTCTTGGCCCAATAAGGCCCATTACTTCCGGGGGTTTGGTAACCCCTCGGCACTCATCTTTCTCCGGAAACTTCCGGAACCTTTCCGTGTCGAATATAGCCGTCCAATATATCAATCTTTATGTCTCGATCATTTCGAGACTCCTCGTCATGTCCGTGATCACATCCGGACTCCGAACTTCTTCGGTACATCAAAATACACAAACTCATAATATAACCGTCATGAAACCTTAAGCGTGCGGACCCTACGGTTCGAGAACAATGTAGACATGACCGAGACACATCTCCGGTCAATAACCAATAAGCGGGACACGGATGCCCATATTGGTTCCTACATTTTCTCTGAAGATCTTTATCGGTCGAGACCGCATAACAACATATGTTGTTCCCTTTGTCATCGGTATGTTACTTACGAGATTCGATCGTCGGTATCCAATACCTAGTTCAATCTAAATTCTTGGTAAGTCTCTTTACTCGTTCCGTAATACATCATCTCACAACTAACTCATTAGTTGTAATGCTTGCAAGGCTTATGTGATGTGTATTACCGAGAAGGCCAGAGATACCTCTCCGACAATCGGAGTGACAAAACCTAATCTCGAAATCGCCAACCCAACAAGTACCTTTGGAGACACCTGTAGTACTCCTTTATAATCACCCGATTACGTTGTGACGTTTGGTAGTACCAAAGTGTTCCTCCGTAAACGGGAGTTACATAATCTCATAGTTACGAGGAACATGTATAAGTCATGAAGAAAGCAATAGCAATATACTAACCGATCAAGTGCTAAGCTAACGGAATGGGTCATGTCAATCACATCATTCTTCTAATGAGGTGATCTCATTAATCAAATGACAACACATGTCTATGGTTAGGAAACATAACCATCTTTGATTAATGAGCTAGTCTAGTAGAGGCTTACTAGTGACTATCTGTTTGTCTATGTATTCACACATGTATTATGTTTCCGGTTAATACAATTCTAGCATGAATAATAAACATTTATCATGATATAAGGAAATAAATAATAACTTTATTATTGCCTCTAGGGCATATTTCCTTCAGCTGCTTCAGGGGCACCACCGTTCTGCATCCAGCTTCCACCCCAGGCCCCGGGCGGATCACACAGTGGGCCTATCCGTGCCCACGCGCCCCCGTGCGCACCTCAAGGCTTCATCAACACCAGCCTGGCTGTCAGCGTCGGGTGACAAGCTGCGACGACACCGCCCCTGGTAAGCGAGGGCATGCCTGTCGGTGTCAAAACCGGTGGATCTTGGGTAGGGGGTCCCGATCTGTGCGTCTAGGCTGATGGTATGTAACATCCCAAATTTTCAATTTGGAATGTTATACATAGAGCATCATTGCATATCATATTTTTCATTGCATTTTCTTTGCATATTGCTCGATCCTAGAAAATTCTACACAACTCAAGGACCCTCGGAGAGAGTTGGGGATTTTTGTTATTTTCATATTTGAGTTTTCTCAAATTTTGATAATAGGATCGTTGATTTTAATTATTTTATCTTCAATTATTTCTATTACAAAAATATGCGAGAGGGAATAAAATGACTTTCCCAAAATAAAGAAATACTGAAGATTTAATAATAAAATCAAATAAGATTTTATTTTGGAGTTTTCGCCTTTTTATTTGAATTTAAGAAAATGCGCGTTTTCAAAATTGCATCTAGGCCCCAAATAAATGTTCATTAAATCCGGCTTGATTTTAGAAACCGGGAAAATTTATTTGGATTTTTGGAGTCCGTTTGGTACTTCTTTTGATTTTTTTCTGGCGTAATGTTTTATTAAAAAGCGAACCGCCTATCGGGCCGTGCCCGGCGGGACTCCGCTTGGGGTGCCTTTAAATAGCTGCCACCCCGAGCATAAAGCCCACCCGAGCCCCAGCCCGGTCGCCGCTTGGCCACGACTCATGGGAGTTCGCCGTCACGAGGTTCATGGCGCCTCGATTTACATGCGATTTTTTTTAAATACGATCAGTTTTCTTTGGTTTTTTTCAGTTTTTTTCGTTTTTTTATTATTTGTTTTTTTCTTTTTCCGTTCGAATCTGTTCGTCGTATTTTTCTTTTTCTCGGATTTAATCCGCGATTTTTCTGATCGCGATTCCAGATCCGATTTTCGTTTTAGTATAACTTTTCACTCGTTTATCGGAATCAGGCGATTCAAGAGCCTGGAGTTTCGTCTCGAAACCCTCTTTCCGAATAATCTACTTAAACAAGTTTTTGCATCTGTAAAATTTGACCTAGATCCAGATTAGTAAAACGAAGCTTTTTTCTTTCGCCGTTTGACTTTCGTTGCTTCGTTTGATTTGATTCTTTTTGCAAACCGGAGTTCTTAATTTGAACTATCTGGTTAGATCTATTCGAGTTTTACCTGTGCATTATATGAGTACTTATTGTATGCGTGTTTGTTTGCCTGCGATAGAATACCCGGAGTGCGCCGCTTGTTACTTCGAGTCTCTAGGTTTCGCGGATCATCAGCAAGGCAAGTAACACTTTGATCATACTCTTCTCATACCCAGTTTTATGCATTAGATCTATTCCTCAAACACTTGCATGATTAGGATCTAATTAAATTGTGGGATGGGAAGTAGATGAGGTAGTACCTATTACCTGTTTTATTATAAACCCTTGGGAGTTACTTCTAAGTTTGCTTATTATGCCATGCTATGCCAGTAGACGTGGATTGGGTGAGTGTATTCCATGACAGATGTGAGATTGTATTTTAATGGTTTATTTAAGGTGGCAACTTAAACACACATCTGGGTGGATTAAGGCACCTGGTTTCTATCAGGACTTGCTTGTATTTCTTCGGACCGCCACCCAGGCCCAAAGGGATCATGAGATTATTCAAACTAGAAACTTCCGTGTGCAGCCACAAGCCATTATGGGCTCTGGCATAGTTGATTAAGTTGTGCGAACTCTTACGGGTAGGCTAGCTGATGTAGGGAATGTAGGTTGGTACGGTCTACCCACATGTAAGGTGCTAGCGCTTCTGAAAGACTATGTCTCGGTCATCCATTTCTCAAACACCATGTAGTGCGAGAAACCAAACGGAGGCGATCGAGTCTTGTGGGGAAAAGTCATGAAACCTCTGCAGAGTGTATAAACTAATCATGGTTAGTCGTGTCCCCGGTTGTGGACAATTTTGAGTATCTAGTACCTGGATATCATGTGAATCTCATCATGTTACTTCTAATTAATATTGTTGGGTTTAATGAGTACTTTTAATTGGGATTGAGAATGTCATCAACCATTCTCAATGTTTCTAACCACCATAATAGTTAAATAAATTTATTCCTTTGCAGTAGGGAAAAATTGGCTTTATGCAAAAACTGTAACCGTAGAGCTTTCCACCAGCCATATATGCATGTAGTATAGGCTTAACATTCCATTATTCTCTATTTGTTACATTGCCAGCATATTCCATGTCTTTGACCGTTTTCGGGCTGCAACGTTTCATGTTGCGAGACTTCTCGAACGACAGTAAGGTGTTTAGGTCGTGGTTCTATACTCGATGATGTCGTTGGAGTTGATGGACTCGCTTATTCTTCCAAGCCTTCCGCTGTTATCGTTATTAGATGGCCTTAAGCCATATTTATTTTATTAAGTTCTCTCTTGAGACATTCGATTGTAATAAGTGTGTGATTGCTACTCTGTTCTAAATCCTTGAAATCTTGTGTGGTGTCGGCATTCTTGATCCAGGATGACACCGAGCACGGAGACTTGATCCATTCGGGTCGGTCGCTCTGAGAGATGGTATCGAGCACACTGTTGTATGAGACACGACCATTAAGTTAAAGCCCTAGATCACTACTCTCTCTTCTCATTTCTGATTCCTCATCTTTTCTACTCTTTTAGGATGACGAAAGCGATGATCAAGTTCACCCAGCCGGATGAAGATACACCCTTTGGACGACACCTGAAGGAAGTCACTAAGTACCTAAACATTGGATTACCAAGTTTCACCGGGACCTACAATTCCACTTTACCTGAAGAGGAGCGCTGGAAGATTCAAGCTCAAGTTCCCGGAAGAACGTTTGCGCCAATCACGGAGCCCATAGAGTGTTTTTTCAATGCACCAACCTGGAGTCTGGAAAAGATTATGGTAGCTCACATAACCATGGGGCGCATTGGAGAAGTTTATAAAGAAGACCTCAAGGATACTATCTACCAGATTCGCGGACGCCGAGATGAACAATGGGAGATAGTTGGCACTAAGAAGGATCGATCCATTGGAGCTTTCATCCAGGAGTTAAACCAGCACATACGACGTCAGGAGAACCAGGATGTCTTGGCAGACATGATGGAGTTGAAGGCAGCAAAAGCCAAGATTATCGAACTAGAAGGAGGCGAAGGCCACTCGCAAGGACTACATGGAGGAGATTGTAGCTCTAGTGAGACAAAGCGGCGATCTTAAGGAGAAGATTGAAGAACTCATGGGAAATTCAGCACCGGAGGAGAAGATGAAGATAGCACCTGTCGAGAGAACTACATCATCATCGGCGACACCGATTCGATCCTAGTGATGATGATTACGAAGATGAAGTGGAGCAGATATCATGGAGTCTCATCGGAGCAGTTTTCTAGTTGACCACCATAACAGTAGTAGATTACCCCCATGTTATACTAGTTTTAGTTTGACACTTTGTAACGATAGATGGTATTGTATGCCCTTGTTTGAATTGATTGGAGTGACATTGTGTGATTTGTCTCATGTGCATATGGGTAGTGTTTCTCTCTAGACCTCATTCTATTCTAAATTCTCTTCTTTTCTTAAAACCCTCGGATGCCTCCGAGACGCGACCCAATTTGTTTTCCCGCCAGAGATCACTCAGTTGATTCAGCGAGAATACATGGCTAGTATATGGTGCGACCAGCGCCATTAAGGATTGGACACTATGTTTTCCCTCGGACCTAATAGTTACGGAATCCCAAGGATTGGATGTGATATTAGGCATGGATTGGTTATCAAAGTATGGAGGGAACATAGATTGCGCCAGTAAGTCAATTTTGCTTACCACCCCAGAAGCAAGGAGAATCAAGTATGTATCACGGCATGAGCCGAGGAGAGCACATGTAAATTCCTTATCAGGAGTTGTGCAGGAGGAAGTACCAGTGGTAAGGGATTACTCGGACGTGTTTCCGGAAGAGTTGCCAGGCATGCCACCGGATAGAGACATTGAGTTTCTGATTGAACTATTGCGGGCACCGGGCCGATATCTAAGAGACCGTATAGGATGCCAGCCCAAGATTTGGAGGAAATTAAGAAGCAGATTAAGGAGTTACTTTGGATAAATGTTTTATTCGCCCAAGTTCTTACGCCTTGGGGATCACCGTACTTCTAGTGGAGAAGAAGGATGGATCATTAAGAATGGTTGTTGATTATCGTGGATTGAATGAAGTGACCATTAAGAACAAATACCCATTGCCGATGATCAATGACTTGTTTGACCAATTGCAAGGAGCTAAGGTGTTTTCAAAAATCAATTTGCGATCAGGGTACCATCAGTTGAAGATTCGAGAGCAGGATATACCTAAGACAACTTTTACCACCAGGTACGGGTTGTATGAGTACACCGTTATGTCATTTGGTCTGACTAACGCACCTTTTGCCTATTTTATGAACATGATGAACAAAGTGTTTATGGAGTTTACGGATAAGTTAAATCGTGGTGTTCATTGATGATATTTTGGTTTACTCGAAGAATGAAGAGGAACATAAGGAGCATTGCGTTTGGTACTCGAGAAGCTCGAGAGAACATCAGTTATATGCCAAGTTCAGCAAGTGTGAGTTTTTGTTGAAGGAAGTTGGATTTCTTGGACACGTTATATCTGGAGAAGGTATAGCAGTAGACCCCACTAAAGTTGTCACCGTAACAAACTGGGAAGCGCCAACAACAGTTGGAGAGATCCGGAGCTTCCTTGGACTAGCAGGATACTACCAGAGATTCATTGAGAATTTCTCAAGGATTGCGAAGCCTATGACAGAATTGTTGAAGAAGGATACCAAGTTCATTTGGACCGAGGAGTGTGAAGCTAGTTTCCAAGAGTTGAAGAAACATTTGGTTACCTCACCAGTGTTAATTCTGCCAGATTAGACCAAGGATTATGAGGTGTATTGCGACGCTTCACGTAGAGGACTTGGAGCAGTGCTTATGCAGGAGGGGAGAGTTGTTTCATATGCTTCACAATAGCTTAAGCCTCATGAGTTAAATTATGCTACGCATGATTTGGAGTTAGCAGCCGTAGTGCATGCGTTGAAGACATGGAGACCTTTCCTCATTGGAAATCATTGTGAGGTGTATACGGATCACAAGAGTTTGAAGTACATTTTCACGCGAAGGAGCTGAATCTCGTGCAAAGGAGATGGTTGGAACTCATCAAAGATTATTATATGAGATTGCATTATCACCCCGGAAAGGCTAACGTTGTAGCAGACGCGTTGAGCCGTAAGAGTCACGTCAACACATTAATGATGGGAGAAATACCAAAGGAGTTAGCCGAAGATCTTCGAGAGCTATGTTTGGAAATAGTTCCGAGAGGCTATGTAGCGACATTGGAGATTGATCAACTTTGATGGACAAGATCGAGGAAGCATAGAAGACTGACAAAGAGATTGCCTCTATAAAGGAGAGAATGAGCGAAGGAAAGGCTAAGGGATTTAGTGAGGATGAGCACGATACCTTATGGTTTGAGGACCGTGTTTATGTGCCCAATGACCTGGATATCAGGAAGTTGATTTTGCAAGAGGCACATGATTCACCATATTCGATTCACCCAGGAAATACCAAGATGTATTTGGATTTGAAGAATACTTTCTGGTGGACCGGAATGAAGAAGGATATTACCTGATGCGTAGCAGTTTGTGATGTATGTCGAGGGTGAAGGCAAAACATCGAAGCGGCCGAGGATTATTACTGACCATTGCCTATACCCGAATGGAAGTGGGATAAACTAGGAATGGATTTCATCACGGGATTTCCTAGGAGTCGTTCAGGCTATGACTCGATTTGGGTTATAGTCGATCGTTTGACGAAGGTAGCTCATTTCATTCCAGTAAAGACTACCAACAGCAGTGCCAAATTGGCCAAGATATACATGACCAGGATTGTATGCTTGCATGTAGTTAGAGGAGTATCGTGTCGAGATAGAGGAACCCAATTTACCTCAAAGTTACGGAAGCAGTTGCATGAGACTTTAGGAACGGTGGAGTTTAGCACAGCTTTCCATCCACAGACAGATGGACAAACCGAGAGAGTCAACCAGATTTTGGAGGATATGCTTAGAGCTTGTGCATTGGATTATGGATCAAGTTGGGATGACAATTTGCCGTATGCGGAGTTTTCTTACAACAACAGTTACCAAACCAGTTTGAAGATGGCCCCTTTTGAAGCCTTGTACGGAAGGAGGTGCAGGACCCCGTTGTTGTGGGATGAAGTTGGAGACCGCCAGTTGTTTGGACCAGATTTGATTAAGGAGTCTAAACAGAAAGTAAAGTTGATTTGCGATAGGCTCAAGGTAGCCCAGTCAAGACAGAAAAGTTATGCAGATTCAAAACGTAAGGAGGCGAATCTGAAATCGGAGCGAGTTTATCTTCGAGTATCGCCACTTCGAGGAGTTAAACGTTTTGGAGTTAAGGGAAAGTTAGCACCTCGATTTGTAGGACCTTATCGTATTTTGGAACGCATGGGAGAAGTTGCGTACAAGTTGGAATTACCCGAGAGATTGTCAGGAGTTCATGATGTGTTTCACGTTTCACAGTTGAAGAAGTGTCACGCAGAGATGGCTGATATACCATCGAGAGATACCGTACACCGGAAGCGATTCGGTTGAATGATATTTGACCTACGAGGAGAAACGGTTAAGATTTTGGAGTATGCCAGTGAGTCACTCGCATGACAAGGTCATTAAGTTTTGCAAAGTTCGGTGGAGCCACCACAGAGGATGAAGCTACACAGGGAGGCGAGGCGAAGATTTGCTTAAAGACCACCCTCACCTACTTTCTAGCCAACCCAAATCTCGAGGGCGAGATTCATCTTAAGGGGGTATGTTTGTAACATCCCAAATTTTCAATTTGGAATGTTATACATAGAACATCATTGCATATCATATTTTTCATTGCATTTTCTTTTGCATTTTGCTCGATCCTAGAAAATTCTACACAACTCAAGGACCCTCGGAGAGAGTTGGGGATTTTTGTTATTTTCATATTTGAGTTTTCTCAAATTTTGAAAATAGGATCGTTGATTTTAATTATTTTATCTTCAGTTATTTCTATCACAAAAATATGCGAGAGGGAATAAAATGACTTTCCCAAAATAAAGAAATAATGAAGATTTAATAATAAAATAAAATAAGGTTTTATTATGGAGTTTTTCGCCTTTTTATTTGAATTTAAGAAAAATGCGCGTTTTTCAAAATTGCATCTAGGCCCCCAAATAAATGTTCATTAAATCCGGCTTGATTTTAGAAACCGAGGAAAATTTATTTCGGGATTTTTGGAGTCCGTTTGGTACTTCTTTTGATTTTTTTTCTACGCGTAATGTTTTATTAAAAAAACGAACCGCCTTACCGGGCCGTACCCGAGCGGGACTCCGCTCGGGGGCGCCTTTAAATAGCGGCCACCCCCGAGCCGCAAAGCCCACCCGAGCCCCAGCCCAGCCGCCGCAGCCGACTCGCCGGACTTCGCCGCCGCCGAGGTTCATCGCGCCTCGATTTCCGTGCCGATTCTTTTAAAAAAACCGATCGGTTTTCTTGGGTTTTTTCGGTTTTTTTTTCTGTTTTGTTATTATTATTTTATTTATTTGTTTATTTTTTATTATTTTTTTCTTTTTCCATTCGAATCTGTTCGTCGTATTTTTCTTTTTCTCGGATTTAATCCGCGAATTTTCTGATCGCGATTCCAGATCCGATTTTCGTTTTAATATAACTTTTTGCTCGTTTATCAGAATCAGGCGATTCAAGCGCTGAGTTTAAATCTCGAAACCCTCTTTCCGAATAATCTTCTTAAACAAGTTTTTGCATCTGTAAAATTTGACCTAGATCCAGATTAGTAAAACAAAGTTGTTTTCTTCTGCCGTTTGACTTTCGTTGCTTCGTTTGATTTGATTCTTTTTGCAAAACAGAGTTCTTAATTTGAACTATCTGGTTAGATCTATTCGAGTTTTACCTGTGCATTAGATGAGTACTTACTGTATGCATGTTTGTTTGTCTGCGATAGAAAACCCGGAGTGCGCCGCTTGTTACTTCGAGTCTCTAGGTTTCGCGGATCATCAGCAAGGCAAGTAACACTTTGATCATACTCTTCTCATACCCAGTTTTTATGCATTAGATCTATTCCTCAAACACTTGCATGATTAGGATCTAATTAAATTGTGGGATGGGAAGTAGATGAGGTAGTACCTATTACCTATTTTATTATAAACCCTTGGGAGTTACTTCTACGTTTGCTTATTATGCCATGCTATGCCAGTAGACGTGGATTGGGTGAGTGTATTCCATGACAGATGTGAGATTGTTATTTAATGGTTTATTTAAGGTGGCAACTTAAACACACATCTGGGTGGATTGAGGCACCTGGTTTCTATCAGGACTTGCCTGTATTTCTTCGGACCGTCACCCAGGCCCAAAGGGATCATGAGATTATTCAAACTAGAAACTTCTGTGTGCAGCCACAAGCCATTATGGGCTCTGGCATAGTTGATTAAGTTGTGCGAACTCTTACGGGTAGGCTAGCTGATGTAGGGGATGTAGGTTGGTACAGTCTACCCACATGTAAGGTGCTAGCGCTTACGAAAGACTATGTCTCGGTCATCCGTTTCTCAAACACCATGTAGTCACGAGAAACCAAACGGAGGCGATCGAGTCTTGTGGGGAAAAGTGTGCAAACCTCTGCAGAGTGTATAAACTAATCATGGTTAGTCGTGTCCCCGGTTATGGACAATTTTGAGTATCTAGTACCTGGATATCATGTGAATATCATCATGTTACTTCTAATTATTATTGTTGTGTTTAATGAGTACTTTTAATTGGGATTGAGAATGCTGTCAACCATTCTCAATGTTTCACAACCACCATAATAGTTAAATAAATTTATTCCTTTGCAGTAGGGAAAAATTGGCTTTATGCAAAAACTGTAACCGTAGAGCTTTCCACCAGCCATATATGCATGTAGTATAGGCTTATCATTCCATTATTCTCTATGTGTTACATTGCCAGCATATTCCATGTGCTGACCCGTTTTCGGGCTGCAACGTTTCATGTTGCAGACTTTTCAGACGACGAGTAAGGTGTTTAGGTCGTGGTTCTATACTCAGTGATGCCGTTGGAGTTGATGGACTCGCTTATTCTTCCAAGCCTTCCGTTGTTATCGTTATTAGATGGCCTTAAGCCATATTTATTTTATTAAGTTCTCTCTTGAGACATTCGATTGTAATAAGTGTGTGATTGCTACTCTGTTATAAATCCTTCCAAGTACTGTGTGGTGTCAGCATTACTGATCCAGGGATGACACTGAGCACAGAGACTTGATCCATTCGGGTCGGGTCGCTACATGGTAACAGGAAGCAAGGGACACAAATGTTTACCCAGGTCCGGGCCCTTCGATGGAGGTAAAACCCTACTTCCTGCTTGATTAATATTGAAGATATGGGTAGTACAAGAGTAGATCTACCACGAGATCGTAGAGGCTAAACCCTAGAAGCTAGTCTATGATGGTACGATTGTAATTGTGATCGGCCTTCTAAGGACCAACCTCTCCGGTTTATATAGACAGGAGAGGGCTAGGGTTTACATGGAGTCGGTTACAAGGAAGGAAATATAATATCCAGATCACCAAGCTTGCCTTCCACACCAAGGAAAGTCCCATCCGGACATGGGTCGAAGTCTTGAGTCTTGTATCTTCACGCTTCAATATTCCGGACGATGTATATAGTCCGGCTGTCCGTAAACCCCCTGATCCAGGACTCCCTCAGTATCCCCTGAACCAGGCTTCAATGATGATGAGTCTTGCGCGCAGTCTTGTCTTCGGCATTTGCTGGGCGGGTTCCATCTCCGAATATTCCAAAGTACCTGTTACGGCGAATACTGTCCGGAACTCCATCAATGTTGTACTCCTTGGCTTCAGTGCCTCAATAATGACCGTCTCCATGTGTCGAACGAATGCGAGGAGCCGAGGTGTTTTTCGCATTTACCACCCTCAATCTTTTGGGCTGACCGTGAAGGAAATATGCCCTAGAGGCAATAATAAAGTTATTATTTATTTCCTTATATCATGAGAAATGTTTATTATTCATGCTAAAATTGTATTAACCGGAAACATGATACATGTGTGAATACATAGAAAAACATATAGTCACTAGTATGCCTCTACTTGACTAGCTCATTCATCAAAGATGGTTATGTTTCCTAACCATAGACATGTGTTGTTATTTGATTAATGGGATCACATCATTAGGAGAATGATGTGATTGACATGGCCCATTCCGTTAGCCTAGCACTTGATCGTTTAGTATATTGCTATTGCTTTCTTCATGACTTATACATGTTCCTGTAACTATGAGATTATGCAACTCCCGTTTACGGAGGAACACTTTGGGTGCTACCAAACGTCACAACATTACTTTGGGTGATTATAAAGGAGTACTACAGGTGTCTCCAAAGGTACATGTTGGGTTGGTGTATTTCGAGATTAGGTTTTGTCACTCCGATTGCTCGGAGAGGTATCTCGGGCCCTCTCGGTAATGCACATCACTATAAGCCTTGCAAGCAATGTAGCTAATGAGTTAGTTACGGAATGATGCATTATGTAACGAGTAAAGAGACTTGCCGGTAACGATATTGAACTAGGTATTGGATACCGACGGTCGAATCTCGGGCAAGTAACATACTGATGACAAAGGGAACAACGTATGTTGTTATGCGGTTTGACCGATAAAGATCTTCGTAGAATATGTAGGAGCCAATATGAGCATCCAGGTTCCGCTATTGGTTATTGACCAAGAATAGTTCTAGGTCATGTCTACATAGTTCTCGAACCCGTAGGGTCCGCACGCAAGTTTCGATGGCGGTTATATTATGAGTTTATGAGTTTTGATGTACCGAAGGAGTTCGAGTCTCGGATGAGATCGGGGACCTGACGAGGAGTCTCGAAATGGTCGAGACGTAAAGATTGATATATTGGACGACTATATTCGGAGTTCGGAAAGGTTCCGAGTGATTCGGGTATTTTTCGGAGTACCGGGGAGTTACGGGAATTCGCCGGGGAGTATATGGGCCTTATTGGACCATACGGGAATAGATGAGAGAGGCCAAAAGGAAGGAGGCCTGCGCCCCCCCTCTGGTCCGAATTGGACAAGGGGCGCAACCCCCTTTTCCTTATTCCTCTGCCCCTCTTTCCCCTTCTCCTACTCCAACAAGGGAGGTGGAATCCTACTAGGACTAGGGAGTCCTAGTAGGACTCCACACTTGGCGCCGCCTCCTAGGGCCGGCCTCCTTCCCCCTTGCTCCTTTATATACGGGGGCAGGGGGCACCCCATGACACACAAGTTGATCTACGGATCGTATCTTAGCCGTGTGCGGTGCCCCCCTCCACCATATTCCACCTCGGTCATGTCGTCGCGGAGTTTAGGCGAAGCCCTGCGCCGTTAGAGCATCATCATCGTCACCACGCCGTCGTGCTGACGGAACTCAGCCCCGACGCTTTGCTGGATCGGAGCCCGGGGATCGTCATCGAGCTGAACGTGTGCTGAACTCGGAGGTGCCGTACGTTCGGTACTTGGATCGGTCGGATCGTGAAGACGTCTGACTACATCAAGCTGCGTTGTCATAACGCTTCGCCACGGTCTCACGAGGGCACGTGGGCAATACTCTCCCCTCTCGTTGCTATGCCATCACCATGATCTTGCGTGTGTGCGTAGGAATTTTTTGAAATTAGCACGTTCCCCAACAGTGGCATCCGAGCCTGGTTTTATGCGTTGATGTTATTTACGAGTAGAACACAAGTGAGTTGTGGGCGATACAAGTCATCCGCTTACCACATGTCATACTTTGGTTCAGCGGTATTGTGAGATGAAGCGGCCCGGACCGACATTACGCCAGACGCTTACGCGAGACTGGTTTCACCGTTGCGAGCACTCGTGCTTAAAGGTGACCGGGTGTCTGTCTCTCTCACTTTAGTTGAACCGAGTGTGGCTACGCCCGTCCTTGCGAAGGTTAAAACAGCACCAACTTGACAAACTATCGTTGTGGTTTTGATGCGTAGGTAAGAACGGTTCTTGCTCAGCCCGTAGCAGCCACGTAAAATTTGCAACAACAAAGTAGAGGACGTCTAACTTGTTTTTGCAGGGCATGTTGTGATGTGATATGGTCAAGACGTGATGTTATATTTTATTGTATGAGATGATCATGTTTTGTAACCGAAGTTATCGGCAACTGGCAGGAGCCATATGGTTGTCGCTTTATTGTATGAAATGCAAACGCCTGTAATTGCTTTACTTTATCACTAAGCGGTAGCGATAGTCGTAGAAGCAATAGATGGCGAACGACAACGATGCTACGATGGAGATCAAGGTGTCGCTACCGGTGGCGATGGTGATCACGATGGTGCTTCGGAGATGGAGATCACAAGCACAAGATGATGATGGCCATATCATATCACTTATATTGATTGCATGTGATGTTTATCCTTTATGCATCATATCTTGCTTTGATTGACGGTAGCATTTTAAGATGATCTCTCACTAAAATTATCAAGAAGTGTTCTCCCTGAGTATGCATCGTTGCGAAAGTTCTTCGTCCTGAGACAGCACGTGATGATCGGGTGTGATAGGCTCTACGTTCAAATACAACGGGTGAAAAACAGTTGCACACGCGGAATACTCAGGTTAAACTTGATGAGCCTAGCATATACAGATATGGCCTCGGAACACGGAGACCGAAAGGTCGAGCGTGAATCGTATAGTAGATATGATCAACATATTGATGTTCACCGTTGAAACTACTCCATCTCACGTGACGATCGGACATGGTGTAGTTGATATGGATCACGTAATCACTTAGAAGATTATAGGGATGTCTATCTAAGTGGGAGTTCTTAAGTAATATGATTAATTGAACTTAAATTTATCATGAACTTAGTCCTGGTAGTATTTTTGAAATTATGTTGTAGATCAATAGCTCGCGTTGTTGCTTCCCTATGTTTGTTGCTTTCATATGTTTATTTTAATATGTTCCTAGAGAAAACTGTGTTGAAATATGTTAGTAGCAATGATGCGGATTGGATCCGCGATCTGAGGTTTATCCTCATTGTTGCACAGAAGAATTATGTCCTTGATGCACCGCTAGGTGACAGACCTATTGCAGGAGCAGATGCACGGGCGTTATGAACGTTTGGCTAGCTCAATATGATGACTACTTGATAGTTTAGTGCACCATGCTTAACGGCTTAGAATCGGGACTTCAAAGGCGTTTTGAGCGTCCACGGACCATATGAGATGTTCCGGGAATTGAAGTTAATATTTCAAGAAAATACCCGAATTGTGAGATATGAAGTCTCCAACAAGTTCTATAGCTAAAAGATGGAGGAGAATCGCTCAACTAGTGAGCATGTGCTCAGATTATGCAGGTACTTCAATCGCTTGAATCAAGTGGGAGTTAATCTTCCAGATAAGATAGTGATTGACAGAATTCTCTAGTCACCATCACCAAGTTAGTAGAACTTCGTGATGAACTATAATATGCAAGGGATGACAAAAGTAATTCCCAAGCTCTTCGTGATCTTTGAAATCGGCGAAGGTCGAAATCAAGAAAAGAGCATCAAGTGTTGATGATTGACAAGACCACTAGTTTCAAGAAAAGGGCAAAGGGAAAGAAAGGGAACTTCAAGTAGAATGATAAGCAAGTTGTCGCTCCTTGAAGAAGCCCAAAGCTGGACCAAAGCCCTAAACCGAAAGTGCTTCTCTGCAAAGGAAATGATCCTTTGGGAGCAGAAATGACCTGAATATTTGGTAGATAAGAAGGGTGGCAAAGTGAACAAGGGTATATTTGATATACATGTGTTTGATTTGTGCCTTACTAGTGTTTATAGTAGCCCTTGAGTATTTGATACTTGTTCGGTTGCTAAGATTAGTAACTCGAAACAGGAGTTACATAATAAACAGAGACTAGTTGAGGGGAAGTGACAATGAGTGTTGGAAATAGTTCCAAGATTGATATGATCATCATCACACACTCCCTATATTTTCGAGATTAGTATTAAAAGCCAAATAAATGTTATTTAGCGTTTGCGTTGAGCATGAATATGATTTGATCATGTTTATTGCAAAACAGTTATTCATCTAAAGTTAAAGAATAATTGTTATTCTGTTTACATGAACAAAACCTTCGATGGTTATACACCCAATGAAAATAGTTTGTTGGATCTCGATCGTAGTGATACACATATTCATAATATTGAAACTAAAAGATGCAAATTTAATAATGATAGTGCAACTTATTTGTGGCACTGCCGTTTGGGTCATATCGGTGTAAAGAGCATGAAGAAACTCCATAAAGATGGATTTTCGGAATCACTTGGTTATGAATCATTTGATGCTTGCGAACCGTGCCTTTTGGGCAAGATGACTAAAACTCCGTTCTCTGGAACAATGGAACGAGCTACTAACTTATTGGAAATAATACATACCGATGTATGCGATCCGATGAGTGTTAAGGCTCGCGGCGTCCATCGTTATTTTCTGACCTTCACAGATGATTTGAGCAGATATGGGTATATCTACTTGATGAAACATAAGTCTGAAATAGTTGAAAGGTTCAAATAATTTCAGAGTGAAGTGGAAAATCATCGTAACAAGAAAATAAAGTTTCTACGATCTGATCGTGGAGATGAATATTTGAGTTACGAGTTTGGTCTTCAATTAAAAGAATGTGGAATAGTTTCACAGCTCACGCCACCTGGAACACCACATCATAATGGTGTGTCCGAACGTCATAACCGTACTTTATTGGATATAGTGCAATCTATGATGTTTCTTACCGATTTACCACTATCGTTTTGGGGCTATGCATTAAAGACAGCTGCATTCACGTTAAAAAGGGCACCATCTAAGTCCGTTGAGACGACACAATATGAACTGTGGTTTGGCAAGAAACCAAAGTTGTCGTTTCTTAAAGTTTGGAGTTGCGATGCTTATATGAAAAAGGTTTTCAACATGATAAGCTCAAACCCAAATCGAAGAAGTGCGTCTTCATAGAATACCCAAAGGAAACTATTGGGTACACCTTCTATCACAGATCCAAAGGCAAGATATTCATTACTAAAAATGGATCCTTTCTAGAGAAGGAGTTTCTCTCGAAAGAAGTGAGTGGGAGGAAAGCAGAGCTTGATAAGGTAATTTGTACCTTCTCCCGAATTGGAAAGTAGTTCATCATAGAAATCAGTTCTAGTGATTCCTACACCAATTAGTGAGGAAGCTAATGATAATGATCATGAAGCATCAGATCAAGTTACTACCAAACTTTGTACATCTTTCAGATTAAGATCCGCACCAGAGTGGTACGGTAATCCTATTCTGGAAATCATGTTACTAGACCATGATAAACCTACGAACTATGAGGAAGCGATGATGAGCCCAGATTCAGCGAAATGGTTTGAGACCATGAAATATGAGATGGGATCCATGTATGAGAACAAAGTGTGGACTTTGATTGATTTGCCCGATGATCGGCAAGTCATAGAGAATAAATGGATCTTCAAGAGGAAGGCGGACGTTGATAGTAGTGTTACTATCTACAAAGCTCGACTTGTTGCAAAGGTTTTCGACAAGTTCAAGGTGTTGAATACGATGAGATTTTCTCACTCGTAACGATGCTTAAGTCTGTCCGAATCATGTTAGCAATTGCCACATTTTATGTAATCTGGCAAATGGATGTCAAAACTGCATTCCTTAATGGATTTATTAAAGAAGAGTTGCATATGATGCAACGGAAGGTTTTGTCAATCCTAAAGATGCTAACAAAATGTGCAAGCTCAATGATCCATCTATGGACTGGTGCAAGCATCTCGAGTTGGAATACACGCTTTGATAAGTTGATCAAATCATATAGTTTTATCTGAGACTTGCGGTGAAGCTGTATTTACAATAAAGTGAGTGGAAGCACTACCGCCTTTTTGATAAATATATGTGAGTAACATATTGTTGATCGGAAATGATGTATAATTTTTCGGAAAGCATAAAGGAGTATTTGAAAGGAGTTCTTTAAAAGAAAGACCTCAAGAAAGCTACTTACATATTGAGCATCAAGATCTATTGAGATAGATCAAGACGCTTGATAAGTTTTTCAATAAGTACATACCTTGTCAAGATTTTGAAGTAGTTCAAAATGGAGCAGTCAAAGAAAAGTTCTTGCTTGTGTTGCAAGCGTGTAAAATTGAGTAAGACTCAAATCGACCACGCCGAGAAAATAGAAAAGAGAATGAAAGTCATTCCCTATGCCTCGATCATAGGTTCTATAAAGTATGCTATGCTATGTACCAAACCTATTGTATACCTTGCTCTGAATTTGGCAAGGAGTACAATAGTGATCTAGGAGTAGATCACTTTGGACATTGGTCAAGAACATCCTTAGTGAGGACTAAGGAAATATTTCTCGATTATGGAGGTGATAAAAGAGCCCGTCGTAAAGAGTTACATCGATGCAAGCTTTTTACACTGATCCAGGATGACTCTAAGTCTCAATCTGGATACATATTGAAAGTGGGAGCAATTAGCTAGAGTAGCTCCGTGCGAGCATTGTAGACATAGAATATTTGCAAAATACATACATTTCTGAATGTGATAGACCCGTTGACTAAGCTTCTCTCACGAGCAAAACATGATCATACCTTAGTACTCTTTGGGTGTTAATCACATAGCGATGTGAACTAGATTATTGACTCTAGTAAACCCTTTGGGTGTTGGTCACATTACGATGCGAACTATGGGTGTTAATCACATACAGATGTGAATATTAGTGTTGAATCACATGATGATGTGAACTAGATTATTGACTCTAGTGCAAGTGGGAGACTGAAGGAAATATGCCCTAGAGGCAATAATAAAGTTATTATTTATTTCCTTATTTCATGATAAATGTTTATTATTCATGCTAGAATTGTATTAACCGGAAACATGATACATGTGTGAATACTAGACAAACATATAGTCACTAGTATGCCTCTACTTGACTAGCTCATTAATCAAAGATGGTTATGTTTCCTAACCATAGACATGTGTTGTTATTTGATTAATGGGATCACATCATTAGGAGAATGATGTGATTGACATGACCCATTCCGTTAGCCTAGCACTTGATCGTTTAGTATATTGCTATTGCTTTCTTCATGACTTATACATGTTCCTGTAACTATGAGATTATGCAACTCCGTTTACGGAGGAACACTTTGGTTGCTACCAAAGCGTCACAACGTAATTGGGTGATTATAAAGGAGTACTACAGGTGTCTCCAAAGGTACATGTTGGGTTGGCGTATTTTGAGATTAGGTTTTGTCACTCCGATTGCTCGGAGAGGTATCTCTGGGCCCTCTCGGTAATGCACATCACTATAAGCCTTGCAAGCAATGTAGCTAATGAGTTAGTTACGGAATGATGCATTACATAACGAGTAAAGAGACTTGCCGGTAACGAGATTGAACTAGGTATTGGATACCGACGATCGAATCTCGGGCAAGTAACATACCGATGACAAAGGGAACAACGTATGTTGTTATATGGTTTGACCGATAAAGATCTTCGTAGAATATGTAGGAGCCAATATGAGCATCCAGGTTCCGCTATTGGTTATTGACCAAGAATAGTTCTAGGTCATGTCTACATCGTTCTCGAAGCCATAGGGTCCGCACGCTTAAGTTTCGATGACAGTTATATTATGAGTTTATGAGTTTTGATGTACCGAAGGAGTTCGGAGTCTCGGATGAGATCGGGGACATGACGAGGAGTCTCGAAATGGTCGAGACGTAAAGATCGATATATCGGACGACTATATTCGGAGTTCGGAAAGGTTCCGAGTGATTCGGGTATTTTTCGGAGTACCGGAGAGTTACGGGAATTCGCCGGGGAGTATATAGGCCTTATTGGGCCATACGGGAATAGAGGAGAGAGGCCAAAAGGAAGGAGGCTTGCACGCCCCCTCTGGTCCGAATTGGACAAGGGGCGCAGCCCCCTTTTCCTTATTCCTCTCCCCCTCTTTCCCCTTCTCCTACTCCAACAAGGGAGGTGGAATCCTACTAGGACTAGGGAGTCCTAGTAGGACTCCACACTTGGCGCGCCCTCCTAGGGCCGGCCTCCTTCCCCTTGCTCCTTTATATCACGGGGCAGGGGACACCCCATGACACACAAGTTGATCTACGGATCGTTCCTTAGCCGTGTGCGGTGCCCCTCCACCATATTCCACCTCTACCATATCGTCATGGAGTTTAGGCGAAGCCTCGCGCGTAGAGCATCATCATCGTCACCACGCCGTCGTCTTGTGGAACTCATCCCTAACGCTTTGCTAGATCGGGCCGGGGATGCGTCATCGAGCTGAGCGTGTGCTGAACTCGGAGGTGCCAGACGTTCGGTACTTGGATCGGTCGGATCGTGAAGACATACGACTACATCAACAGCGTTGTCATAACGCTTCCGCTTACGGTCTCACGAGTGCGTGGACAATACTCTCCCCTCTCGTTTCTATGCCATCACCATGATCTTGCGTGTGCGTAGGAATTTTTTTGAAATTACTACGTTCCCCAACAGACCGCCTATTTGAAGAGACGGGGATTCTCAGATCCAAACCTCACTCTTCCCCCTCGAGCAAGCATCCAACAAAGCGCTCTGGAAAAACCATTCGAACATGGCCGGTCGTCAGAGCTCGGCGCCCCCGAGGCCCCCAAGAGGAGGATACCAGGGAAATATATTACCTGATGAGCAGGATAAAGTTACTGGCCAACTACGGACTGACGATAGTCGAGGTTATGGCAATATGCATAATCTCGAGTGCAACCACTTCAATATCGGGGGAAGCCCATGTGGCACTTCAACGGGGAAGATGATGCCACCCGTTGTGGCCGTAAGGGTCCGGACTCCGCCACTGCTCTGGCAAGGATATTGTCCGATTTATACAAAGGCGAAGAGGAGCAATTCCTTCACATCAAACCGCGAGATGGATTCTCCATGTACATCCCTCCGAACTGGGTAAGTTGTCATTCCTTTCCCTACGTCACTTATTGTGGCGTTCTTCGCTAAGATCATCTGCCTCGATATTTACGGCGAGGAACCGAGGAGGACGTAGAAGGAATCTCGGCCCCTCCCCGCAGCCAGAGGACCCCGGAAGGGCCCTAGATCCAGGTCTCGAAGAAGATCCGGATATTACCGTGGAGCTCGTCAACGGGATATTTTATCAAGCCAGCTGCGATGGCGCCTCAGTGGCCATTACTGCCGACTATCCCGGACCGCTTCCTACGTCGCGCGTAAGCCAAGTCGAAAAACCCTATCCTCCGAAGAGGACTTCCTTCAGATGTCATGCCTTACCCTTGAAGTGTCGTGCTTTTGCAGAGACGATGGTCGGAGTGTGGGGCCGAACCCCTAGGGACTCGTCGACCGAGGGCGTCCGGATTGGGCAGGCTCAAGAGGAAGGCGGTAAGGGTCGACTCGCCGCTACAGAGGTAAGGCAAAAACTTGTGCTGTGATTATGGTATTTTGAAGTATGACAGTACCCTTTGTGTCTGGCGGGAAGAGGAAGCGATCGGACTATATCCGGGATCTCGCCAACCACGCCTCCACCGGCGGATTCGAACCCGGCGAGAGCAGAGGCGGGAGCGAGGCCGATGCCGCATAGTTCTTCAACAGAGAATGTAGATATGCTCTCAGCTACGGATTCCGAAGTAGAGAGCGCCATGAATCACCGGCGCCGACGGGCCGTACTTCGGAACAACGTCTTTTCCGAAGAGGCATTTAATGCCTTCAATTCGGGAGACGCATACATCCGAGCTGCTCAAGGCGGGCTTGCCCAAGCGACGGACCAGTATACCAAAGATATACGGGTAAGAAAATTTGATAAGCATGTGTAGAAGTAGCCCCTGAGACTTGAAACGGTTGGAACAACTGTTTTAAGGATCAATTTATGCACAGGTCCTTGTAGATAAGAACGAGCAATTGTCTCGGGAGCTGGAGGAATGCAAGGCCGAACTAAGGGCCGTAGTTGCCAAAGTGGAGAGGAATCGAAAAGCCCTCCTCTGTAACAGTTGTTGCAATTGTCTGAAGGTGCTACAATTAGTAAATGGCTGATATGACAAGTCGTGAGAAAATTCTGCAGACAATCCCGTGAGTGAACCGGAGGACGTAAGAGAGGACGCATCGCATCTCAAACGGCAGGCGGAGGCGGCAGCGCATTCTTACGCGAGTTAGGCAGGAGAAGAACAATCTTCAAGATGCCAACGTCCAGCTGGACATGGAGTTAAAAGATCTCCGTGCTCGGCTGGCGGACTCTGTGAAGGAGAACAAAAGGCTTCGACGCGGCATTTACGGTAATTGCCTAGACAAACTGTAGTATAGTTCGGCAAGGACGTATATTGAAAGAATTTTTCTTGCGGATCTGTTAGCAGTCGCATACGAGGAGGAGATGCCCTCATCTGCAAGTGATTTCTTGCAAGGCGTTTCGCAATCGCACGGCGAGCTCGGCAAGTGATGCGGTGTAGCTCGGGCTTTGTGGCCATCAAGCTTCTTTGCCGAATGGCATGGGGAGCTTCGTGGATATGCTGCAAGGAGCACGGCGGCGCTTCCGGTATGGAAGATGTCCTCTTGCGGCAAGGCGAAATAGAAGCCTGGGCTATGGTGAAGACGCGCTACACCAAGCTGGACCCGAACCATATGGCCGAAGTAGGACCGGCGGGGCACGATGGGCAAGAAATTCCCATGAGTCTGGTATATGACCAGGTAGCGTTAGCCGCAAAGTATTCTCAACAGGATTGTAAGCTAGATAGCCGGAGGAATATAGTCAGTCCAAGTGACTGTGTAATTCAATGGAAATAAGTAGTCCCTAGCTGGATTAAAATCATTTGTCATGGCGGACCTTTTTGCTTCAGCCCCTGGATCCTATAGTCCTGGGTGTGTCCGAATACCCACTCAGTTATACAAAACCGGGGTATGCGTGGACACCAGGCGTAGGGGTCATAAGTGCTTGAACAGACAAGTACCCAACTAGTTATGTTATATTACATGGATAGTAAGAAACATCTTCCAGGAGAATAGTTACATTAGGGGTTCCTTTCCAGGTAAGCATGCGACAATGCACATGTCCAGGATTGCGACGATTGCGCAGGATACAAAACTTCTGAGGATTTGCATTATAATAAACGAATACATCTTTTGTTCACCGACCGAATATTCTCTTAAGGAAGCTAGCTTTCGGCTTCACCAGTCCGAGGTACACATCCGGCTGAACCGGCAGTAACAATCGCAGAGGTGCTCCCCTTATGCCCTAGCCGAATTAACGGGAACGTAGGGCATAAACACAAGAGCCAGGCAACCCATCTTGGCAACATCTTAAGTCATATCGATGCATATAATGGTGAAGAAAAGGCACATATGGAAAAAGAATGCATATGTGACGGGCAGAAAGCCATGTGAGTAATTATTTTTAGCTTCCGTATAGGAAGTCCCTAGGTATTTCTTACACTCTTAGTGCGGCCGGAGTGATCCGGAAATCCGCACTGTATTGAATACTTTGTGTGAAGAGAGAAAAAGGTCGAGAAAGGAAAAAGGGATGGAGCATAATTAAAAAGGAGGGGTTAGGAGACGAACATTGAGTTCAGCGTTAGGCGTAGAATCTCCGGAGTCTGGCCGCGTTCCATGGGTTCGGCTTGAGTCTGTTATCGGATGCATTATGTAAGCGGTACGCTCCTCTGGTGAGAACTTTGTCAATGACGAAGGGACCCTCCCACTTGGGTTTGAGCTTGTCCTTCTTCTTCTCCGGTAGGCGTAGAACGAGCTCACCAATATTGTAAGTTTTGGCCCGCACTTCTCTGCTTTTATATCGTCGAGCCTGGTGCTGATAGAATGCGGAGCGGGCTTTTGCGACGTCGTGCTCCTCCTCCAGGGCGTCCAAGTTATCCTGCCGATCTAACTCGGCTTCCTTCTCTTCGTACATGCGTACGCGTGGCGAATCATGTATTATGTCACAGGGTAATACCGCTTCCGCGCCGTACACCATAAAAAATGGTGTATATCCGGTGGTGCGATTTGGCGTGGTCCGCAGCCCCCAGAGTACGGAGTCGAGCTCCTCGACCCAGTGCGTATCCGACTCTGTCAAGGATCGTACTAGTCTGGGTTTGATGACGCTCATGATGAGACAATTTTCCGCTCTACGGCCGTTTGTTTGGGGATGGTAGACGGAAGCGTAATCAAGCTTAATGCCCATTTTTGCGCACCAAGTTTTCACTTCGGCTGTGAAATTTGAGCCATTATCGATGATGATCTTTGTTGGGGACACCGTATCGATTAATGCGACCCGGATATGAAGTCTATTACTGGTCCGGATTCGGCTGTTTTGACTGGTTTGGCTTCTATCCATTTGGTGAATTTGTCCACCATGACCAATAAGTATATTTTCTTATGGCTTCCCCCTTTAAGGGGTCCGACCATATCCAGACCCCAGACCGCAAAGGGCCAAGTTATGGGGATTGTTTGGAGGGCGGTAGGGGGCATATGACTCTGATTGGCAAAGAGCTGGCAACCAGCGCAATGTTGGACAAGGTCCTGTGCGTCTGCTCGAGCCGTCGGCCAGAAGAAACCTGTACAGAAGGCCTTGCTGACTAATGCTCGAGCCGCGGCGTGGTGCCCGCCTAGTCCGGCATGGATTTCGGCCAAGAGCTGCCGCCCTTCTTCTTCTCAGATGCATATTTGGAGTACTCCGGTAGCGCTTTTCTTGTAGAGTTCCCCTTCGTAGACTTTGTAAGCTTTAGAGCGCCGGACGATGCCGCGTGCTTAATTTTGGTCTTCGGGGAGCTCCTGCCTATTTAGGTAGGCCAAGAAAGGCTCGGTCCACGGGGCAATTACAGCCATGATTTTGTGGGCCGAGGGCGTTATTTCGGTGGTAGAACCGCCGACTATGTCTGATAGTTCGGAATCTGGGGGTGTATTCGTATCCGTGCTAGTATTGCCGGACTCCCCTTCCCATACTACGGATGGCTTGAACAGCCGTTCCAAGAATATGTTAGGTGGGACAGGGTCGCGTTTAGCGCCGATCTGGCGAGGACGTCCGCCGCTTGATTGTTTTCTCGAGCCACATGGTGGAATTCGAGCCCCTCGAACCGAGCTGACATTTTGAGGACGGCATTATGGTAGGCTGCCATTTTTGGGTCCTTGGCATCAAAATCCCCATTTATTTGTGATATTGCGAGGTTTGAATCCCCGCGCACTTCTAGGCGTTGAATGCCCTCATAGAGACTGCCATCCGAAGACCGTGCAACGGAGCCTCGTATTCGGCTGCATTGTTGGAGTCTGTGTATAATATTTGGAGGATGTACTGGACCGTGTCTCCGGTGGGAGACGTCAGTACTACACATGCTCCCAATCCAGCCAGCATTTTAGAGCCGTCGAAGTGCATGATCCAGTTTGAGTATGCGCCGTACTCTTTAGGGAGTTCGGCTTCTGTCCATTCGGCAACAAAGTCAACCAATACTTGCGACTTGATGGCCCACCGAGGTTTGTATGTTATGTCGAACGGAAGGAGCTCAATGGCCCATTTGGCAATCCGGCCCGTAGCATCGCGGTTATTTATTATGTCATTTAGTGGTACTTGAGGCCTTTGTAATAGAACACTCTTGAAAGCGGTGTCGTAGCCGGGATGCCATGAACACCGCGTATGCTATTTTTTGATAGTGTGGGTATCGGGATTTGCATGGGGTTAGGACCGTGGACACGTAGTAAACCGGCTTCTGGAGCGGGTATTTGTATCCGTCAGCCTCTCGTTCAACGACGAGCACTGCGCTTACAACTTGATGCGTTGCAGCTATGTACAGCAGCATAGGTTCATCGATATTCGGCGCTGTTAGTACTGGATTACTGGCCAATAAGGTCTTTATTTCATCCAGTCGGCAGCTGCATCCGTCCACACGAAGTGTTCGGTGCGCCAAGAAGGCGATAAAGAGGTAATGCCTTTTCTCCTAACACGGAGATAAAGCGGCTTAGAGCAGCCACGATCTGGCTAGTTTACGATGTGCTTGAGGTCTGCATTGGTATAGCCAAGCGTGATGTAGCTTCGGATTTTTGCTGGATTCGCTTCAACTCCTCTATTGGAAGCTTGATGAAGCCGAGTAGTTTCCCGAGGGGACGCCAAAAACGCATTTTCGAGTTCAGCTTGATGTCGTATGTCCGGAGATTGTCGAATGTAAGCCTCAAGTCATCTATCAGGGTTTCGATGTGTCTTGTTTTTATGACCACGTCGTCTACGTATGCCTCCACTGTTTTGCCGATTTGCTTTTCCAGGCATGTTTGAATCATGCGTTGGTAGGTTGCGCCGGCGTTCTTAAGCCCGAAAGGTATAGTGTTGAAGCGAAAGGGCCATATGGGCGTTATGAAGGCTGTTGCAGCTTGGTCGGACTCTGCCATCTTTATTTGATGGTATCCAGTATGCGTCGAGGAAACACAATGAAGTCGTGTCTCTTTGTGGCGTCAATGATTTGATCGATGCGAGGGAGGAAAGGGATCCTTGGGGCAAGCCTTGTTGAGGTCTTTAAAGTCGACACATAGGCGCCAGGATTTGTCCTTCTTTGGTACCTTTACCAGGTTTGCCAGCCAATCCGGATGCTTGATATCTCTGATGAATCCGGCCTCGATTAGTTTGGCTAGCTCTTCCCCCATGGCCAGCCATTTGGGCTCTGAAAACCGTCTTAGAGTTTGCTTAACCAGTTTATATCCTTTTAGTATATTGAGGCTGTGTTTGGCCAATCTGCGTGGGATGCCTGGCATGTCCGATGGGTGCCAGGCGAAGATGTCCCAATTCTCGCGTAAGAAGTCTCGCATGCTGGCGTCCATCATGAGGCTTAGGCGTGTCCCGACGGAAGCTGTCTTCATGGGGTCCGTTGGATGGACTTGGAATTTGACTATCTCGTCTGCGAGTTTAAATGAGGTGGACTTGGGTCGCTTGTCGAGTATCACGTCGTCCCTATCCACGATGGCCCGCAGTGTTGTTAATTCTTCGGCTGCTAGGGCCTCAGATAATGCCTCCAGGGCTAGTGCTGCTGTTTTGTTTTCGGCGCGAAGTGCGATGTTCGGATCACTGGCTAGAGTGATGATTCCATTGGGCCCGGGCATTTTAAGCTTCATGTACCCGTAATGGGATATAGCTTGAAAGCTTGCAAACGCGTCCCTCCCTAAAAGGGCGTGGTATCCGCTGCTAAAAGGGGCCACTTGGAACATGATTTCTTCAGACCTATAATTTTCCGGGGTGCCGAATACCACGTCGAGTGTGATTTTTCCTGCACACCGTGCTTCCCGACTAGGGATAATTCCCCTGAAGGTTGTTTCGCTTTGTTCAATGCGGCCGCTGTCAATTTCCATCTTGCTGAGTGTCTCTTCACAGATCAAGTTTAAGCTGCTTCCGCCATCCATGAGCACTTTAGTGAGCCGAAAGCCGTCCACGACTGGGCTGAGAACCAGAGCGGCTGGTGCCCAGACAGTCCGGGATCGAGGTTCATCACTAGCATTAAAAGTTATAGCAGTGTCGTTCCATGGGTTTATTTTAGCCATATGGCAAATTTCCATGGAGCTTCGATGAGCTCGCTTGCGCCTATTGTTTGAGGCAAAAGTCTGGAAGACTGTTAGTACCATATTGTGCTCATTGGCGGGATGTTGTTCTGTAAGACGGTCCTCGCCACTTTTTGCAACCTGCCGGAGTATCCAACATGCCTTAAGGCTATGAGTTGGTGCTGTGTCCGGAGTGCCGTGGAGTTTACATGGCCCATTGAGCCATTTTTCTAATACGGTTCCTCGCCCTGGGGTGGGCTTTGGTTTCTTGGGGATTGGATCGGCCAACTTACGAGAGTTCGCCCGTTTAGTTCAGACAAAGGCTTTGGGGAAAGCCGGACTGTCCCAAAATTCAGCTTGAGTTTTCCAGACACTTTCCATCGCACAGTACTTAGTACTGTACTATGATTGCTATGTCCACAAAGCATACTATATCACGGCGACTTATAGCATTAAGGATTCCTTTGTCCGTGCAGTTTTTGCAGAAGAGCGAGACTACGTCCTCCTCGTGGCAGTCCTTGACTTTGTTTAGCGAAAGGAGGAATCTGGCCCAGTAATGATGTACTGTCTCCTGGGGCTCTTGCCTGATATGGGAGAGACGATTTAAGCCCGCATGGGTGGTTATAGCTGAATCCGGATTCTGATCCGATCTAGCACCCTGGGGCATGGAAGCTTCCGAAGTTCAACAAGTCGGGATTTGGGATGCTGCCCAATTTCTCCGGCCCCATGCCCGGTTCTAAGTCTGGGACCCGGGTCATATTATCCCCCGGGCAGGTGTCCGGCTCCAGGAGCTTGGCGATCCGGACATAATTCGTCCTCAAAATAGAGGGATACTCCTTGTGTGGTTCCTCCGATACCGCTATCTCATGGGTGGCCGGCGGGGATTTAATGTCCCTTTGGTCGGGTTTAAGCCCGATCCGGTCATAGTCCGTTGCGACTCCCAAAGCGGTGATGCAATCCAAGAGCTCATTAAGACAAGAGAGCTCTATCGGATCCATCTGTTCGGCGAGTTCCGAATTGATATGAAGTTTATGCGTGATGACCCGAGAGGCCATCATCGGTAGCGACGACCGATGGGCGGCCAAGAAAGCCACCTAGTCGGAGAGTTTGGCCTACACCCGGTAGCTCCCTCAGCGGTAATGTTGTCCTGACGGCGAGATGAGCCATCGAGCCTTGTAGCGACGACACGAGGAACTCTCAATGAAAGCACCAATGTCGGTGTAAAACTGGCGGATCTCGGGTAGGGGGTCCCGATCTATGCGTCTAGGCTGATGGTAACAGGAAGCAAGGGACACAGATGTTTACCCAGGTTCGGGCCCTCTCGATGGAGGTAAAACCCTACTTCCTGCTTGATTAATATTGAAGATATGGGTAGTACAGAAGTAGATCTACCACGAGATCGTAGAGGCTAAACCCTAGAAGCTAGCCTATGATGGTATGATTGTAATTGTGATCGGCCTTCTAAGGACCAACCTCTCCGGTTTATATAGACACCGGAGAGGGCTAGGGTTTACATGGAGTCGGTTAAAAGGAAGGAAATATAATATCCTGATCGCCAAGCTTGACTTCCACGCCAAGGAAAGTCCCATCCGGACACGGGTCGAAGTCTTGAGTCTTGTATCTTCAAGCTTCAATAGTCCGGACGATGTATATAGTCCGGCTGTCCAGATACCCCCTGATCCAGGACTCCCTCATGCGCATCACTGCCTACGGCCCTGGTGGGCCGCCACCCTACCGGCCCCAAGATGGAGCTTCAAGCCGAACTGCATGGCGCGTGGGGCACTACGGTGAGGCCTCTGGGGCGGTGACCTCGGAGGCCTATGTGCCCCACATGGTGGATCGAGAGTACACACTGGAAGAAGACCACGACTCGTTCCTCGTGCCAGGCTGGGAGGAATAGGCGCCAGAAGCCGAGCCCTTTCAGGAGCCTCATGGAAGCCTTGACAGCCGTGCCGGTGGAAGCAACTATTGGGTACCGCTAATTCCTCAGGAGCAAGCTTATGCTAACCATGGGTCGCAGGAGGTTCAGGTCGCTGCAGCGGATGGCTGCCACAATGCAGCAGCCTCCCTCCCCTCAGGAGGAGGACACTGGGGATAGCAGGAGAGGGGCCGGGAGCCAGGCTCCTCCCCACGGCACGTGGAGCAAGGCGTTCTTCGGAGGTAGGCCCTCTGCCGGGGAGTTGCCCCAAGGCTTGCCCCCGGCAGAGGACCCGTGGTCGTCGGGGGAACCGCTGGCTTCCCCTTTTCCCCATTGGCGTCGTCCTGGTTTCCGGTCGCCGTCAATGGTGGTCAAGGGTGGCGCAAGGTGGGGCCCCCAGTGCCTGTGAAGCTCGCCGCCCGTGACACTCTCACGTAATAATGAGTTGGGGTTGTACACGCCCTGTAGTGTCCGAAGAGCCACCCTCGGGCCTCGGGGGCTCCCTCCCACGCCCAGTGGCAGCACTTAGCTCCGCACTGGTGAGAAGACGTCGAAGACTAGACTAGGTGTCGGACGCGGCCTTTTGCTTTTGCTTCCTTTTGTGCGAACAAGCTTTCTCGTTTCGGATCTAAGTTGAAGTCGAATTTGTGTTTGCGTATGCAGGGAGGGGTGTCTGGTCTTATTCGTGTGCTTTCTTGTGTTCCGGTTTCTGTTCAAGTTGGAATTTGCACCAGCTGCCTCCCTCTCGCGAGCCCCTCGCGAGTAGGGCAGGGCCCAACATGTGTGCCCGCCCTCCCGCGGCCGGCGTTCGCTCTAGCCAGGATCTCGCCACGTGGTCAAATGGGACCTCCATGAGACCCTCGGATGGACGCCGCGAGCCCACTCAAAGCTCGCCAAGACAAAGGTAAAACCATGACAACCAACTCATCACGGAAATCATGACATCATACGGGCGCCCATCTGGCGCCGACCTCGGCAACACATATGCAACGATCTTTTTTACATGAGGGGCTTCCCCTCCCAAAATGCTCTTACAACCTTCAGGGCCACGCCCGAGTCTCTTCCTATGCAGGATAAACAGCAGGGGGAGCGTGGGGTCAATCGGACATGTTGCTCACCGCATCCCCCTGGGCGTCCCCAGAGGCATCGCTGGCACCATTATCGCTGTCGCTGGCCTCCCCATCGCCGTCGTTGGCACCATCTTCACCACCATTCACCACGTCGACTTCGTCAGCAGCAACAATCACCCTGTCGTCATCAGAAGTGAAGGCCCGGAAGAGTGCATCTACATTGTCCTCCACCCATCGCGCAAGGTCGCCTCGGACAGCCTCAGGCATCGGGGCGATGGCGGCGTCGAAGTCGAAGAGGGGGTCGATGTTCTGGAGATGGCTGAAGACGTGGGAGAATGCCCGTGCGAGCAGGCCGCGGCTCCGTTCCTCTACCAGCTGGCGAGACCTCTCAGAGCGGCTCTCCAGATGCGTCACCATGTTAGTGAAGAACCGGAGATTGCCGGCGTAGTTGGTCACATGCGGCTCCTCAGCGGCTGCCTCGCAGATGTTACCCAAGGCCGCGTCGGCCGTTTCCCTGAGTGTCCGGAGCATGGGGCCATGCATGTTCTCCAATGTCTGCCGCTGGCGAATCTCATCCTCGTTTCGCTGCGCAACGGCCTCGGCGTCATCGACCCGCTGTTGAAGAAGAAGCAACTCGGCGCGAGAGGAGGCCAGCTCAGCCTGCGCCGTGCCTAGGGCGGCTGCAGTGGCCTCAACTCGCTGCGTGGCTTCGGTCAGCCTGGTTTTGAGAGCAGCAGTCCTGCCCGCGGCTTCGGCGTTGATCAGCTCCACCCTCTCTTCATACTCGTGCTCAAGACCCGCGCGAGCTTTCGCCACGCGACGGTCGATCTCTTCCTAGATTCGGGCCTCCCGCGCACCGACGTCATCCTCCGCCTGGTTGACCTGGCGCTCCCTCGTCTCCAACCGCTCAAGATCGAGGTTGCGCTCGGAAGCCTCCAATGTCAGCGCTTCCTCGCGCCTCCGGAGCTCCTCCTCTTCGGCGGGTGCCCCTTTCAGCGACGCAAGGGAAGCTCGGCGCAACTCCACTTGCTGCTCCAGAGAATTGCACCAGTCTTGGAGCTCCCACGTGCGCTCCTCCGTAGCTTCGTGTCGCCGATCTGCCTCCTAAGCATCCTCAATTGCTCGAGAGCAGGCCTCCCGAGAGGCCACCAGAGATGCCTCGGCCTTGGCATTGCCGAGATCACGTTGGTGGTGCGCGAGACCAACAGCCGCCTTCATCTTGTGTCGCTCCTCGATCAACCGCAGGCCTTCAGCTTCAAGACGCGCGTCCTCGCCCACAAGCTCTGCACCAAGCTGGCTCACTGCGTCTGTCGCCTTCTGGAGGAACTCCCGACGGACAGCGCTGCGCTCCCGCGCACGCCTGAGCACGTCGTCAACGTCATCCTCCGCCATCTACGCTGGCGGAGGACCCTGGAGTGGATCGCCCCCTCTTGGCAGGGGGCTGGCGGCTGGCGCCCCCACAATCGCCGGACGGGCCCCGCAGGGGACCCAACCCGGTGTCGATCCACCCCCTGAGGAGGAACTAAAGATCGACTTCAGCCACTCACCGCCTGTGATCAGCGGAGGAGCCCGGGGCAAGCTGGTTGTGCCCGGGGGGAGCTCGCGAAGGAAGAGCGGCGTGCTCACAGGCTCAAGACGCGCCACGGGTCGGTCCACCTCTCCAGCCGAACTCGCACCGACGGTAGTGCGCAGGCTCGGGGAGATCAAGGTCAGCGGTGGAGGTGAAGCCTGTGGAGGCGGCTCCTTGGCTGGCTCCGCGTGCTCGGCAGGAGGGATCCTGAAAGGCCACAGTCAGCAAAGGGAATGGCAAACAAGGAACTATAAGAAGGAGGGACTTACTCGTCCACGGCAAAGTACTTCCTGTGTTTCAATGGGCAGCACAGGCGATCATCACCACCTTAAGCCTCCTTCCTCTTGGGGAGGGCCTCGAAATCTATGCGGAACCGGCCCAAGCTCTCGACGTGAGGGCCGGCGTGGGGCATAGGAGCGGAAGTATCAGGACGACCTACATCAAGGGCGCCAGTCTGAGAGGAGCGATCAGGTGCCACCTCTTGGTGGCCTGCCGAGGCCTCGGGGGCTTCGGCCTCGGGAGCCACAGGTCGCGCCCCCTCATCAGCCACCACCTCGAGATGGGCTTCGTAAGCTCTGGAGGCTGACGCCTCGGGAGCCCCGCGCGACATCGGCACCTCAACGTCAGTCTCCCCAACTCCCGCCGATGCCTGCCTCCCTGCATCGACTCCTGAGGCAGGACCGGCGCGGGAGATCGAGGGAGGAGCCACGGCAACCGGATTCTCGCGGGGCCCCACAAGGCCAGCCGGGCGCAGCCCCCATTCGTCGAAGCAGGGCATATGCCTCACAAACTCGACCCTGTTTGAGCAGAGATACAAGAGGGCGCCTCCATGTCGGACGCTGCCTGGAGAGGGGTCGCCAGACAGGACTCTCAGCACCTTCCTCAGCATTTCAGGCGCAAGATCCCCTTCCTGGAGCCTCATGCGGCCCTGACACCCGGAAAAAGCCCACATCGGACGGGAATGGCGCTGGAGAGGAGCGATGCGGCGCTGGAGGAACTCCTTCACCACCTGAGGCGCCGTCACGCCAAGCGTCCTCAACCTCTCGAAGCGATGCCACGCGAAAGCAAGCTGTGGGCTCGTGAGCTCCTCATGACCCCAGCCGGGATTGGAAATAGCAGGAAATGTTGGGTGCACGAGGGGGGCTGGGCACCTGAGCGTCCACATACAGCCATCGCTCCCGGAACCCACTCGCAGAAGACGGGAGACCAAAATCGATCGCCAAGGCGGCTGTCTCCGGCACGGCCTGGAAGCTCACACATCCCGAGCATTGGGAAGGATCAGTCAGGCAGAGAGCGAAGAAGTGGCGCAGAAGAGCAACGGAAGGAGGAATCCCCACCATGGCCTCGCAGAAAAAGGCGAAGACACCAAGCAGAGTAATAGATTGGGGACCGAGATGCATCATATGGATCAGGTAATGGGAAAGCACCGCATTGAAGAAATCGGAGAAGGGGAGAACCAGGCCCGCCCACAGGGCGTCGGCAAAGAATAGGACCTCCGTGACGATCCTGTCGAAGGAGGCATGGGACATGGGCCAGGCCGTCGTCCTCCTGCACTCGTTGAAGCTGGAGGCGAGCGCGGAGGGGACCTTCTCCAAGGCCTCCAGATTGAGTATGAGCGACTGGTCGACGACGGGAGCAGCTGCCGGAGGCGAGCTGGACGAAGGCGCAGGTTTATTCCCCTTTTCCTTTTTTGTTGGTGCCATGGCAATGGGAAGGAGGAAGAAACCAAGATGGATTGGAGGCGGAAGCAGAGTCTCAAGGAGGAAAGGGAAACAAGAAGCGCGCGGGCAACAAGGGGAGAATAACTGTGTACAAGCCTCGTGGCCGCCTAGCTAGGCGCATAATGAGGTAGCGTGGGGAAGCGGAGACACCCACGTCCAATCAACCGCCATGCGGCGCCCAAGGCCGCAGGCTGTTGGGGCCCGCAGCGCTCCACACTTTCCCCTTCGCTTCTCTGCTAAGCCAAGTCCGAGCGCGCCTTGGGCCCGGGGGCTACTGTCGGCGTCCTGGGAACGGGGGTCCCCAGACTTTCCTGCCTGCGGCCTGTGGCATGGCTCAAGTGCAGGCCCAGTGCGGCCCATCTGCATCAACGCAAACTCAAGACCCTCGCGAGGGGCCAAGCCTCGCGGGGCGGACGATGCAAGGCTTCCCCAGGAGTGGCCTCACCAGGCAGGCTCGCAAGGAGGCAGAGAGATCAAGGCAAGGGTACCTCGCGAGGTGCCCGTGACGCAAGCCATGACGATCAAGACCAGGCGGGCGCCGGCCTGCACAGTGTCCTTGTTTCCTCTTTGGTGCAAAGGGGGCAAGCACAGGCGCGGAGTACCGAGGCATCAGGCAAAGGTTACCGCTTAGGTGCAACGAGACCAAGACCAGTAGAGCGGCAGGATGGAGGTCACCGTGGAGCCCAAGACGGCGTCATTGCCAGGGCCTTTGGCAGCCGAAGACTAAATTTAGTCACGATAACTTGTACTAGATGTTCCCCTTCAAAATGACCGTTGTTGGCGCCCGTCCCGCTCAATATTTGGGAAGAGGACCAGGGCCTCTATATATAGAGATAGCCACCACAGTAGGAAGGTATCGAGTTCTCACCAAGCCAACAAGGACAGATCCCTTCCTACGAGAAGAACACACCAGCTCAAGAACACCTCTCGCGAGGCTGTTCTTCCCCTTGTACTGTTCATTATCAGCCCCTGAGCCAATCCACCACACCACACACTAGAGTAGGGTATTAGACCACAACGGTGGCCCGAACCAGTATAAATCTTGTGTGCCTCGTGTTGTTCATCGTTTAGCTTAGATTCTCACGAGGCGATTGTACGTGGATTGGTAGGGGGAAGATCTTCGCGTGCACCCCAGAGTTCGAACCTCAAGGGTCTGCCGGAACCCAACATCCGACAATTACGAACTGTGTTGCTATCAATAGACTTTATAAACACACTGCAGAGGTAGCTCACTGTACCCACACCACGGAACCCATGGCCTCGTCATCCCATTTGGGTGGACCAGCGACATTCCAATGAAACCGACCTACTGCCATGACACTCTCCCGGCCACTCCGACTCACTCCCCACTGGGCTAGTCCTGGGTGGCCCCGTGTCTACCAAAGACACAACGACCACCGTCGTGGCCAAAACATAAACGATCCCACACGAGGACCCGGTACCATAACAAGAACAATGGGCACATAAGGCTTATGTCTGCCTACCTGATCAGGGTAGCGCGCGCCCATAATCTTCCCTCGTTGGAGGCACCAGCGAGAGGCACGATAATAGATCGCATTAAGGCCTTCCCCTAAAGGCAAATGTGGCTGCACTGGAAAGTTCGATTTGGTGGCACTATGACTCGATCCCACCGATGACGGAGGAGGTTTGTTATTATTAAGTCATTTTATTTCCTTCTCCATCATCATGAACATGAATGCAACAATGAGCATACAGCATACAAATGCTTTAATAAAATATCGAGCTTCTCAGGTGAACAACTACAACACAAAGGACATGACAATACCAAGTACTAACATATCAACGGTGTATTACAATCATTATAGCATTTTATAACGATGTCATGAAAATGAAGTAGAGTAGTGACATGGCATTATCAATAACAACATTCTAATTAGCATGGCAAGAGATATCATGAAAACACAAGCATGCATGAAAGGCATAATGAAATGACTGCAACGAAAACGATAAGAAACAACTGCAACTACACACACACAAGGTGCAAGCAAAGTCAACATGCAAGTTCGGGGCTCATGATAAGAGGTTGGCTTGCCTGGGGGTCGACAAATACTCCGGGAAGAAGTGTGAAACGATCGCAGAAAGATTTGCCGGAAACAGTTCTCTCTCGGAGAGGGCTATTTACGGACAAGGGCAAAATGGTCATTTTCAGAATGTGCAAACATGGTGAAAATGATTCCATCAGAACGGGCTCGATGAAACAAAGACGTGGGCTTTGGAATCACCTGATTTGGAGGTACGGTTGAAAAGATACGGACGTTTAAAGCTCAGGGACTAATCTGTAAAAATATTTCTACAAATAGGTCCCTGGCAGTTTAAACAGAACGCGTCTTTCGTAGAATACATTTTCATCACAGGGAAACGCCTTCGCGGCGGGCGCCGCCACTTATCCGACGTGGCGTTAGACAGGTCAACGCGGCAGCAGCGGGGCCGGGCGCCAGGGTCGCTGCCAGGTGGGGTCGGGGCAAAAGCGCGAGGCCCACCTGGCCCGTCTGGCTAAGTCAACGCCTCCTTCCTCCTTCTCCCCGGCTTCTCGACGCAGAAGCGAGGGCGTCGGCTCCGGCGTGGCCTTGTCGCTCTGACGAGCTATCCGGCCAGGGAGCAGCGGGGAAGGGGTCACCGGCGTGCACCGCACCCACCTGAGGGTAGAACGACGGCGGGTAGGGCTTGGAGATGCGGCGACGGTGGAGACAGAGGACGGCGGGGCTCCGTGATTGGGGTGACTCCGGTGGGGGAATGAGGGGGGCGACAGGCTAGGAACGGTCGCCGGAGAGTGGCGCGTCCATCCATGGGCTCGGACGGGCCAGGGGACGGCTGGAGGGAGGGATTTGGCGCGGAGGCCGTGGACGAACTCCGGCTAAATTGCCGGGCTCCAGCGAGGGATTCAGCCGAGCACGGGTATGAGATGGCTCCAGAGGGAGAGGGGAGGGGGCTGGCTTGCTCGAGGAGGGCTCGGGCTGGCTATAAATAGCCGAGGCAGGGGCACCCGAGCCGGGCACCGCCGAGCGCGTCCGGCCGAGGCTCTGCCAGCCGCAGCAGTCATGGGGGCGCACAGGAAGCGGCGGGACGGCAACGAGGAGGATGCAGCCGAGCAGAAGAGGCTCACGGAGCAACGCAAGACAGAGGAGGAAGGCGACGGTGCGCACGGGCGCTCACTGTTCGATCTTTGGCACGACTCGTCAGAGAAGAAAACGGAGGGAGCCAGAGGACCAGGGGGAAGAGGACGCCCCGGTGGTCCTGTAGGACATTAATGGCGAGGACAGAGACGGTCGGAGCAGCGCTGCCGACGAGAACAGTGGCTAGACCATCGTTTTGGCTGGCTTCCCTCGTGATCACCACGGGCATGGGCGCTCTGGAGTTTTTAATGATGCCATCTCATGTCTACCGCGTAGTCCTTCCAGAGTGGAGTATTACCACAGTAAATAAACAGGGAGAGACTAATGCAGCTAAGTAAACCAAGCTCCACAAGTTTACTGCTGCAAACTTGGCAACATTCTATAGGTAAAACCAGAGAGGATGAAAGGTAAACTTGATGTCTAGGAGGCTTAGGGTAGCAAGGACTACGGTCCTGGTAATTATGAGATCATTAGGACACAGATTTAGTATAGTTGCAGTGCAACTACCAATTCTGGTCCAGAAACTAGATGATGAACAAGCACTTACTAGGAGTGTCGGATTGAGCTATAACTTGGCAAATCCTCATGATTTTGGTCATAAGTAGATGCTGTAAAAAGATCACACCAAATGGACTTGCCAAATTGGTACTTTTTTCACAAGCATCACTTTTGATCAGAAACTTGGGAAAATTCTAGGAACATATTGGCTAACTGAAATGAGCCAGTCTCTTGGGTAGGTGGGTTATAGGGATAGGAGAAGGCTTGGAATTATTTTCAGCGATAATGGAGCAAGATACAATATACTTGCTTCACAAACTGAAAATTTGGACAGAGAACAATAATTGCTCTTGTGCTCAGATAGCTCAATGAAATGAGCCGAATTGGGTGGAGTCTAATGATTTGCGATACTTGAGAGGATGGAAAAGTTTATCCCATTTGGAAACCCTATGAATGTACTTCCTTCACAAAGTGACAATCTGGTCAGAAACTTTGAAAAATTGCACGGGGAGCGAGGCTGATTGGATTGAGCTCATCTTTGGTATCAATGGGTGATTTATCAATATTAATCACCCTTCCAAATTGCAGCTCAATTGGATTTAGTAATAAAGCACTTCCTTTGCAAAATTTCGGAGAAGGCAGAAACTTGCATTGGATCATGTGCCCAATTTTTGATCTGTGGAACATGAGATGATGATGAAACTAGTGATTATATAGCAAGGACAAGCTCCACAATTTATGTGGGAACTTTCTATGCTATAAAAATAGTAGTTCCTTTAGAAAATGGCAGAAATGCTATATTGGCTTAAAATAGGAAAAGGCAATTTTCCTTATTTAATTATGGCCAATATAATTGCTAGAGCTTGGGTTAGACATAATTATCAACTCCACAAATCCACATGAATTTAGGAGATGGACAGCTATGCATTTGGATTTTATTCCTCAGAAAGGCAAGAACAGGAATAAGACTTGGCAATGCAGAAAGGTAGAAGGGTCTCTAAGAACAGATGGGATGATCAACAAATCAAGGAAAATGATGGCTCCTTTGTAATCACAAAGGGCACATTCAAATTCCAAAAATTGGGAATTAGGGTTTGAGAGAGTTTAAGATGATGCAGCTGAAGTCTTGCCCACTGAAAAACACATGAGCAAGTTCTGAAAGGTTGGAAATGACAAAAAGTCTCAGAGTCCTCAGCAAAACTCAGGAGAAAGATTTGAAAAATGAGTGCCAGGAAGGGATAACAGCACAAAAATTGATGACCCAACCTTCCCCCTTAAAAAGAATCTCGTCCTTGAGATTCCTAGGGTTACAGCACAAAGAAAAGATAACCACTCCGGGGATAAATCTCTGGGTTAAATTTAACTCTTTGGTCAAACTCGAACGAGTTGGGGCACCGATAATTGGTACACCAAGGAAGAGATATGGGCAAACACGGGTATATCCACGGCTAGGGGCACTAGAGATCAAACTCTCAAAGAATTGCTAGATGCACCTAGTGAAAAGTGGACTCACCTGCTGACACGTGGGTCCAGGGCCCACTGGCAGCCTCCTTCTTCTACCTCACAGCTAGTTTGCTTCTCCTATGTCTTGCTACCGCGTGCGACTTAACTGCGCACATCTAGCTCCTAGGGCGATGAGGACCCTAGTACCGTAGTGCGCGGCGTGCACGGCGCCGTTGCAGCGAGCACTCACATCGCGGATTCGCCTCCTGGACGTCGGTGATCGGGCGACGAGCTAGTTTCCTGGACTCCACTCACCGTACACCAGGGTTGGGCTATAAAAACGGCAGCGTGGCTCGCTTCCAACACACCAACCCAATGCCGCTATACTATCTCTTCAGTTTGGGTGAGATCGAGTCGAGCTCCTTCGGCGAGGAGGTGTTCTTGGTGGCGTTACGGTTGTTCCTCGTGGCACTGCTAGGCACGCTGATCGGCTCATCGATCCTCCTGGTGATTGTCATCAGGAACGAGCGGGCTTGAGACAACGCGTGGCTGGGTGCGGGAGAAGATGGTGCACGGGGTGGTCCTCCGCCACGCTTGACTCTCTGTCGCTTTGCGCCGGTGGAGTAATCGCGTGCTGCGGTGGAGCGGTGTCGGCGACTTGCGGCGCCACGCAAGCCAGTGATGGTGGTGGTGATGGGGTCCAGATGCAGGTGAGGTGGCTACGCCAGCTCAGGAGTCAAACTAGGGCATGGGAAAAATTTCGCGGTTTGCTGCATGAAATGTAGGTGTCCAGGTAGAATCGGAGTTGAAATCTGTATCGGAGAGTTGCAATGAATCAAGTGAAATAAAGCTAGTAGTGTTGGGGATATACATAACAGGTAGGCCCAGGAAGGGTCGAAATATCATGAAGCATGGGGTCCACACAACATGTGGGTCCAGGTAAATTTCATACAGATATACTATCCACTCGACCAAGCAGCATACCATCCACTTCGGATGACAGTTCACCACTTTCGACTGCACGACCCACTCGGATATGCGAAGACCAGCAGTCAACAAGGCACTTGAAGCATCATCCTAGCAGTAGGCTGAGTTATAGCATTAACGCCCCCACTTGTAACATAGGAGGTGAGGGGGTGGCGCACTCTATATAAGCCACCCCCCATCACTAGACTAGGGGGTTCTCTTCTTCCACCTCTTTCTCTCCCTCTCTAGTCTCCGGACTTAGCTCAGGCATGGGGATCCGTTCCTCTCTCTCTCACATATTGTAATCTCCGGATACATACTAAGATAAAACAAAGCCTCTCCGGAGCACGAGACGTAGGGTTGTTATCTCCATCGTGAGAGGCCCGAACTCGCTAAAACCACCGTGTCACTCATATGCATCTCGATAGATCATGCTCCTTTACCCTACCCCCTTTCTATTGTCGGAATCGTTACCACGACAGTTGGCGCCCACCGTGGGGCATGGCGTCTATCGAACCATGATGTAGACAGTTTGTATCAATTCTACATCTATTCCCTATTATATTTGTGATACGTCTCGCCTTTGCCAAGAACAGGGTCGTCTTGAGCCTCATATGAGAGCACTATCACCGCTGTTCCACGCATGGTCGCTGCACGTGCGGACAAAGAGGCGAAAGGAGAGGTCCCGTCCGACTCCGAAGCGGCGAAATGTTGTGCCACGCTCGCTCCACCGGCGATGCGCTTGCCGGCGCCGCGCCGCGGTTGCATGCCTCGCGCTATGCTCACCGACCCAGCGTCGTACTCGTCCATCCGGCGACGCGCTTGTCGCCCCGCGCCATGCTGGCCGTCGTGCGACGAGCTCGCCGGCCCCGCGCCGTGCTAGCCACCCAGCGCCGCGCTTGCTGGCCCTCGCTCACATCGCTGGCAACACACGCTGCCTCATCATCTGCGCCTCTTTCATCTGCATCGTCTACATGGGAGAGTACGTACCCCTCTAACCCAAGTGCATGTCATGGGCCAGTTACCATTTCATTAAGATAATCACCTCATTAAGCGGCAGATTAGGCGTCCATTACCTAATTATGGTGATTGATGCTCCCGCCTTTCCCGTAAATTAATGGCTTAATTGTCCATCTTTTGGTTTCCACACCGATTAATGTGTGCATGCATTCACGGCCAGCCGTGATCTTTACTCCCTGCAAAATACTAGCATCCATGCATGCATGCAGGGCCATCCGTGGTCTTTAATCCCTGCAAAATAGCATCCGTGCATGGATACTTTAGTCCAGCAAAAAATATTCGTGGTTGTGCATGCTACTAACTTGCAGGGTCGCTCGTCCCGTCGTTGTATCCGGCCTCGTTTGCCGAAACGTCGTCGCGCACCCGCGCACGGCACCTTCTCCTGCTGCCGTCGATTTCTCGGCAGCTGATTTCACGCCTCTCACGCAATCGGATGGAATGAGGTGTACCACTCGGACGGCTTATTGCCCGTGCGTCAGCGCTCAACTGGACGTATCATCTGCACTCGCCGCCCCCCGCACAGTCACCAAGACAGGGCACTCTGCTAATCTCTCGGACGGATTCGCACGGCCGTTCAATTGGTTGGAGATTTACTCGGACAACATGCGCTTCAGTCGACATCCACTCGGACAGTCCGCCAGCACTCGGCCGCCCGCGTGTCACTCAGATGTCACACAGTCGGACGTGTCTACACCGCTCGTCCGTCCCGTGCGTAGCCACTTGGTTGCCCCGCGCGTCGTCGCTCAGTTGGGCACTTCTTCATCAACTTGCCAACTCGGCCGCTCTGCGCGTCGCCACTCGGTTGGTCACCTCATAACCACTCGGCCGCCCCGCGCGTCGTCACTCGGTTGGTCACCTCATAACCACTCGGCTGCCCCGCGCGTCGCCACTCGGTTGGTCACCTCATCACCACACGGCCGCCCTTGTCGCCACTTTCGGTTGGTCACCTCATAACCACTTTCGGCCGCCCTTGCCGCCACTCGGTTGGTCACCTCATAACCACTCGGCCGCCCTGCGCGTCGCCACTCGGTTGGTCACGTCATCACCACACGGCCGCCCCGCGCGTCGCCACTCGGTTGGTCACCTCATAACCACTCGGCCGCCCCGCCCGTCGCCACTCAGTTGGTCGCCTCATAACCACTCGGCCGCCCCGCGCGTCTTAACTCGGTTGGTCACCTCATAACCACTCGGCCGCCCCGCGCGTCGCCACTCGGTTGGTCACCTCATCACCAATCGGCCGCCCCCCCGTCGCCACTCGGTTGGTCACCTCATCACCACTCGGCCGCCCCGCGTGTCGCCACTCGGTTGGTCACCTCTTCACCACTCGGCCGCTTGTGTCGCCACTCGGTTGGTCACCTCATCACCACTTGGCCGCCCTTGTCGCCACTCAGTTGGTCACCTCATAACCACTTTCGGCCGCCTTGTCGCCACTCGGTTGGTCACCTCATAACCACTCGGCCGCCCCGCGCGTCGCCACTCGGTTGGTCACCTCATCACCACTCAGCCGCCCCGCGCGTCGCCACTCGGTTTGTCACCTCATAACCACTCGGCCGCCCCGCGCATCGCCACCGGTTGGTCACCTCATAACCACTCGGCCGCCCCGCGCGTCGCCATCGGTTGGTCACCTCATAACCACTCGGCCGCCCCGCGCGTCGCCATCGCCAAAATGCCCCAGTGGGTGACTTAGCTGCGAATCTGTTTCACCTAAGTTCAAGAAATCCTACCGAGTGGAGAGCAAACCTCCCACTTTGGGGCTTAGCTGCAGTCCAATACTCGCCTAAGTTTGAAAAAATCCTACCGAGTGGAGAGCAAACCTCCCACTTGGGGGCTTAGCTGCAGTCCAGTACTCGCCTAAGTTTGAAAAAATCCTACCGAGTGGAGAGCAAACCTCCCACTTGGGGGCTTAGCTGCAGTCCAATACTAGCCTAAGTTTGAAAAAAAATCCTACCGGGTGGAGAAAACCTCCCACTCGGGGCTTAGCTGCAGTCCAAGACTAGCCTAAGTTTGAAAAAATCCTACCGAGTGGAGAGCAAACCTCCCACTCGGGGGCTTAGCTGCAGATCCAAGACTACGCCTAAGTGTTTAAAATCCTACCGAGTGGAGAGCAAGCCTCCCACTCGGGAGGCTCAGCTGCAGTCCAAGAACTCGCCTAAGTAGCCAAAATCCACCGAGAGAAGAAAACCTCTAATTCAAGAAGCTGCATCACAAGTATACTGTGCGCTCCATCCCTATCCGCATGGACACCGAGACGAAGGTCGACTGTCACCATCGCCTCGTCACCACTCGGCCACTCGCTTGCCTTCAGACAGCTAAGTCTTTTTACATTATGTTATTTCCGTATTTCCGAGTGTCCTGTAATTCACACATCACGTTCACTCGGAGGCCACGCCACCGAGTGTACCTCTATGCTCGGCTGTTTATTTTCACATACTTGCTTAGTACTGGTTATGTGACTCCCGAGTCCAACTTCCATTCTTTCGCATACATCATTCATGAACACCACGTGTCGTTCTTCATTTCGAGTTTGCATCAGTCCTCCGGGGCTGCAACTCATTCGAAACACTACACTTTCGTTTTATTTTAGCCACTATTCCAACAAGTTCATGTTGGGGAACGTAGTAATTTCAAAAAAAAAATTCCTACGCACACGCAAGGATCATGGTGATGCATAGCAACGAGAGGGGAGAGTGTATGTCCACGTACCCTCGTAGACCGTAAGCGGAAGCGTTATAACAACGCGGTTGATGTAGTAAATGCGTCTTCACGATCCGACCGATCCAAGTACCGAACGTCACGGCACCTCCGAGTTACGCACACGTTCAGCTCGATGGCGATCCCGGACTCCGATCCGGCAAAGTGTCGGGATGAGTTCCACAAGACGACGGCATGGTGACGATGATGATGCTCCACCGACGCAGGGCTTCGCCTAAGCTCATGACGATATGACTTCTTCGGCGAGGGCTTCGCCTAAGCTCATGACGATATGACCGAAGTGGAATATGGTGGAGGGGGGCACCGCACACGGCTAAGGAACGATCCGTAGATCAACTTGTGTCTATGGGGTGCCCCCTGCCCCCGTATATAAAGGAGTGGAGGAGGGGAGGGCCGGCCCTCTATGGCGCCGCCTAGGGGAGTCCTACTCCCACCGGAGTAGGATTCCCCTTTCTAGTCCAACTAGGAAACCTTCCATGTAGTAGGAGTAGGAGAGAAGGAAAGGGAAGGGAAAAGGAGAAGGAAGGAAGGCGCCCCTTCCCTAGTCAATTCGGACCAGACCAAGGGAAGGTGCGGCCACCCTTGAGGCCCTTTCCTTCTTTCCCGTATGGCCCAATAAGGCCCAATACGTATTCCCGTAACTCTCCGGTACTCGAAAAATACCGAATCACTCGGAACCTTTCTGATGTCGAATATAGTCGTCCAATATATCGATCTTTACGTCTCGACCATTTCGAGACTCCTCGTCATGTCCCCGATCTCATCTGGGACTCCGAACTCCTTCGGTACATCAAAACTCATAAACTCATAATATAACTGTCATCGAAAGCTTAAGCGTGCGGACCCTACGGGTTCGACAACTATGTAGACATGACCTAGAACTATTCTCGGTCAATAACCAATAGCGGAACCTGGATGCTCATATTGGCTCCTACATATTCTCTGAAGATCTTTATCGGTCAGACCGCATAACAACATCGTTGTTCCCTTTGTCATCGGTATGTTACTTGCCCGAGATTCGATCGTCGGTATCCAATACCTAGTTCAATCTAAATTCTTGGCAAGTCTCTTTACTCGTTCCGTAATACATCATCTCACAGCTAACTCATTAGTTGTAATGCTTGCAAGGCTTAGTGATGTGTATTACCGAGCGGGCCCAGAGATACCTCTCCGACACTCGGAGTGACAAATCCTAATCTCGAAATACGCCAACCCAACATCTGCCTTTGGAGACACCTGTAGTACTCCTTTATAATCACCCAGTTACGTTGCGACGTTTGGTAGTACCCAAAGTGTTCCTCCGGTAAACGGAAGTTGCATATTCTCATAGTTATAGGAACATGCATAAGTCATGGATAAAAGCAATAACAACATACTAAACGATCGGGTGCTAAGCTAATGGAATGGGTCATGTCAATCAGATCATTCAACCAATGATGTGACCTTGTTAATCAAATGACAACTCCTTTGTCTATGGTTAGGAAACATAACCATCTTTGATTAACAAGCTAGTCTAGTAGAGGCATACTAGTGACACTTTGTTTTTCTATATATTCACACATGTATTATGTTTCCTGTTAATACAATTCTAGCATGAATAATAAACATTTATCATGATATAAGGAAATAAATAATAACTTTATTATTGCCTCTAGGGCATATTTCCTTGATCTCCCACTTGCACTAGAGTCAATAATCTAGATCACATCACCATGTGATTAACATCGATAGTTCACATCATCATGTGATTAACACCCATAGTTCACATCGCCATGTGACCAACACCCAAAGGGTTTACTAGATTCAGTAATCTAGTTCACATCGCTATGTGATTAACACCCAAAGAGTACTAAGGTGTGATCATGTTTTGCTTGTGAGAGAATCTTAGTCAGCGGGTCTTTCATATTCAGATCCGTTATGTATTTTGCAATTTTCTATGTCTACAATGCTCGCACGGAGCTACTCTAGCTAATTGCTCCCACTTTCAATATGTATCTAGATCGAGACTTAGAGTCATCCAGATTGGTGTCAAAACTTGCATCGACGTAACCCTTTACGAGCCTTTTGTCACTTCCATAATCGAGAAACATATCCTTATTCCACTAAGGATAATTTTGATCGCTGTCGATGATCTACTCCTAGATCACTATTGTACTCCCTTGCCAAACTTCGATTGTAGGGTATACAATAGATCTGGTACACAGCTTGGCATACTTTATAGAACCTATGGCCAAGGCATAGGGAATGACTTTCATTCTCTTTCTATGTTACGCCGTGGTCGGGCTTTGAGTCTTACTCAATTTCACACCTTGTAACACAGGCAAGAACTCTTTCTTTGACTGTTCCATTTTGAACTACTTCAACATCTTGTCAAGGTATGTACTCATTGAAAAAAAACTTATCAAGCGTCTTTGATCCATATCTATAGATCTTGATGCTCAATATTCACCGAGGTCTTTCTTTGAAAAACTCCTTTCAAATACTCCTTTATGCTTTCCATAAAATTCTACATTATTTCCGATCATCAATATGTCATTCACATATACTTATCGAAATGCTGTAGTGCTCCCACTCACTTTCTAGTAATTACAGGCTTCACCGCAAGTCTCAGATAAAACTATATGCTATGATCAACTTATCAAAGCATGTATTCCAACTCTGAGATGCTTGCACCAGTCCATTGATGGATCGCTGGAGCTTGCATATTTTTGTTAGCACCTTTAGGATTTACAAAACCTTCTGGTTGCATCATATACAACTCTTCTTTAATAAATCCATTAAGGAATGCAGTTTTGTTTATCCATTTGCCAGATTTCATAAAATGCGGCAATTGCTAACATGATTCGGACAGACTTAAGTATAGATACAGTGAGAAACTCTCATCATAGTCAACATCTTGAACTTGTCGAAAACCTTTTGCGACAATTCTAGCTTTGTAGACGATAACACTACTATCGGCGTCCGTCTTCCTCTTGAAGATCCATTTATTTTCTATGGTTTGCCGATCATCGGGCAAATCCATCAAAGTCCATACTTTGTTCTCATACATGGATCCTATCTCAGATTTCATGGCCTCAAGCCATTTCATGAATCTGGGCTCATCATCGCTTCCTCATAGTTCGTAGGTTCATCATGGTCTAGTAACATGACTTCCAGAATATGATTACCATACCACTCTGGTGCGGATCTTACTCTAGAAGACCTACGAGGTTTGGTAGCAACTTGATCTGAAGTTTCATGATCATCATCATTAACTTCCTCACTAATTGGTGTAGGAATCACCGAAACTGATTTCTGTGATGAACTACTTTCCAATAAGGGAGAAGGTACAATTACCTCATCAAGTTCTACTTTCCTCCCACTCACTTCTTTCGAGAGAAACCTCTTCTCTAGAAAGGATCCATCTTAGCAACGAATAACTTGCCTTGGATCTGTGATAGAAGGTGTACCCAATAGTTACCTTTGGGTATTCTATGAAGACGCACTTCTCAGCTTATCGGTGAAAACTTTTTCACATAAGCATCACAACTCCAAACTTTTAAGAAAGCGACAACTTAGGTTTCTTGTTAAACCATAGTTCATATGGTGTCGTCTCAACGGATTTAGATGGTGCCCTATTAAGCGTGAATGCAGCTGTCTCTAATGCATAACCCCAAAATGATAGTGGTAAACCGATCATAGATCGCACCATATCAAATAAAGTCTTGATTCTGACGTTCGGACACACCATAACATTGTGGTGTTCTGTGGCGTGAGCTGTGAAACTATTCCACATTATTTTAATTGAAGACCAAACTCGTAACTCAATTATTCGTCTTTGCGATTAGATCGCAGAAACTTTATTTTCTTGTTACGATGATTTTTCCACTTTACTCTGAAATTCTTTGAACCTTTCAACTATTTCAGACTTATGTTTCATCAAGAAGATATACTCATATCTGCTCAAATCATCTGTGAAGGTCAGAAAATAATGATACTTGCCACGGGCATCAACACTCATGGGATCGCATACATGGGTATGTATTATTTCCAACAAGTCAAGAGCTTCGTTCCATTGTTAGAAGAACGGAGTTTTAGTCATCTTGCCCAAAGCGGCACGGTTCGCAAGCATCAAATGATTCATAATCAAGTGATTCCAAAAGTCCATCAGCATGGAGTTTTCTTCATGCGCTTTACACCAATATGACCTAAGCGGCGGTGCCACAAATAAGTTGCACTATCATTATTAACTTTGCATCTTTTGGTTTCAATATTATGAATATGTGTATCACTATGATCGAGATCCGTGAATCATTTTCATTGGGTGTGTAACCATATAAGGTTTTATTCATGTAAACAGAACAACAATTTATTCTCTTACTTAAATGAATAACCGTATTGCAATAAACATGATCAAATCATACTTATGCTCAACACCAAATAACACTTATTTAGGTTCCATACTAATCCCGAAAGTATAGGGAGTGTGCGATGATGATCATATCAATCTTGGAACTACTTCCAACACTCATCTTCACTTCCCTTCAACTAGTTTACATTCATTTTGCAACTCCGTTTCAAGTTACTACTCTTAGCAAGCGAACCGGTATCAAATACGGAGGGGTTGCTACGAACACTAGTAAAATACACATCAATAATCTGTATCTCAAATATACCTTTGTTCACTTTGCCATCCTTCTTATCCGCCAAATACTTGGGGTAGTTCCGCTTCTAGTGACCAGTTCCATTGCAGCAAAAAAGCACTTAGTCTCGGGCTTAGGTCCAGACTTGGGTTTCTTCACTCGAGCAGCAACTTGCTTGCCGTTCTTCTTGAAGTTCCCTTCTTCCCTTTGCCCTTTTCCTTGAGACTAGTGGTCTTGTCAATCATCAACACTTGATGCTCTTTCTTGATTTCTACCTTCGTCGATTTCAACATCACGAAGAGCTCGGGAATCGTTTTCGTCATCCCTTGCATACTATAGTTCATCACGAAGTTCTAGTAACTTAGTGTTGGTGACTAGAGAATTGCATCAATCACTATCTTATACGGAAGATTAACTCCCACTTGATTCAAGCGATTGAAGTACCCGGACAATGCGAGAACATGCTCACTAGTTGAGCGATTCTCTTCCATCTTTTAGCTATAGAACTTGTTGGAGATTTCATATCTCTCAACTCGGGTATTTGCTTGAAATATTAACTTCAATTCCTGGAACATCTCATATGGTCCATGACGTTCAAAACGTCTTTGAAGTCCCGATTCTAAGATGTTAAGTATGGTGCACTAAACTATCAAGTAGTCATCATATTGAGCTAACCAAACGTTCATAACGTCTACATTTGCTCCTGCAATAGGTCTGTCACCTAGAGGTGCATTAAGGACATAATTCTTCTGTGCAGCAATGAGGATAAACCTCAGATCACGGATCCAATCCGCATCATTGCTACTAACATTTTTCAACACAATTTTCTCTAGGAACACATATAAAAACATAGGGAAGCAACAACGCGAGCTATTGATCTACAACATAATTTGCAAAATACTACCAGGACTAAGTTCATGATAAATTAAAGTTCAATTAATCATATTACTTAAGAACTCCCACTTAGATAGACATCTCTCTAGTCATCTAAGTGATCACGTGATCCAAATCAACTAAACCATAACCGATCATCACGTGAGATGGAGTAGTTTTCAATGGTGAACATCTTATGTTGATCATATCTACTATATGATTCACGCTTTCGACCTTTCGGTCTCCGTGTTCGAGGCCATATCTGCATATGCTAGGCTCGTCAAGTATAACCTGAGTATTCTGCGGCGTGCAAAACTGGCTTGCACCCGTTGTAGATGGACGTGAGAGCTTATCACACCCGATCATCACGTGGTGTCTCGGCACGACGAACTTTGGCAACGGTGCATACTCGGGAGAACACTACTTGATAATTTTAGTGAGAGATCATCTTAAAATGCTACCGTCAATCAAAGCAAAATAAGATGCATAAAGGATAAACATCACATGCAATCAATATAAGTGATATGATATGGCCATCATCATCTTGTGCTTGTGATCTCCATCTCAAGCACCGTCGTGATCACCATCGTCACCGTAGCGACACCTTGATCTCCATCGTAGCATCGTTGTCGTTACGCCATCTATTGCTTCTCGACTATCGCTACCGCTTAGTGATAAAGTAAAGCAATTACAGGCGTTGCATTTCATACAATAAGCGACAACCATATGGCTCCAGCCAGTTGCCGAAAACTTCGGTTACAAAACATGATCATCTCATACAATAAAATATAGCATCACGTCTTGACCATATCACATCACAACATGCCCTACAAAAACAAGTTAGGCGTCCTCTACTTTGTTGTTGCAAATTTTACGTGGCTGCTACGGGCTTAAGCAAGAACCAATCTCACCTACGCATCAAGACCACAACGATACTTCGTCAATTAGACTCCGTATTAACCTTCTCAAGGACCGGGCGTAGCCACTTTTCAGTTCAACTAAAGTGAGAGAGACAGACACCCGCCAGCCACCTTTAAGCACGAGTGCTCGTAGCAGTGAAACCAGTCTCGCGTAAGCGTCTGGCGTAATGTCGGTCCGGCCGCTTCATCTCACAATACCGCTGAACCAAAGTATGACATGCTTTGGTAGGCAGTATGACTTGTATCACCCACAACTCACTTGTGTTCTACTCGTGCAAAACATCAAACCATAAAAACCTAGGCTCGGATGCCTTTGTTGGGGAACGTAGTAATTTCAAAAAATTCCTACGCTGCGCAAGGATCATGGTGATGCATAGCAACGAGAGGGGAGAGTGTATGTCCACGTACCCTCGTGAGACCGTAAGCGAGCGTTATAACAACGCGGTTGATGTAGTCGTGCGTCTTCACGATCCGACCGATCCAAGTACCGAACGTCACGGCACCTCCGAGTTCTGCACACGTTCAGCTCGATGGCGATCCCGGACTCCGATCCAGCAAAGTGTCGGGATGAGTTCCGTCAAGACGACGGCGTGGTGGCGATGATGATGCTCCACCGGCGAGGGCTTCGCCTAAGCTCATGACGATATGACTTCTCCGGCGCAGGCTTCGCCTAAGCTCATGACGATATGACCAAGTGGAATATGGTGGAGGGGGCACCGCACTGCGGCTAAGGAACGATCCGTAGATCAACTTGTGTCTATGGGGTGCCCCTGCCCCGTGATATAAAGGAGTGGAGGAGGGAGGGCGGCCCTCTCTATGGCGCCCTAGGGAGTCCTACTCCCACCGAGTAGGATTCCCCTTTCCTAGTCCAACTAGGAAACCTTCCATGTAGTAGGAGTAGGAGAGAAGGAAAGGGAAGGGAAAAGGAGAAGGAAGGAAGGGGCGCCTTCCCTAGTCCAATTCGGACCAGACCAAGGGAAGGTGCGGCCACCCTTGAGGCCCTTTTCCTTCTTTCCCGTATGGCCCAATAAGGCCCAATACGTATTCCCGTAACTCTCGGTACTCAAAAATACCCGAATCACTCGGAACCTTTCTGATGTCCGAATATAGTCGTCCAATATATCGATCTTTACGTCTCGACCATTTCGAGACTCCTCGTCATGTCCCCGATCTCATCTGGGACTCCGAACTCCTTCGGTACATCAAAACTCATAAACTCATAATATAAGCATCGTCATCGAAACCTTAAGCGTGCGGACCCTACGGGTTCGACAACTATGTAGACATGACCTAGAACTATTCTCGGTCAATAACCAATAAGCGGAACCTGGATGCTCATATTGGCTCCTACATATTCTACGAAGATCTTTATCGGTCAGACCGCATAACAACATCGTTGTTCCCTTTGTCATCGGTATGTTACTTGCCCGAGATTCGATCGTCGGTATCCAATACCTAGTTCAATCTCATTCTTGGCAAGTCTCTTTACTCGTTCCGTAATACATCATCTCACAGCTAACTCATTAGTTGTAATGCTTGCAAGGCTTAGTGATGTGTATTACCGAGAGGGCCAGAGATACCTCTCCGAGCAATCGGAGTGACAAATCCTAATCTCGAAAATACGCCAACCCAACATCTGCCTTTGGAGACACCTGTAGTACTCCTTTATAATCACCCGATTCACGTTGTGACGTTTGGTAGTACCCAAAGTGTTCCTCCGTAAACGGGAGTTGCATATTCTCATAGTTATAGGAACATGCATAAGTCATGGATAAAAGCAATAGCAACATACTAAACGATCGGGTGCTAAGCTAATGGAATGGGTCATGTCAATCAGATCATTCAACCAATGATGTGACCTTGTTAATCAAATGACAACTCCTTTGTCTATGGTTAGGAAACATAACCATCTTTGATTAACAAGCTAGTCTAGTAGAGGCATACTAGTGACACTTTGTTTGTCTATATATTCACATGTATTATGTTTCCTGTTAATACAATTCTAGCATGAATAATAAACATTTATCATGATATAAGGAAATAAATAATAACTTTATTATTGCCTCTAGGGCATATTTCCTTCAGTTCAGTAGGATCTCTCGCTTCGACAAGTTCGAGCGAATCCTTCGCTCTTTCAGACTCTTGTTGGTTAACCAGCAAGCCCCTTGCACTCCCAGCGGGTGTCTATGGGTGTTATTCACACAAATCATTTCAGCACACATCAAATTTCTTCGAGAAATTATTTCGTTGGCTTGTGTCATTTTTTTACACAAGTTACGCGATCACTCGATGGCCCTATGCGCCAACTTCATTGCTGCTCGGACTCGGTCTACATACCGGTCCCAACGCACCACAACACCGACCTTGTCGCTCTGTTGACTTCAAACACATCTGGCCAACTCTTCTGTGGAAGTCTCTTCATCATTATCAATGATCTGAGACCTCGTCGGAACATGAGAAAAATAAGTCTCTTTTATAATTAAACTTCACACTTCACTCTTTTGGGAGTTTGCCTCTTTCGAGCATCACTCGGAAGCTTCTCCTCATCTTTTCCCAAGTCCGACTCAATGAATTGCAAATCATCCATTCAAAACTATATTTCTCGTTTTCCGGCACGTCCGTTGTCGAAGCCTATAGTACGCTCGGGGGCTACGCCGCACTCGGAAGCTGCAGCTCATTCGGAATGACACTCTCCTAAGGGGTCGACAACTTCATCACCTGACAGATCCTTCACATCAACAAATGCATTCGATCCGCCACTTTGACAAGTTTTATAATCACCCGGGCGCTTTCAGACGCCATCTTCATTCCTACTCGTAATCGGTTGGCACACCGGTCTTCTCGGCGCCCGCAACCACGTTATAATCGACCTCGTCACTACATAAGCTTCGAAAGCATTCGACTAAGTCCTCCGAGGACCATTTTCGCCGTCTGGTGGCACACGACTTCGCCTCGACCGCCCCGCGCGTCGTCACTCGGTTGTACACATCATCGCCCCTCTGCCGCCTCGCACGTCACCATCAGTTGGACATGTCTTTACCTCTACAACCCCAGCACGGGAACGACTAAGTTACTCATATGGTCAAACCTCATATCAAACTCAGAGCAAGCTTACCTCCTTCGAGCATCACTCGGGGCTACATACGACGAGTTGGCCATGTCACCCTCGGGGGTTACTCCCATTTGGTCAACCTATTGATCACATCAGGAATATTCTTCTGACCTTACATGCTCGGTTCGCCGAAGATCTATAAGTGAAGCACGTCCACTCGGACAAATACCCCTTTCATGCAAAATCTAACGGTCAATATAAAGAAGCACTACTAGAACGATTACTCCCTGGAGTGTCGAGCTTTTTCTACAATCGGCGGTTTCAAGGCGAATTCATTCATCTTGTCGAGTGCACAAAGATCACTTGATTGATCCAGTTCCAGATTGAATTTATTTACGATGCAAAGTGCACGAAGATCAGTCCAATCGACTTAGCTCCAAACTGAGCTTATTTACCATGCCAAGCGCTTGAAGATCCTTCCGATTGACTCGAATTTCAAACAAAGATATTTACCGTGCCGACTGCATGGAGGTTCACCGGGAAACTTAAACCCTCTGCCAGACTCATCTAGTCCGACAGAGGCTCGGGGACTACACCCAGTGGGTGCACTCAGCGTGCCCCCACTGGAAGAGAACTCAAAAAGAAACATTTTGCTCGATGCAAAACCAGCTCCAGAATTACTCGACCTCCGAGTTAGAGAAGAACAAGTTCGATCAGTACCAGCTAAGAAGATTTTTAGTTCTCTCAGACCCCCTCCGATTGCCCTTGATCGACGGCGGTCTCGGGGACTACACCTAGCAGGTGCACACAGGCGTGCCCCACCGGAGTAATCTCCACTCGATGCGGCGAGACCAGTCGAGTGATGAACAACAACAAAACAGACAGGCTCTAAGACTCCCTCCGGCTGCGATCGGCAGCGATCTCGGGGACTACACCCAGGTGGGTGCACTCAGCGTGCCCCCCACTGGAATGGTATCCACTCGGAACGGTCCACCTGGTCCGAGTGACGGCCAAACAACAAAAAAGACACGTTCAGGCGTGAAGAAATTCCAGTAATCGGTTACTCGATGCAGGCCCAGCTCCAAATCACTCCAAAAAAAATTCTATAAGGTGAGTTTAACGCTCCTCCGTGGACCTGTTTTGAGCCTTCTTCTAGGACTCAAAGCGTGAAACTCACAAGTGTGGATCTAAAGCCGACTCGTATTGACGTTCCTCCGGGATAAGAATGACATCTCTCTAAGAGAGCAGTCCATGTGTCAATCTGGTTGCACAAATTTAATGACACACCCATACTCAGATCACGAGTTAACCTCTTCCGAGAGATGAACGAATGTCACCAAGTTGCTCCTCACAGACACTTACCTCGATCAGTCAGGAAGCATGGTGCCGGAATCCATTGAGATTTTGTTCAAACCTTGGTTGTCTGAAAGCGCGACGACATGTACCGAGTATTTTTGTAATCACTCGGACCAAACTGTGTCTTGCACCAACTCGTTCTGCAAAATCGCTATCGATTCAGGGGCTAATGTTGGGGATATACATAACAGGTAGGCCCAGGAAGGGTCGAAATATCATGAAGCGTGGGGTCCACACAACATGTGGGTCCAGGTAAATTTCATACAGATATACTATCCACTCGACCAAGCAGCATACCATCCACTCGGATGACAGTTCACCACTTTCGACCGTATGACTCACTCGGATATCACGAAGACCAGCGATCAACAAGGCACTTGAAGCATCATCCTAGTAGTAGGCTGAGTTATAGCATTAACGCCCGACTTGTAACATAGGAGGTGGGGGTGGCGCACTATATATACGCCACCCCCACCACTAGACTAGGGGGTTCTCTTCTTCCACCTCTTTTTCTCCCTCTCTAGTCTCCGGACTTAGCTCAGGCATGGGGATCCATTCCTCTCTCTCTCTCACATTGTAATCTCCGGATACATACTAAGATAAAACAAAGCCTCTCCGGAGCACGAGACGTAGGGTTGTTATGTCCATCATGAGAGGCCCGAACTCGCTAAAACCACCGTGTCACCCATATGCATCCCGATAGATCATGCTCCTTTACCCTACCCCCTTTCTATTATCGGAATCGTTACCACGACAGGTAGTGTTTCTCCAGAAACACAATTGGGTTCATGAAAAAGAATCGGGGACGAGAAATGGCTAGATGAAAATGGCCTCTTCGAGGTTCTGGGTTTGGAAAATCTGGCACATGGGGTATGCACAGATAGAGAGGGATATGTGACTTTGCATTCCCCAGGGTACTGTTCAATTGTACTCGTGGGTGAACCGGGTATGCGTGCAGTATGTAGTAAAATCTAAACAAACAGACAGATGCAATAAACATGCAACAGAAAAACACACCAGACAATTCATACTAAGGTGTTTTAATGCTAGTGGGTATATGTACTCCTAGTATACATATACCTACACCAGCGCGCATTTTATTAGATACTCGGAACGAGTCAATGTTGTTTTTAGTGTATGTGTCGTACTGATTAGAATCTTGTTAGCACACATTGCCAACCCTGTCAAACATTTCTGTTTGACAGAGAGACAAACGAAAACAAGCACAAAAACAAAAGCACGCAAGCAAATAACACAGCATACAGGTTACAACAGTACCAGCATACATCAAAGCACAAACGCGCTATGCGCTAATCGAAACTACTCGCTGCCGGAGACATGGTTCTATCCTCATATTGGGGACGAACCGATAGACCGATCGACTATCAGGAACCACTAACTGCCTGACTGAGGTCATGCAGAAGACTGGCCTTGCCGGGGCTCTCCTGGAGGATGAAGACTGAGCCAATCTCCATCTTCATCGTCTGACACTTCTATGGGTTGGGGCGGTGGGGCTGAAATTGATCCAGGAAAATGCTGCTGGTGGATCCGGAGAAGAGCCTTGTCGAGGGTGATGATGTTTGGCTTGGGCCACAACACAGGTTGAGAGGATAGCACTGGTTCGGATGGCGTTGGGCAAACAGCTTGTGATGCGAACTTACGAGCCTCACGGTAAGCTTCCTTGACGACTCATACCACATTATTGTCCATGGTTCTAAACTCAGCAAGCATCTTTGAAATCAACATCCCCTGGGCAGTGATGTATTGCACCAGGCGAGCGACTGCGAGATCATCTCCTTGGCTAACGGGATAAGGCTGCATTACTGCTTTTGCCACAGTGGGGAAAAAGCAGAACTCCCGCCTTGTTGCAACATGCAGGAACTTGGTTCGGAGGTGTAGGATAGCCTCCACAGCAACGGCTTGAATGGCTAAATCAGAGGTAGGCATGGTTCTACCCTGTAAAACCAAAGGCTGGCCATCTACTGTAGGACCTAGGCTGATGTGCACTCTTGCCTTAAAGCGACGAAGGTGAGGGACGGGTGTTGATTGGAACACCAGGTAATCGGGGCTAGTCTTACAGTCGAAGGCTTGGGTGATCATCTCGGCAAGAAGGGGTGGAAAGCCAGGGTGGTTGACGGCATAGGTGCGGGGTGTAATACGTGGAAGTTTTGAAGCTGCTAGTCATGGATGGGGAGCTACTAGCTAAGCTTCTCTGCAGGGACATGGCGGACTAAGGAGCGAGCGATACGGCTAGCGGAAAGGGGTTTTTATAGGCAGCTACGCGGGACATGCCTGCATGGGTTGGCCCCTTTCACTTAATGGTGAAGGGTGCGGCCGACTAGAAAGGATATGATTGCTACACGTTCCACGGATAACTAGGCGGGGACAGCGGGGTGAGGATGTGTCGGTCCCGACTGCGCCACCTGTTGATTAACAGTGGCCATGCCGGACGCCAGGGATGGGTCAAATCCCTTAGGGTCATTACGGGTTGATGGTAGCGGTGATCTAATGCTAGGATAATCTATGCCAGCCTGGCTGCTCTGATACCAAGCCATGTGGCACCCCAATCCGCATGGAGCAGGGTGCCTTCGCACGTCAGCCCATGATAACACCTTACGCACGACAGGTCCATGATACATCATTCCAGGTACAAGAATATTCATCAAATATTGGCAATGTCCAATTCAAGAAGCAGTTTATATGGTCTCTGCTTCATGAAGAAATATTATATGAAAATATGTGCATTTTCCTCTTTTGACCCTTACAAAAATGAATCCCTCATAAATAAATATAATGTTTGTTCTAGATTTTTTTGAACAGGTTTTTCTAGATAGTAACAATACCCAAATGATTTAGATGGTTATAGTGTATTAGAATAATCTTTCCACTAACATATTCGAGAAAACGTTGTAGGAGATTTCATCTCCCCTATGGCAGTAATTATACCTGATCAAATTGTTATTGCAAGTTTACTGATGATATTAAGTAAAGTGTGCAAATGGCTATATGCAGTGTACAGTTTTCTTCTGGCTAGTGAAATGGTATTGTTAATGCATACTTATTAGATTAGCTCAGGAGCAAATATTTGAAGTATGGATGTTTGAGACTTACACGGTCTTGTGCTCGAACTGATTCGGATTTTGTTTGGTTTCATCTTTCCAGCACATAAACGTCCATGAGCAAGAAGTACCAACACCGAAGATTCTCATGTCCATGTTGCCAGATTACAAGGAGAGAGCAAGTCTTGCTTGCTGCCGAACCCGCTGTAACTGAGTGGTCTATCAACTCTGCTTTGCACTGAGTTTGTATCAGACTTGTAGATCATGGACCAGTTCTCTGTAGGAATTGATGAGAATTATGTAATTTTGTGTATGGTAGTTGTTAACCTGTTGTATGCATGTACCTACTTATTAGTTCTGCTTGTAATAAGTGTATTATTGCCGGATCTTGGTTGTTTCGCTTCCTGTCATGCTCTTGTTGTTGGAAAGAAGTACTGTGTTCCTGCATAGAAGAGCTACTGCGTTTGGATGATAGTTTTTTATAAACTTTGGATGATAGTTTCTACTTGAGTCACTTCTGTTCATTTGATTACCGATTATGTGTGGGATTGTCCATCTTGACATATACTTGAATGAGATGACTTCGATTTTATTTGTATACAAATATTGTGATATATATTGACAATCTTTTTAGGGGCCAACAAGTTCAATTTTCATGGGTAATCAGTGAGACGGAGCCTCAACGTTGAGAGGATTTGAAAATAGGCTTATTTACTAAGGACAAAATGACTGAATATGAGAAAGTTGGGGTCGTTAGTGTAAAAGTCATGTTTTATATGCATACATTATTGGGGGATTTTCCATAAAATGTCCATTAAGTGCCTCGGATGTCTCCGCTAGAATATGGGCCATCCATGTTGGATCTAACAGTCCAGATCGGTTTTTTCTATTTTTATACCACAAGCCTGTTTTCTATTGTAGTTGCTCCCCACTATATTGCCCCTTATGATAGCAGCCTTTATTATGCAATCTGTTGCTTTTATTCTTTGCCATCAAAAAATCATACAACGCTCAATTTTCTCTTACACTAAATTAGCTAACACTTTTTAGAAGCAATTTTTATTGCCCTATTGCACCGATGACAACTTACTTGAAGGATCTTACTCAATCCTTAGGTAGGTATGGTGAACTCTTGAAAACAAGATTTGGGTTCAAGGGTTTTTTGGATGCACAAGTAGTATGTTACGCCCAGATAATTATGCTACAGTAATTCCCTGCTAATGATGCAACTTCATCATGATTACTATTGTTATGTTCGTGTTGGTTCGAATCCGGTCCAAATTCAAATTTAAATTAAAGTCAAAAAAAAGTTCTCAAACATGAAATCTAAAATGTTCAATGTGTGGCAAATAATCTCTGGTTATTGGTCATGTTCGAAACAACCTCTTTTGGATTCCCACAGTGCCCCTGGAATTTTATTCAGTGGACCATCAGCCAATTATTGAGCTTTTCAATATCTAAAAATAATTGAACACTCCCAAATGCTTGGAACTTTTTTTTGTAACAACCCAGGTTATTGCCTTGTATTTTTGTGCCAAGTTTTGTATTAAACAAAACTCTTTTAGTGGCTCAAATAAAATGCAAAGTAGTAAAGAAATAAATAAAACAGAAAAAAGGTAAAAGGCCTATTCTACTGGGTATTATGGCCCGTCTAGCAAACAGGTCAGCCCAGTCAGCTCACCCATCCCCTCCTCATGCTATAGAGGACAGGGGAGGGCGTGGCGGCCATCGGCCGCTACCAACGGCGTCATAGCGGCCATTGCCCGGCCGACTCCGAGCCTCCCCCGTTGCCCCGGGCCGAAACCCTAGCACGCCGTCATTAGCACGCCGTCATCCTTTCCCCCCTCTCCCCCCACCGCCCCCTCCTCTTCCTCTCTAATTCGAGCTCAGAAGCTCCGCGGTGATCGAGTCTCTTCGCTGTCGTTACCGCGGCCACCGTCGACGCCGTCACTCGGGAGCAAGTCTAGAAGGTCCTCCACGATCGACTTGGTCCGTTCTGGGTGCCGCTTCAAGCTGGGGCTCCGCGTAGCCATTGCCATGGTCATCTTCCCCACCTCGGCCGCCACTGCCTCGTCGTCGTCGCCGTCGATCTACACCACCACGACCTCCACGGCCTCCCCAACCATGTCGTCGCGCTCGCAGTGAGGCCCTCCGCTGAATCCCCCTTTCCTCCCCTTCGATTTGAACACCGTAGGCCGCCATCACCGTCGTGCCCGAACCCCTGCGTACGCGTACGTGTGTGCGTGTGGCTACTACTCCTACGCTGTTGTTATTCTTTGCCGGCTTCTGAGCGCCCGCGTAGCCTCACTATGGATTGTTGCTGCTCTTCAACCGCGGCGGCTGCTCGTTGCTTTGTTGCTTTGCTTGCTGCTTCTGCTGCTGCGCGCTTTGGCTGCTGTTCTTCTACTATTGTTGCCGATGCTTGCTACCGCTGAATGTTGTTGTGCTACAGCTTGCTGCTGCTATTGCCTGGTACTCCTAGCTACCGCTGCTCCTTGAGTTAATTGCATGTTGGTACCACACTTGCTCACCTACTCACGAATCAGTACCACTACTCGTGCATGTCGCAGTTCAGTACCAACTCAGGGCCTAAGTGATGCATAACGGACTAAGGAGCGTATAAGCGCCAGATTAACCGCTTATCCGGCTGTCGAGCCCACATGTCGGTGACAAGCTGGCGAATCGGTAGCGTGGGCGGTCTGGCCGACTTCGACGAGTCCGACCTAACGGGCTAGGTCAAACCGAGCCGCCAGTTCGAACCCTAACTCTCGTTCCCCTCCCCCTCTCCTCCCCGTGCTCCTCTGTGTCAATGGCGATGGCGAATCCGGGCAGCTGCGGTGTAGGCGGCAGCTCGAGCAGCAGTGGCGGTGTGGGCGGGTACGGAGATCTTCCTGGCCTCGGGGCCGATGCGCAATCAGGATTGGCAGAGGGCGATGGTGACAGTTCGTCGTACTACTCGAGCGGCGAGGAAGAAATGGAGGAGGCCCCGCTGACCATGAAGCAACTCCTACGGATGGCAGAGATCTGGGTCGCCAACCCTTTCACGAGCCATCACTGGACCCATGGATGTGGTGGGGTGCTATAAGTCCTCCTCCCTCTCCGCTGTTCTTTCTTCCAATTTGGGGGCTAGGGTTAGTGTTAATGAAAATGTCCAAATTTGCTGGCACTTGTAGTGTGGAGGAGGCTATCTGGGATGTTAGGATTCATTTTGATGCCCTACATAATTTGGATAGAAAGATATGCGCCTGATGTCACTTTTCTCAATCTGTATGGACTGCTGCATACACAAGGATTTACATTCTCTGATGAATTGTATCACATGGAGAACACATGCATAGGAGAGCAGAGAGAGCATGGCCTAGACTTGATTGACACAAACATTAAATTGCAGAATATTAAGAAGCAACATGAGCATACTTTAGTTTTGAATCATTAGTTAGAGCAACAGCCAGCAGTGCTTTGCAATTCAGAGAAATGCTGAACTACTGAGACCATTCTTTATGCACCACCAGTTGTGTATGATCTCAGTGAGCCAGCTGTGCTTGCTGTTGATGACCAAGGTGTTGTTTTTAATAGTCAGGGCAGTAGTAGTACCAATGTTGAAGCTAGTGGTTTTTGCACACAAGAGAGCAAAAATCTAGGTAAACAAAAGCTGAAGTCTGTGATGGAGGATGAAGTCTTGTTGCAGGAGGGATATTACAGTAGTGATAATTCAGAAGGGGCATATGACAGTGACAACTACTTGGAGAAGTACAGGATTTCTCAAGACACAGAGATAATAGATGGAAAGAGGCAAGCAGATGAGGAACAACTAGCAGATGATCAAGATGAATATTCAGATGATGAGTCAGAAGAGGAGGAACAACTTCATTATGAGGGTGACACTGAGGTTGAAGATCTGTTTGAGAGGGAGGAGGAAGAGAGTGGGGATGAAGAGAGGGAGGAGAGCTTGAATGTGGACTTAGCTCAACAGTTGTAGGTAGAACCTCCAAAGAAGAAACAGAAGCTGCCAATTAGGAGGTGCCCCACCACTAGAACACATTCTAGTGTTTTAAAGGAGGTGAAGAAAGATTTCATTCCTTCATCAGATGAAGAAGAAACTAGTTGGCTGATGGACAGTGAAGATGATGGGCATGAGCCACTGCAATTTGTCCTAAAGAAAAACAAGAAGAGTAGGGCACAGAAAAGAAAACCTAGGATATGGTTCAATGAAAAAATGGAGCACCCACACCAGCAATTATGTAAGTACATGTGCTTCACAAATCAGCAGCAATTGAGAGATGCTCTGTTGAGCTTGCACATTTCACAGGCAAGAGATTTCAGATATCATAGAAACTCTGACCAAAGGATCATTGCAAGTTGCAGAAATGAGCACTGTCAGTTCCGCATTGTTGCTGCTGTGATCAAACGTGAAAAGACTTTTGCTATAAAAAATGAACTGGAGCACACTTGCCCTACCACTCTGAGTCTTCTGTGGTTAGTGCAAAGTGGCTTGCAAAGACATATGAGTCATTGTTCAGGTCTGATCCAATCACTAGCATACAAACTCTGATTGATGCCTGCAATGAGAAGTATGGTGTTGAGGTTCCTAAGCACATGGCCTATAGGGCCAAAAACTTAGCTGTGGAAGCTGTCTTAGGAGAGCACAAGAAGCGATATCGAGGTTAAGGGACTATGCAGCAACCATCATGCAGACAAACCCTGGAAGTAGGGTTGTAGTTACAACTCTAGTTCCTAAAGCAACAAAAAAATACCACATCCAGGGCCATGGTTTGATGCAATGTTTTTCTGCTTAAATGGAGCAAGGGAGGGATTTCTCACTGGATGCATACCTTTCATTGGTTAGTTAGTTGTTTCTTTTCTTTAGTTTCTATGTACATGATTACACCTTTGCTGTAGTTTCTTTGCTATGTACTGACTTAATTGGTTCTTTTTTTTTTGCAAAACAGGCGTTGATGGATGCTTTATTAAGCTGACCGCAGGTGCACAGATCCTTGCTGCCACTGGCAGAGATGGCAATAACAACATTTATCCAATTGCATTTGCCATTGTTGGTTAGGAGGATACAGCAAATTGGTGCTGGTTTCTGCACCAACTCAAGATATGTCTAGGAGGAGAAGTTGGCCAATTTGGTCCTTATAATATCATGTCAGATAGACAGAAGGTAAGTACTTAGTTTGCTGTGTAATTTTAGTAGCATAGTTTGTTGGTTTTTTCAACTATATCTGTAGTCAGTAGCTTAGTTTGTTGTTGTAATTTCAACAGGGGCTACTCAATGCAGTGAATAGAGTATTTCCAAACTGCCACCAGAGATATTTTCTTGGACACTTATATGCAAATTTCCAGAATGCTGGTTTTAGGGTGGAAGATCTAAAGAAATGCATGGATAATGCCAGTTATGCTTACAATGAATATAAGTTTAATATTGCTATGAATGATTTGAGAAATGAGTGTGTGGATGCTTGGAACTGGCTTAATGCAATTCCTAAGAAGACATGGGCAAGGCATGCTTTTGACACTAACTGCAAGACAGATTTGGTTGTTAACAACCTATCTGAGGTGTTCAACAAGTATATCCTTGACTTTAGAAAAAAGCCTATTAGGACTATGGTTGATGGTATTAAGGACAAGCAAATGGTGAGGTGGCATGAGAAGAGAGAGAGAGAGAGAGGAAAGGCATCTTTCTGGGAGATCACACCACACTACGCTGAGAAGTTAGAGCTAGAAAAGGAGAGGGCTAGATACTGCAAACCCATTCAAGCTGGACCTAAATTATGGCAAGTGACCAGTGGGCAGCAAACACACCCTGTGAACTTGGATAATCATATGTGTGGTTGTAGAAAGTGGGACCTCAGTGGCCTACCATGCAACCATGCAATTTCAGCAATTAACAAGGCCAAGAGGTTTCCAGAGGACTTTGTTTGTAAATTCTTCAGAAAACCATTTTATGTGGCAACATATGAACCTATGATCTTTCCTGTTCCTGGTGAACATGACTGGATAAGGACACCTGGACTAGACATAGAGCCACCAGAATTTCATGTTAGGAGAGGAAGAAAGCAAGAGAAGAGGATGAAGGGCAAGTTTGAAGTGCCAAAGCCAAAGGACAGTAGTAGAATGGCCACAATAACATGCTCTAACTGTGGTCTCCAAGGCTATAGATACACCAACTGCCTGAAACAATTGAAACCAAATTTGGCTATGAGGAAAAACAAGCATGTGGTAATACAAAATCTCACTTCTTTTTTATTAGTTGACTAGTGCATTTGTTAATATTTTAATGTTGTCTACTAATACCAATCTCTCTTCTTTTTGTAAGACCAAGAGGTTACAGCAGCAACTTACACCTGCAAGATCACAGCCCCTACCTGCAAGATCACAGCCTCCACCTCCAAGATCCCAGCTTCCACCTGCAAGATCCCAGCCTGCACCAAGATCACAGCCTCCACCTGCAAGGACTGGTGCAAGATCTGGAGCAAGGTCTGGTGCAAGGACTGGTGCAAGATCTGGAGCAAGGTCTGGTGCAAGTTCACAACCATCAACCAGTGGTGCAAGGCCATTCACTTCCCCAAGATATGCAACTCCTTCTACATCTTCTGCCCCAAGAAGTCACACTGGTTGGATGAGCTGGTTTGATCCTAGTGGTAACAGATGATTGTGTGTAATGAGTTGTTGTTTCTCAAAACTATGGTACTGATCAATGTTTTGTGTCCTGAACCATGGCATGGTTGGATGCTTAGGTTTGATTGTACTGAACCAACAAGTCAAACTAGTTGGATGATTATGTTTGAGTGTACTGAATTGCTATCAACTATCTTAATGTTATGGGCAATGTTATGCTATCAATTTGGTGATTAGTGTTATTGGCAATGTCAAGGTTTGATTATGAGATTTGATGATTAGTGTTATTGGCAATGTTAAGGTTTGATTATGAGATTTGATGATTAGTGTTATTGGCAATGTTAGTGTTATTGGTGATTAGTGTTATTTCTCAAAACTTTGGTTTAGGGGGTTCTCGACATCGACGGACCCTAAATGCCTAACCACCTTGGTTTAGGGGGTTCTCGATGTTGACGGACCCTAAATGCCTAACCACCTTGGTTTGGGGGGTTCTCGACGTCGACGGAGCCTAAATGCCTAACCACTTTGGTTTAGGGGGTTCTCGACGTCGACGGAGCCTAAATTCCTAACCACCTTGGTTTAGGGGGTTCTCGACGTCGATGGAGCCTAAATGCCTAACCACTTTGGTTTAGGGGGTTCTCGACGTTGACGGAGCCTAAATGCCTAACCACCTTGGTTTAGGGGGTTCTCGATGTCGACGGACCCTAAATGCCTAACCACCTTGGTTTAGGGGGTTCTCGACGTCGATGGACCCTAAATGCCTAACCACCTTGGTTTAGGGGGTTCTCGACGTCGACGGACAATAAATGCCTAACCACCTTGGTTTAGGCGGTTCTCGACGTCGACAGACCCTAAATGCCTAACCACCTTGGTTTAGGGGGTTCTCGACGTCGACGGACCCTAAATGCCTAACCACTTTGGTTTAGGGGGTTCTCGACGTCGACGGACCCTAAATGCCTAACCACCTTGGTTTAGGGGATTCTCGACGTCGACGGAGCCTAAATGGTTTTGCTAATTATAACTCTAGGTTCTCGTAATACTTTCTCCTGGAGAGCCGCTTCATTCCAGATGATGGCCTGCTTCACCAGAAGATTTCGAAGATACCCTTTAGTATTTTCCCGAGACCCTTGTGCCCTACGCCATTGCGATCCCTACCACCGATAAATCATTATGAGTAACTACCTACATTGTCGTCCATACCTTCATCCCCGGTTGCTCTTGTTATTACAAGGTGCCCCGAATTACTCTTTGTTGTCCTAAGAATCGTTTGAGCCTACTGCCTTGCAGCTCTTTGCGACATGAATACCCCTACGGATAATTACTCATGCTTGTCGAGTATCCATCTGTCCACAGTTGTTCATGTGTTTCACAAAATTCTTTGGAATGCTATTTGATCTTCCGAAACTCCTCAGTGGCCTATTACTCTTGTTCCTCCTTACATGCCTACATTATGGTTACTTTCATATGTCCAGCAATGCTCTTTAGTAACCATTGTCATCATAATTTTGAGCAATTGATTCGATGTGTTTGTGAGTGTTCGCAATCTTCAATCAAAATTAGAGTTCTTCCCATCGGCTCAGACGTCACACCGGACATGAGCTGGTGTTCAAAAAATCAATCCATGATTGATTGTTGATCTATGTCTATTCAACTTACTTGTCTTTGATCAGAGCCTCTGCTTCTGATCCACCATTTTGGAAATCATAATTCCTTTGCATTTGAGCTTTGAATTAGTAAGTTGTTTCTATAGACTGATATCCTTGCATTCTTTTTCCTTCTGGGTGAGTATCGATACTCACATCAGATCCCTTGTGGACCACAAGGTCCTTTGTTGGATTTTATCTGACAGCGTCCTTCATATTCAATCATCTTGTGAGATTTTCCTCGGATACATAATGTCCTTGGTAAATTGTATCCTCTGCTTCCCCAACCATGCTCTACTTTCGAGTTTGAGTTATTTACTCGTGAAGTTTGTGGTATATGTTCATAAGATGCCCCAGTGGGTTGAACCTACACCTTCCTTAATCTGTGTGAGGCCAAAGATTATGTGAGTTATATCTACTGGTGTTTCTTTGGATAAAATTTCAATTCTACAACTTCGTCAAAGACAAGAAGTAAATGAAAGGTTATGCATTGCTGAAGTGGGAGTCGACCATGAACCTTTGTGTTCATGCCCAGGGACCCGATGTGGAACTTATCATGGAAGCTTCTTGTAATAATAATAATCCCCTTGTGATAAATTCATCTTGTATCTATATTTGGCCTTTATAACCATGGTTCCGACCATGTTCTTCTTCTTTGATTTCATTTCTCGGACAAGTGGGATTACTTGTCTTCTGTAGATCATTTCACCCGTCCAACCTCTATTATGATATACCCTCGAGTATTACCCTCTGGTATCCCAAGAATATCACGGAACTACATAACTTCTTATGAGTTCTTCATCAACTATTATTTCTCGCCGATTCAAATTTTCCATGGGTTCTGAGTTGTTAGACACTCGAGAACACCGATAACTGGTTCAACTCTACATTTTCCTTTCCGTTGTTTCGTTTAACCTTTCTTGTAACCTAACATATCTGAGCAGTGATTATTCCCTACTTATGTTAACACCTTGGTGTACAAACTCTGTCAGTAATAACTTGTTACTATTGTTGATGACATTACACTAGCCACCGATGGACGAGAACTTTGCCTATTGGTCCGCCTCGTCTTAACGAGCAGGAAAATGGTTCTCTTCGCCCCTCGCCCTTGGTACCAACGTTGTTGCCAACATAACTGACAGGTTGTCCTCTGACCTGCCTTGCTATCATGACCGTGCAAATGTTAGCACCCTTCCTGCTTTTAACCCACATGGTGGGCCCATAACCCACAGTTCCACAGGATCGAAACCTGACTCTCCTCTACATCCCTATCTTTCAAAATTGTTCCTCATGCTTGGTTTCGTATGTAATTCATGAGCCACCTTCTTGTGATCTGTTCTGTTATCAGATGCAATACTTATTCTCGATGCTATGAACCCCTTTCACACTCTGTTTCAGACATCGAAAGATTGTCCATCCGCTTGAAGCTTCTTATTGCACCTTCTAGCCTTGCTCTCGATGAATTTCTTGAATTTCAACTCGAGTGGTGCCTCTAAGCCACATTCATTGAGATAGCCCCAGGTACCTATCTTGTGTTGAGCTCCATTCTTCCCGAGTCTTTCCCCCTTACTCCACCCCTTAAATCTCGGGACGAGATTTCTTGTAGTGGAGGAGAATTTTTACGCCCGGATAATTATGCTACAGTAATTCCCTGCTAATGATGCAACGTCATCATGATTACTGTTGTTAAGTTCGTGTTGGTTCGAATCCGGTCCAAATTCAAATTTAAATGAAAGTCAAAAAAAAGTTCTCAAACATGAAATCTAAAATGTTCAATGTGTGGCAAATAATCTCTGGTTATTGGCCATGTTCGAAACAACCTCTTTTGGATTCCCACAGTGCCCCTAGAATTTTATTCAGTGGACCATCAGCCAATTATTTGAGCTTTTCAATTTCTAAAAATAATTGAACACTCCCAAACGCTTGGAACTTTTTTTGTACCAACCCAGGTTATTGCCTTGTATTTTTGTGGCAAGTTTTATATTAAACAAAACTCTTTTAGTGGCTCAAATAAAATGCAAAGTAGTAAAGAAATAAATAAAACAGAAAAACAAAAAGGTAAAACACCTATTCTACTGGGCATTATGGCCCGTCTAGCAAACAGGCCAGCCCAGTCACCTCACCCATCCCCTCCTCACGCGACAGAGGACAGGGGAGGGCGCGGCGGCCATCGGCCGCTGCCAACGGCGCCGTGGTAGCCATCGCCCGGCCGACCCCGCTTATAAGCCTCCCCCATTGCCCCGGGCCGAAACCCTACCACGCCGTCATCCTTTCCCCCCTCTCTCCCCCATCAGCCCCCTCCTCTTCCTCTCTAATTCAAGCTCAAAAGCTCTGCGGTGATCGAGCTCTTCGCTGTCGTTACCGCGGTCACCATCGACGCCGTCACTCGGGAGCACGTCTAGAAGGTCCTCCACGGTTGTCTTGGTCCGTTCTGGGTGCCGCTTCAAGCTGAGGCACCACATAGCCATCGCCATGGTCGTCTTCCCTGCCTCGGCCACCACTACCTCATAGTCGTCGCCGTCGATCTACACCACCACGATCTCCCCGGCCTCCCCAACCACGCCGTCGCGCTCGCAGTGAGGCCCTCCGCTGAATCCCCCTTTCCTCCCCTTCGATTTGAACGACGTAGGCCGCCATCACCGTCGTGCCCAAACCCCTACGTACGTGTACGTGTGTGCGTGTGGCTGCTACTCCTGCGCTGTTGTTGCTGCTGCTGTGCACGCCCGCGCATAGCCTCACCACAGCTTGTTGCTGCTCATCAACCACGGTGGCTGCTTGTTGCTTCGTTGCTCTGCATGCTGCTTCTGCTGCTGCGCTGCTTTGGCTGTTGCTCCTCTGCTATTGTTCCCGATGCTTGCTACCGCTGAATGTTGTTGTGCTACAGCTTGTTGATAACCCACAAGTATAGGGGATAACAAATATTCCCTCAAGTTCTATCGACCACCGATACAACTCTACGCGCACTTGACGTTCGCTTTACCGGAAACAAGAATGAAACTAGAAGTACTTTGTAGGTGTTTTTGGATAGGCTTGCAAGAAAATAAAGAGCACGAAAATAAAACTAGGGGCTGCTAAGATAAAAACACAACTAAAGTAAATATAGCGAGTGTGGAAAAGTGATGGTAGGTGTGGCGAAACTGTCCCTAGGCAACTGACTATGTTACTAGACCGGTAATCACTATTGCAATTCTATTTGAGGGAGAGGCATAAGCTAACATACTTTCTCTACTTGGATCATATGCACTTGTGATTGGAACTCTAGCAAGCATCCGCAACTACTAAAGATTCATTAAGGTAAAACCCAACCATACCATTAAAGTATCAAGTCCTCTTTATCCCACAAGCAAATAACCTACTTACTCGGATCTGTGCTTCTGTCACTCACGCCACCCACCATAAGCAAATCATAAACATATTGCTAACCCTACAGCGGGAATCCCTCACGCTTGCGCGACACGGAGGGCACAATAGGACAGCACCAGCAATAAAACATGCAACTCAAACCAATCATAGCAATTCATCAATCACCGATAGGACAACGAAAATCTACTCAGACATCATAGGATGGCAACACATCATTGGAAAATAATATGAAGCATAAAGCACCATGTTCAAGTAGAGGGTACAGCGGGTTGCGGGAGAGTGGACCGCTGTAGATAGAGGAGGGAAGGTGATGGAGATGTTGGTGAAGATGACGGCGGTGTTGGTGAAGATCGCGGTGATGATGATGGCCCCCGGCAGCGCTCCGGCGCCACCGGAAGCAAGGGGGAGAGAGCCCACATTCTTCTTCTTCTTCTTCTTCCTTGACCTCCTCCCTAGATGGGAGAAGGGTTTCCCCTCTGGTCCTTGGCTCCCATGGCTTGGGAGGGGCGAGAGCCCCTCCGAGATTGGATCTATCTCTCTGTTTCTGCGTTCTCTCTTGGCTCTGTTTCACCGTTTCGCGTATATATGGAGATCCGTAACTCCGATTGGCCTGAAACCTTCGCCGTGATTTTTTTTCCGAATATTAGCTTTCTTGCGGCAAAAGAAGAGCGTCAACCGCCTTACGGTGGGCTGATGAGGGTAGGGGCGTGCCCAGGGGTGTCGGGGGTTGGGTGCGACGTATGCCAAAGGATGGCTTATCATGGAGGGGGCGAGTAGAACGTCGCCGGTGCCTGGAAACGGGATGAGGCGAAGACATGCACGCCGGCGAACCTTACCCAGCTTCAGGGCTCTCCGAGGAGATAACACCCCTACTGCTGCTCTGCAAGGTCTCCGCATGATCACTAAGGCAAAGTGATTACAAGATGCTCCTTGAGCTGTTTGGGGTGAGGAAGGAGAAGGGCACGGCTAGCTCTTCTCTCCCTCTATGCGTGTGTCTAAAACTACTAGATTCCAACCCTTTGCATGGGTGCCCCGGGGGGTTTATATAGGCCTACCCCCCGGGGGTACAACGGTAATCCGGCTGGGTGTGGGTCCAAGCCGTCAGTCTCTAAGTCGCCGTCTTCTCCGCCGACTCCTGGGGCCCGCCGACTAGTGGGCCCCGCTGACAGCCCAGCATGGGGCCGACAACCCTTGTTCGCCGCGGGCGGGTCTTGCCGACTGCAGATTACTATAGCCGTGCTTCTAATGATGCGAGCTTGGTCATGGGGTTATGGCAACAGTGCCGCCGCCTGGCGGGCGATCACTGTTGCCATTCCCCGTCTTGTCCGGTTAATGGCGCGGGGGGGCCGCGGGAGGGGCCGGCCGACTCTCGGAGGCTGACTCCAACGGGTTCGTCTTTGGGGCGCTCTCGCCGTCTTCGGTACTTTCGCCGACAGGCGGGTCCCGCCGTCTTCGGGTCGTACAGATAGGCCATCGTGCGCACAGGAATCTACCCACGGGGCTGATGTCAGGGCCGGCGTGGCAACAGTGCCGCGCGGGACGGAGGTCTCCGTCGGTACGGCGCTCTGTAGCCATACCTGCCCTTTATGGACAGGGCAGGGATGGGCCGCGAGGCGGCTTTACCCCATCCCATTCGTAGTCGCCCAAGCGCGAGGTGGTTGGGGTCGCGGGCCGACTCACTGTAGCCGGCCTCGCTGGAGGTCGCTGGCTTGGAGTCGGCTTGTCCTGAGGTCGTCGGCTTAAAGTCGGCTCGTCTTGAGGCCGCCTCTAGGACTCGGCCTAGAGGGTAGTCGGCGACTCTGTTGCCGACTCTCTGAAGGTGGCTCTTTGTCTTGGGGTCTTGAGGGGCTTGGTCCGCCCCGATGTTTTGAAAGATTCAGGGGCTCGGGTTTGCCTACCCATGGCCCATTACTCCGACAGTAGTCCCCGAAGCTGGGGAGGCGTCGAGGCAGCCCGTCGAGGAGCCTCGACAGCTTCCTCCCTTTGATGGAAGGATCTGGACTCGGCCCGCCGTCTCCATCTGGAGTCGGCTTTCCAGGGGGCCGTCTTGCTCTTCAAAGGTTTCGAAGGTCGCAGCGGGATCCGGCGGCGTGTTCGATAAGCTTCCGGCAGCCGCGCCGCGGGCCCGCCCTACGGCGCCACGGCGCAGATCTGCCACCACGCGCGTGACAAGACAGGCCCGTCAGGCGGGGCCCGCCACTACCGTGCCCCGGTGCGCAGCGGATCCGTTGCGGTCGTGCGGGCGGTTGGGCTCCCCGCGCCGTTACTGCGCGCAGTAACGTCGTGGCTTAAATCGTGGGGGCGTGGGGACGTGGGCGCAGTTAATCCCACGCCCGCCCCCTCGGCTTCGCAACCTAGGCGCCTATAAGTAGGCGGGGGGAGGCGGCGACGCACGCGCGCACTCTCTCATCCCGCTCCTGCCTCGTCTTCTTCCTCGCTCCACCGCGTCGAGCCTCGTTTCTTCCTCGCCGCCGAGATGAGCTCCTCATCCGCCGCGGCGCCTCCCCACCGCTCCGGCGTGTGGGGACGGCTCCATCATCGACGCATTTACGACATAATCAATTCCTTCGTCAAACGCGCGCATCTCGGCAGCCACCTAGTGCGAACCCGCGCCAGACCGGAGGGCGAAAATCACGCTGGCGCCGGAGGAGGGCGAGAGGGTGATTTTCCGCCGCACCTCATGCGCTGGCTGGGGCTGCTGGCGAGCGGCTTCTTCCGCGTTCTTGGAGTTCTTGGGCTCGGCCGCACCACCTCACCCCCAACACGGTGGTGCTGCCGCCGCCGCATCCTTATGCGAAGGTTTTCTTGAGTTCTCCCCACCATCGAGCTGTGGGGAGTTCTTTCAAGCGGCTCGGGACCCACGCCGCTCGCGTGCCGGGCTCAGGCGGCACGTTCATCGCTAAGAGGAGGCCGGTGCCCGAGAACCCTTTCCCCGCCATCCCCTCATCAAGTCGGTGAAGATGTGGCAGCGCTTCGTACTTATCGTCAAGAACGTCGCCCGACGACTGGTCAACTTGCCGCCCCTCGTGGGCGGCGAGCTATGAGCGACCCACCAGCTGGTCCTATAGGGCCCGGACATCGACTCATTGGCAACGCCGCCGTCAGGTGACTCACAGCGTAATGATACAGTCGGAGGGCCTGACTGGGGCAGACTTGCTGGCCACCTTCGTGGCGCGCTGAGTTCTCCCTCTTCAACGCCGACCTCATCTGATCTGTCAGATGAGCGGCCGCCGGGACCCCAGCCGGCCGTGCTCCAAGGACATGGCCCACGCAGAGGTGGTGGACACGGTGAACTTCTTGGCGAACTGCGACCTCACGGAGGAGTGGCATTTCGGCAAGAAGCCATACTCACGCGCCAATCCCCCGCCGTTGGTAAGTCATCTCTTGCTTCTCTGTTTTCTTCTTTAGCCGGATCCGGCTCTTACTTTCCTTGGTCTTTTCTGACTCAGAATCCTCTCATGCCGCCCTCGACCAGCGCAGGCTTGGCTCATGGTCGTCCCGACCGGACGGAGAGCGACGCCGACGACCCTGACTTGGGTGTGGCGGCAATGGAGGCCGACGCCGAGGGAGGGGGAGGGGCCGACGACCTCAGGCCTTCGGCCACCTTCGCCGACTGGCCCGATGATGACAGCGAGAAGGAAGTCGCCCCTTGCCGCCAGCAGAAAGCCGGCCATCCAGGCGCAAGCACCTCCGCCGCCTTGGTGGTCCAGCGACGCCAAGAGGCGCCGGCGGGCCGAGTCGCCCAAGCGGCCAGGCCAAGAAATTGTGGAGCGGCCGCGCTGACCTGAAGACGAAGAAGTCGCGAAGGCCAACCGCTTCCGTAAGGAGGTGAAGAGGCCACCGCTGGTCTCCACGTAAGTATATTTTATTCTGTCTTGTTTCCTTCTGGTCCATCTTGCCCGAGTCTTCTTATGTCCTTTTTTCTCATCAGGGCTCCCCTCACCTTGGAGAGGGTCGCCGCCGCCTCTGTCATGGGGTCGGCGGAGACATCCGCCAATAGTCGGCGGGTTGACCCTGCGGCCGCCCTCCGGGAGGCAACAGAGCGGAATGCATAGGTGAAGCGCGACGAGGAGGAGGCCGCCCGTTGGGAGAAGGCGGAGGCCGAGAAGGCGGCCGAAGCCGCTGCTGCAGCGAAAAGGCAAGCCGAGGAGGCCGCGCGCCGGGCGCTGTTTCGTCACTCCGCTGTGCTCAGCGCCACCAACGCCGGAGTTCACGGGGCAATCGGAGGGAGTCGGTGGTGAGGTCCCCGCCGCAGGGAGGGAAGGCGGCGAGGTCTCTTCGCCGGGCGCGGCCGCGCCACCTCCGCCGCAGTCCGAGGCTGCACGAGGCAAACAGCCAGCGGACCCGCCCGTGCCGCCGACCGACGACGAAGCCGTGGTGCAGCTGCTTCTTCAAGTCGCCTCGCCAGCGCGACGCCGTCTTGAGAAGGCGACCTCGGCGCCGCGCCCCTTGGAGACCGGCGCCGCCAGCTCGGCCATCTCGGCCGAGGCGACAAGCGCCGCGCCCGTTGGGTGGGTGCAAGGAGGCCGCAGGCCCGCTGAACACGGCGCTCTGGGCGTCAGCGAAGCTGCGGGCGGCGGCGCCATCGAGAACCTCTCTAAGGCGCTTTGGCGTCGCGATCCGCCCGTGCGGGTATGTTTCCTTCCGAATTTTCTCTTGATCTTCTTCGTGCGCCAGTACACACCTGGGTGTAGTCCCCGAGTTTCGGGTCGGCTGCTGAGCAGGCGGCCCGGAACTTTATTTGCTTACTTCCAAGTTTTTATCTGTGTCTGGAATCCTTGTTACAGGAATATCACAACCTCCGCGCTACCGCCTTCAACCGCAACGTTGAAGAACTGAACAAGCGGGCTGCTGACCTGGCGAGGAGCCGAGGTGAGTTTTCTTCTTCGCGGGGGCGCGCTTGCGCACCCGCGGGCTGTAGTCCCCGAGATTCGGGCCGACTGCTGCTGTGATCGGGCGGATCTTCCTGGCGACCTTCTTAACTGACGACTTCGCGTCCTTCTTCTTTTTATTCTTCAGAGTCCAATGCCGCTCTGCAGGGGCAGCTGGGTACGGCCGAGACCGCCTTGCGTGCCAAAGAGGAGGAGTGTTGCAAGCTCGCCGCAGAGCGTGACCTGCTGGCTACGTAGCTGGCGGAGCAAAAGGAGCTGCTCAAGGCGGCGCGGGCTGAGGCGGAGAAGAAAGAGGCCGCCCTCCTGGCTGAATTCGAGAGCGAGCGCTCCGCCTGGACCGACAGGGAAGCGCAGCTGACCTTCGGCTTCCATGAAATCGAAGATATCGTCGATGGTAAGTTTGCTTTTACTTTCTCTTTTGGGTTGCCGACTATGGGTTAAGCCGGCTCCTGTTTTTTCTAACTTGCTTTTTCTTCTTCTTGGCAGACTTCTTCCCTGGTCACACGCAGGCGGCCAATCAGGCCATCGAGGCCGAACGCGAGGCGCGGAGGGCGGGTGGCGCCGAGATCGCAGCCAACGCCCCCCGGACCCTTGACGAGCAGCTCCTGAGCACTGAGGCTCGTCTGCGGCCGGCACATCGGATGCTCCGCCGTCTTCAGCGTGTCGGGGCCCAGGCGATTGCTGCCCTATGGCTGGACATGCGATTCTGCACAGACTTCCCAGCCGGACCGCCGACGGGCTGGAGGTCGCGGCTGGGCGTCTTGAGGCTTGGAAGGGCTCCGCGGCTCGGGCTGGAGCTCGCCGAGCCCTGTAGTTCGTCAAGGCGTGGTATCCAGGGCTCGACCTGGACTGGCTGGCTGCGTTCCGGTCAGAAGCCCAGGCGGAGCTGCAGGCCGCGGAGGGCGCCCTCGTCGAGTGTGCGGCGGCGATCGCCGACTACACGGACACCAGTGTCTTCGTCCCTGAGCGGGCTGAAGACGGTGGGGATGCATCGCCGGAGTGGTTCGGGATGAACCCGGACTATGGCGAGGACTCCGCGGAGGTGATCGACTCCAGCACCGAGGATGAAGACGAGGAGGAGGACGGAGACGGCATGGAGGCGCCAGAAGATGGAGCGGGCGGCCAGCCTCAGCTCTACCGCGCCTCCAGCAACGAGCCACGCCCATCTGAGCCAGCCGCTGCCAGAGACGATCAAACCGAGACTACCCAGCCAGCCGCCCCGGCGCCTGACACCGCCGCCGCCTCCGGCCTTCCAACCCCATCCGCTGCTTCTTAGGCTGCTGCCTTGTCTTTATTTTATCTGTTTGCTAGTCTTTTGAAAGAACTTTGTTAATTCGCACAATTCCACCCGCGGGGTGTATTCTGAACCTCTTTTCAAAGATCCGGCCAAGGGCCTAAGTTTGTGTAAATATTATTCTAATTTTATGTTTCCTTGCTTATTGCTCTTGTGGCTTTTTCCTTTGCCGCCTTCCCTTAGATGCCGCCTTGCCCGTCGGGCAACCGCTCTGCGGATTACCGTCTAGGTCAAGTGCTTGGCTACTTTTGAGAAGGCAAGTACTTGGCCATTTTAGAGTCGTTTAAGCAAGTTGGGTAGAAAACGGCAAGCCGGCTTCTTAAGAGTCGGTTTCACAAAACGGGCTGGAAGCCGATTTAAACTATGTTTATGCTTTGGGTCCTTAGCCATTTTTTTCGTGGGCACCGCTCTACCTTACTCCTGCCCACCAAACAGTCGCTCATGAGCTGCGGCTTCGACAGAGATTTGCTTAGGCACCGCACGCTACTTGTCTGACTTCAGGAAGCACTTCATAGCTCAAAAGCGGCGAGTCCCCGGGCCGACTAGTCGAGCCCGGTGCCAAACAGCATAGTCAAAGGGTAACATACTCAAAGGCATAATTCTTATCATACAGATAACAAAAAGGGCAGTCCCCGAGCTCGTCTCGGGGGGCCCGGAGTCTTGGTATTTCAAACACAAAGGGGGAGCGTGGCACATACTGCATCACCTGTAAAATCTTCGGAGGATATTCGCATTCCATGGCCGTTCCGTCTCTTTGCCGGAGTCGTCCCTCTTGCGTGCTCGGGGCTTCTGAGCATCGATCAGGTAGTAGGAGTCGTTGCCCAGCACTTTATCGATGATGAACAGTCCTTCCCAAAGGCCGACAGCTTGTGCTGGCCGGTACATTCATTTGGATCAGCGGAGCACAAGGTCGCCCTCTAGGAATGATCTTGGCTTGACCTTCTTGTTGTAGTAGCGTGGCGCAGCTCTGCTGGTAGATGCCGGACCGGCTGAGTGCCAACAGCCGCCCTCTTCCAAAGAGATCGATGCCGTCTTGACGTGCTTCTTCTGCTTCTTCCTCGGTGTACATGGTGACTCGCGGGGAGTCGAACTCTATATTTGTTGGGATGACGGCTTCGGCACCGTAGACGAGGAAGAAGGGTGTGAAGCCAGTTGACTTGTTCGGAGTCCTACGCAGACTCCATAGGACGGCTGGCAACTCCTCAAGCCAGCAGCTGGCCGAACGCTCTAGTGGTTCGACCAGACGAGGCTTGATGCCAGACAAGATGAGGCCGTTAGCTCGCTCCACCTGGCCGTTTGACTGCGGATGGGCAACGGACACTAAGTCCAGTCGGATGCCCTGCGTCGCGCAGAAACGGGCCAGGGCGCCCTTGGCGAAATTTGTGCCGTTGTCGGTGATGATGCTGTGTGGTACGCCGTACCGAGTCGTGATGTCGGCGATGAAAGTCACCGCCAGAGGGACCATTCAACTTCTTGATGGGTTTTGCTTCTATCCACTTGGTGAACTTGTCCACCGCGACAAGTAGGTGAGTTAGTCCGCCTGCGTTGCCTTGAATGGTCCCACCATGTCCAGGACCCAGACAGCAAAGGGCCAGGCGATAGGGATAGTCTTGAGCGCTGAAGCCGGCTGAAGCGGCTTGGAGCGAAACACCTGGCACCCCTTGCATTTTTGAACTAATTCCTTGGCCTCTTCTAGGGCAGTAGGCCAGAAGAAACCATGTCGGAAGGCTTTGGCGACGAGTGCTCTGGAGGCTGCATGATGGCCGCTTTTCATACGATGGATGTCTTCAAGGATTGCTTGGCCTTGCTCTGATAGCGCTGGTAGACACCGGTGACGCTGCGCCTGACCAGCTCTCTATTGATTATAGTGTAGGCTGCCGCTCGGCGTTGCACTTGCCGAGCCAAGGTTTCGTCAGTTGGTAGCTCTCCGTTTACTAAGAACTTCAGGATGGGCTGGGCCCATGAGGGTGCTGCTATGTCGTCGACTGCCAGTACTGCTACTTGGACGAGGGTGCTGGGCTGGGAGGCGGTGGGTTGGAGTCTGCAGCAGCTTGCTGAGTTGAAGAAGTCCCCGGGCCGACTGGCGCAGTCCCCGGGCTGAGTAATCGGAGTCTTTGCAAAGGTCGCCAGAGTCCCCGGCCTGGTTCTCAAGTCCCCGGCCGGCTTCGACCGCCGCGTTCTGGGGGCGTCTTCAAGGATTCTTGTGTCGTCTCACGAGGCTCGAGTCGATCCGCTTTCTTCTGTGGGGAGCCGGCACAAAATGGAGTCTGACTGAGACGGTTTGACGGATGGCTTGAGAAGGCGCCAAGGGCGACGCCGGATGGTATTGCCTCTCGGGTGGAACCGATTCTTGCCAGGGCATCTGCTTGGTCGTTGTCGTTCCTTGGTACATGGAGGAATTCGCATCCCTCAAAATATCCACTCAGCTGCTATACCAGAAAGCGGTAGCTCGCCATATTTGCATCTTTGGCATCCCAGTCGCCGGATGACTGTTGGACCACCAAGTCGGAGTCGCCATAGCACAGGATCCGGCGAATGCCGAGCCCTTTGGCAAGCCGGAGCCCGTGGATGAGCGCCAGATTCGGGCGACGTTGTTGGAGGCGGCGAAATGGATCTGCAGCGCGTACTTGAGCTTGTCGCCCTTAGGGGAAGTGAGGACCACACCGGCTCCCAAGCCGGTGCGCATCTTGGAGCCATCAAAGTGCATCCGCCAATGGGTGGAGTCGGGCGCTGGCGGCAGATACTGGGTCTCGGCCCAATCGACGAGGAAGTCGGCCAGCGCTTGTGACTTGATGGCAGTGCGGGGCTTGTAAAAGATGGTGTAGGGGGCCAACTCTATGGCCCATTTGGCCACTCGTCCTGAAGCATCTCGGCTTCCGATGATCTCTGCTAGTGGGGCCGTGCAAACCACGGTGATTGGATGCTCTTGAAAATAAGGCTTCAACTTCTTGGCGGCAAAATGCACGCCGTAACACATCTTCTGGTAGTGGGGGTAGTTCTGCTTGAGGTCGACAAGACCTCGCCTGTAATACATCGTCTTCAGACAGTAGCGCTTTGCCTTCCTCCTTATGCGTTCAACCACGATAATCAGGTTGACTACCCTGCTGGTGGCGGCAATATACAGGAGCATGGGCTCCTTTGGAGTCGGAGCCGCCAACACTGGGGAGTAGTCAGCATTCTCTTCAACTGGAGAAAGGCTTCGTCCGCCTTGGAGTTCCATTCGAAGAAGGTGGTCTTCTTCATAAGCTGGTACAAAGGAAGATCTTTCTCACCCAACCGACTGATGAATCGGCTGATAGATGCCAAGCAGCCGGTGAACTTCTGCACATCTAGCAGTCGGCGGGGTACTTCCATCCTCTCGATCGCCTTGATCTTCACGGGGTTGCACTCTATGCCGCTGCTCGATACCAGAAGCCAAGGAGCTGGCCGGCCGGTACTCCAAAGACGCATTTCTTCGGGTTGAGCTTGATCTGGAATCGGCGCAGGTTTTCAAAGGTCTCTTTGAGGTCTTCCAACAGCGTTCCTCGCTTCTCCGTCTTCACCACCACATCGTCCACGTAAACGTGGGCGTTTCTGCCAAGCTGCTTGAGGAGGCACTTCTGGGTGCAACACTGAAAGGTGGCGCCGGCGTTCCTTAAGACGAACGTTATGGTCAGGTAGCAGAAGGCTCCAAAGGGCGTGATGAAGGCGGTCTTCAATCTGTCGGCCGGGTTCAGCTTGATCTGGTGATATCCTGAATATGCATCTAAGAAGCTCAAAAGCTCGCATCCGGCTGTGGAGTCTATCACCTGATCAATTCTTGGCAGAGCGAACGGGTCCTTGGGGCAGGCTTTGTTCAGGCTTGTGTAGTCAATACACATCCGCCACTGCTTGTTCTTCTTTAGCACCAAGACCGGGTTCGCCAACCATTCTGGAAAGAAAACTTCCATGATGGAACCGGTTGCGAGGAGCCGGGCTATCTCTTCTCCAACAACTCTTCTTTTCCCTTCTGACAGGCGGCGCAAGGGCTGCCTGACGGGCTTCACATCAGATCGGACATGTAACTTGTGCTCGGCGAAATCCGTCGGTACACCTGGCATGTCTTTGGGGGACCATGCGAAGATGTCCCGATTCTCACGGAGGAAATCGACGAGCTCGCCTTCCTATTTGCTGTCGAGGTTTGCACCTATGACAGCATATCTCTGGGTGCTCCGGGTCCAAGGGTATCTTCCTTGTCTCTTTGGCCGGCTTGAACGAGCCTCTCGACCGACTCCTTGGGGTCGGGCGATAACTCGGCTGCTTGTCGGCCATTGCCACAACCCGATCCAGAGCCGCTTCTCCTGCGATCACTGGGGACTCGGCTAGCCGGCTGCTTTCACTGACAAAGTGACGATTTTCTGTAGTCGCCGGCTACGGTCTGAATCCCCTTGGAACTCGGCATCTTCATCTTGAGGTAGGCGTAGTGGGGGACCGCCATGAACTTGGCCAAAGCGGGTCGGCCAAGCAAGGCATGGTAGGGGCTCTCGAGGTCCACCACTTCGAACCAGATCGCTCTCGCGAAAGTGATCCTTGTCCCCAAAAAGAACGTCTATCGTAATCTTGCCAATCGGTGAGCAGGAAAGGCTGTGTACAATTCCGTGGAACACAGTCCGACTATCTTGAAGTTGTCTTTGCTTGATTCCTAGCTTCTCCATCGTATCCTTGTACAGTGATGTTGATGCTGCTGCCTCCGCCTATCAAGACTTGCGAGAAGCGAGCGGCCCGCTTATCCGTGGGCTGTGGTGGCTCCCAAGACCAGGCGAGGAGCCCGGATTCGCATCACCTTCCGGGTCATCAAAGACGGCTCCAGCTGATGGGCTTCTCGGACCAGTGCATGAATTCTGGGGCATCTGATGCTACTGCATTCACTTCTTGCTGCTGCTGCCGCCTGCTGCGGCGATCATCAGCCACGCTGGTAAACACGACATAGGCGCCGTGCTCTTCTGGGTAATCGTCTTGTACTGCGCCGACTGGCCTGACAGCCGGCTGCTGGGGCGGCGGTGGAGGCGGCGGCCCAGCAGGCGGAGGAGGGGCAAGGCCGTCTCCCTTGGCGATCCTGGTGAGCCAGTGGCACTTCCGGGTGGTGTGATTTGACGGCTTCGCGCCATTGTGGAACTTGATGGGTCCGTCCAGAGTCTGCTCGTAAGAGAAGGCTGGCAACCAGTTGGACTTGCCGCCTTTCTGCCGCTTGGCAGGAGGCTGCCCCTCTGGCTGCTGGTCTTCGACGGTCGCCACCTGCCGGCTGGGGGCCTTGCGCTTATGATCATTCTCGTTGTTGCTGCCGATCGGGCGCCGCCACCGGAGTTCTGGGAGCATGAGGAGCTACTTTGCCAGTCGCACTGACTTCGATCTCCGACTTCATGGAGGAGTCGGCAGTGGCGTACTTGTCTGCTATGACCAGCAGCTCGTCGAGGGTCTCCGGCTCGTCCCAAAGGAGCTTGTCCTTGAGGAGGGTGCCTTCTCTACACCCGGCGGTGAAGTAATCAAATGCCTGCACCTCGTGCACTCCTTCGTAGGAGTTCCGGAGCTCGCCCCAGCGTGTGAGGTAGTCGCGAGTAGACTCGTTGGGGCCTTGTACGCACAAGGACAACTGACGAGGCTTGGGAGGTCACTTGTATGTGCTCGTGAAGTTGCGGACGAAGGCCTCGGTGAAGTCGACCCAGCCGTTGATGCTGCGGGGCTTCAAGCTGTTCAACCATGTCCGGGCCGTGCCCTGGAGCATGAGGGGAACACACTTTACGGCAACGTGCTTGTTGCTGTTCGCTATGCTGACGGCCGTGGAGTAGTCCACCAGCCAGTCCTCCGGTTTCACGGAGCCGGTGTATTTGGGTGTGTCTCGGGGGAGTGTGAATCCTCGGGGGAAGGGCTCTTCTCGGATGCGAGGTCCGATTCAAGGCGGGCCCAACTCGTCTTCTTCTTCTAGCGCCAGGGATCGGTGGAGTCGCTCGATCCAGTGGGCGTCGTTCTCTCTGACTCCCTCTCGGCGGCCAAGGCGGTCGCCGAGAGTCGGATGCTCGACGGGTGGCGGGGAGACTCGCCTTTCTCTCAAGGGGAGGAGGAGGTCGATAGTCGCCCCGCCGCTTCCACCGCTTTGGGCGGCCGTCTTCGTCGCTACCGATGGAGATGTGAGTCCGGCTATGGTCGATACCGGATCCTGGTTCTTTCTTCCACGGACGCCGCCAGTCGGCGTCCGAGATGTCGCGCCTTGATCTCGACGGGGAGGCAAGTCGCCGTGTTGTCGTCGCGGCGCCTCCGTGCGGCAGCCGGCTTCGTCTTGCGCGGCGGCCGCGTCGAGGAGCTGCTGGACTCGCTCCGTCATCAGGCGGCGCTACTCGCCCTTGAAGTTATCCAGCTCGTCTGCCGCCGCCTGGGCAGCGCGGATGTTCTCCGCAGGCATGGCGTACACAGGGCGGCTCGTCCCAAACAGGATGGCGATGGCCGCGCCGCGCTGCCGGACCGCGCCTAGGCGGCTAGGCCCAGTCGGAGCCGGCGAGCCGCCCACAGCGCGATCCATCTCGCGCTGATAGGCTTCCGACAAGCGTCTCATGCTTGCCAGCTGGCGCCCACGAGGAGCCGGAGGCGGCGCTTTCTCCAGCTGTTCCCACGTCGGCATCCTCCGGAATGGAGGCGGTCAGGTCTTGCACAACAGCTGCCGAGGGTCACGAGCCCCCACCGAGGGCTCGCCAGGATCGATGACGCAGTACTTCAGGACGGTGCTCCCGCCGCTCTCCGCGCGAGGGAGAGGCTCGTCGTAGACCACCACGTTGGTGGGGAACGCGTTGAGCGACGCGGTGTCTGAGTCGACCAGCATCGGGTCGGTGGAGCCTACGGACTCCAGGTCGGCGGCAGGCTCGCCGTCGAAGTGGAGCTGCTCGAGGAGGCCCGCGAGGAGTCTTTCAGGGCCGTCCGTGCCTGCGTCGGATGCAGGCTCGTTGGAGAGGCGAACCTCGCCGACATGTTCGGCGAGGCAGCTCGCCGCGCAGGCGACCTCGGCGCCATGCAGCGCGTCGGCGCAAACTTCGTCTGGCGTGCCGGGCTGGCTGCGCTCTCCAGGGAGGAAGAGGGTTCCCGTCCAGAGCAGGTCTCCGAACGACGGTGCACCAGGCCCCACGGTGGGCGCCAAATGTCGGGGGTTGGGTGCGACATATGCCAAAGGATGGCTTATCATGGAGGGGGCGAGTAGAACGTCGCCGGTGCCTGGAAACGGGATGAGGCGAAGACATGCACGCCGGCGAATCTTACCCAGCTTTAGGGCTCTCCGAGGAGATAACACCCCTACTGCTGCTCTGCGGGGTCTCCGCATGATCACTAAGGAAAAGTGAGTACAAGATGCTCCTTGAGCTGTTTGGGGTGAGGAAGGAGAAGGGCACGGCTAGCTCTTATCTCCCTCTATGCGTGTGTCTAAAACTACTAGATTCCAACACTTTGCATGGGTGCCCCGGGGGGTTTATATAGGCCTACCCCGGGGTACAACGGTAATCCGCTGGGTGTGGGTCCAAGCTGCCTCTAAGTCGCCGCCTTCTCCTCCGACTTCGGGCCCGCCGACCAGTGGGCCCCTGGCCGACGGCCCAAAGATGGGGCCGACAGTGTCCGCCGCTGGCAAGGGTCTTGCCGGCTGCAGACATCAGAGCTGCTTCTAATGACGCTGAAGCTTGGTCATGGGGTTATGGCAGCAAGTGCCGCCGCCACGGGCGATCATCGCTGCCATTCCCCGCCTTGTCCGGCACGGCGCGGGGGCCGGAGGGGCCGGCCGACTCTCGGAGGCTGACTCCAACGGGTTCGTCTTTGGGGCGCTCTCGCCGTCTTGATTTTCGCCGACAGCGGGTCCCGCCGCCTTCGGTCGCATGATAGGCCATCGTGGCGACAGGAATCTACCCACGGGCTGATGTCGGGGCGGCGTGGCAACAAGCTGCCGCTGGACGGAGGTCTCCGCAGACGGCGCTCAGAGCCATACCTGCCCTTTATGGGCAGGGCAGGGATGGGCCACGAGGCGGCTTTACCCCATCCCGTTCGTAGTCGCCCAAGCGCGAGGTGGCTGGGGTCGCGGGCCGACTCCCTGTAGCCGGCCTCGCTGGAGGTCGCTGGCTTGGAGTCGGCTTGTCCTGAGGTCGCCGGCTTAAAGTCGGCTCGTCTTGAGGCCGCCTCTGGGACTCGGCCCAGAGGGTAGTCGGCGACTCTGTTGCCGACTCTCTGAAGGCGGCTCTTTGTCTTGGGGTCTTGAGGGGCGCGGTCCGCCCCGATGTTTTGAAAGATTCAGGGGCTCGGGTTTGCCTACCCGTGGCCCATTACTCCGACAAGGGGGGTCAGGCACGCCCCCTACCTCGTGACCACCTCGGGCATCGTCTCGCGTGGATTTTTCTTCCGGAATTTTCCATATTTTCCAAAAATAAGCTCCGTCCGTTTTTATCCCGTTTGGACTCCGTTTGATATGGTTATTCTCACAAACATAAAACATGCAATGCATGTGAACTGCACTGGGCAATCGGATCAATATGTTAGTCCCAAAATAATATAAAAAGTTGCCAAAAAATATATGAAAGTGAATAATATTGGCAAGGAACAATCAAAAATTATAGATACGACGGAGACGACAAGCATCCCCAAGCTTAATTCCTGCTCGTCCTCGAGTAGGTAAATGATAAAAAAGATAATTTTTGATGTGGAATGCTACCTAACATAATCTTGATCATATGTCTAATCATGGCATGAATATTAGGCACGAGTGATTCAAAGCGATAGTCTATCGTTTGACATAAAAATAATAATACTTCAAACATACCAACCAAGCAATTATGTCTTATTGAAATAACATAGCCAAAGAAAACTCATCCCTACAAAATCATATAGTCTGGCTATGCTCCATCTTCACCACACAAAATATTCACATCATGCACAACCCCGATGACAAGCCAAGCAATTGTTTCATACTTTTGACGTTTCTCAAACCTTTTCAACTTTCACGCAATACATGAGCGTGTGCCATGGATATAGCACTATAGGTGGAATAGAATATAATGATGGAGGTTATGTGGAGAAGACAAAAAAGGAGAATGTCTCACATCGACGCGGCTAATCAACGGGCTATGGAGATGCCCATCAATTGATGGCAATGCGAGGAGTAGGGATTGCCATGCAACGGATGCACTAAGAGCTATAAGTGTATGAAAGCTCAAAAAAAGAAACTAAGTGGGTGTGCATCCAACTTGCTTGCTCATGAAGACCTAGGGCAATTGAGGAAGCCCATCGTTGGAATATCCAAGCCAAGTTCTATAATGAAAATTCCCACTAGTATATGAAAGTGACAACATAGGAGACAATCTATATGAAGAACATGGTGCTACTTTGAAGCACAAGTGTGGTAAAAGGATAGTAACATTGCCCCTTCTCTCTTTTTCTCTCATTTTTTTGTTTTCTCTTTTTTTTTCTCTTTTTTTGGGCCTTCTTTTTTTTGGCCTTTCTCTTTTTTTTCATTTTTTTATTTTTTTCGTCCGGAGTCTCATCCCGACTTGTGGGGGAATCATAGTCTCCATCATCCTTTCCTCACCGGGGCAATGCTCTAATAATGATGATCATCACACTTTATTTACTTACAACTCAATATTACAACTCGATATCTAGAACAAAGATATGACTCTATGTGAATGCCTCTGGTGGTGTACCGGGATGTGCAATGATCTAGCGTAGCAATGACATCAAAAAACGGACAAGCCATGAAAACATCATGCTAGCTATCTTACGATCATGCAAAGCAATATGACAATAAATGCTCAAGTCATGTATATAATGATGATGGAAGTTGCATGGCAATATATCTCGGAATGGCTATGGAAATGCCATGATAGGTAGGTATGGTGGTTGTTTTGAGGAAGATATAATGAGGCTTATGTGTGATAGAGCGATCGTATCACGGGGTTTGATGCACCGGCGAAGATTGCACCAACTCTCGAGGTGAGAAAGGGCAATGCACGGCATCAAGAGGCTAGCAATGATGGAAGGGTGAGAGTGCGATAATCCATGGACTCAACATTAGTCATAAAGAACTCACATACTTATTGCAAAAATCTATTAGTCATCGAAACAAAGTACTACGCGCATGCTCCTAGGGGGATAGATTGGTAGGAAAAGACCATCGCTCGTCCCCGACCGCCACTCATAAGGAAGACAATCAATAAACACCTCATGGTCCGACTTCGTTACCTAACGGTTCACCATACGTGAATGCTATGGGACTTGCAAACCTCAACACAAGTATTTCTCAATTTCACAATTACTCAACTAGCACAACTCTAATATCACCACCTTTATATCGCAAAACTATTGCAAGTAATCAAACATATCATATTCAGCGATCTACAAGTTTTATGTAGGGTTTTATGACTAACCATGTGAATGACCAGTTCCTGTCATCTCTCTAAATAGATATAAGTGAAGCAAGAGAGTTTTAATTCTTTCTATAAAAGATATGCCCACACTCTAACAAATATAAGTGAAGCAAAAGAGCATTCTACAAATGGCGGTTGTCAATGTAAAGAGAAACAGGCAATCCAAACTTCAAATGATATAAGTGAAGCACATGAAGCATTCTATAAAGCCATACTCAAAAGATATAAGTGAAGTGCATAGAGCATTATATAAATCAACCAAGGAACATATCATACCAGCATGGTGCATAAAAGAAAAATGAAAACTAAATGCAAAAGACGCTCCAAGATTTGCACATATCACATGAATGAAACGAATCCGAAAACATACCGATATTTGTTGAAGAAAGAGGGGATGCCTTCCCAGCATCCCCAAGCTTAGACGCTTGAGTCTCCTTGAATATTTAATTGGGTTGCCTCAGGCATCCCCAAGCTTGAGCTCTTGCCTCTCTTCCTTCTTCTCACATCGAAACCTTCTCAATCAAACACTTCATCCACACAAAACTTCAACAGAAAACTCTGTAAGATCCATTAATAAAGCAAATCACTACTCTAAGTGTTGTAGCAAACCAAATTCATATTTTGTTTTTGCATTGTGTCTACTGTAATATAACTTTTTCATTAAAACAAGCAAACTATGCATCTAAAACAGAATCTGTCTAAAACAGAACAGTCTGTAGCAATCTGAACATTCACCATACTTCTGATACTTGAAAACTTCTACCAAAATTATGAAAAATAAAAAATTTGTACAGAAAGACAGTGCAGAAAGAATCAGAACCATTTGACGTTCCAGTAAAAAACTAAAATTCACGCACTACGGCCAAAGTTTCTGTCCTGCACCGTACAAACCAACAAGCATTTTAAACATCCTAAAGGCAAACCCTGACACATTATTTTTATAATACAATGGAATTGTACAAGGGGATAATTATTTTTATTGAAAATTTTCTGTAATTAAGATTCACAAAGTTGCCGTGAGCATGAACAAAGTTCAAGGAGCTCTCCCACTTCAACAATGCTTGTCTTTCTCACTTTCGCTTTTCTTTTTGAAAAAGTTTTGGGTTACCCTCTTTATTTTTGTTGTTTTAAAACTATATAAAAGCACTCAACAGAAATAAATGACTCTCTAAAACTTCCGGGTTGTCTCCCTGACAGCGCTTTCTTTAAAGCCATTAAGCTAGGCATATAGTGCTCAAGTAATGAATCCACCCGGATCCCAAGGTATATCAAAGCCAATTTTAATTAACAATGATTTGGCATTTAGTAGTGAGCACAAAGCAACATATATCATGTAATGACAAAGTCTAACTCTCTTCCTATGCATCGGCATGTCATAAAAGAACAATTCATGCACACATAGTAAAGGCCAATGCATAGTATAAGCAGTTTCTTGCAGTTTTTTCATAATGGAAACATAGACAGGTGGAGATATAGTTCCTCTATCATAATAATTGCAAGTAGGAGCAGCAAGAACATGCATATTATATTCATCAAAATCATCATGTGCAACGGTAAAAGGCAACCGTCAATATAATCCTTAATAAGGGCAAACTTCTCCGATATAGTATAATCGGGAGAATTCAAAAAGATAATAGGACTATCATGCGTGGGTGCAATAGCAACAATTTCATGTTTAACATAAGGAACTATAGCAAGTTCATCTCCAAAAGAATAATTCATATTGGCATCTTGGCCACAAGCATAGCAAGCATCATCAAAAGGGGATATTTCAAAAGAATCATAGGGATCATAACAGTTATCATAGCAATCATCCTTCGGTAAGCACGAAGGGGAATTAAACAATGTATGAGTTGAAGAGTTACTCTCATTAGAAGGTGGGCACGGGTGATCAATCCGCTCTTCCTCCTTTTGTTCTTCGCTCTCTTCATCATCTTTTTCATCCAATGAGCTCACAGTTTCATCAATTTCTTCTTCCTTAGCTTCCTACAAAATATTAGTCTCTTCTTGGATAGCGTTGACTTCCTTCATAAAAGCATGAATATAGTAATTGTCTTCATAATTTTCATAGAAATATCCAAGTATAGCAAGATTTTCATGCCTATAAACATCATCATCTAAAGCTTCATACTTTTCAAACAAAGATTCAATTTCATAAGCAGCCTTAAAAGAAACAAATTCTTCTATTTGTTCCACATCATAGTAATCATATATACCATTAGCATAAGAAGGTAAGGTTTCATTATCATTAAATTCGCATGAAAAGGAAGGTGTGGAGCCTCCATCCTAGAGCAACAAGTAATATCATATTTCAAGCATAGATTCCAGGCATACCAACGCAACATAATAAATTGATCCCATAATAGTTTCCCTTTTTGTGTCGAGCGATAATCCCTAAAGTATTCACGTTGATCCAACGTGTCTCCCATTATAAGTTGAATGGGGTTTTCTCCAGATTATCAAAGTAGTACACAATATCTTTCGCATAATGAGAATCGAGGGTTTTAGGAGTTACCCCATCCTCATGAGTAGCAAGTACAGCTAATTTTTTTGGTATTTTATGCTCCATATCCATAACTAAAGATAGAGAACAACTTAGAACAGCAAATAAAAATTACTTAGTGATAAAGCAAACAAGCACACACGAGAATATTCACCCCACGCTTATGACTCCCCGCAACAGCCGAGAAAAAGGTCTTGATAACCCACAAGTATAGGGGATCGCAACAGTTTTCGATAAGTAAGAGTGTCGAACCCAATGAGGTGCTAAAGGTAGAACAAATATTCCCTCAAGTTCTATCGACCACCGATACAACTCTACGCCAAGACTTGACGTTCGCTTTACCGGAAACAAGAATGAAACTAGAAGTACTTTGTAGGTGTTTTTGGATAGGCTTGCAAGAAAATAAAGAGCACGAAAATAAATCTAGGGGCTGCTAAGATAAAAACACAACTAAAGTAAATATAGCGAGTGTGGAAAAGTGATGGTAGGTGTGGCGAAATTGTCCCTAGGCAACTGACTATGTTACTAGACCGATAATCACTATTGCAATTCTATTTGAGGGAGAGGCATAAGCTAACATACTTTCTCTACTTGGATCATATGCACTTATGATTGGAACTCTAGCAAGCATCCGAAACTACTAAAGATTCATTAAGGTAAACCCCATCCATAGCATTAAAGTATCAAGTCCTCTTTATCCCATACGCAAATAACCTACTTACTCGGGTCTGTGCTTCTGTCACTCACGCCACCCACCATAAGAAAATCATAAACATATTGCAAACCCTACAGCGGGAATCCCTCACGCTTGCGCGACAAACATGCAACTCAAACCAATCATAGCAATTCATCAATCAACGATAGGGCAACGAAAATCTACTCAGACATCATAGGATGGCAACACATCATTGGAAAATAATATGAAGCATAAAGCACCATGTTCAAGTAGAGGGTACAGCGGGTTGCGGAAGAGTGGACCGCCAGAGATAGAGGGGGAAGGTGCTGGAGATGTTGGTGAAGATGACGGCGGTGTTGGTGAAGATCGCGGTGATGATGATGGCCCCGGCAGCGCTCGGGCGCCATCGGAAGCAAGGGGAGAGGGCCCCTTCTTCTTCTTCTTCCTTGACCTCCTCCCTAGATGGGAGAAGGGTTTCCTCCGGTCCTTGGCTCCCATGGCTTGGGAGAGGCGAGAGCCCCTCCGAGATTGGATCTATCTCTCTGTTTCTGCGTTCTCTCTTGGCTCTGTTTCACCGTTTCGCGTATATATGGAGATCTGTAACTCCGATTGGCCTGAAACCTTCGCCGTGATTTTTTTCCGAATATTAGCTTTCTTGCGGCAAAATAAGAGCGTCAACCGCCTTACGGTGGGCTCACGAGTGTAGGGGGTGCGCCCAGGGGGGTCAGGCGCACCCCCCTACCTCGTGACCACCTCGGGCACCGTCTTGCGTGGATTTTTCTTCCGGAATTTTCCATATTTTCCAAAAATAAGCTCTGTCCGTTTTTATCCCGTTTGGACTCCGTTTGATATGGATATTCTGCGAAACATAAAACATGCAATGTACATAAACCGCACTGGCAATCGGATCAATATGTTAGTCCCAAAAATAATATAAAAAGTTGCCAAAAAGTATATCAAAGTGAATAATATTGGCATGGAACAGTCAAAAATCATAGATACGATGGAGACATATCACTTGCCGCTGCTATTGCGTGCTGCTCCTAGCTACCGCTGCTCCTTGCTAATGCCGTCGTTTCTTCCCACTAGCGCCGCCGCTCGCCGCGGCCCATACTTGCTAGCTGCGGCCCTAGCGCCACGCTTGCCGCATCCTGGCCATGCCACGGCCATGGCCATGTGCATGTGTTTGCTTGTGCGTGATGCACATCCACACAGTGGCACGGCTGGGCCACTGCCACAAGGGGCTAGCCCAAATTAGATTAGCTCTAATCATCAATTAGTTAGGTTAAATATTGTTTAGATTAGTTGCTAACCTATGACTAGTGGCCCCCATGCTAATTAATCTAATTAATTAGAATAGTTTAGGTGCTGCCTATGGCATGTGGGCCACACCCTCCCCTTTTAACCAGTCATTTTGACTTGGTCAACTCGAATTATTATTAATTTCAGGAAATTTCATAAAACAATAAATCGTTGAAAATTCATAGAAAATTAACCGTAACTCGGATGAAAATGTTTTATACATGAAAGTTGCTCAGAACGATGAGACGAATCCGAGTACGTGGTCCGTTTGCCCGCCACATGTCCCTATCATAGCAAACATCGAACCTTTCCCCTCCGGTTCATCTGTCTGAGAAACGTCCGGAACCGGGAAAACATTCCCGGATGTTTCCCCCTTCGCCAGTATCGCCTAGCGCTGCGTTAGAATACCTCTAGCCCCGCTTTTTGTCTTGTTATGCATATGTTTGTGTGTATTTACTGTTTCTTCCCCCTCTTCTCTCTGATAGACCCCGAGAACGCTGCTGATGCCCCTGTGATCGACTACGTTGACGATGACCCTCCTTCTCGTCTGAGCAACCAGGCAAGCCCCCCTTTGATCATCCCGATGTCGCCCATTCTATACTCTCATGCTTGCATTAGATTTTGCTACTATTATTGTTTGCTCCTATTCTGATGCATAGCCTGCTTTTGTACCTGCTTATTGTTACCTACATGCTTATCCTAAACTTCTTAGTATAGGTTGGCTAGTGATCCATCAGTGACCCCCACTTGTCCTTCTTGCCCCTGCTTCATCATCGACGCCTCGATCGACATGATCGACGACCAGAGCCCGACACCTCACATCACATCACGCCTCTTTAGTTGCTCGAGTCTGCAGAGCTACTACCGAGTGCCGAGGGTGATCCCTCATAATGCACTCCTGATGATAATTCTGTAGTGTAGCTATTCGGTTGTGGTCATCGAGGGTGATTTCCTCTTTCACCATTCCTGAAACGGCTCTGTCATTCAACACCTCAATTGTGAATCTCGAGGGTGGTCCCTCTTACGGTCACCTTGATGATTACATTGAGTGGAATCCATGGAGGGTGATTCCTCGGGTTTTCCCCTTGATGTTTGGACACAAGGTTACCTTGACTTTACTTGAGACCATTGTTGAAGTCGGTTCGGCCCTGAGGGGTGCCCGCGAGTTGATGTGGAAGCCGAGTGGGCCCGTTGAGCACCCGCGAGTTTTCCACGTGGCATGGCCAGGCAGTCTGGGCCCTTGCCGTAAGTCCATGAGACGGGGCGACGGGGTCACCTTATCGTGAGTCTCTGCTTGTTTCCGCAAGCCCCCAATGCACTAACAGGTTTGGGTATTTGTTCTGAGTTAGCCTTTGCCCTTTACGCACTAACCAGCATGCGAGAATAGATATGGGCCTCGACGTTGCAGTATCAGCCGAAGCTTTGTCAGACGTCCAGTTCAGCAGTGCGGCACGGTCAGATCGTGCTGGCTGATACGTCTCCAACGTATCTATAATTTTTTATTGCTCCATCCTACTTTATCTACTGTTTTGGACTATATTGGGCTTTATTTTCCACTTTTATATTATTTTTGGGACTAACCTATTAACCGGAGGCCCAACCTGTAATTGCTGTTTTTTGCCTATTTCAGTGTTTTGAAGAAACGGAATATCAAACGGAGTCCAAACGGAATGAATCCTTCGGGAACGTGATTTTCTCACCGAACGTGATCCAGGAGACTTGGACCCTACTCCAAGAAGTAACAGAGGCGGTCACGAGGGTGGGGGCGCACCCCCCTAGGCACGCCCCCTGCCTCGTGGGCCCCCTGTTGCTCCACCGACGTACTCCTTCCTCCTATATATACCTACGTACCCCCAAACGATCAGATGAGGAGCCAAATACCTAATTCCACCACCGCAACTTCCTGTATCCACGAGATCCCATCTTGGGGCCTGTTCCGAGCTCACGAGGGGGCATCCACCATGGAGGGCTTCTACATCATCACCATAGCCCCTCCGATGAAGTGTGAGTAGTTTACTTCAGACCTTCGGGTCCATAGCTAGTAGCTAGATGGCTTCTTCTCTCTTTTTGGATCTCAATACAATGTTCTCCCCCTCTCTCATGGAGATCTATTCGACGCAATCTTCTTTTTGCGGTGTGTTTCTTGAGACCGATGAATTGTGGGTTTATGATCAAGATTATCTATGAACAATATTTGAATCTTCTCTGAATTCTTTTATATATGATTGGTTATCTTTGCAAGTCTCTTCGAATTATGCTTTTGGTTTGGCCAACTAGATTGGTAGTTCTTGCAATGGGAGAAGTGCTTAGCTTTGGGTTCAATCTTATGTGTCCTTTCCCAAAGGATGTAAGGGCAGCAAGGCACGATTGTATTGTTGCCATCAAGGATAGCAAGATGGGTTTTTTTATCATATTGCATGAATTTATCCCTCTACATCATGTCATCTTGCTTACATGCGTTACTGCTTTTTCACTTAATACTCTAGATGCATCTTTGGATAGCGGTCGATGAGTGGAGTAATAGTAGTAGATGCAGCAGGAGTCGGTCTACTTGTCTCGGACGTGATGCCTGTATACATGATCATACCAAGATATTCTCATAACTATGCTCAATTACATCAATTGCTCAACAGTAATTTGTTCACCCACCGTGGAATACTTATGCTCTTGAGAGAAGCCACTAGTGAAACCTATGGCCCCCGGGTCTATTCTCATCATATCAATCTCCATTACTTCAATACTTGCTTTTTTTTACTTTGCCTTTTAGTTTTCACTTTGCATCTCTATATCAAAAATACGAAAAAATATTATTTATCATCTCTATCAGATCTCACTCTCGTAAGTGACCGTGAAGGGATTGACAACCCCTAATCGCGTTGGTTGCGAGGAGCTATTGTTTTGTGCAGGTATGAGGGACTTGTGCGTATCCTCCTACTAGATTGATACCTTGGTTCTCAAAAACTGAGGGAAATACTTACGCTACTTTGCTGCATCATCCTCTCATCTTCGGGGAAATCCAACGCCGTGATCAAGAGGTAGCAAGAAGAATTTCTGGCGCCATTGCCGGGGAGGCTTACGCAAGAGCAAGTCAAGACTTGGACTCCTAACAAAAAGTCACTTCTGGCACCGTTAAAGTCTACATACCAAGTACCCATCACAATCCCTATCTCTCGCATTACATTATTTGCCATTTGCCTCTTGTTTTCCTCTCCCCCACTTCACCCTTGCCGTTTTATTCGCCTCTCTTTCCCAAATCTCCTCCTCTTTTTCCCGTTTTCCTTTTCCTCGCTTGCCTTTTGTTTGCTCGTGTGTTGGATTACTTGTTTGTCGCGATGTCTCTACCTAGATTTGGTGATCTTCACCTTAAAAGGTTAGAGGAGATCGAAACCAATGTCAGAAAGTTTATGGTTCTGCAATTTGAGCATAATAATTTCTTTAGAAACGAGCTTAAGGAACAAAAAGGTTTTATGTGTTATATGAATAAAGAGCTCGATGATATGTCTAAAGAATTTGATGGTATAAGATCCCAAATTTCTCGTCTTGAAAAGTTGACCACTGAAATTTCGGATATGCAAGCTACCTTAGTCAATAAGATGGCCGCTAAACCGAATTCCTATGAAAATCAAGATGAAGATCTAAAAGTTATTGATGTGTCCCCCATTAAATCTTTGTTTTGCAATATGAATCTTGATGAAACTGAATATGATCTTCCTTTACCTAGAAGGCGTTCTAAGAATTCGGAGTTTTTAGATCTTGATGATGAAATTGATAAATGTGGGATCGAAAGAAATAAAAACCTAGATGTTGCTAAACCCACTATATTGGATCTCAAGGAATTTAATTATGAAAATTTCTCTTTAATTGATTTTATTTCCTTGTTGCAATCCTTGCTAAATTCTCCTCATGCTTATTGTCAAAATAAGGCCTTTACCGAACACATCGTTGATGCCTTGATGCAATCTTATGAAGAAAAACTTGAGTTGAAAGTCTCTATCCCTAGAAAGCTCTATGATGAGTGGGAACCTAATATTAAAACTAAAATTAAAAATTATGAGTTTCATGCCTTGTGTGATTTGGGTGCTAGTGTCTCTACTATCCCCAAAACCTTGTGTGATTTGCTAGATTTCCGTGACTTTGATGATTGGTCTCTAAACTTGCATCTTGCGGATTCCACTATTAAAAAGACTATGGGAAGAATTAATGATGTTCTTATTGTTGCAAATAGGAATTATGTGCCCGTAGATTTTATCGTTCTATATATAGATTGCAATCCTTCTTGCCCTATTATTCTTGGTGGGCCTTTCCTTAGAACGATTGGTGCAATTATTGATATGAAGGAAGGGAATATTAGATTCCAATTTCCCTTAAAGAAGGGCATGGAACACTTCCCTAGAAAGAAAATAAAATTACCATATGAATCTATCATGAGAGCCACCTATGGATTGCCTACCAAAGACGGCAATACTTAAATCTATCCTTGCTTTTATGCCTAGCTAGGGGCGTTAAACGATAGCGCTTGTTGGGAGGCAACCCAATTTTATTTTTAGTTATTTTTTGTTTTTGCTTCTGTATAGGAATAAATAATCCATATAGCCTCTGTTTATATGTGGTTTTATGTATAATTAGTGTTTGTGCCAAGCTAGACCTATTGGATCTTCTTGGATGATAGTTATTTGATCTTGCTGTAATTTCCAGAAACTTTGCGCTCAGTGGCCGAATTATTAAAAATCACCAGAACGTGATAAAATACTGATTCCAATTGCTGCTGATCAATAAACAAATTTTCTAGGTCGTCTAATTTTGGTAGATTGTTTGGAGTTCCATAAGTTTGCGTTAGTTACAGATTACTACAGACTGTTCTGTTTTTGACAGATTCTACTTATCGTGTGTTGTTTGCTTATTTTGATGAATCTATGGCTAGTAAAATAGTTTATAATACATAGAGAAGTTGGAATACAGTAGGTTTAACACCAATATAAATAAAGAATGAGTTCAATACAGTAACTTAAATTAGTCTTTTGTTTTCTTTCTCTAACGGAGATCACGAGATTTCTATTGAGTTTTGTGTTGTGAAGTTTTCAAGTTTTGGGTAAATTCTTTTGATGGATTATGGAACAAGGAGTGGAAAGAGCCTAAGCTTGGGGATGCCCATGGCACCCCAAGATAATCTAAGGACACCAAAAAGTCAAAGCTTGGGGATGCCCCGGAAGGCATCCCCTCTTTCGTCTACTTCCATCGGTAATTTACTTGGAGCTATATTTTTATTCACCACATAATATGTGTTTTGCTTGGAGCGTCTTGTATTATTTGCGTCTTCGCTTGTTATTTTACCACAATCATACTTGCTGTACACACCTTTTGAGAGAGCCATACATAAATTGGAATTTGATAGAATACTCTATGTGCTTCACTTATATCTTTTGAGCTTGATAGTTTTGCTCATAGTGCTTCACTTATATCTTTTGAGCTTGATAGTTTTTCTCATAGTGCTTCACTTATATCTTTTGAGCGTGATAATTTTTGCTCTAGTGCTTCACTTAGATCTTTTAGAGCACGGTGGTGGATTTTTTTTAAAAAAACTACTGATATCTCATGCCTCACTTAGATTATTTTGAGAGTCGTTAATAGCATGGTAATTTGCTTAATATTAATATACTTGGTATTCAAGATATGTGAAACTTTCTTTTGAGTGCGTTGAATACTAAGAAAAGTTTCATGCTTGATAATTGTTTTGAGATATGAAGATGGTGATATTAGAGTCATGCTAGTTGAGTAGTTGTGAATTTAAAGAATACTTGTGTTGAAGTTTGTGATTCCCGTAGCATGCACGTATGGTGAACCGTTATGTGATGAACTCGGAGCATGATTTATTTATTGATTGTCCTCCTTATGAGTGGCGGTCGGGGACCAGCGATGGTCTTTTCCTACCAATCTATCCCCCTAGGAGCATGCGCGTAATACTTTGCTTTGATAACTTCTAGATTTTTGCAATAAGTATATGAATTATTTATGACTAATATTGAGTCCATGGATTATACGCACTCTCATCCTTCCACCATTGCTAGCCTCTCTAATACCGCACACTTTTCGCCGGTATCATACACCGACCATATATCTTCCTCAAAACAGCCACCATACCTACCTATCATGGCAACTTTCCACCGTTTCGTTTATTATGACACACTCCATTATTGTCATATTGCTAGCATGATCATGTAGTTGACATTGTATTTGTGGCAAAGCCACCGTTCATAATTCTTTCATACATGTCACTCTTGTTTCATTGCATATCCTGGTACACCGCCCGAGGCATTCATATAGAGTCATACTTTGTTCTAAGAATCGAGTTGTAATTGTTGAGTTGTAAGAAAAATAAAAGTGTGATGATCATCATTCTTTAGAGCATTGTCCCAAGTGAGGAAAGGATGATGGAGATCATGATTCCCCCACAAGTCGTGATGAGACTCCGGATGAAAAAAAAGAAAAAAAAAGAGGGCATAAAAAAAGAGGAAAGGCCCAAATAAAAAAATGAGAGAAAAAGAGAGAAGGGACAATGCTACTATCCTTTTACCACACTTGTGCTTCAAAGTAGCACCAAGATCTTCATGATAGAGAGTCTCTCATTTTGTCACTTTCATATACTAGTGGGAATTTTTCATTATAGAACTTGGCTTGTATATTCCAATGATGGGCTTCCTCAAATGCCCTAGGTCTTCAGTAGCAAGCAAGTTGGATGCACACCAACTTAGTTTCTTTTGTTGAGCTTTCATATACTTATAGCTCTAGTGCATCCGTTGCATGGCAATCCCTACTCACTCACATTGATATCTATTGATGGGCATCTCCATAGCCCGTTGATACGCCTAGTTGATGTGAGACTATCTTCCCTCCTTTTGTCTTCTCCACAACCACCATTATATTCCACATATAGTGCTATATCCATGGCTGATGCTCATGTATTGCGTGAAGATTGAAAAAGTTTTGAAAATGTTAAAGTATGAAACAATTGCTTGGCTTGTGATTGCGGTTGTTCATGATTTAAATATTTTGTGTGCGGAAGATGGAGCATAGCCAAACTATATGATTTTGTAGGGATAACTTTCTTTGGCCATGTTATTTTGAGAAGACATAATTGCTTAGTTAGTATGCTTGAAGTATTATTATTTTTATGTCAATATGAACTTTTGTCTTGAATCTTTCGGATCTGAATATTCATACCGCAATTAAGCAGATTTACATCGAAATTATGCCAAAGTATCACTCCGCATCAAAAATTCTCTTTTTATCACTTACCTACTCGAGGACGAGCAGGAATTAAGCTTGGGGATTCCTGATACGTCTCCGACGTATCTATAATTTTTGATTGCTCCATGCTACATTATCTACTGTTTTGGACTATATTGGGCTTTATTTTCCATTTTTATATTATTTTTGGGACTAACCTATTAACCGGAGGCCGAGCCCAGAATTGCTGTTTTTTTGCTTATTTCAGTGTTTCGAAGAAACGGAATATCAAACGCAGTCCAAACGGAATGAAACCTTCAGAACGTGATTTTCTCACCGAACGTCATCCATGAGACTTGGACCCTACTCCAAGAAGTAACAGAGGCGGTCACGAGGGTGGGGGCGCCCCCCCCCCTAGGGCGCGCCCCCTGCCTCGTGGGCCCCCTGTTGCTCCACCGACGTACTCCTTCCTCCTATATATACCTACGTACCCCCAAACGATCAGAATAGGAGCCAAAAACCTAATTCCACCGCCGCAACTTCCTCAGATCCACGAGATCCCATCTTGGGGCCTGTTCCGAGCTCACGGAGGGGGCATCCACCATGGAGGGCTTCTACATCATCACCATAGCCCTCCGATGAAGTGTGAGTAGTTTACTTCAGACCTTCGGGTCCATAGCTAGTAGCTAGATGGCTTCTTCTCTCTTTTGGATCTCAATACAATGTTCTCCCCCTCTCTCGTGGAGATCTATTCGATGTAATCTTCTTTTTGCGGTGTGTTTGTTGAGATCGATGAATTGTGGGTTTATGATCAAGATTATCTATGAACAATATTTGAATCTTCTCTGAATTCTTTTTATGTATGATTGGTTATCTTTGCAAGTCTCTTGAATTATCCGCTTTGGTTTGGCCAACTAGATTGGTAGTTCTTGCAATGGGAGAAGTGCTTAGCTTTGGGTTCAATCTTGCGGTGTCCTTTCCCAAAGGATGTAAGGGGCAGCAAGGCACGATTGTATTGTTGCCATCGAGGATAACAAGATGGTTTTTTATCATATTGCATGAATTTATCCCTCTACATCATGTCATCTTGCTTAAGGCGTTACTCTGTTTTTAACTTAATACTCTAGATGCATGCTGGATAGCGGTCGATGAGTGGAGTAATAGTAGTAGATGCAGACAGGAGTCGGTCTACTTGTCTCGGACGTGATGCCTATATACATGATTATACCTAGATATTCTCATAACTATGCTCAATTCTGTCAATTGCTCAACAGTAATTTGTTCACCCACCGTAGAATACTTATGCTCTTGAGAGAAGCCACTAGTGAAACCTATGGCCCCCGGGTCTATTCTCATCATATCAATCTCCATTACTTTAATACTTGCTTTGTTTTTACTTTGCCTTTTACTTTTAACTTTGCATCTCTATATCAAAAATACCAAAAATTATTATTTATCATCTCTATCAGATCTCACTCTCGTAAGTGACCGTGAAGGGATTGACAACCCCTAATCGCGTTGGTTGCGAGGAGCTATTGTTTTGTGCAGGTACGAGGGACTAGTGCGCAACCTCCTACTAGATTGATACCTTGGTTCTCAAAAACTGAGGGAAATACTTACGCTACTTTGCTGCATCATCCTCTCCGCTTCGGGAAAATCCAACGCAATGCTCAAGAGGTAGCATTGGCCATCCGAGGCGGTGCTGGTATCCACCCTGCTCGCAACGACCCGGAGTGTTGCGGGCGATGGGCCCAAGACCCCGGAGTGCTTAGGATGTAGACCGGCGGGGAACTCTCTGCTGAGCCTAGGTAGGGCTGCGACGTGTTGATCTTCTGAGGGCGGGCATTGACCCCAGAAAGGTGTGTCCGGCCAGACTGATCGAGCGTGTTGGGTAACGTGGTGCACCCCTGCAAGGAAGATAAATATTCGAATATCGTGTCCACGGTAATGGACGTTTAGACTTGTATCCGGATCTTATATAACTATAAATGGATACTTGAGATATGTGATGGACATGTGGCTCCGGGATTGCTTTCTCATAGGGAGTCGAGGAAGGATCTCTGGGCGTTGATGTTACAATATGTTTGTTAAATATAAATTGCTACTCTTTACTATTCTACATGCTGCAAGATGCTCGGAGCTGCTTGAAGATGGTAGTCTTCGATAGGCTAGGCCTTCCCCTCTATTCTGGCATTCTGTAGTTGAGTCCACAGATACAACCCTTCCATTTGATACCAATGCATACTTAGTATAGCTCTGATGCTTGCGAGTACTTTGGATGAGTACTCACGGTTGCTTTGCTACCCCTTTTCCCCCTTATTTCTTCTTTCCGGTTGATGCAACCAGATGGTGGACCCTTGGAGCCAGATGCCATCGCTGATGGATGCTACTACGTGAAGACCTCCGACAACCAGGAGTAGTTAGGAGTTCCCAGGCAGGAGGCCTTGCCTCTTCGATCGTGTTGCTTTTGTGTTAGCCTTCTTAAGGCACCCTTGTTTAACTTATGTCTGTACTAAGATATTGTTGCTTCCGCTGATTCTTGTGTATCAAGCTTGTATTCGAGCACTCGAGGCCCCTGTCTTGTAATATAAAGCTTGAATTATTTTGATTTGTGTCTAGAGTTGTGTTGTGATATCTTCCCGTGAGTCCTTGATCTTGATCATACACATTTGCGCGTATGGTTAGTGTATGATTGAATCGGGGGCGTCACATAGTATCTCTACTTGGTGCGGAATTTTTGGCTAGCAAAGATGGGGAGCAAGCACCACATGTTGAAGGCTCTATGACAATATAACTTCTATGTGAATATGAACAAACATAAATCATTACGTTGTCTTCCTTGTCCAATGACAACAATTTTGGCATATAGTATTTTGATGGGGGCTCACAATAACAAAAGATTTCTAAGATAGTGTATTTGCATGTGAAAGTTCTCTTCCTTCTACTAATCATTCATGAATTGCTTGTATGACCAATATTGTGATTGTCAAGCCTCAAAAGATTTCACTTTCTAAACCCAATGTGAAGCTACCACTAGGCATGATATGAACATATAATTTCAACTTCATGATATTAAGTTCATTCAACAATTTACTCATAGGATATAAGTGAAGCACGAGAGTAAATGACAAACTACTCCAAAAAGATATAAGTGAAGATCAAGCGAGTAGTTAAGTAAAAGGGTAGCTAATTGAAGACTCTCTCATATTTAAATACTTCAGACTGTCGGGGAAGCTGATCGGACCCACGAACACCTATGGGACCGGCGGACCGAGCCCCTTTCGGTTCGGTGGGGGGCGGAGGTCGCACGAAGAGCAGATCGAGGCGAAGCACACGAGCAGTTTACCCAGCTTCGGAGCTCTCCGGAGAGATAATACTTCCTACTGCTGCTTGTCTGATTGTATTCTTGCTAGAGAGCCATGAGAGCTACAAGACCTAGCATGAGTGTCTCTGGTTTCGAATGAGCTGAACCCCCCCCCTACGTTGCGCATGGGCCTCCTTTTATATGCTCAAGGGGTCACCAACAGGTGGCAACATAGACAAGGGCAAAAAGGGAAAATGAGTTGCGGTTGGTACAGCTACTTGTACAGTGTATTCTACCTAACTCTGACGGCAAGGGACAAAAGCATTAAATGCCCTTCCATGTCGCCTAAACAGTCCAACAGGGACCGTGAGGAGCGCCACAGCTTGCCACGATGGCAATCTTGTCAGCGCCGCTTACCGCTGCTCTCCGCTGGCCGCACTGCCTCTTAACACGCGCGCCCGGAATGGCCTCATGGCGACACGTTGGCGGATGAGCTGGAACGGAGATAAAGAGTGGTTGCCTACCGCGGCAAGTGCCTTGCCGCGGCTGAATCCTTGTCGCGTCCGGAAGCTTGTCGCTCACCGAGCCTTCCCGGCAAGCTCCTCTTGCCGGGGTCTTGTCTTCTGCGTGCCTTGAGTGGCCTTCGGCAAGCTCCTCTTGCCGGGCCTTGTCTCCTTGGCTTGAATACTTTGTTCTTGAATGGCTCCAAAGGAACCATGGAGGACCTTGGCGGTCACCAGCAAGCCTTGCCGCTGGGTGTCAGAATCGCCCATGCACGAGTTCGGGATACTAGGGTACCCCTACTCTAGTACACCGACAGGAGCACCCGGGCTTGGGCCGTACACGGTGCCGAGTGCTGTTGGGCCAGGCCCAAGACAGTGCACGGGCACGCGCGGCCTAGATCACGCCGTAACGTGCTCCAGACCCACCACGTCCCCCACGAACAGCACGTGTCGAACGTGGCGTCGTGGGAGAGATCGTGGGGGGCTTCTTTATTTGGAAAAGCGGAACGTCCGCCCCTCTCCCTCCTTATAAACCGGGGAAACAGGGGCAGGTCGCCCACCTCGCCATTTGCTGTCTAATCTCGAAAACCACCGCCGCTCCCCCCTTCTCCTCTAGTCTGAAGAGAGCAGCACTCCGCCCCCCCATCGCCACCAGCGCCATCAACGCCGTCGATCTCCTCCACCGCCTCCGCCATGGCTCCGAAAGCCGATAAGGGGAAGGGCGTGAAGTCGGCCGAGGCGCAGCTCATGGGCGCTGCGAAAGGAGCGGGCCGTCTTCCCCAGCTCGCCGCCGCAAGGGAGCTGAGGGAGAACTACTACCTGTTCTGGTCGACGGAGACGCGAGCGCATCCGCGCACGAAGGTACTCCCAGCCGCTGCCTCTGAACTAGCCCCAACTGGGTGCCCCTTCTTTGCGCTGATTTTCTATTGCGGACTCTGCCCGCCATTCTCTGAATTTTTCTGCGATATCATGAACACCTACGGGCTTCGCCTACTTGACTTCACCCCCAATGCCGTCCTGACCATGGCAGTTTTCGCACATCTTTGCGAAAACTTTGTCGGAATCCACCCAAACGTAGCCCTCTTCCGCCACTTCTTCATGCCCCGTGTCGAGAGAGGAGAGCCACTTGCCGGAGGGACTGCTTGGATCTCAAGGATCGGCAAGAAAGAAGCCTATCTGGAAGGAGAGCTCCGCAGCAAGTGGGAGGAGTGGAGAGCCGATTGGTGTTGGATCGTTGAGGAGAACCCGCAGCCCTTCACTGCCCAGCGCCAAACTCCAATAGTGCGCGGCAACGATTGGAGCAACTTGGCGCCGGAAGATGCTAGATTGAAGATTGCTGTGACCCGGATCTTGCGCCTCAGGCTTGCCGGACTCACCGTAGGCGCTGTTGGCGCAGATTTCCTTCGCCGCCGCATCGCTCCCTTGCAGGAGAGGAGGAGACCTGCTTGGGAGTTCCAAAATGCGGCGGACATCATGAGGCTGCGCCCGGGCCTCAACTTCAATTTCATCGTCTTGGAGTTGGATGCGATGCTGCAGGAGCTGTTCAAGCACGACCCCGATCACCCTGAGTGGTTTCGGTTGCCGAGGGGAGTCGTCCCATTGTGCAACAATTCTTCGCTCGACCGCATCCGTGCAATGATGCCGAAGCGATTCGCATGGGATTGTTCCAACTGGCAAGAGCCTTCAGACGACGCTGGCGCGGCAGTTCTTCGACAGCTTGGAAGAAGTGCCGATCCGCCCGACGAAAGCGTAAGAGATTCACCGCGACACCACCGACGCATTTAGATGCAGCGATCGCCACTCAGGTTGGAGGAGGCGGCATAGCTTGCCGCTACCGGGCGAATTCGGGTTCACCGTGGAGGAGGCAGAGGCAGCAGAGGCGGCAAGCCTTGTCGAGCGAAGGGAGTTCGCCGGCGAGGAAGAGCTTGTCGAACCCGAAGCCGAGTCGAGCGAACCCGCTGAGGGCGCTTCTTCCCCACCATCTAGCAGCTTGCCGCAAACGGAGCCCTCAGCTCCACCAAGAAGGCGTCTCCGCAAGGCTGGAGACGAGACGGGGCGGCAGACGGGCCAACAAACAAGAAGCATCAAGACGACGCTCTACCGCGGCAAGCATCAAGCTGGGAGCACCCCACACCGCTGCAACAACTGAGGCGGTATCCTCCCAGGCCACCGCTGCCACCCCCGCCATGCGGTCAAGGGAACCTACTCCTCCGCCTCGTCGCACCGGAGGCGAGCTGGAATTTGATCTCTCCGCGCTCAGCTCCGACGAGGAAGAAGAAGAGTAAGCTTCTATATTGTGCTTGTATTTCTTCAATTTTATTGCTTCGTCTTGTATCTGATTTGCTTCATTCTGAACTCTTTCCTTTTCAGGACGCCGCCCAGAGAGCGTCGAATAGAGCTAAGACCCGGTGGTTGTCATCGAAGATGATCCTGTGGCAACAGGAGGCGCGTCTGAGACCTCCTTGCCGGACCCGGCAACCCTTCCTCAAAGCAGCCCCCAGCACAGCCCCCAGCGTAAGTATACGGTTTACTTCTTACTGTTAGGTGTGCATGGGTGCTCCTTCTTTGTTGATATCTGACAGTCGGTTTGTGTAGGAGCAGAGCAGCCTCATGAGGAGTGCCCGGAAGCCACTCCCGAAATACCATCTGTTTCGACTACGCCGCCAAGGGAGGATTCTCCGGCAAGGGAGCGTTCTCCGGCAAGGGAGACTTCTCCGACAAGGGACAGCACCAATGATCCTCCGATGGTCGAGACCATGGCTGTAGATCCCATCGCAGGTAATCCTCTTGCGTGAAAATTTCCCTTGGGTTCTTTTTCTTCTGTTTTTCTTTTCGAACATTTGCCTGACTGTTCTTTCTTTTTCTGGTCATCAGATCCATCCGCCGCAGAGCCGATGGAGACTGAGGTCGCCGGCGAGGAGGACGCGCGCGGCAACACTGACGACGTCGCCACCATGGAGGAACAGGCTGGCGCCAATGGATCCGCCGGCGAAGAGGCCGCCAAGGCTGCCGCCACAAAGGCTGGTGAGGGTCTGCAATCGTGACCGACGACTTCGAGGCCGCAGGAGCGCCAGGCGCTACGCCGACCGCCGATCCCTCCGCCACTGGTGCAGCGTCAGGCTCCGAAGAGCCCCAGCCCGGCGCCTATCTGAAGGCCGGCGATGGCGTCTTCATCAAGCTCCCCTGGGCATCGAGCTCCAGGGCGCCGGTCGAAGGAGAGACCTTTGATGAAGAGCTGCTCGCCTCCGCTGGGCTGTCGCTGGTTGACGCGCCAAGCAGCAGCAGCGGCGAGTCTGAGGAGGAGCAGCTGCTGAAGAAGCTGTTGTCGCTCTACCGCGCCCGGCAAGCCAAACTGGAATCCCGGGAAGCGCTTGTCGCGAAGGCGGGAGCAGACATAGAGAAGCGCGCGGAGGAGCTCCGGGGAATCAATCAGGAAGCTCTCCGGTCCTTGGCAGAGGAGCGGGAGCAAATTGTTGAGGCGCGCAAAGCCTTCATCCTCGAGAAGGCAGAGGTTGAAGAGCAGCAGAGGCTCGCTGCCGAGAAGCTATCCGCGCAGGAAGGCGAGCTGGCGCAGCGGAAGATCAACCTTGACAGCCACGAGGAGGAGCTTGTCGCGCGCGAGGAGTCACTTGGCGGGGCTCTTAAGGAAGCAAAGGATGCTGCCGCAGCTGCCGAGGCCGCCAAGAAAGAGTTGGAGACGAAAGTGACGCAGCTGGAGGCCAGTCTGAAGAAGAGCGGCGAGGAGCTTGCCGCACTCAAGCACGAGCGCGAGAAGGACGCCTATACTCTTGGCTAGCTGCAGGGCCGTCTCGCTGAAAGGAGCAAGGAGCTCAGCGCCGCCAAGGACTCCAAAGCAGATCTTGAGCTGAAGCTGACCACCCTGATGCAGACGCTGCACGGTGCCAAGGAGCGGGAGGTGGGCCTGTTGGAGAAGATCAAAGCCGACAAGGCGCTGCTGGCGAGCGCTACTGCCGCCCAGAGCACCTTCAGGGAGAACGTGGAGCACTGGACTGAAGGTCTTGTGAATATCGCCGCCGCCATCGACAAGGAGCTGATGGAGCTGGGGATGGTGGATCTCGGGTACTCCTCCGACGAGCGCCTCCAACCCAGCGCCAAGCTCAGCTTGTTCCTCAAGGGCGTGGTGACGGCTCTCCAGTGACTCCGGGAAGAGATCCCAAAGCAGCTGGCCGAGGAATCGCGCCAAATCTGCGCGGGAGCTCTCCAAAAGGTGCTGATGAAGGTGGCCTTCCGCAATCCAGGCCTCAACCTCAACGGTGTCCTCAAGTCCTTGCCGCCGGATGCCGATGTGGAAGCACTCAAAGCCCTTGTCGCACCCATTGTGGACAAGGTGGGCATGATCAAGCGGGTTGATGGCGACCGCGTAGATTAGGCCGCGAATTTTATCTTTCCCTTGTCGCTGCTGATCATGTTTAGGAGAACAATTTATTAGATCTGCGACAAGCTATTTTGTAATATAACTCTATCTTAGGCAATGATTGCAATGTTATTTCCTTTACTTGATTCCTTCCTTTGTATGTTTGTGCCCTACGCTTTTAGGGAACTTGTCGGTGCGGGCACCTTTTGTCATGAAGGCCGAGTGAACGTCGGCCTTCTTTGGCGGTGCCGCTTCCGACAAGCAACCTTGGCGCAACTAGTTGCAGCTCACTTACGTTGTTGAGCGGACTCGAAACAAAGTAAGGGCGCGACCAGCTACGAGTTGGTTCCTCTGCGCACAGGTTTTCCATACAAAGTACTATCGTTCGAGGAATATAACTTAAAGATTTAAAAACTGATTGCTCAAACTTTGGCAACTTAGCTTTTACATCGTTGCTTGCTTCCCGGTAAGGCAAAACTTCCTCGAGCGATGCTTGGTCCACGGCATTATCTTCTCCTTCCCCCCTGGTTAACTTATGTGCGAGGGAACCTTCCTTTCTTTGAGAAAGAGAAAGAAGAGAAAATAAAGTTATGGAGCCTTGTGGCTCGTTATTGCTTACCGGGTGTGGATGCTGCACAAAATGTCAGATAATACATGCAAAATGATGAAATCATGAAATTGACAAGTTGTGCGCAACACCTGAGCTTTACTTATGCACGGGGTCTGCGCCCGGCTTTGTACAAAGGATTACATGCAACATCGGCAAGACTTGTACAAAAGGTGGTTGCCGGAACAGGTTCCGGCAACCGCGCCCTACGGGTAAAACTTACGAAGATGTTCAATGTTCCAGGAGTTGCTCACCGGAATGCCATCTTCGGTCTCAAAGCGGACAGCGCCAGGCCTAGTGACTCGTTTCACCCAATAAGGGCCTTCCCACTTCGGCGTCAACTTGTTGGAATTCTTGGCAGACTGAACGCTACCGAAGAACAAGGTCGCCTTCCTCGAGACTTCGGTGTTAACTTTGCGGCTATGAAGCGGCGCAAAGCTTTGCTGGTAACGAGCAGCTCAGACAAAGCAGCTTGAAGACGGTCCTCCTCAAGGAGCAGCGCGTCATCTTGTCGCAGCTGCTCTTGCTCAAGCTCATCATAAGCGAGTACTCGAGGTGACCCAGATCACGAAGTTCCGTGGGGAGAACTGCCTCTGCTCCATAGACTAGAGCGAAGGTGTCCGCCGCTGGCTCGATTTGGCATCGCCCGATCGACCAAAGAACCACCGGCAGCTCCTCAATCCAGCTTTCTTCCACACTTGTACAACCTGTCGAAAGTTCTGGTCTTGAGCCCGCGCACTTCAGCATTTGCCCTCTCGCTGACCGTTGCTTCTCGGACGAGCAACAGAAGCAAAGCAGACCTTGGCGCCAAGATCTTGGACGTACTGCATGAAGGTGCGGCTCGTGAACTGTGTGTCGTTGTCGGTGATGATCCTGTTAGGAATTCCAAAACGGCAAACAATCGACCTGAAGAACTTGACTGCTGACTGTGCTGTCACCTTCCTCACTGCTTCCACTTCCGGCCACTTTGTGAACTTGTCGATTGCAACAAACAAGTACTCAAAGCCCCCGACAGCTCGGGGAAAGGGGCCGAGAATGTCGAGCCCAGATCAAAATGGCCAGGATAAAGGGATCGCCCGAGAGCTTGAGCTGGTTGGTGTATCTGCTTGGAATGGAACCGCACGCTTCACACTTGGTTACTTGTGCAGTTGCATCCTGGAGGGCTGTCGGCCAGAAGAAACCTTGCCGGAAAGCTTTGCCGGCAAGGGCTCTTGCGCCAATGTGGTGACCACATATGCCTCCGTGTAACTCTGCCAACAGCTTCTGTCCATCTTCCCCGTGAATACACTTCAATTTCACACCGTTGAGTCTTCTTCTATACAGCGTGCTGTCGACAAACTGGTACATACTTGACTGCCGGGCTACTCTCTCCGCTTCTTCTTGCTCTTCGGGAAGTTCTCCTGTCTGAAGGAAATGGACAATCTGCTGTGCCCATGCTGGAGCTTGTGGCTCGACAACAAGGACTAAAGGCACATATGTTGCTGTGGGAACATCCGCTTCTACGGCAAGAACCCGCGGCTCGGCCGGAGCTTGATGTTCCCCGGCAAGCTTGCCGAAGCAAAACTTGCCGGGAGCGTCTGCTTCAACGAAACAAACCCTAGGGCTTGTCGAGCAGCATCGCTTCCTCAAGACTTTTGGTGTTGATCTTGGGGACCTTTTTGGTGGCGGCTTCGGGAAGCTCTGCCGGAAAATAGTCGCCAGAAATCAACTTCCTCTTCTTGATCTGTCCAGTTGACGGCGTTACAGTCGGCTGAGTCAGCTTGAGCACAAAAATCCCTGGTTCCATTGTGTAACTTGAGGCGGCGCACTTCGATGTGCCATCAGCAATATCATTCTGAGCTCTTGGAACATGTTCCATCTGCAGGCCGTCAAAGTGCTCCTCTAGCTTTCTCACTTCATCAACGTAGGCTTCCATCAACAGACTCTGATAATCTTTGTTTACTGGCGGACGACAAGCTGCGAGTCACCCCTGACAATGAGTTTCTTGATCCCAAGGTCTACCGCAATTACGAGACCGCAAGCAAACCTTCAGACTGCAGTATTGTTTGTTGCTTGCTCCTTGGGAAAGTGCATCTGGACTATGTACTTGAGGTGCTCTCCGGTGGGCGCGACAAGCAGTACGCCCGCACCGGTGCCTTGCAGCGAGAAGGCACCATCAAAGTACATCAACCACTCTTTTCCTGCTTCCTTGACGGGGATGCTCATCTCTGGAATTTCTTCATCCTGCGTTGGCGTCCATTCTGCTATGAACTCTGCCAATGCTCTGCTTTGGATAGTTGAAGTGCTTTCAAACTTGAGGCCAAAGCTTGACAGTTCCAGTGCCCACTCGACAATCCTGCCTGTTGCTTCTGTATTTTGCAATATTTTCTTCAGGGGAAAGCGAGTGACGACTGTTATCTCGTGTGCTTGGAAGTAATGGCGCAGCTTTCTCGAGGCCATGAGGAGGCCGAAAAGCAATTTCTGCACACAAGAGTACCTTGACCTAGCCCCCTGCAGAAGGGAACTGACAAAGTAAACTGGGCGCTGCACCATCCTTTTCTGTATCTTTTCGCACGCCTGCGCAGATCTATCCTTGTCGGGACCAGAGTTCGCCGGTGAAGCCCCCTGCTTGTCGCTGGATGCATCTGCCTTGGTTGCCGGCTCATCATCTGCCTCCCTTTCCGCTACTAACGCGGCACTAACCAATTGATTGGTTGACGCTATATATAGCAGCAACTTCTCTTGTGGCTTAGGTGCGACAAGTATTGGAGTGGAGGACAGGTACCTCTTTAAGTCCTGCAGCGCAGCCTCCGCTTCGTGAGTCCATTTCATTGGACCTGCCTTTTTCAAAATCTTGAAAAATGGCAGGTATGCGCGTTCAGCAGATCTAGAGATAAACCCATACCGAGAGCAGCCACGCAACCGCAAGTCTTCAGACATCCTTGACGCGCTTTGGCGCTTCGGTCTGCTCAATGGCCTTGATCTTGTCGGGATTGGCTTCAATTCCCCACGAGACACGAAGAACCCGAGAAGCTTGCCGGAAGGGACTCCGAACACACACTTCTCGGGGTTGAGCTTGAGGTTGATCTTGCGTAGATTTGCAAAGGTCTCATCTAAATCTTGAACCAGAGTTGCTTTGTCCTTGCTCTTGACCACTATGTCATCCATGTAGGCTTCTACATTTCTGTGCATTTGCGGCTCAAAAGCGTCATGGACTACTCTTGCAAACGTTGAACCAGCATTCTTTAGCCCAAAAGGCATCCGTACAAAACAGTATGTGCCACATGGGGTGATGAATGCGGTTTTCTCCTCATCCTCTTCTGCCATGAAGATCTGATGATATCCTAAGTATGCATCAAGAAATGAAAGCAAATCACATCCAGCCGTGGAGTCAACAATCTGGTTAATGCGCGGCAAGGGAAATGGGTCTTTGGGACAAGCTTTATTAACATCTGTGAAGTTGATACAAAGTCTCCATTTCCCATTTGCCTTGCGTACAACTACAGGATTGGCCAACCACATAGGATGGAGCAGTCCTCTGACAAGGCCTGCTGCTTCCAATTTCTTGATCTCTTCTGCAATGAATTCTTGGCGCCCACCGCCGCTTCTCGACTTTCGCTTGACGGGCCGCGCATGAGGACATACAGCTAAGTGATGCTCAATTACTTTCCGGGTACACCGGGATGTCGACGGTTGCCATGCAAACACGCCGACGTTTCGCATGCAGGAAAGCAACGAGCGCGCCTTCCTATTTAGGGTCAAGAGTGGCACTGATGGTGAAGGTACCACCAGTGCCGTCCTCCTTGGCGGGCACCTTCTTGGTCTTTGGAGGAGCTGCCATCGTCTTCTTGCACTTGCCGGTGGAGCTCGATGGTGCGTCCTCGACGGTAACGCAGCACTCCGAAGAGGTGCGCTTGCCGGAGTGGGCATCAGAGCTCTTGCCGGACTTAGTCTTGGCCTTCTTCTTCGTCCCGGGAGCTTCAGCGGCAAGTGACTTGCTATCTGTTGCAGCTGCTGCCTCCCGGTAAATCTTGACGGCGCAGATAAGAGCATCCTTCCGTCGCCATGGATGTAAATGACACTTATCGGGCCTGGCATCTTGAGCAAGTTGTATGCATAATGAGAGGCTGCCATGAACTTGGCGAAAGGCCGGACGGCCAAGTATCCCATTGTAAGGCAATGGAAAATCAGCAATGTCGAATGTGACCCTCTCACCCTGAAGTTTAGCTCGCTGCCAAATGTTACCGGCAACGTGATCTTCCCTTCGCTTGCTCCTTCCCGGATTGATTCCTTGGAATGTGCCGCCTCTTCGAGCTCGCTGTCGAGGATCTGAAGCTTCGGAGCACCGCGGAGGAGATCAGGTTTAAGCCGCCCCGCCGGCCAACTAACATCTTGGTGACCTTGAGGTTGCGGATAGTTGGTGAGACCAACATCGGCAAGCACCCGACCGCAGTTATGCGATCCGGGTGGTCCTTAATATCAAAGATGATAGGCGTGCTGGACCACTTCAGAGGCTTGCGTGACTCTACGGATGGTTCTGCTGCATTAACTTCCCGCATCCACTGCTTGAGTTGGTGGTGTGAGGTATGCAGAGAAGCACCGCCGTCAACGCAGAGGACCTCTGTGGCTTTCTGAAACTCCTGCTCATCGGTCTCGTCGTCTTCCATATCTTCATCGTTGTCGTCGTCTTCATCCTTGTCGCGGCCGCGGGGAGGTCTGTCTCCTTGCCGCTGCTTGGCCTTGCCGCGGTGTCCTCCCCGGCCGGGTCGCTTCTTGCCAACTCCCCCAGCACCTTCCTGGGCCTTCTCCTTGTCGCGTCGCTCGTACTCAGCCTTCTGCTGTTCAACAAGCTATTCGACCTTCTTGCAGCTCTGGAGGTCATGGCCCTTGGTGCGGTGGATCTTGCAGTACTGCTTGTTGGAGCTGTCCTGCTTGTCGGCGGCCGCCACAGGCTGGCAGTCGGTGCCAGCGGCAACCTCCTTGCCGGAGCCACCAACTTTGGCTTTCTTGGCGGCACCACCGTTGCCGGACTGCTCGACAACTAGCTCCTCTTTGACCTTCTTCTTTCTGTTGTTCCGTCGCCGGCTCTTCTTCGCCGGGGTGGTCTCCTCACTATCAGATCCTGCTTCTGCATTCTCTCCTGGGAGTCTCCTCCCTTCCTTAGCACGTGCGCACTTGTCAGCCAAGGCATACAGCTCACTGACGTCCTTGACTTTGCACATCGCCATCTCTTCCCTCATCCTGCGGTTCCGCACGTTTTGATGAAACGCGCTGATCACCGCGGCAGGGTGGACATCCGGTATGTTGTAGTGCACACGGCTGAATCTCTGAATGAACTTGCGCAGGGACTCTCCTTCCTTCTGGGCGAGCAGATGAAGGTCGCTCTCTTGGCCATGAGGCTTGTGGCCGCCTGTGAAGGCGCCGACAAACTGATGGCATAGATCTGCCCAAGAGGATATGGAGTTGTCCGGCAAGTGCATGAGCCAAGATCTGACATTAGGCTTGAGTACCAGCGGGAAGTAGTTGGCGAGGATCTTGTCGTCTCGTCCCCCTGCAGCTTGCACCGCGATGGTGTAGATGCTGAGGAACTCCGACGGATGCGCCCCGCCATCGCATTTCTCCGCACGTCTGGCTTGAATTTCTTCTTGCTGGGCCACTGGACTTGCCGCAGCTCACAAGTGAACGCAGGGCAACCTACCGCATACGGCAAGTCGCCTGGTTCCCCTGGCGCATGCATATCGACAGAGGGCCCAGCGCGCTGGTCGGATTGACGTCGCGCTTCTCTTCTGCGCTCGATGCAAGTTCGAGCGTCTTCTTGTTGCCGTTCCTGAAGAACTTGGCGCTGATCACGGCGAGCTCGTGGATCCGATGACGCGGTGGAGTCGCTGTCGAGGTGGATCCGACGAGTTGGTGATCTTGGCCTTCGGGTGGAGAGTGCATGGTGGTTGCACCCCACAAGTTTGCCGCCACCGGCTCGTGCCTTTGTCATCTCGCCGCGCAGCGATGTAGTTGGTTGCCGCGGAGTGTCGCCGTTGGCAAAGCCGATGAGACTCTGGATGGTGGCCCTCCATTCGTCGACCTTGTCGGCTGTTGGAGGGTAGTCTAGGAGCAGTTGAGCTCTCGCCAGGGCTTCTGCTGGAGTGGTGGGTGGCAATGGCGAACGGTGCGAGGAGCGGGATATGCTCGGACTTCTAACTATGTTAGAAGGAGCAGTATCCCGTCCAGGCGACCGTGCCTTGCTTGTGCCAGCATGTCGACGTGCAAGCTGGTCTTGAGGGCCTCGGGATCCACCAGCTCGATCTTGATCCAACGAGTGTATGGTACTATGAATACCATGACGCTGTCGGTCCCGCGCCTCCTGAGATGGGCGCGGTGCGTGTACGGACGCCGAGGTCTGCGCGGCCTTGTCCTTGGACTTGGCAGCGTCATGAGCTCCCTCGTCGGCGCCCGTTCTTCCGCCGGTGTCTACCCCACCACCAATTTGCTCCGGTGGTGGCGGGATTGACGTGGACGGCTCCGCTGCCGCCGAAGCCTTCTTCTTCGGTGGCATGTTGATGAAGATGCTGAAGATGTTGCTCGTGTGAACGCCGGATCAGGTTCACACAGCCTCGACGCCCCCTACCTGGCGCGCCAAAGATGTCGGGGAAGCTGATCGGACCCACAAACACCTATGGGACCGGCGGACCGAGCCCCTTTCGGTTCGGTGGGGGGCGGAGGTCGCACGAAGAGCAGATCGAGGCGAAGCACACGAGCAGTTTACCCAGCTTCGGAGCTCTCCGGAGAGATAATACTCCTACTGCTGCTTGTCTGATTGTATTCTTGCTAGAGAGCCATGAGAGCTACAAGACCTAGCATGAGTGTCTCTGGTTTCGAATCAGCTGAACCCCCCCTACGTCGCGCATGGGCCTCCTTTTATATGCTCAAGGGGTCACCAACAGGTGGCAACATAGACAAGGGCAAAAAGGGAAAATGAGTTGCGGTTGGTACAGCTACTTGTACAGTGTATTCTACCTAACTCTGACGGCAAGGGACAAAAGCATTAAATGCCCTTCCATGTCGCCTAAACAGTGCAACAGGGACCGTCAGGAGCGCCACCGCTTGCCACGATGGCAATCTTGTCAGCGCCGCTTACCGCTGCTCTCCGCTGGCCACACGGCCTCTTGACACGCGCGCCCGGAATGGCCTCATGGCGACACGTTGGCGGATGAGCTGGGGCGGAGATAAAGAGTGGTTGCCTGCCGCGGCAAGCGCCTTGCCGCGGCTGAATCCTTGTCGCGTCCGGAAGCTTGTCGCTCACCGAGCCTTCCCGGCAAGCTCCTCTTGCCGGGGTCTTGTCTTCTGCGTGCCTTGAGTGGCCTTCCCGGCAAGCTCCTCTTGCCGGGGCCTTGTCTCCTTGGCTTAAATACTTTGTTCTTGAATGGCTCCAAAGGAACCATGGAGGACCTTGGCGGTCACCAGGCAAGCCTTGCCGCGGGGTGCTGCAACTGCCCGTGCACGAGTTCGGGATACTAGGGTACCCCTACTCTAGTACACCAACACAGACCTACGTATTTTATTAAAACAGCAAGCAAAACAAAAAAATGACATTCCAAGCATAGCACAACTCATGTGAATAAGCAAAAACTTAGGCTCAACCGATACTAACCGATAACTTTTGAAGAAGAAAGGTGGGATGCCTACCGGGGAATCCCCAAGCTTAGATGCTTGAGACTTCTTGGAATATTAGCTTGGGATGCCTTGGGCATCCGCAAGCTTGAGCTTTGGTGTCTCCTTAATTCCTCTCATATCACGGTTTCCCTAAATCTCAAAAACTTCATCCACACAAAACTCAACAAGAACTTGTGAGATAAGTTAGTATATGTCAGTGCAAAACCTTATCATTCTCTACTGTAGCAAATTACTAAAATTATTATTCAACATTGCATACTAAATGCCTCTGCGTATTTAATACTCCTATCTTCAAATAGAATCATTAAACAAGCAAACATATGCAAACAATGCAAACATAACAGCAATCTGCCAAAACAATACAGTTTGTAAAGAATGCAATATTCATCATACTTCCCTAATGCCAAAAATTTATAAAAAATTACCACACTTTAGAAAATTTATTAGATCTTATTTTGCAAAAAGAATAGCATTTTGTCACATTCTGAATTTTCTAGGGAATTTTTGCAACAGCGATAAACTTTCTGTTTTGAAACAGCAACATGTATACTTGCAAAATAAGCATGACAAAGGCTATCATTGCCACTTTTATTGAAATAAAAGATGCAAAACATTATTATAAATAACAGAAATCAAATCCTAACAAAATAAATTGACGCTCCAAGCAAAACACATATCATGTGACGAATGAAAACAAAGCTCCAAGTGAGGTTACCGATAATGTTGGAGACGAAAGAGGGGATGCCTTCCGGGGCATCCCCAAGCTTAGTTGCTTGGATATTCCTTGAATATTACCTTTGGGTGCCTTGTGCATCCCCAAGATTAGGATGTTGTCACTCATTATTCTCCTCATATCTACATCTCATCCAAAACTTGAAAACTTCAATCACACAAAACTTAACGGAACTTTGTGAGATAGGTTAGTATGATAAAAAGCAAACCATTTCACTTTGGTACTGTCAAATACAATATTCATAATTGTTTCCACACAATTACTACTGTATCATACCATTTCCACAATTTATATTGAGCAATATAGGCCTTAGAAACAAGGAAACAAGCACACTATGCATTGAAAACAGAATCTGTCAAAAACAAAACAGTCTGTAGTAATCTGTACTCGAACCGTACTTCTGCGACTCCAAAAATTATTAAAGAATTAGTACCACGTGAGAAATTTGTATTATAATCTTCTGCAAAAAGAATCAACTCAAAATCACTTTTCTGTTAAAAATGAGAGTTATTTTCGTGAGGGCAAAAGTTTTTATTTTTCAGCAAGATCAAATCAACTATCACCAAACACTATCCCAAAGGCTTTACTTGGAACTTTATTGAAAAAAAGTAACAAAACATGTTCACTACAGTAGCCTAATCATGTGAACACATAAAAATAGTAGGTAAAAGTGTTGGGTTGTCTCCCAACAAGACCTTTTCTTTAATGCCTTTTTAGCTAGGCATGATGAGTTCAATGATGCTCACATAAAAGCTAAGAATTGAAACATAACAAGAGCATCATGAATCGCATGAAAAGAAAATTTAAGTCTAAACCACTTCCAATGCATAGGGATTTTGTTAGCAAACAACCTATGGGAAAAAGAATCAACTAGCATAGGAAATTAAAACAAGTGCAACTTAAAAACATTCAATATAAAGAGAGGAAACTTAACATTATTGAGATATGTAGAAGCATATGTTCCTCTCTCATAATAATTTTTAATAGCATCATGAATGAATTCAACAATATAGCTATCACATAAAGCATTATTTTCATGATACATAAGCATATAACTTTTACTACTCTACACATAAGCAAATTTATTCTCATGAATAGTTGTGGGAGCAAACTCAACAAAATAACTATCATGAGAATGCAAATTAAAATCATGATGACAAGTTTCAGGGTTATCATTATTCTTTATAGCATACATGTCATCACCATAATCATCATAGATAGGAACTTTGTTATCATAGTCAATTGAAACCTCATCCAAAATGGTGGATTCATCACTAAATAAAGTCATGACCTCTCCAAATCCACTTTAATCATTGTAATCATCACAAATTGGAGGCATGCAATCATTATAACAAATTTTCACATCAAATCTTGGGGGACTAAAAATATCATCTTCATCAAACATAGCATCCCTAAGCTTATGGCTTTGCATATCACTATCATCATGGGTATTCAAAGAATTCATACTGACAACATTGCACTCATGCTCATCGTTTATGCCAAACATTCCATTGAATTCTTCTTCTATCAATTGAGCACAATTTTCATTTCCATCATTTTCACGAAAGAAATTATGAAGATGATAATATGATGCAACCTCAATTCCATTTTTTGTATTTTTCTTTTATGAACCAAACTAGTGATAAACAAGAAACTAAAAGATTCGATTGCAAGATCTAAAGATATACCTTCATGCACTCACCTCCCTAGCAACGGTGCCAGAAAAGTGCTTGATGTCTACTACACAACCTTCTTTTTGTAGACGTTGTTGGGCCTCCAAGTGCAGAGGTTTGTAGGACAGTAGCAAATTTCCCTCAAGTGGATGACCTAAGGTTTATCAATCCGTGGGAGGCGTAGGATGAAGATGGTCTCTCTCAAACAACCCTGCAACCAAACAACAAAGAGTCTCTTATGTCCCCAACACACCCAATACAATGGTAAATTGTATAGGTGCACTAGTTCGGCGAAGAGATGGTGATACAAGTGCAATATGGATGGTATATATAGGTTTTTGTAATCTGAAAATATAAAAACAGCAATGTAGCAAGTAGTAAAAGTGAGGGAAAACGGTATTGCAATGCTAGGAAACAAGGCCTAGGGTTCATACTTTCGCTAGTGCAAGTTCTCTCAACAATGATAACATAATTAGATCATATAGAAATCTTTCAATGTGCAACAAAGAGTCACTCCAAAGTCACTAATAGCGGAGAACAAACGAAGAGATTATTGTAGGGTATGAAACCACCTCAAAGTTATTCTTTATGATCAATCCATTGGGATATTCCTATAAGTGGCATAAACAGCCCTAGAGTTCGTAGTAAAATAACACCTTAAGACACACATCCACCAAAACCCCAATGTCACCTAGATACTCCAATGTCACCTCAAGTATCCGTGGGTATGATTATACGATATGCATCACACAATCTCAGATTCATCTATTCAACCAACACAAAGAGCTTCAAAGAGTGCCCCAAAGTTTCTATAGGAGAGTCAAGACGAAAACGTGTTCCAACTCCTATGAATAAGTTCACAAGGACACTGAACCCGCAAGTTGATCACGAAAACATACATCAATAGATCACTCACATGAATATCCCATTGTCACCACAGATAATCACATGCAAGAGATACATCAATTGGTCTCAAATCCTTAAAGAGTCAATCCGATAAGATAACTTCAAAGGGAAAACTCAATCCATTAGAAGAAGGTAGAGGGGGAGAAACATCATAAGATCCAACTATAAAAGCAAAACTCGTGGTACATCAAGATCGTGCCATATCAAGAACATGAAAGAGAGAGAGAGAGAGAGAGAGATCAAAAGCATAGCTACTGGTACATAACCTCAGCCTCGAGGGTGAGCTACTCCCTCCTCGTCATAGAGAGCGCCATGATGATGAAGATGGCCACCGGTGATGATTCCCCCCTCCAGCAGGGTGCCGAATAGGGTCCCGATTGGTTTTTGGTGGCTACAGAGGCTTGCGGCGGTGGAACTCCCGATCTAGGGTTATTTCTGATGGTTTCTCTATTTATAGGAATTTTTGGCGTGGGTCTCACGTCTAGATGGGCCTCGAGGTGAGCACGATACACCGGGGCACGGGCAAGGGCCCAGGCACACCCAGGTGGGTTGTGCCCTCCTCGTGGCTCTTTTGGCCCTCCCATGAAGCTTCGGGGGGATCTTTTGGCCCTCCCATCGGAGATGCTTGTCGATGGCACGCTGGAGCATATGGACCCAGCTCCACACAGCGATGAGGCACCTAGCGCCTTTGACCATCTTCGTGAAGTACCCATCTTCGTACACCTCTTCCGCACGATGACGCATCTGCCCCCAAAGCTTCACCGCCGCCATTTTCCAGGCAGCATCACGGGTTTCACAGGCTGCCTGGTACCTAGCTTCCTCCTCTGCCATCTCCTTCTTGAACGTCTCTTGCCTGGCTTTCTCAGCCGGCGGCAGCGACTTCCACAGACAAAGATTGTACTTGCCCCAAAACCAATCAAAAGTTGGGGGGTCCGGTGCAACCTCGTCCGGCGGCACGTAGGGGTCCTCCTTGTCATTGCTCTTCGACTGAGCATCCTCGGGGGGCGACGACTCCTCGTCGGCACATGGGCAGAGCGACAGCGCCATGGCAGAGATTTGAGAGAGAGAGAGAGAGAGGGCGAGCGAGGGGAGGATGTAGATGAGAATGCAGGCGGGACGACGTGAGCAAGGTAGTATTTATTGGCGGCCGGAATCTAGATCGGCGGGAACAGTACACACGCCGGTCGCTGAAATTTACGAGTACAGTAGTTTGAATTACACACGATTTCCGCAGCAAATCCGTGCGTGGACTTAATAGCTGACGGTTTCCAACACAGAACCGTGTCTGAATAATAACCCCCACCACTCACCTTCCAAACCACAAGGCACAAAATAGAGTGCCAATCATGTGGGGGCCGGTTGTCTTGCCAGATCTTTATATTTTCTTTTTTGAACACTAGATATTTACATCGTCTGATGATTTTTTAACTCGCACACAAGTACACGAAAATATGATTTTTCAAACCATTATGGTTAGCCGTTGCATGTAGATGTAGTTCAAATTTGGATGGCGGTCATTAAATGGCTAGAAAATCACTTAAGTATCTCTAAAAGGTCAAATGACACCTATAATTTACCAAATTTTCACATGACAGTTGTATTAGTGCATGTTAAATGTACAAAAAATTGAAAGCCATAAGAGGAAGCTCTCTCATGTTTGTCATCAAACATACATTGTTCTCTCTCGGAACCACGAGCCTTCTGCTACCTCTTGAGCTTGCGTTGGTTTTTCCCTTGAAGAGGAATGGGTGATGCAGCAAAGTAGCATAAGTATTTCCCTCAGTTTTGAGAACCAATGTATCAATCCAGTAGGAGACGACACACAAGTCACCGAATACCTGCACAAACAATCAAGAACCTTGCAACCAATGCGATAAAGTGGTTGTCAATCCCTTCACGGCCACTCGCAAAAGTGAGATCTGATAGAGATAATAAAGTAAATATTTTTGGTATTTTTGTTGTATAGATTGTAAAGTAAAGATTGCAAAATAGTAAATGAGATTCAACAATATGGAAAAGATAGGTAATATAATGGAAAGGAGACCCGGGGGCCATAGGTTTCACTAGTGGCTTCTCTCGAGATAGCGTGTATTACGGTGGGTGAACAAATTACTACCGAGCAATTGATAGAAAAGCGCATAATTATGAAGACATCTAAGGCAAAGATCATGAACATAGGCATCATGCCCGTGTCAAGTAGACCAACTCCTGCCTGCATCTACTACTATTACTCCACCACATCGACCGCTATCCAGCATGCATCTAGAGTATTAAGTTTATAAGAACGGAGTAACGCATTAAGCAAGATGACATGATGTAGAGGGATAAACTCAAGCAATATGATATAAAATCCATCTTTTTAGCCTTGATGGCAACAATACAATACGTGCCTTGTTGCCCCTACTGTCACTGGGAAAGGACACCGCAAGATTGGACCCAAAGCTAAGCACTTCTCCCATGGCAAGAAAGATCAATCTAGTAGGCCAAACTAAACCGATAATTTGAAGAGACTTGCAAAGATATCAAATAATGCATATAAGAATTCAGAGAATAATATTCATAGATAATCTTGTTCATAAATCCACAATTCATCGGATCTCGGCAAACACACCGCAAAAGAATATTACATCGAATAGATCTCCAAGAACATCGAGGAGAACTTTGTATTGAGCATCAAAGAGGGAGAAGAAGCCATCTAGCTAATAATTATGGACCCGAAGGTCTGTGGTAAACTACTCACGCTCCATCAGAGAGGCAATGGTGTTGATGTAGAAGCCCTCCGTGATCAATTCCCCCTCCGGCAAATTGCTGGAAAAGGCCCCAAGTTGGGATCTCACGGGTACAGAAGGTTGCGACGGTGGAAAAATGGTTCTGTGGCTCTCCCCGATGTTTCTAGGGTATAAGAGTATATATAAGCGAAAGAAGTACGTCTGTGGAGCTACGAGGGGCCCACGAGGGTGGGGGGCGCGCCTACCCCCTTGGTGCGCCCTCCTGCCAAGTGGGCGCCTCGTGGCATTTGTGACTTCAACTCGAAGTCTTCTGGTTTGCTTTCGGTCCAAGAAATATCATCGCAAAGGTTTCATTCCGTTTGGACTCCGTTTGGTATTCCTTTTCTGCAAAACTCTAAAATAGGCAAAAAATGTAAACCGCACTTTGGGCATCTGGGTAATTGGTTAGTCCCAAAAATAAGATAAAAGAGCATATTAAAGCTCATTAAACATCCAAAACAGATAATATAATAGCACGGAACAATAAAAAATTATAGATACGTTGGAGACGTATCACCTTCTAGTGAGTTGCTCCGGTTTGTGAGGGGTGCGTGTCCAAACTTTCGTCAAACAATCCAATTTTTTACCACATCATCTTGGTGGCATGACATTACATCAAGCAAGGTTTCATGTTTTTCTGATCATTTTTTATTTTTTTCGAATTAAAATGCCATGGCACTCCATGCATGTGTCCATGCCGTGACACCAATATGTTTGAAAATTCCTTCCAATTTACTGCACATAGAATTAACTCACACACAACTACAAAAATAATGATACCTGCTGTGACACCCTCGATTCAATCATACACTAATCATACACGCAAATGTGTACGATCAAGATCAAGGACTCACGGGAAGATATCACAACACAACTCTAGACACAAATTAAAATAATACAAGCTTTATGTTACAAGCCAGGGGCCTCGAGGGCTCGAATACATAAGCTCGAATACACAAGAGTCAGCGGAAGCAACAATATCTGAGTACAGACATAAGTTAGAAAAGTTTGCCTTAAGAAGGCTAGCACAAAAGCATCTACGATCGAAAAGGCAAGGCCTCCTGCCTGGGAGCCTCCTAACTACTCCTGGTCATCATCGGTCTCCACGTAGTAGTAGGCATCGGCGGTGGCATCTGGCTCCTGGACTCCGACATCTGGTTGCATCAACCGGAAAGAAGAAGAATAGGGGGAAAGAGGGAGCAAAGCAACCGTGAGTACTCATCCAAAGTACTCGCAAGCAAGGATCTACACTACATATGCAACATTATCAAAGGAAGGCTGTATATGTGGACTGGGCTACAGAAATGCCACAATAAAGAGAAGGCCTAGTCCTATCGAAGACTAGCATCTTCTGGAAACCATCATCTTGCAGCAATCGGAGGGAGTAGAGTAGCATAAAGTAAAGTAGTAGTAGTGTTATCAACCTCGGCCAGAGATCCTTTCTCGACTCCCTGCGAGAAAGTAATCCCAGAGCCATACTATCCAGTTATCATCACAATCCAATTCTCATCGCAGTCCATTGCTCATATCCATGTCTCATCTCAAGTATCCAGTTCTAGTTGTATCGATCGGGATACAACTCCATGTGTCCGTTACCGTAGGACAGGCTATCGATAGATGTTTTCTTCCCTGTAGGGGTGCACCAACATACCCACCACGCTCGCTTAACTCTGGCCGGACACACTTTCTCGGGTCATGCCCGGCCTCGCCAAACAATACGCCGCAACCCGACCTAGGCTTAATAGAGAGGCCAGCACGCCGGACTAAACCTATGCCCCCAGGGGTCATGGGCCTTCTCCCCGGGAACTCCTGCACGTTGCGATGGCGGCCGGTGAGCAGACCTAGCTACCTCCTTCAACAAGGCAGGTGCTTACGCAGTCCAACCCGGCGCGCCCGGCCGCCGACGCCTATTAAGCTTCGGCCGATGTATACGACGCAGAACGCCCATACTATGCCCACGTGATGGTTAGTGCTATCGGGCCGAGGCCCCTCGGATCAAATATCCAAATCGTAGTGGATTAGGAACGCGCGGTAACAAGCAGAGACTCACGAAAGATGTGACCCCGTTGCCCCGTCTCGAGGACTTGCGACAAGGGCTAGGAATGCCCGGCCACGCCTCGTAATTATCTCGCGGGCACCCTCCAGGTCAACCCGTCTCCACATCACTCGCAATTAAGCTCGCGCGGGTACCCCTCAGGGTCGACCCGTCTTTAGTAACATGGCTCAGTGTAAAGTCATAGTAATCATAGTAACTGTGTGTCTAAACATCAAGGGAAAGCCCGAGGAATCACCCCCGGTGAATTCCACTCAATGTAGTCATCAAGGTGAACGTAAGAGGATTCACCGAGGTCCACACTTGAGGGGTTGCACGACAGTCGTGTCGAAGTGGTTAAAGAGGAAATCACCCCGGATGACCACGACCGAATAACTACACTACAGGGTTAACATCGAAGTGTTGATGAGGTCTCACCCTAGGTACTCGATAGTAACCCAAAGAGTGTCGAGCAACTAAGGGAAGTGATGTGCGGTGTCGGGCCTGGTCTTCGATCCCTTTGATCGGGTCTTCGATTATTCAAGGCGGTCGGGACAAAGTGGGGTCACCGATGGATCTCTAAGCAACCTATACTAAGCAGTTTAGGATAAGGTGTAAGGTTCAACAAGAGGGTTACAAAAGCAGGCTATGCATCAGAATAGGAGCAATCAATAAAAGTAGCAAAATCTAATGCAAGCATGAGAGAATGGAATGGGCGATATCGGGATGATCAAAGGGGGGGCTTGCCTGGTTGCTCTGGCAAGGAGGAGTCGTTGGTGACGTAGTCGATCACCGGGGAATCAGCGGCCTCGGGGTCTACCGGAGAGAAGAGGGGGGAGAAACAGTAAATACATAGCAAACAGAGGTAACACTAAGCATGACATTACGATACGTAGCGCTAGGCGTGCTCTAACGCGGTACTACACGTTGCAGACGAAGGGGGGAAACATCCGAGGGTGAATTCCCGACGTTAGGTTGATTTCGGACAAAGGAAAAGAGGGGGAAAGTTCCATGTTCAGCATGCTAGGGGCATGTGACAGATGAACGGACCACGTATCCGGATTCGTTGGATTTTTCAGAGCAACTTTCATATAGATAACATTTTCATCTGAGCTACGGTTTATTTTCTATTATTTTTCAAAGTTTTATTTATATATAGGAATTAATTTTAATCCAAAACAAATGCGAAATTGCTAAGTGCACACAGCACCGTGTACACAAAAGTGTACACAGGTTGACAAGTGGGTCCAGGAGGGGCTGAGTCAGCCAGATCAGCCAGTCAACAGTTGATCGTTGACTGACTAGTCAAACTGACCGGTGGGGCCGTGTGTAAGTGACACATACTTTAATAGTTTTTATTAAAATAAGTTATTGCCTCAGATTAAGTTAGTTGCCTTGGGCCCACGGGTCAGTGAGCGGTTAGGGAGTGGGTTAGTGTCAGGGAGGGGGGTTATCCCCACTAACCGAACAGGGGCCGGCCCAGGCAGAGGCCGGTGGCTTCGCCGGCTGGGCTTGTGCGGGCACAATGCGCCGGCAGCCACGGCGCGGCCGGCCGGACTAGCGGTAGGGCTAGCCGAGGGCGGCGAGGGCGAGGCCATGGCCATCAGCGGCCGGCCGGAGTAGGAGGGCGGGTGCGCGGCCTCCGGCGCATGACGCCCACGCCCGCAGCTGCTGGGGGTGGTTGTTGTGGGCGGGCAGTGGCACGGAGGAGAAGCGAGGGCGAGCGGGGCAAGGCGGGCGAGCCGCGGGGTGGCGATCGCGCGGCCGGCAGCCGTGTTGGGGGCGGTGGACGCGCGATAGGAGCGGCGAGCATGCTCGGGGAGCCGGCCTCCGTCCATGGCGAACAGCAACGCGCGGGGGCATCTATGGCAACCAATCGAGACAAGGAACAAGGGGGAGGTGAAGGGGGAACAGGCTGGGCTCACTGGGAGGTCGTGGACGAGCTCGGGGAAGCCGGGGGTGGGGCGGAGCAGGGCGAATCGACAGCGGCGGCCGTCGGTGCAGAAGTTCGAGGACGAGCTCGATGGCGGCGATTCGGTGCGGATCCACTCGATTTGATGCACGGATGGACGAAGTTGACGGTGGCTGTCCTCCGGTCGCGGTCTCGAGCTTGGGAGGCCGGTGGCAGCGTCAGGAGGCGGCATGGCGACGGTGTCGCCAAGGGCGAAGCAGAGGAGGTCGCAACACGGGGGAGAGGAAGGAGAGGCGGCTAGGGTTCGCCCGGGGGAAAGAGGGGGGGCTTGGGGTGCCCTTGTAGCCATCGGGGAGGCGGGAGGGTGGCCGCCACGCACGACATGGCCGGCGGATGGGCGCCACGATCCCCTGTCTCCCTGTAGCAGGTTGAAGGAGAGGGGAGGTGGGCTGGGCCGGCCATTTGGCTAGTTGGGCCAAAGTGCCAAGTAGAATAGGCCCTTCTCTTTTTATTTTATTTTTACTCTGTTGCAGAATCTGTTTACAATATTTTGAGCTACCAATTGGTCTTTGTAAAAATGTGGAACTTGGCCACATAAATACATTACAATATTTGGCACTACCACAAAAAGTTTGAGAGGAGTTTGAATTGATTTGGATTTTTCACAAATGGAAAAGTATAAGAAAAAGTTTATTTAGAACTGTTTTAATTTCCAAGGGAAATTAAATATCTCAAATGATGTTGAATCATCCATGACAATTAGTTAGCGAATATTTTCAACCCATCAAACATTTTTACTTGATAGCTCGAAGAAATAAGAATTTAACTTTTTTCGGAATTTGAATTTGACATGTGTCTGAAACAAGTGAGGTTTAGCAAGAGTAACAGTGGTGACAAGGCATCATTAATAGAGGATTACTGTAGCTTAATTATACGGGCGTCACAATTCTCCTCCACCACAAGAAATCTCGTCCCGAGATTTAAGGGGTAGAGTAAGGGGGAAAGACTCGGAAAGGACGAAGCTCAACACAAGATATGTACCTGTGGCTATCTCGACAAACATGGCATAGAGGCATCTCTCGAGTTAAAATTCAAGAAATTCATCGAGAGCAAGGTAAGGAGGAGCAATAAGAAGCTTCAACCGGGTAGGCAATCGTTCGATGTCTGAAACAGAGGGTTAAAGGGGTTCAAAGCATCGAGAATAAGTATTGCATCTGATACCATAATAGATCCCTAGGAAGGGGGCTCGTGATTTACATACGAAGCCAAGTGTGAGGAACAATTTTGGAAGACAGGGATGTACAGGAGAGTCAGGTTTCGATTATGTGGAACTATGGGTTATGGGCCCATCATGAGTGTTAAAAGGTGAAGGGTGCTAACATTTGCACGGTCATGATAGCAAGGCAGGTCGAGGATAGCATGTCAGTCATGTTGGCAACAACATTGGTACCAAGGGCGAGGGACGAAGAGAACCATTTTCCTGCTCGTTAAGACGAGGCGGACCAATGGGCAAAGTTCTCGTCCATCGGCGGCTACCAGAATGTCATCAACAATAGTAACAAGGTCTTACTGACAGAGTTGTATATCGAGGCATTTACATAAGCAGCGAATTATTACTGCTCAAATGTGTTACTTTACAAGAAAGGTTAACATAACAATGGAAAGGAAAGTGTAGACTTGAATCAGTTATCGGTGTTCTCGAGTGTCTAAATACTCAGAACCCGTGGAAAATTGGAATCGGCGAGAAATAATAGTTGATCAAGAACTCATAAGAAGTTATGTAGTTCCATGATATTCTCGAGATACCAAAGGGTAATACTCAAAGATATATCAATGTAGAGGTTGAACAGGTGAAACGACCTGAAGAAGACAAGTACTTTAACTTGTCCGAGAAATGGGATCAAAGAAGAACAATATGGTCGAAACCACAGTTGCAAAGGACCAAATATAGATAACAGATGGACTTATCACAAGGGGATTATTATTATAACAAGAAGCTTCCATGATAAGTTCCACATCGGGTCCATGGGCATGAACACAAAGGTTCAAGGTCGACTCCCACTTCTCAATGCATAACTTTCCATTCACTTCTCATTTTTGATGAAGCCGTAGTGTTGAGATTTTATCTGGCAAAACACCAGAAGAGTAAGACTCTTGAAGACTCTCGGGTTCAAACGGATTAGGGGAGGCGTAGGTTCAACCCATAGGGGCATCTTAGGAACATATACCACAAACCTCACGAGTACTCAAGCTCAAAAGTAGAGTATGGTTGACAAGAGCGACGGATACAATTTTCCAAAGGCATTGTGTATCCGAGGAAAGGCTCACAAGGTTACTGAATATGAAGGATGCTATCGGATAAAAGCCAACAAAGGACCTGGAGGTCCACAATGGATCTGATGTGAGTATTGGTACTCAACCAGAAGGAGAAAGAATTCAAGGATGTCAGGTTATAGAACAACTAACTAATTCAAAACTCAAATGCAAAGGAATTATGGTTTCCAAAACGGTGGATCAGAAGCAGAGGCTCTGATCAAAGACGAATAAGTTGAATAGACATAGATCGACAATCAAGCAAGGCTTGTTTTGCCGAACACCAGCTCATGTCCGGAGTGACGTCTGAACCAAGGGAAGGATTTTAAATAGGACTGGTGATCGCGAGCATTCACAAACAAATCAAATCAAATGTTCAATTCACGATGACAAAGGATACTACTGAATATTGCGGACAGATGGAAAGCATTCACAATGCAAGCAGACAAGGCGGAGCAAGAGCAATAGGTTATTAAGGATTTTCGGAAGATCGAATAATATTCCAAAGAATTTTGTGAAACCACGAACAACTGTGGACGAATGGATACTCTGCAAGCGCGAGTAATTATCCGTAGGGGTATTCACGTGGCAAAGAACTACAAGGCAGTAGGCTCAACGGATTCTCAAGACAACAGAGAGTAATTCGGGGCATCTTATAATAATAAGAGCAACTGGGGACAAAAGTATGAAAGACAACGTAGGTAGTTACGCATAAGGATTTATTGGTGGTAGGGATCACAATGGCGAAGGGTATAAGGGCCAAAGTGCCAAGTAGAATAGGCCCTTCTCTTTTTATTTTATTTTTACTCTGTTGCAGAATCTGTTTGCAATATTTTGAGCTGCCAATTGGTCTTTGTAAAAATGTGGAACTTGGCCACATAAATACATTACAATATTTGGCACTACCACAAAAAGTTTGAGAGGAGTTTGTATTGATTTGGATTTTTCACAACTGGAAAAGTATAAGAAAAAGTTGATTTGGAACTGTTTTAATTTCCAAGGGAAATTAAATATATCAAATGATGTTGAATCATCCATGACAATTAGTTAGCGAATATTTTCAACCCATCAAACATTTTTACTTGATAGCTCGAAGAAATAAGAATTTGACTTGTTTTCGGAATTTGAATTTGACCTGTGTCTGAAACAAGTGAGGTTTAGCAAGAGTAACAGTGGTGACAAGGCATCATTAATAGAGCATTACTATAGCTTAATTATCCGGGCGCCACACCAGCCATGAGCCTCAACACTCATCGGACCGCATACATTGGTATGTATTATTGTCAATAAGTCATTAGCTTGTTCCATTGTTCCGGAGAACGGCGTTTTAGTCATCATGCCCATAAGGCACTGCTCGCAAGTATCAAATCTATACCTATACTAATTACAGACTCCCTAGAAATTACCTCGTTAATTAGTAATTAGGAGCCGGTAATCTCATGGTACCAAATTATTATGGTGTAGATTGACTGATAAAATCCTGGCTAAAAATACAGTTCTCTTCATTGAAAAAATGGAAAAGATAAAAAAATTGTCAATCTATCTCGTTTGTGCGCAAAAAAACAAAAAGCCATCTCGGTTATAAAAAGAGAAGGAAAAAGCAGTCCCATCTTAATCGCTACAGCTTGGCTAACAGAAAATAAAATAAGAGTACAAACAAACCACGTTATAGATTCGTAAGGAAACCGGTTCCCCTGATTTTCTTGACCTATTAGCGGCGACATCCCACAAAGCATACGATGCTGCCGCGATCGCCGCCGCCATGGACTCATTCACGATGCTGAGGGTGGTCTGGTAGGACTGCGCTTGGCCGCACCGCGCCTTCCCACCACCGGTAGTGTCCATTGTCGAGCCGCAGTGCCTTCAGATGTTCCCGCAGTAAGCGCTACTGCACGTTCGAGCAGGAGTAGTGGCAGCCTAGAAGCACATTCTATTGCAAATGACGGGATCTGATTCATGTCCATAGAATAAACATCATGCACGCCATGGAACACATGCACATGCGTATAGTCTATAGTGACGTGTACTAGATGTCGGATGTACGTACTTTGTACATGTACATGTCGAGTAGTACTAAAGCATGTAATCTATCGAGCAATTCAGCGTACGTGCTTTGTATGTTGTATCTAGCTAGAATTGATCTGCCTGATGGTTAGCTAGCTAGCTATTGTGTACATTCATGCATTGCTAATTGATTAATACAGATGGAGTTTGTTTTTACAGGATTATGTCATAAAGGAAGTGCCACCTTGCTTTGTCGTCCTCATCGTAACCCCACGGCAGAAAGTACTCACGTATGACAGAGATTATGTCAGAGGAACTGCTAACTTGCTTCTTCTTCGCCATCATCGCCCCACGCTGGAAAGTACTAGCGTAGGAACAGGGCCAAGACGGTGAATCTCTCCGATAGTTATCTTCTATTCTCCCACCACATGGAAGTGGAATCCATTTAAAATTGTGTAGGGATGATGATGTTGATTTAAGTGTTCTAAGAGATAGCTGCACACAAAAAAGTCGTGTAGGAGATGGATTGTGTCAATGTATATGCATGGTATACAATGTAGTATAGATGAAAATCTGAATATGAAAGGTTCTATGTGCATATATATCAGCATGTGATAAATTCACCTTTGGAACTTTGGCCTGATTTTCAAGTGTATAATTTACCTCAGGTTATTTATTCTTATCTTATTTATTGTTCTCACGTGGAAGGTTTGAACCAACCAGAAGTCTTAGGTAGTTTTCCTCTACATATAACCTATACAAAATAGATTTCCCACCATGATAATGACCTGACCTGCTTTGACCTTCAGATACATGCAGGGAAAGTTGTATATGCGCCTCTAGCAGCTTTGACCTATATAGGAATGTAGAAACTGTACTCAGGGGGAAAACCTGGCGGCACAGACTAGATCATAAGACGAAAATTAAGTCTAGCATCTACCAATAGCAATAACAGTTTAGGCATGATTAATATTTTTTATGCCTACATAGTTTGGCTAGGACTTTTTTCCACTTGAATTATCGGAATGTTGGGAACTAAAGTGAAATCTTATTGCGGACCAGATTCAAGATTATGTGTTGGTTCCTTTCTGTTTATTCTTTCAACAAAAGCATGAATGTGATTATGATAACTGTGATAGTTACACTAACATAACTACGCTAGCAGCAAAGCCAATTTTCAGTCGGGCGATTAGATATTTAAGGTAGTGAATTTTATTTGTAGAATTTACCATGCCAGATTGTTATTACTCGGAGAGTATTATCTATGACAAGATGGAAATTTGTAAGATGAGAAATTAATGCTTGTGTTTCCTAACGAGTTGCTATTAATGGATTTGTATGAAGTTGAGATGAGACATGGTTGAATTAATATATGGTCTTTTAGAGTTAGAAAGATAATAGTTGTCTGGCATGTAAGTATGCATCATCACAATTTTTGTTGTTTCATACTTCTGTTATACATTCACATTCAGGTCTACTCGCATATAGTTTCACAAGACCAGGAAAGGACTAGATGTTTGACAAAGCATATTAAATTACAAAGTAATCCAATCTGCCGTATTTAATCAGAATAAGCACCAAGAGGAAGTAGCAAATATGTAAATCCACCTACTCTATATTGCATTTATTTTGTTAAGATTGCACAAATCCTAGAATTTTGTATATAGTTTGAATTGGTAGTTTCTGTCCCGCCAACATTTTTGCTTAATTGCGTGTGTCCGATGTGAGTCTAATTGGCGAGTATCACTGTAGACAAAACAAAACAAACATATGGAATAGTATTTTAATTAAAGATGCCCATCTTTCTCTCAGAATATCACTTTATGTGGTATTATTGTTGTCTCATTACATTGATTAATACAATGAAAATTGCCTTACTGAATAGTTCTACTGACACTGGTACGTTGTTGGACAAGATGAACAGATAGTAGTTGTCATTTTGTGATAATGGATTGGGAGCTGCTAAAGATGCTTCCCCTATGGGATATAAGACAGCCCAGTAACAAAGTAATGTACTCATGTTGTCTTTCCCTATATCTAAGCTCATTTTTAAGTTCAAATATAGAAATAAAAATGATCATGCTCGAAACCTATAACTATATCTTAGGCCTTTGGATTAAATTATTCAACAAGTGTATATATTCTCTTAAATTCATCTACTCGCATAGTATTCAAAACATGAACATATATATGTCAATATTGTGTAGAACATTGTATCAAAAAGTATATATGCACAGCTATATAGCATCTCGAATTTTAGTGTTAAACGATTGAACAATCACTAGCCCGTGCACCTGCACGGGTTCACGACTAGTGATTCATAATCAGGTGATTCCAAAAACCCATCAGCATGAAGTTTCTTCATGCACTTTACACTAATATGACCTAAACAACAGTACCACAAATATGTTGCACTATCATTATCAACTTTGCATCTTTTGGCATCAATATTATGTATATGTGTATCACTACGATCAATATTCAATAAACCATCAACATTGGGTTTATTCATGTAAACAGAATTGTAGCGACCAGACCTCAAACAGTCTGATCTCTGTGCATCAGTGTCATCCCTGGATCGGTAATGCTGACACGCACAATACTTGAAGGATTTATAGCAGAGTAGCAATCACACACTTATTACATCGAATGTCTCAAAAGAGAACTTATTACAATAAATATGGCTTAAGGCCATCTAATAACGATAACAGCAGAAGGCTTGGAAGATAAGCGAGTCCATCAACTCCAACGGCATCATCGAGTATAAGATCACGACCTAAGGCACCTTACTCGTCGTTGCGAAAAGTCTGCAACATGAACGTTGCAGCCCGAAAACGGGTCAGCACATGGAATATGCTGGCAATGTAACACATAGAGAGTAATGAATAGAATAATGCTGTCACTACATGCATATATGGCTGGTGGAAAGCCCTATGGTTACTGTTTTGCATAAAGCCAATTTTTCCCTACAACAAAGGAATAAATTTTATTTAACTATCATGGTGGTTGTTAAACATTGAGAAGGTTCATCCAACTCAATCCCAATTAAGCATCATCTTTAACCCAACAAAATTTAATTAAGTAACATGATCAGATTCACATGATAATCCAAGTACTAGATACTCAAAACGTCCATAACCGAGGACACGGCTAACCATGATTAGTTTATACACACTGCAGAGGTTTGCGCACTTTTCCCTCAAGAAGACTCGATCTCCTCCGTTGGATTTCTCGCACTACATGGTGTTTGAGAACCGGATGACCGAGACACAGTCTTTCAGAAGCATTAACTCTTTACTCTGAGTAAACAGTACCAACCTACATCCCCTACATCTGCTAGTCTACCACTGAAAGAGGTCACACAACATACTCAACTATGCTAGAGCCCATAGTAGCTTGCAGCTGCACACGGAAGTTTCTAGCATGAATAATCTCATGACCCCTTTGAGCCTGGGTGGCGGTCCATAGGAGAATCACACGGTACCACAGGATTTCCAAAAATACAGGCAACACTGGGTTCCCCAAGTGCCTCAATCCACCCAGATATGAATTAAAGTTGCCACCTTAAGTAAACCATTAAATAACATTCTCACATCTGTCATGGATACACTCACCCAATCCACGTCTACTAGCATAGCACAGCAATTATAAACAAACGTAGAAGTAACTCCCAAAGGTTTGATAATAAAACAGGCAATAGGTTCTACCTCAGCTACTTCCCAAAACCCACATATTAATCAGATCATAATCATGCAATTGTTTGAGGATTGATCTAATGCAATAAAACTGGGTAGTAAAGAGGTATGATAAAAGTGTTACTTGCCTTGCTGATGATCCGTGAAACCTAGAGATTCGAAGTAGCAAGCCGCGCACTCCGGGTACTCTATCGCAAACAAACAAGAATACAATAAGCACTCATCTAATGCACAAGTAAAACTCAAATAAGAGATCTAACCAGAAAGTTCACCTTAAGAACTCCGGTTTGCCAAAAGAATCAAATCAAACGAAGCAACGAAACTCAAACGGCGAAAGAAACAAGCTTCGTTTACTAATCTGGACCTAAGTAAGATTTTACAGTCAAAAAAACTTGTTTGAGTTGGTTAAACGGAAAGAGTGTTTCGAGACGAAACTCTAGTCGCTTGAATCGCCTGATTCTGATAAAAGAGCGAAAAGTTATACTTGAACGAAAATCGGATCAGAAATCGCGATCAGAAATAATCGCGTAAAATCCAAGAAAAAGAAAAACGGACGAACAGGCTAACGAACGAACGTTCGCTTTCTGCGGCTAAACGACGAAAATTGTTCGTTAAAACGAACGTATGCATGAACGTCCGCAAAAATAGACTAAACCGAAAAAAATAAACAGAACCGGATCTAATAAATAAACGGATCTAGGTTTCGAAAAAAACTGATCGGTTTTCTTGCGAAAACCGAGGCGGGAACTCGTGGTCGTGGCGCCTCCGTGATCATGGTGGCGGCTCGTGATGGTGGTGTGGCGGCGGCTTAGGGTTAGGGTTTGGGGTCGCGGGCGGCTGGGGTGGGCTGGGGCGGCGGCCTCCCGGCTTATAAAGGCCGGCCGGGCCAGGAGTCCTAGTCGGACACGGCCCGGTAGGTAGGTTCGTTTTATTTAAATAATTTCGCGCAGAAAAACAAATAAAAGAAATATTATACGGACTCCAAAAATCCCGAAATAAATTTTCCCCGTCCTCTAAAAATAAGCCGGACAAGATGAAGATTTATTTGGGGCCTAAATGCAATTTCGAAAAACGCGCATTTTTCCTTATTCAAAAAATATTGACAAAAATCCGAAATAAAATATTATTTGATTTTTTATTAAATCCTCAATATTTCTTTATTTTGGGAAAGTCATTTTATTCCCTCTCTCTTATTTTTATAATAGAAATATTTGAATATAAAATAATAAAAATCAAATGATCCTCTTTTCAAAATTTGAGAAAACTCAAATATGAAAATAACGAAATCCCCAACTCTCTCCGTGGGTCCTTGAGTTGCGTAAAATTTCTAGGATCAAGCCAAAATGCAATAAAATATGATATGCAATGATGATCTAATGTATAACATTCCAAATTGAAAATTTAGGATGTTACAAACCTACGCCCCTTAAGATGAATCTCGCCCTCGAGATTCGGGTTGGCTAGAAAATAGGTGAGGGTGGTCCTTCAGTAGATCTTCCTCTCGCTCCCAGGTGGCTTCATCTTCGGTATGGTGGCTCCACTGAACTTTCCAAAACATGATAACCTTGCTGCGCGTGACTCGGCTGGCAAACTCGAGAATTTTCACTGGTTTCTCCTCATAGGTAAAATCACTATCCAGCTGAATCGCTTCCAGTGGCACTATATCTCTCAGTGGTATATCAGCCATCTCTGCGTGGCACTTCTTCAACTGGGAAACGTGAAACACGTCGTGAACTCCTGACAATCCTTCGGGCAATTCCAACTTGCAAGCAACTTCTCCCATACGCTCCAAAACTTTGTATGGTCCTACAAAACGTGGCGCTAACTTTCCCTTAATCCAAAACGCTTAACTCCTCGAAGTGGAGATACACGAAGATAAACCCTGTCTCGGACTTCGTGAACTGTCTCCTTGCGTTTAGAATCTGCGTAGCTCTTCTGCCTGGACTGGGCTACCTTGAGCATATTGTGACTCAACTTCACCTTCTGTTCAGACTCCTTAATCAAATCTGGTCCAAACAACTGGCGGTCTCCAACTTCATCCCACAACAACGGTGTCCTGCACCTCCTTCCGTACAAAGCTTCGGAAGGGGCCATCTTCAAACTGGATTGATAAATGTTGTTGTAAGAGAACTCCTCATATGGCAAATTGTCGTCCCAACTAGATTCATAATCTAGCACACAAGCTCTCAGCATGTCCTCCAGAATCTGATTGACTCTCTTGGTCTGCCCATCTGTCTGTGGATGAAAGGTCATCTTGAACTCTAGCCCGGTACCCAAAGTTTCGTGCAACTGATTCCAGAACTTTGAGGTAAACTGGGTTCCTCTATCTGATAAAATGCTCCTCGGAACTCCATGCAGACATACGATTCTGGTCATGTATATCTTTGCCAACTTAGCACTGGTGTAAGTGGTCTTTACTGGGATGAAATGAGCTACCTTCGTCAAACGATCGACTACAACCCATATTGAGCCATAGCCTCAACGAGTCCTGGGCAATCCCGTGATAAAATCCATGCCTAGCTTATCCCACTTCCATTCGGGTATCGGCAATGGCTGTAGTAATCACCAGCTTCTGATGCTCTGCCTTCACTCTCTGACATACATCACATACTGCTACATACTCCGTAATATCCTTCTTCATTCCGGTCCACCAGAAAGTGTCCTTCGAATCCATATACATCTTGGTATTTCCTGGGTGAATCGAATACGGCGAATCATGGGCCTCTTGCAGAATCAACTTCCTGATCTCTGGGTCATTAGGAACATAAACATGGTCCTCAAACCATAAGGTATCGTGCTCATCCTCACGAAAACCTTTAGCTTTTCCTTTGCTCATCTTCTCCTTTATCTCGGCAATCTCCTTGTCTGTCTTCTGAGCTTCTCTGATCTTATCCATCAAAGTAGGCTGAATCTCCAACGCTGCAACATATACTCTCGGAACTATCTCCAAGCATAGCTCGTGAAGATCCTCGGCTAACTCCTTCGGTAACTCTCCAGTCAAGAGTGTGTTGACATGGCTCTTGCGGCTCAACGCATCGGCTACTACGTTAGCCTTTCCGGAGTGATAATGCAATCTCATATCATAATCCTTGATGAGCTCCAACCATCTCCTTTGCCTGAGATTCAACTCCTTTTGTGTGAAGATGTACTTCAAACTCTTATGATCCGTGTACACCTCACAATGGTTTCTGATGAGAAAATGTCTCCATGTCTTCAATGCATGCACTACGGCTGCTAAATCCAAATCATGTGTAGCATAATTTAACTCATGGGGCTTAAGCTATTGTGAGGCATACGAAACAACTCTTCCCTCCTGCATAAGCACTGCTCCAAGTCCTCGACAAGAAGCGTCGCAATATACTTCACAGTCCTTGCGCTGATCTGGCAGAATCAACACTGGTGATGTAACCAAACGTTTCTTCAACTCCTGAAAACTGGCCTCACATTCCTCAGTCCATTTGAACTTGGTGTCCTTCTTCAACAACTCCGTCATGGGCTTTGCAATCTTCGAGAAATTTTCAATGAACCTCCGGTAGTATCCTGCGAGTCCAAGAAAACTCCGGATCTCTCCAACTGATGTGGGGGCTTCCCAATTTGTCATAGTGACAACCTTGGTGGGGTCTACGGCTATTCCTTCTCCGGATATAACATGTCCGAGGAATCCAACTTCCTTCAACCAAATCTCGCATTTGCTGAACTTGGCGTATAACTGATGTTCTCTGAACTTTCCAAGTACCAAACACAAATGCTCCTTATGCTCCTCTTCATTCTTTGAGTAGACCAAAATATCATCAATGAGCACCACACCTTGTTCATCATGTTCAGGAAATAGGCAGGTGCATTAGTCAGACCAAATGATATAACGGTATACTCATACATCCCGTACCTGGTGGTAAAAGCCGTCCCAGGTATATCCTGCTCTCGAATCTTCAACTGGTGGTATCCTGATCGCAGATCGATCTTGGAAAATACCTTAGCTCCTTGCAATTGGTCAAACAAGTCATTGATCATCGGCAGTGGGTACTTGTTCTTGATTGTCACTTCATTCAATCCTCGATAATCAACAACCATTCTCAACGATCTGTCATTCTTCTCCACTAGAAGCACTAGTGATCCCCAAGGTGACGAACTTGGGCGAATATAGCCTTTATCCAGTAACTCCTTAATCTGCTTCTTAATTTCCTCCAAATCTTTTGCGGGCATCATGTACGGTCTCTTAGATATTGGCCTTGTGCCTGGCAAAATCTCAATCAAAAACTCAATGTCTCTATCCGGTGGCATGCCTGGCAACTCTTTTGGAAATACGTCAGGGAAATCCTTCACCACTAGTACTTCCTCCTGTACAACTCCTATTAAGGAATTTACTTGAGTCTGCTTTGGCACATGCCGAGATACATACTTGATCCTTCTTCCTTCTGGCGTGGTTAGCAAAATCGACTTACTGGCGCATTCAATGTTCCCTCCATACTTCGATAACCAATCAATGCCTAACACTACAAAAAAAGACACATCCGTGACATTTTGGGCCGAACGAATTTTTTTTCTGTCATACATATGACACTTCTATGATGATAATTGTGACAAAACCTGGTATCATCATAGATGTGATGGGCTCCTACTTCTATGACAAAAATCATGATGTAAAATGGGCTTTTCTTCTGGCGGGCCGGAGACGCAGCTGCATGACAGTCTTTGGGCCGTCCATGACGGAAAAACCGTGGTAGAAGCGAGGGAGGAAAATTTCGGGGAGTTCTGGGATTACGGTGGGAGGTCGGGCGGAGCGATGCTGCTTTCTCGTACATACGCTGGCGTGTGTGAGGCGTTGGCTCTAATCAAGCCGAGAGGCGTTGAGCTCTAATCGAACCCGGCGATTGACTGCAGTTACGACATCGAACTCGAGCGATCGATTGATGGCTGTTAACTGAACCCGATGGAGCGATTCCTTCGCTATTGCTGCTAACTGAAGCCGATCGATGCTGCCACTAGGATGAACAGTGAGCATTGCGGGGGGGGTGGGGTTTGGATGAACAGTGAGCGGTGGCGTTGCCTCTGGATGAACAGGAACCCGTGGTGTGGAGGGCTGGATGAACAGTGGACGGTGGAGGGGTGGCCGTGGAGGGGTGGTTGAATAGGACCCCGTGGTGTGGAGGGCTAGATGAACAATAGACGGTGGAGGGGTGCCCGTGGAGGGGTGGTTGAACAGTAGCCGGTGGAGTAGCGCGCGGTGGGGGTTGGATGAACAGGAGCCCGTGGAGGTTGGAGGAGGTCGACGGTAGCCCGTGGAGGCTAGAGGAGGTCGACGATATCCCATGGAGGCTGGAGGAGGTCGACGGTGGAGATGAACAGTATCCCGTGGAGTCCCGTTTTGCGGTACGCCACACCCCTCCCGATGAACAGGACCCCCGTTTCGACCGTAGGAGGTCCGTTTCATCCGCTTTTGCGATCGCCACACCCCTCCCGATCAACAGGGCCCCCGTTTCGACCGTAGGAGGTCCGTTTCCTCCGTTTTGCGGTACGCCACACTCCTCCCGTTCAACAGGACCCCCGTTTCGACCGTAGGAGGTCCGTTTCCTTTGTTTTGCGGTACGCCAGGCCGCTCTCGATCAACAGGACCCCGTTTCGAACGTGGCCGGTCGAACATAAGGCCCTTTCCTCTGTTGTGCGGTACGCCAGGCCTCGTTTCCATCGCTTGTTCCGTCCAAGCCCTCCCGATGAACACGACCACGCATTCCGTTCCGACCCAGCCGGTTGGATCCCCATGAACACGACGACGACGCTGTTTGTCCGTTCCGACCCAGCCATATGCGTATGCGCCGATAGGCGTTAGAGACCCTGCCCGTATGTACGTGACGCGTGGTCAGATTTTCTTTCTTGCACCCTCGCCAACAGACGTGCGTGTACATGCTACATGCGCGCCTCTACATCCACCGGTATATATGTACGCATTACGTCAAGAACAGAATGACAATGCTATGTATGCTTCGACCAGGTGGGTCCCGACTGTCAGGCACTTCCTTGCGTGCGACGATGTAGCTGGTGGGTCCCAGCAGTCACGGGGGCGAATCATTTTTTTCAGACGCACTTCCTTGCGTGTGACGATGTAATTGGTGGGTCCCAACAGACAGGGGGAAACGTTTTTTACGCTAAATACGGTGGCCCGTCCGGTGGGTCCCCGCTGTCAGGTGGAGGAATAATTATTTTGCGCGTAATAAGGAGGAACTTCCTTGCTGCGGTCGTCGACCCAGCTGTCAGCCTCTCCACGTACATTCCACGTCCGATGGAAGCCATTCCTTGACCACGTTGACCATGCCGCACCAAGAGCACCAGGGCGGTGGACGACGGCGAGGCCTAGGAAGAGGACGACGCGGAGCCGAGGAAGACGCAGCAGTGGATGCCCACGCGTAGAGGAGTATGAGGGTTCACTCGTTCGGCTGCGGTGTGAGGCTGTCGTCGCCGCAGAATAACAGGGGTTGTTGGTGCGTAGAGGGATGGCCTGGCCAGCGGTGGGAGTACTAGGGGCGGTGAGGCCTCCGCGGCATCACAGTCGGCCACGGGCGACAGGAGCAGGCGGCACGACCGGCGCAGCTTTGGGCGGCTGGAGCAAGAAGACCAGAGGTTGAAGAAGCACTACGGCCGTTGGATGGACATCGTACGGTCACTGGAGTTAGAATCGTTCATATATTGACTAAAGTTGACAAAGGCCTCTGTCCCAGTCAACTTAGTAGGCCCACAAGTCAGCCTCCCACCAAGGTTGGTCCCAGCCAGCAGGGGGTATTCATTTTTTTGTGCGCAATAAGGAGGCACTTCCGGTGGATCCGAGCTGACAGCGGGGGGAACGTTTTTTTCTCGAAATACGGTGGCCTGTCCTGTGGGTCCCAACAGTCAGGGGGAAATGTTTTTTTCGTGAAATACTGGTGACCCGTCCGGTGGGTCCCTGCTGTCAGGTGGAGGAATAATTATTTTCCGCGTAATAAGGAGGCACTTCCTTGCAGCTGCTGTGGACCCAGCTGTCACCCTCTCCACGTACAATACTCTTCCGATGGAAGTCGGTCGTTGACCACAGTGACCACGCCGCGCCGAGAGCACCACGGCGGTGGACGACGGCGAGGCCTAGGAAGGGGACGACGGGGAGCCGGGGAAGACGCGGCAGTGGAAGCCCGCGCGGAGAGGAGTACGAGGGTTCACTGGTTCGGCTACGGTGTGAGGCTGTCGTCACCGCAGGGTCTGGCCGCAGGGTCTGATTGGCGCTGCTTTGGGCGGCTGGAGCAAGAACACCAGAGGTTGAAGAAACACTACGGCCGTTGGATGGCCATCGTATGGTCACTGGAGCTAGAATCGTTCAGATTGACTAAAGTTGACAAAGGCCCCGTCCCGATCAACTTAGTAGGCCCACAAGTCAGCCTCCCACCATGGTGGGTCCCAGCTAGCAGGGGGAGTATTCATTTTTTTGTGCGTAATAAGGAGGCACTTCCAGTGGGTCCGAGATGACAGCGCGGGGAATATTTTTTCACCAAATACGCTGGCCCGTCCGGTGGGTCCCAGCAGTCAGGGGGGAAACGTTTTTTTCGCAAAATAAAGTGGCCCGTCCGGTGGGTCCCTGCTGTCAGGTGGAGGAATAATTATTTTGCTCGTAATAAGGAGGCACTTCCTTGCGGCCGCCTGGACCCAGCTGTCAGCCTCTCCATGTACACTACTCTTCCGATGGAATTCGGCCGTTGACCACGTTGACCACGCCGCGCCGAGAGCACCAGGGCGGTGGTCTGGACGACGGTGAGGCCTAGGAAGGGGACGCGAGCCGGGAAGACGCAGCGATGGTAGTCCGCGGAGAGAGGAGTACGAGGGTTCATGGTTCGGCCGCCGCCGCAGAATAACAGGGGGTGTGGGTGAGTAGAGGGATGGCCTAGCTAGCGGTGGGAGTAGTACGGGGCGGTGAGGCCTCCGGCATCACAGCCGGCCACGGGAGGCAGGAGCACGCGACACGACCGGCGCTGCTTTGGGCAGCTGGAGCAAGAAGACCAGAGGTTAAAGAAGCACTACGGCCGTTGGACGGACGACATCGCATTTATCACTGCAGCTAGAATCGTTTATATTGACTAAGTTGACAAAGCCCTTGGTACGTGTCAACTTAGTAGGCCCATAGCTCGGATTTGGCAGAGAACATATAGCTCATTTGCGTTTTTTAAGAATGTACAGCCCATTTTTCAATTCTAATGGAATTTACTACAGCCCATTTACGGGTTTGTTAAAAGTACAGCCCAACTTCTAGGTAGGACAACGATTAATAATTTCAAACAACCGCTCAAAACAGAATTCAAAAAAAAAATCCCACATTTTGATGGGATCCAAAATATTTTTATCCGAAATTTCTAGTCAGGTTAAATATAATTTCAAAATAAATTTGTATCACGTTAAAATCCAACGAAATATTGCATGCGCAACAAGTAATGAAATTAAAATTTCTAAATTCCAAAAATAATATATTTTTCAAACTAATTACATGTTTGGTGCATAGTAATTGCCCAGTTATTTTAATTACATCCCATTTATTATTTCTTAAAGTCCATTTTCTTGTTAAGCCTAGTGCATACCTCCTAGGAAACTTTGCAGCCCAGCGGGGCGGATAACAAGTTGACCCGGATATTGTGTACAATTGTCGGCCCAGTTGCATTGCTGATGTTGAAAAAAAGGCCTGTGTAGTACAGTACAACCTAACATGGTTACTCAGCCCACATTCAGGGACGCTGAAAAGGCCCAAACAAGGCTTTTGTACAACTTTTTGAAGTTAATGAGCTCAATTAATAACTTCAAAAAAGTTAGATTACAGTGGAACCTAATTAAAACCTGTCACGAGCAAATAAATAATTCAACGGGTCCCACTTGTGCGTGCGCGCGTGTGTGTGTGCGTGTGTTTGTGTGTGTGAGAGAGAGAGATAGAGAGAGAGACCCATCGGTCGATGCTCGTAAATACATCTTTCAGCCATATGCATTGCTGATGCTCAAGAAAACTTATATAGTTGACACAATCATATAGAACATCATAGCACATCGAACTTGCATACAAAATTTCACGCAGCGGCACAATCAGGATGGAAGCAAAGGATCGCTACGGGAAGGGCTATGTTGAAACCAACAAAGTCGTACATAACGGTTCATCGCCTTTTATAAATGACGGGGAAATATCTTGAATGTTGTGCAAAGAAAAGCATGCAGAGACAACACAATAAGTTCTGCTAGCACATTAAGTTGACGTACAGCCCTTTCTAAAAAAAGTTCAGGTACAAAATTAGAACAGGTCACAATCAAATGTACTGGCATATCAGTGCTTCAGACCCATAGCTCGGATTTAACTAGTACTATCTAACAAGATTCAGTTGTTACCTCAAATTAGAGCACATCCAGGCAGCCAACCCTGCCTCTTCTCCCAAAAAAGCAGTGGCCTCCGCCGCGCGATGGAGTAGGCCCTGTGCCATCCATCGTTCCGAGCAACACGGGGAAAGTCTGACGTTAACTGTCGGGTGGTAGGTGTGACATATGCCAACGGGTGGCTAATCATAGTGGGAGCCAATAAGACGTCGCTGGTGCCTGGAAATGGGATGAGGCGAAGACATACACGCCGGCGAATCTTACCCAGCTTCGGGGCTCTCCGTGGAGATAACACCCCTACTGCTGCTCTGCGGGGTCTCCGCATGATCACTAGATGGATAAGTGGCTACAGGATGCTCCTAGAGCTGTTCGGTGAGAGGAAGAAGAAGGGCACGGCTAGCTCTCCTCTTCGCTCTACGTGGTGGCTAAAACTATCAGAGTCCAACCCTTTGCATGGGTGCCCCGGGGGGTTTATATAGGCCTACCCCCCAGGGATACAATGGTAATCCGGCTGGGCGTGGGCTTCTCCGCTGGCATCTGGGTCCCGCCAACTGGTGGGTCCCGCCGGCTGCCGGCTTCTTGGTCGACAAGCTGGCCCCACCGCCAAGGGCTTTGTCGGTGGCTGGTTACTGTTGCCTCAGTCCTGGTGACGAGGGCTTTGTCGGGGTAAGCATGGCTACAGTGCCGCCGCCTTGGCGGCGATCACGGTGGCCTCACCTCGTCTTGTCTCCTTAATGGGGAGCTTCCTTCGAGGGAGGGAATCAGCCGGCTGTGGGAGGCCGGCTATACTTCAGGCCGACTTGGGGAGGCTAGGCCGCCTTCGGGCATCTCTCTGACGGGAGGGACCCGCCGCCTGTGGGTATTACAGACAACCTGTCGTGGGTGACGTCACAGTCAATCATGGCTACAGTGTCGCGCCGGACGGGTGATGGCCGCCCCATACGGTGCACTATAGCCACGCGCGCTCCGGGATGCGGGGGTGGCAGGCTTCACTGTAGCCACGCCCCGCCTCATCGCCCTTATGTGTGTGCAGATTCTGAGGGCGCGGCCTTGGCCGCCTGCGGGGTGGCCGGCTCCTTGGAGTCGGCCTCCTTGTGGCCGGCTATGCGGAGTCGGCCCTCAGGTAGCCGGTTCCTTGGAAGCCGGCCCTCTTGTGGCTTTCTTCTATGGGTCTCGGGGCCAGGCCGCCTCCTCACAGCCAGCATGGATGACAGCCGGCCGGGGGAAGGCGGCCCAACGTCTTGGATATCGGATGACTTGATTGGCTTGATTGGCTTGTAATTTTTTCAGAAGCCCCAGGGGCAGCCAGCTAGGCTACCCGTGGTCATTTACTCCGAGAGTAGTCCCCGAAGCTGATTGGGCTCCAAGGTTGAAGGGAGGACGAGGAGCTCGATCAGCTTCCTATCCTGAGAAGCCGGCAGCTAGGAGCCGGCCTTGATCGGGTGCGCCGTCTTCGGGGAGCTCCGTAGTTAGAAGGGGGAAACGCGAGCCAGCTTGCGCGTTGTCTGCGCGTGACCTCGCGCGCCACATGGCCAGAAAAGCCTGCCAGCCCACGCGCGCGACGGGACGTCACCGCAGGCCAGGGCCCACCAAGCCTATGCCTCGGCCCATGCACGGATTCTCTGCGGCCCAAATGGACAACACGTCTTCTCGCGGCGGTTACAGCACGCCTTTAGGGCGTCATAATCGCGGGACGTGGGGGGAGTGGGCGCAGTTAATCCCACGTTCCCCCACGCCTCGCCTCCTCGGCTCCGCCGCCCGAGCCTATAAGTAGGAGGAGGAGGGGGAGCGGCAGGGGCTCGCACGCTCGCCCTCGCTCCTCTCCTTCCTCTATTTTCTTCCTCACTCTTCCGTCGCCGCAGTTCCTTCGTTGCGTGGCCATGCTCTTCGCCGCCGCGGCTCTCTCTTTCCGCTCGTCCCTATGGCGTTGTCGAGCTCGTGGGACGGGTCCAACGTCCACGAAGATCACGTTGATTGGCTCTGCCGGACGCGGCGGTTGCCGAGCGAGGACCTCGTCAAGACCCGCCTCGCGCCGGAGGCAGAGATTTCGCCGGCGCCGGAGGAGGGCGAGCGGGTCATCTTTCGCCAAGATCGCCTGGGCGCTGCTCGCCTCGCCAATGAAGCGGGTTCTTCCATTGCCTCGACTTCTACCATCTTCAGCCGCATCACCTCACCCCCAACACGGTGATGCTGCTATCGGCCTTCGTTACCTTGTCCATCTTCGGGGAATTCTTCCAGTGCAAGCTAGGCACCGTCTCCGCGGGTGTGCCCGCCCCCTGTGGCGCCTTCATTGCCATGCGGAGGGCAGCCGACAACAACCCCTTTCCACCCATCTCGCTGATCTAGTCGGTGAAGCTCTGGCAGCAGTCGTATTTCTACGTGAAGAACGTCGCCTCGCAAGGCGACTTCGTCAATCTGCTGGCTTACGTAGCTGGCCCGCAGCCTGGGAGGCACCCGTCTTGGTCCTTTCAAGCTCGGTCGCTCTCCCCAGCGGGGAACGCCGCCGTCGCCCGGCTCCGGGTGATGCTCCAGTCGGAGGGCTTGGTGGGGGCCGACTTGGTCGCCGCCTTCGTAGAGCGCCGGGTGCTCCCGCTCCAAAGCCGGCCGCACATGATCTGCCAGATGAGCGGACGCTTTGATCCAAGTCGGCTGAGCACCAGGGAGATGCCTCACGCCGCGGTGTCTTACATGGTGAATTACATCGCCAACTGCAAGCTCACCGAGGAGTGGCAGTACGGCAAGGCGCCGTACTCTCGGGCCGAACCCCCGCCAACGGTGAGTTTTTCCCTTTTTCTTTCGTCCTTTGCTGCCGGTTTCATGAAGGCCGGCTTCTGACTTGCCGTCTTGTCCTTGAGCAGAATCCCCTTCTTCCACCGGCTGCCGGGGCCGCCGGGACGGAGCGCCAGTTCACGGCCAACCGCACGGTGGACGACCCCGACGACCCAGATCTGGGGGCAGCCGCTATGGACGACTCCATAGGCGGAGCCGGCGGAGAGACAGGCGGCCCCGAGCTCACGGCTGGCTTCGGGGACTGGCCGGATGATGATGAAGCCGAGGCCATCCCACGCCGTGAGCCGGCGGCCGATCGCCAAGGCGCGGGACCTTCTGCCGCGCCAGCTGCTCGGGGCGGTGCGCATAAGCGTCGGGCCGGGCCGGGTCTCTTCGGCAGTCGGCCGAAAAAACCCAAGAGTTCCGTGGCGGCGACTAAGCGGGACGAAGCGGTCGCGAAGGCGGCCCGTTTCCGCAAGGTCGTGAAGCAGCCGCGGGCGGTCTCGGCGTAAGTATCGAGTGCTCTCTATTTCTTTTTTTTTATTGTCTTCTTGAATTGGGGCTTCTTCTGAGCCTTCTCGTTGATTTGTGCATCAGGGCGCCGCTCTCTCTCGAACGGGTTGACGCCGCCTCCATAGTCAGACCGACGGGAGGATCTTCGAGCTCCCGCCGCGTGGATCCCCGCGCCGACCTCATGGAGGCGACGGAGCGGAACCTTCGGGAGGCGCGGGAAGAGCGGGAAGCGGGGGAGCGGAGGGCCGCCCAGGAAGCGCAGGGGGAGTCGGCCGAGGTGCAAGCTGACACTGCGGCCAAGGCTTAGGCGGAGGCCGCATCCGCGGAGAAGGAGGCGGAGGCTCTGCGCAACCAGCCTCCGCAGCTCGTCATTCCCCTCCGCACCGTGGCTCCCGGCGTCCTCGTGCCCCCATTGGAGGGAGCCGACCGTGAACAGCCGGTGATGGAGAGGAGGGACGACGAAGTGATCATCCTGGAGGAGGCGCCACAGTCAGCGCCGACTGGAGCGGACCCAGGCTGCCGATCTGCTGCGGCGCCTGAACAGCCGGCTGGGGGCGAGTCGGCGGCGGGGGCGGATCTTGTTGTGCAGTCGCCATCTCGCCGTCGCGCGGGGGAGGTGCCTTCCGCGCCGAAGCCACAGAGGGCTGCGGGCGCTGGCTCAATAGCGCGGGATCTGGAGGCGGCCAGCGCCAGCTCGTCCAAGTGGACGTCCAGTGGTGGGACAAATGATCTGAACGCGGCGGCGCAGGAGGTCCATCGCCGGCTTTAGACCCAGGCCGCCTCGCTGCAGCAGCATACCCAGGAGTTTCTTTCAACGCGCGCGGCCATCCGAGTGAGTCTTCTAGCCTTGGTCGATTTCTTTCTTCGATTTCTTCCGTGGGGGCGCGTCAGCGCACCCACTGGGTGTAGTCCCCGAGTTCCGAGTCGGCTGCTGAGCAGGCGGCTTGGAACTTTCGGTAGGCCTTGGTTTGCTATTTTATTCTCATCCGCATTCCGTCTGATCTTCAGGAGTATCATAACCTCCGCGCAACCGCCTTCAACTCCCAGGCCCAGGAGCTGAGCCAGAAGACTACCGACCTGACCAATAGTCGGAGTGAGTGTCTTGTTTATTTTCTCTCGTGGGGGCGCGTCAGCACACCCACTGGGTGTAGTCCCCGAGATTCGGGCCGACTGCTGAGCAGTCGGGTCGGATCTTCCCTGGCGACTTCTTCCTTATTGCTTTTTCCTTTTTCTCCACGCTCGCAGGGGCAAACGCCGACTTGAGGGAGCAGCTAGGCGGAGCCCAGACTGCCCTTCGCGCCAAGGAGGCTGAGTGCAGCGCCTTGGCCCAGGAACGCGACCGCCTGGCCAAGAGGCTAGCCGACCAGGAGGACAGCCATAAGGCGGCTCTGAAGGCGGCGCAGGACAACGAGGCCACCCTCAAGGCCGAGTTCGAGACCAAAGCGGCGGGCTGGGCCGAAGCGAAGCAAGCGCTGAGCGAGGGCTACGGCCGGGTCGAAGATGTGATCGATGGTAGGCCGCCTTCCTCCTTCCTCCTTGCTCCTTGCCTTCTTGTTTATCTTCTGGCTCTGAGCTGCCTCTTTGTTCTTCGCCCAGACTACTTCCCCGGCTACTCTGTCGCCGCCAGCCAAGCCATCGAGGCCCATCGCGAGGCACGCTGGCAGGCGGGGGTCGAGATCGCGCCAGATGCCAGCCGGACGCTTGAGGAGCAGCTTCTGGCGATTCAGGCCCGACTGCAGCCGGCTCACTGCATGCTCCGCCACCTTCAACGTGCCGGAGCGCAAGTGCTGGCTGCCCTCTGGCCTGGCGAGGATATTCGCCGTACCCCCAGTCGGACTGCCGACTGGCTGGAGGTCGCGGTTGGCCGCTTTGAGGCTTGGAAGGGTTCTGCCGCTCGGTCCGGCGCCAGGCGGGCGCTGGAGTTTGTCCGGGCCTGGTATCCCGGGCTGAACTTACGCCAGCTGAGCACTTGGAGGCAGGAGGCCGACGAGGAGCTGGTGGCAGTGCGGCCGGCTATTATCCAGCGCGCCTCGGCCATCACCGAGTAGACCGACACCAGCATCTTTGCTCCTGAGGTGAATGACAGCAGTGTCGCCCAGCCGGAGGAATGGTTCGGGCTGAACCCGACAGAAGGCGAGGACTCGGCAGAGGAGATCGCCTCCAGCGATGAAGGTGAAGACGAAGAAGGGGAGGGCGGCGAAGATGCCGCACCTGATGGCGAAGCGACCAGCCAGCTTCAGCCTGATCGTGCCTCTAGCAACGAGGCGCGCGCGAGCGCACCGTCTACCAGAGGTCATGATCATGCCGAGACCCGCCAGTCGGCCACTCGTCCGTCACGCACTGCCGCCTCCGCCGACCTGGCCGACTCGCCCGTCGCTCCCTTGGCCTGATTTGCCACTCTTTGCTTTTCCTGCTGTTACTCTTTGAACAACTTTTTTATTAAACTCGCGTAGTTCCACCCACTGGGTTGTATTCAAACTATGTTGAACGCCGGCCTTTTCAGAGGCTTTTGTGTAAATATAATTATGCATGTGTTTGGCTTTCATTCGAGCTTGCTTTTCATCCTTAGGTTGTTTCCTTTGCCGCCTTCCCTTGGTTGCCGCCTTCCCAGCTGAACAGCTGCTCTGCAGTCTGTGGCTGGGGAGGAGCTTGGCCATTTTTGGGAAGACAAGTACTTGAGCTTTCTTAGATTGTGGCAAGGTAGATGGGAAGCCGGCCGGCCGGCTACTCTGCTAGCCGGTCGGCGATGGGAGGAAGCCGGCTTTTGTTATATAAGTTCGTTAGTCCTTAGCCGTTTTTTGTGTGGGCACCCTTTCCTGCCTTTGGCTTGTCAGCCGGACAGTCGGTTCTTCGAGCTGCAGCTTTTGACAAGAGAGGGCTTGGTAGAACATAAATATAACTGAAGGCGGCCAGTCCCCGGGCCGACTAGTCGAACCCGGTGCCGGACGAAAAAAGGTGAAATGACAAAATCATAGGCATGATACTCGTCATTCATAGATAAAGGTGGCAGTCCCGATTGCTCCTCGGGGCCCATTGTCTCATACTTAGTACAAAAGGTAGCGTGATACATACTGCATTTTAACCGTAAAATCTTCTGGAGTAGGTTGGCGTTCCAGGTCGCTACGACTCCTTGCCGGAATCGTCTCTCTTCGTGCCTTGACCTGCTTGGCGTCGATGAGGTAGTAGGAGTCATTTCCCAACGCTCTGCTGATGACAACGGGGCCTTCCCAAGGGGCCGAGAGCTTGTGCTGGCCGGCTGTTCGCTGGACCAGCCGGAGCACAAGGTCGCCCTCTTGGAAGGATCTTGGCTTGACCTTCCGGCTATGGTGTCGCCGTAGGCCTTGCTGGTAGATGGCGGACCGGCTGAGGGCTAATAGCCGGCTTTCTTCCAGCAAGTCGCCGCCGTCTTCTCGTGCTTCCTTGGCCTCCGCCTCCGTGTACATGGTCACCCGAGGCGAGTCGAACTCGATGTCTGTTGGGATGACAGCCTCGGCACCATATACAACGAAGAACGGAATGAAGCCGGTTGATTTGTTCGGGGTAGTGCGCAGACTCCAGAGGACGGCCGGCAGCTCGTCGAGCCAACAGCCGGCCGAACGCTCCAGTGGCACGACTAGTCGGGGTTTGATGCCGGAAAGGATGAGGCCGTTGGCTCGCTCGACCTTGCCGTTTGACTGCGGGTGGGCAACGGATGCTAGGTCCAGTCGGATGCCCTGCGTCGCGCAGAAACGTGCCAAAGCTCCCTTGGCAAAATTCGTGTCGTTGTCGGTGATGATGTTGTGTGGCACGCCGTACCGAGTTGTAATATCTGCGATAAATGTCACGGCAGTCGGCCCATTCAGCTTCTTGATCGGCTTTGCTTCGATCCACTTGGTAAATTTATCCACGACGACGAGCAAATGTGTCATGCCGCCGCACGCCATCTTGAACGGACCCACCATATCCAGCCCCCAGACGGCAAAGGGCCAGGTGATGGGAATGGTCTTGAGTGCCGAAGCCGGCAGGTGTTGCTTGGAGCTGAAGACTTGGCACCCTTTGCAATGTTTGACCAACTCCTTGGCATCATCCAAGGCAGTCGGCCAGAAGAAACCATGGCGGAAAGCTTTGGCAACAAGTGATCTTGTGGCTGCGTGGTGGCCGCATTCGCCTTGGTGAATGTCTTTGAGGATTGCTATGCCCTTCTCTGGCTCGACACAGCGCTGGAAAACTCCAGTGACACTGCGCTTGACGAGCTCTTTGTTAGCAATTGTGTATGCTCCGGCTCGGCGTTTGACTTTTCTTGCCACGATCTCGTCAGCCGGCAGTTTTGTTTACCAGGAAGTTGAGGATGGGCTGGGCCCATGATGGAGCTGTGATTTCTTCTATAGCCAACACGGCTATGGCTGGGTGGTGAAGAGCTGGAGTTAGCCACCGCCTGCGGTATTGATGTAGTCCCCGGGCCGACTGCCGTAGTCCCCGGGTCGGGTTCTGAAGTCCCCGAGCCGGGTGTGACTATGGCAGTCCCCAGGCCGCCTATCGAAGTCCCCGAGCCGCCTGTCGGAGTTCCCGAGCCGCCTACTCGGTTCCCCAAGTCGGATCCGACTGCGCTGGGGTCAGACGGCACGAAGATGGAGTCGGACTCTAGAGACGGATTGATAGACGGCTTGAGGAGGCGCTGGAGAGAGATGCCGGTTGGTATAGCTTGCCGAGTGGAGCCTATTCGTGCCAGGGCATCTGCTTGCTCGTTGTCAGCCCGTGGCACGTGGAGGAACTCGTGCCCTTCAAAGTATCCGCTGATTTGCTGGACGAGGAAGTGGTAGCTCACCATGTTTACGTCCTTGGCATCCCAGTCGCCAGATGATTGCTGGACTACCAAATCCGAGTCGCCATAGCACAGGATCCGGCGGATGCCGAGCTCTTTGGCTAGCCGAAGCCCGTGTATGAGTGCCTCGTACTCGGCCACATTGTTGGAGGCGGCAAAATGAATTTGCAATGTGTATCTGAGCTTGGCGCCTTTGGGAGAGGTGAGGATGATGCCGGCTCCCAAGCCGGTGCGCATCTTGGACCCATCGAAATGCATCTGCCAATGAGTGGAGTCGGGGGCCGGCGGCAGGTACTGGGTCTCGGCCCAGTCGACGAGGAAGTCAGCAAATGCTTGGGACTTGATGGCGGTGCGAGGTTGGTAGAAGATCGTGTACGGGGCCAGCTCAATGGTCCATTTCGCCACCCGGCCGGATGCGTCCCGGCTGCCTATGATCTCGGCGAGCGAGGCGGTGCACACAACTGTGATGGGGTGCTCTTGAAAGTAGGGCTTGAGCTTCCTGGCGGCGAAGTACACACCATAGCACGTCTTCTGGTAGTGCGGGTAGTTCTGCTTCGAGGTGGACAACACTTCACTTAAGTAGTACACCGGCCTTCTTTGGGGCGCTGGACCACGATGACGGTGCTGACCACCCGGCTGGTGGCGGCAATGTATAGAAGCATAGGTTCTTTCTCAGTCGGCGCCGCCAAGACAGGCGGCGTGGCCAGCATCTTCTTCAGCTCGTGGAAAGCTTGGTCGGCTTGGTCGTTCCACTCGAAGTGAGTGGTCTTCTTCATGAGTCGGTAGAGAGGGAGAGCTTTCTCTCCAAGCCGGCTGATAAAGCGGTTGAGGGAGGCCAGGAACCCAGTAAACTTCTGGACGTCTCGCAGCTTGGTGGGAATCTCCATTCTCTCAATGGCCTTGATCTTTAATGGGTTGCATTCGATGTCGCGCTCGGAGACCAGGAAGCCTAGAAGCTGGCCGGCCGGCACTCGAACACGCACTTCTCGGGGTTGAGCTTGATCTGAAACCGGCGCAGGTTCTCAAATGTTTCCTTGAGGTCTTCTAGCAAGGTACCGCGCTTCTCCGTCTTCACCACGATATCGTCTACATAGACGTGGGCATTTCTTCCGAGTTGCTTTAGGAGGCATTTCTGCATGCAACGCTGAAAAGTGGCACCGGCATTTCTCAAGCCGAATGTCATAGTCAGGTAGCAGAAAGCCCCGAATGGCGTGATGAAGGCAGTCTTCAGGCGGTCGGACGGGTCCAACTTTATCTGGTGGTAGCCTGAGTAGGCATCCAAGAAACTCAGTAGCTCGCATCCGGCTGCGGAGTCTATCACTTGGTCAATCCTTGGCAGGGCAAAGGGATCTTTGGGGCAGGCTTTGTTGAGGCTTGTGTAGTCTATGCACATGCGCCACTTGTTATTCTTCTTCAGCACGAGGACCGGGTTGGCAAGCCATTCCGGAAAGAACACCTCCATTATGAAGCCGGCTGCAAGAAGCCGGGCTATCTCTTCTCCCACGATCCTTCTCTTTTCTTCTGACAGTCAGCGGAGGGGTTGCTTGACTGGTTTTGCATCAGCTCGGATGTGTAGTTTGTGCTCGGCGAATTCCTTCGAAACACCCGGCATGTCCTTGGGGGACCATGCGAAGATGTCCCGATTCTCACGGAGGAAATCAACGAGCTCGCCTTCCTATTTGTTGTCCAGGCCTGTTCCAATGACGGCAAACCATTCGGGGTGCTCCGGGTCCAGAGGTATCTTCTTTGTTTCCTTGGCCGGCTGGAAAGAACCTTGAGCATCACAATCCTTGGGGTCGGGGCACAAAGCCGGTTGTTTGCCAGCCGCGGCCACGACTCGGTCCAACATCTTCTTCTCTTCACAAGGGACTCGGCCAGCCGGCTGCTGGCTGCTGCACACTCGGCGGATTTCTTGTAATCGCCGGCTATGGAGATGGTTGTCGGATTTCGGGTTGCGGCAGACCATTAAGGTTCGAACTCTGGGATGCGCACGGAGATCCAACCCTCCACCATCTCGTACCTCGCCGAATCGCAGGGACCTAAACTACTCAGAAGAACAGCACAAGAGACACGAGATTTATACTGGTTCAGGCCACCATCATGGTGCAATACCCTACTCCAGTGTGTGTTGTGTGGATTGCCTCTTGGGCTGATGAGGAACGGTACAGGGAAGAACAGCCTCGCGAGGGTCTGTTCTTGGTGGGTGTGATGAACTGCTAAGTGGTATCCCGTCGCTCTAGCTTGAGGATCGGGTCTCTCTGATCTGGATGCGGATCGTCCTTACCCTTGCGATCCCTCGATCTCATCTCCCCCTACACTGAGTGTGGCTACTCCTATTTATAGGCGAAGGCCCTGGGCCTCTTCCCAAATATTGAGCGGGAAGGGCGCCAACAATTGGCCATTTTGAAGGGGAACAGCGGGTACACTTATCCTGACTAAAGTTGGTCCTCGCCGCCAAAGCCTCTGGTGATGACGCCTGCTTGGGCTCCACGATGATCGCATTCCAGCCGTTGGGGCTGGTCTTGGTCTTGTTGCAATCAAACGGATGCCTTTGCTTGATGCTCTTGCTCGCGCTTGCTCCTTTGCACCAAAGAGGAAAGGAGGATCTTGCGCTGGCTGGCGCCTCGACCGGGCGCCCTTTGGTCGTCATGGCTTACGTCACGGGCACCTCGCGAGGTACCGTGCCTTGAACTCTCCGCCTCCTCGTGAGCCAGCCTGACGAGGTCGTGCCTGAGGAAGCTCTTGGTCGTCCGCCTGCGAGGCTTGGCCCCTCGCGAGGGTCTTGAGCTTGTGTTGATGAAGGCGGGCTGTCTTGGGCCTCCTTTGAGCCACGCCGCAGGCCGCAGGCAGGCAAGTCTGGGGACCCCCGTTCCCAGAACGCCGACAGTAGCCCCCGGGCCCACGGCGCGCCCGAACTTGGTCGTGCAGAGAGGCGAAAGGGCAAGTGTGAAGTGTCGCGGGCCCTAACAGCCTGCGGCCTTGGGCGCCGCGTGGCGGTTGATTGACGTGGGCGTCTGCTCCCCACGACGCCTTGGTAATCGCCTCGATTCGACAAGTCCTTGCATGCATGGTCACCATGATTACCGGTGATCGTGGAGGTCGACGGTTGGCCTTCGCGCTATAAGGCACGGAACGGCGCGCGCCCTTCTAGTCCATCCTTTCCTGTCTCTCCTTCTCCATGGCTCCACCAAGGAAGTTCTCGGCCGCAGAGAAGGGGAAGGGCCGCCAGGTCGAATCTTCCTCTCCTCCGCCTAAGCGTGGTCGAGGTCGCCCTCGCAAGCACCCCGTGGCCTCCACGGCGGTCTCCCGCGGTCGTGGGGGAGGCTCTCAGCATGGTGACGAGCGGCTGGCCATGGTCGGAGGGCGTGCCCCGGCTGCTCGTCCCCCGAGGCCGCGCCTCCATGCTACTGAAGCGCTGCCGGAGTTCATGGTGAGGGCGGAGGAGCCGTCCAGCGTCCGGGCCAGCCTCCTGCGGCTTCCTCTGGGTGAGCTCCGGATGGCGCCTGAGTGGCCTCTGCCTGTGCAGATGGCTGTTGCAGCCGTGGGCTTCTCCGAGGTCTCGCTGCAGGAACCTGTTCTCGGCCCGCTGGTGGCAGACGTCACACAAGCGTGGTCTCCGCCGCCGGTGCTCCCTGCACTTCAAGTATGATGGCGACGCCACCCTCTACGTGAGGGTGTTCGGGGAAGACGGCCACCGCATGGGGTGCTGCCCTGAGGACGACGACCGCGGCCGAGGACTCAGCCCCGGCGCGGGCGGAGAGGGCAGCGCGCGGGCGGCTGGCGATGCCTGCGATTCCTCACGCTTCACCAGCTGTTCTTCAGGTGGCGATTCTTCCAAAGAATGTCGGGCCAGCCCCCTCACGCCGCTGCGCCTGCTTGGGGGTGTCAGGGGTCCGCTGCCGCCACGCCCGGTGAAGTGCGAGATGGAGTCCGACCGAGCTCCGGAGGCGCTCGGGCCTCCCAAGAGAGCGGCACGGGCGCGCTTCACCTGCTTTTGTCCTTTTCTTTCCTTTTCTCCGCGTAAAAGGGAACAATGTGTGGCCCGATGGGGCGTGTTTAGGCAACGCTGTTAATTATTGTACTACTTTTGTTATCCCGACATCGCTCTTCCCATCAGGCGCCCATTCGCAAGTGAACCCCGGTCGTGGCCGCGGGGGCAACCGACCCTGGCCCCGTGCTCACGTTGTGCTGCCCGTGAGGGATGGTCAGGAGGGGTGCTCCAGCTGTGGACCAAGGCCGTGAAAACTTGAGCGATAGGGGTAGGAACACTCGCGGGGGCTCCCGAGGCTTCCGCCTTGCGAGTCCCCGCGCGAGAGAAATCGAGGCAGGAGGGCGAAAAAGATCGAAGAACCATGGGCCAAAAAAGGGCGATAGTTTCGATAAAAACATCAAATGGGGATAACCAGTCAACTGCAGAAAGCAAATGAAAAGCCGCGTCCGGCACCTAGTCTAGTCTTCGACGTCTTCTCACCAGCGCGGAGCTAAATGCTGCCACTAGGCGTGGGAGGGAGCCCCAGGGCCTGAGGCCGGCACTCCTGAGACTCCGGGGCGTGTACAGCCCCAACTCATTATTACGTGAGAGTGTCACGGGCGGCGAGCTTCACAGGCGTTCGCCTTCTTCATTGGCTCCGGGCCTTTCTTACAGTAAGCAAGCTTCACGGGCGTTTGCCCTCTTCATGTGCTCCGGGCCTTTCGAGCAACGCGACAGCTTCACAGGCATTCGCCTTCTTAATGTGCTCGGCCTTTTCCTGGAGGTGAGCTTCTGTGCATTCGCCTTCTTCACAAGCTCCGGCCTTTTCCAAAAGATGACTTCACAGTGCATTCGCCTTCTTCATGTGCTCCGGACTTTTCCAAAAGATGAACTTCACAGGCATTCGCCTTCTTCATGTGCTCGGGCCTTTTCCAAAAGATGAACTTCACAGCATTCGCCTTCTTCATGTGCTCTGGGCCTTTTAGGGGTAAAACCTCCGGAGGTGCTGGATGTTCCACACGTTCTGTATAGGCACTCCCTCTTGAGTCTCCAAGCGCACGGAGCCAGGCCTGGAAACATGAACAACCTTGAAGGGGCCCTCCCACATGAGAGAGAGCTTATGCAGTCCCTCCCTGGAGAGGACCCGTCGGAGCACGAGGTCCCCTACCTCGAGAGTTCTGGGGCGGATGTTGCGGCAGTGGTATCGCCGGAGTGCCTGCTGGTACCTCGCCGCTCGCAGCGCAGCTTCTCGACGGCGCTCCTCCCCCAGCACAAGGGCCGGCCCCCGCATGGCGTCCTGCAGCGTTTCATCGAACGCCAGGACCAATGGATCGACGCTGACCTCGTGAGGGAGGACCGCTTGCTCCGTGAGACTAGGAAGAAGGGGTCTCCCAGTTGGCTTGGTTGCGGTTGTGCGGATGGACCGCAATACGCATGTAAGCTCGTCAGACCAGCCTTCGCCGCAGAGCTTCCAGCTTTCTTCTTGAATGTCTGGTCTTGAGGCCTCTCAAGACCTCTGCATTGGCCCGCTCGGCTTTGTCCATTGCTGCGGGGTGGGCCACCGGCGTAGCATATCTCAAGGCCCCAAGGTTAGCGCGATGACGTTTTAAAAAGGTTCTTGGTGAACTGCGAACCGCTGTCGGTGATGATGCGGTTCGCACTCGAACCGGCTCACGATGCCCTTGATGAACTTGACCGCAGAACCGGTGGGGATGGCGCGGACGGCCTCGACTTCGCCCACTTGGTGAATTTGTCCACGGCGACGAGAGGTAGCGATAGCCTGGCGCCCGAGGAAAGGGCCTGAATGTCCAGCCCCGGACCGCGAATGGCCAAGTGAGGGGAATGGTTTGCGAGCCTCCTGGCTGGTGGATCTGTTTGGCATGGAATTGGCAAGCCTCGCAAGCCTTCACGAGGTCGATGGCGTCATTGATCGATGAGGGACAATAGAAACCGCTGCGGAACGCCTTCCCGACAAGGGTCCGTGACGATGAATGGTGCCCACAATCTCCGCCATGTATATCTGCCAGCAATTCCTTCCCCTGTTCCCTGGTGATGCAGCGTAGGGATACGTCGTTTGGTCGTCTCCGGTAGAGCTCTCCATCCATGATGCTGTATGTCGTGGCTTGCCGCGCCACACGCTCTGCCTCCTCCTCCTTCTCTGGCAAAGTCCCACGCGTTAAGTAACCCTTGAGCTCCGTGATCCAAAGACTCCTCTTGAGGTTCCATCGTTAGGGAGCAGGCGTGCTCGAGGCCGGGCCACAGTGCCGGGCTCCCGAGGCTGGTGGTGAGGGAGCTCCTCCCGAGCTGTCTTGTGCTTGATAACGGCGTGGGCTGAGGGCTTGAAGAGTCGTTCCTCAAAGACACCCGGCTCCTGGGGTAACCTCCTGGAGGCTCGTTTGGCGATGTCGTCAGCCTCTTGATTGGTGCCGCGGGGCACGTGCTGCAGCTCCATCCCCCAGAACTGTTTCTCCATTCTGCGGACCTCCGCAAGGTAGGCCTCCATGTGTTCATCCCTTGGCTTGTACACCTTGTTGGAGAAATTGACGAGGAGCTGCGAATCACCCTTGATGGTAAGGCGCTTCACCCCCAGGGCAGCGGCAGCCTTCAGACCCGCTTACCGGCCCTCGTGATTCTGCTATATTGTTGGAGACCTTCTCGCCATGCTGGAAACAGAGCTGCACGGCATAGTAGAGCTTGTCTGAGAGGGGATATGAGTCTTGCCCAGTCTGGAGAACGCCCGTCAAGTACATGACCCAACCTTCCGGCGCTTCGGCTCCCCGGGAGAGGGACCGATCCTCGCCCCCGAGGCCCGGTGCTTCATCCATTCGCCACGAAATCTGCCAAATATGGCCCCCTTGATGACTCTGGTCGTCTTGAACTCGAGCTGGAATGCTTGCAGCTCAATGTTCCACTCGGCGACCCTTCGTGCCGAAGTTGGGGCTCTGAGCACCCTCTCCGGGGGTATGCCGAGACAACCTTGATTGGGTGACCACGGAAGTAGTCTTTGCAGCTTGGCTGAAGCCACTAGCGATGCTGTGGAGGAGCTTCATGCGGCATGGGTACTGTGCCCTCGCATCCCGTATGCACGGTCTTCGACGGCACACGGGTGCTCGACGAGGTTAGGGGCGTTGGTGCTGGTGGCGTCCTCCGGAAGCTGTGGTGCCTCCTGAGGCGTCGGCACCTCCGGAAGCTGGGTGCTTGGACGAGAGGCCTCCCCCGCCCTTGGTGCACTCTGCTGTGACGGCTGATCTTCCTCCATTGCGGTGCTGGCTTCTGCTAGTGCCTTCTGATTTGCTCTTGCCTTAGCTCGGGTGGCCGCCGTGGTCTTGGCCTGACGCTCCTCCCTAACCGCCACTAGAGCAGCGTTAGCGGAGTAGGGAGTGGCGGCGAGGTAGAGTACCAAGGGCTCCTGAGGGCGCGGGGCCACCATCACTGGAGGGCTGGTCAGGTACCTCTTGAGGTCTTGAAACGCTTGGTCGGCCTCTTCGGTCCACTCGAAGGGCCCTTTTTCTTCATCACCGGAAGAAAGGCAGCGCCCGCTCCCCAATCGGGAGATGAAACGGCCCAGGCCAAGCATTCGTGCCCTGTGAGCTTCTGCATCTCCCCGAGGGTCTTGGTGGGCTCATGTCTTTCACTGCCTTGACCTTTTCTGGGTTGGCCTCGATGCCTCGGTGGGACACGAGGAAACCCAGGAGCTTGCCTGAGGGAATTCCAAACACACACTTCTCCGGGTTGAGTCGCAGGCTCACTGCGTTGAGGCTCGCGAAGGTTTCTCCCAAGGTGATGTGCATGAGCCGCTGGAAGGTTGCCCCTGCGTTGCGCAACCCGAATGGCATGCAGGTATAGCACTATACTCCACACGGGGTTAGGAAGGCCGTCTTCTCCACGTCTTCCACCGCCATCTTGATTTGGTGATACCCGGAAAAGGCGTCCAAGAAGCACAACAGGTCACACTCGGCGGTGGAATCGACGATCTGGTCGATGTGAGGGAGCGGAAACGGATCCTGCGGGCATGCTTTGTTGAGGTTGGTGAAGTCGACACACATGCGCTCCTTTCCTCCCTTCTTCGGCACCACCACGGGGTTGGCCAACCAATCTGGGTATCGGACCTCGCGGATAACCCCCGCGGCTTCTAGCTTGCGGGTCTCTTGGACGATGAAGGCCTGTTTTCGGTGGACTGCCTCCTCTCTTTCTGCTTCACTGGACGCACGTTGGGGCACACGTTGAGGTGGTGCTCGATCACGCCCGTGGAATCCCCGCCACTGATCGGGCTCCTGTGCGAACACCTTCTTGTTCGCACGCAGGAACTTGACGAGGGCTTCCTCTGCTCGGGCTCGAGGTTGGCGCCTATGGTGAAGGTGGCGTTCATGGACCCGTCCTCATCGACGGGTATCTGCTTGGTCTCCGCCTTTGTCTTGAGTGAACAACTGCTTCTTCTTGGTCGGCGCAGCCCCTTGGGCTTAGGGGCTTCGCATCGGCGGGCTGTGCTGCGGCCGCCGTCTTGAGGGTGAGCCTGGCCGCATGGCCACCTTCAGTATCCCAGACGCAGTGAGGACGCCTTGCTGCTCGAGCATCTTCATGAGGTTGTACCCGGGTGGGTTGCGGCCATGAATTTGGCCAATGCCGGGTAGCCGAGGATAGCGTTGTAGGGGAGGCCGATGGGGGCGATGTCGAAGTCGCACCAATTCCGTGCGGAAGTTGTCGTAGGTGCCGAAGGTCACCGGAAGCCGGATTTGCCCCAAGGAGCTGGATGACCCTCCTCCTACGCCCGAAAAAGGCCGGCTGGGCAGTAGTCGCTCCCTGGGTATGCAGAGGAGGTTGAAGGCCTCGGCCGAGAGTACATTGAGGCCGGGCGCCCGCCGTCGATGAGGGTCTGGTGACGGCGACCTGGCAGATGGTAGGTGTGCAGAGCAGGGGGAGCGCACTCGAGCCGGCCGAGCTGGCGGGGTGGTCTTGAGAGTCGAAGGTCAGCCCGGCCGACGACTCCGTCCGGCTTGAGGGAGCCCCCTGCCGCATGGAGGCAACGCCGACCCGGCGGACGAATGTCTTGACATGGCGGCTGGAAGGCGGCGCCTGCGAGCCGCCGAGGAGGGCCGCGACGAGTGGGGGAGCCGGCGCGAGGGGGCGGGCGACCAGGGAGCCGCGCGGCCCCTCCCATGAGGTCGCCGAGGAGCGCAGGGACGATGCTTGCTGCCCGTCCCCCGCCGGGCCGATGGCGGTGTTGACGGCAGGTGACGGGGAACGACGAGGGCGCCCGCCGACGGGAGCTGTCCCGGCGACATGGGAGGCGAGGGCGGCTCGGCGCTTGGCGCGGGCTCGACGGGCGTCAGACATGGTTGCGGTGGTCGGGGAAGAACGAGGCGACGAAAGGCAGATTCCGGCGCACCCCTACCTGGCGCGCCAAATGTCGGATTTCGGGTTCCGGCAGACCCTTAAGGTTCGAACTACGGTGCAGCGGAGATCCAACCCTCCACCGTCTCGTACCTCGCCAAATCGCAGGGACCTAAACTACTCAGAAGAACAGCACAAGAGACACGAGATTTATACTAGTTCAGGCCACCATCGTGGTGTAATACCCTACTCCAGTGTGTGGTGTGTGGATTGCCTCTTGGGCTGATGAGGAACAGTACAGGGAAGAACAACCTCGCGAGGGTCTGTTCTTGGTGGGTGTGATGAACTGCTAAGTGGTATCCCGTCGCTCTAGCTTGAGGATCGGGTCTCTCTGATCTGGATGCGGATCGTCCTTATCCTTGCGATCCCTCGATCTCATCTCCCCCTACACTGAGTGTGTCTACTCCTATTTATAGGCGAAGGCCCTGGGCCTCTTCCCAAATATTGAGCGGGAAGGGCGCCAACAATTGGCCATTTTGAACGGGAACAGCGGGTACACTTATCCTGACTAAAGTTGGTCCTCCCCTGCCAAAGGCTCTGGTGATCACGCCTGCTTGGGCTCCACGATGACTGCATTCCAGCCGTTGGGGCTGGTCTTGGTCTTGTTGCACCAAAACGGATGCCTTTGCTTGATGCTCTCGCCTGCGCTTGCTCCCTTTGCACCAAAGAGGAAAGGAGTATGCTGCGCGGCTTGCGCCCGACTGGCGCCCTTGGTCGTCATGGCTTACGTCACGGGCACCTCGCGAGGTACCCTGCCTTGAACTCTCCGCCTCCTCGTGAGCCAGCCTGACGAGGCCGTGCCTGAGGAAGCTCTTGGTCGCCCCGCCTCATGAGGCTTGGCCCCTCGCGAGGGTCTTGAGCTTGTGTTGATGAAGGCGTGCTGTCCTGGGCCTCCTTTGAGCCACGCCGCCGGCCGCAGGCAGGCAAGTCTGGGGACCCCCGTTCCCAGAACACCGACAATGATGCCCTTGGTACTCGGCATCTTCATCTTGAGGTAGGCATAGTGGGGCACGGCCATAAACTTGGCCAGAGCTGGTCGGCCAAGCAATGCGTGATAGGGGCTCTCCAGGTCCACCACTTCAAACCAGATCGCTTCTCGGCGGAAATGATCCTTGTCCCCAAAGAGAACATCTATCTTGATCTTGCCGATTGGTGAGCAGGACAGGCCGGGCACGATGCCATGGAACACGGTCCGACTGGGCACGAGGTGCTTCGTCTTGATGTTCAGCTTCTCCATGGTGTCCCGGTACAGGATGTTGATGCTGCTCCCGCCATCTATCAGTAGGCAGGAGAATCGGGCAGCTCGCATGTCCGTCGCGAGGGTGGCTTCCAAGAACAATGCATAAGAACCGGGTGACGGCATCACCTCTGGGTGATCGGCCCGGCTCCAGCTGATAGGCCTTTCTGACTAGTGCATGTACTCGGAGGTATTGGAGGCGACCGCGTTGACTTCTTGCTGCTGACGGCGCCTGCTGCACCGGTCTTCGGGCTGGCTTGTGAAAACGACGTAGGTGGCATGCTCGTCTGGGAACTCGTCCTGAACAGTTCCGACCGCTGGTCGAGCGGCCGGCTGCTGGGGGGCCGGAGGCGGCTGGCCGGCAGGCGGAGGCGGCATCAGCCCTTCGCCCATGGAGATTCGCGTGAGCCAGCGGCACTTCCGGGTCGTGTGGTTGGACGGCTTCACGCCGATATGGAACTTGCATGGGGCATCGAGGCCCTGCTCGTAGGAGAAGGCCGGCTGCCAAGCCAGCCTGCCGCCTTTCTGCTTCTTGGGCGCGGGCCGCCCCTCAAGCTAAATCTTGTTTGTGGCCACCGCACCGGTTGAAGGCGGCATGGAACCCTGCGCTTGTTGTCGCTTCTGCACGGCGTCGGTTGGAGTCGCCAGCCGGCGTCTTGGGAGCCGGGTTGAGCACCTTCCCGGAAGCGTCCACTCAGAGCTCGGTCTTCATCGAGGAGTCGGCGGTGGGGTACTTGTCCGCTATGACTAGTAGCTCGTCGAGGGTAGTCGACTCATCACAGAGAAGCTTATGCTTGAGGAGGGTGCCTTCTCGGCACCCGGCGGTGAAGTACTCTATGGCTTGAACCTCGTGCACCCCCTCGCAGGAGTTGCGGAGCTCGGCCCACCGCGCGAGGTAGTCGCGAGTCGACTCAGTGGGTCCTTGTACGCACAAGGAGAGCTGCCTGGGCTTGGGGGCCCGCTTGTAGGTGCTGGTGAAGTTGCGGTTGAAGGCCTCGGTGAAGTCGAGCCAACTATTGATGTTGTACGGCTTGAGGCTGTTGAGCCAAGTTCGCGCCGTGCCTTGAAGCATGAGGGGCACATATTTCATGGCAACACGCCTGTTGCCGTTCGCTATGCTGACTATGGTGGAGTAGACGATCAGCCAATCCTCCGGCTTCACAGAGCCGTTGTACTTGGGCGTGTCTCTTGGGAACGAGAACCCTTTTCGGAATGGCTTGTCGCGGATGCGGGGGCCGAAACAAGGTGGGCCGACATCGTCTTCTTCTTCTAACGCCAGGGATCGCGCCAGGCGGTCGATCCGGTGGCGGGCGTCGTTCTCGTCGACTCTTTCACGGTGACCTAGTCGGCCGCTGAGAGTTGGATGCGTGACAGGCGGCGTGGTGGGATATCTTTCTCCGCGAGGTGGGGGAGGAGGCGGGTTGCCTCGTCGCTCCATGGCTCGAGGGAGGCCTTCTGCATCACGCTCGATGGAGATCCGGGTCCGGCTTTGGCTGGCAGCCGGCTCTTTTTCTTGCCGCGCGCGGGTTTTGCCCGCAGTCGGCGTCCGCGATGTCGCGCCGTGCTCTCGGCGCGGGAGAGGACTCTCCGCATGGGCGCTGGCTTCATGCGGCCGCGCGGCGGCTCCAATCAGCTGCTGGATGCGTCTAGCCATGTGGAGGAGCTCGTCGGCCCCCAGTCCGTTCAGCTCGTCCACGGCCGCCTGGGCGGCGCGCAAATTCTTGAGGGGCGTGGCGTAGATGGGGCGGTCAACCCCCAGCCTGTCGACGATGATTGCGCCGCGTTTCTTGACGACGCCAAGTCGGCTCGGCCCCTCAAGAGGCGGCGTGCCGAAGACGGCGCGGTCGACTTCGCGCTGGTGGGCTTCAGTGAAGCGCCTCACGGAAGCCAGCCTCCGGTCCTCCGCTATGAGGGCGAGGCGGCGTGCCTCCAGTGTTTCGGCATCGGCGTCGTCCTAGAGGGGAACGGACATGTCATGGACCGCGGCTCGTGGGGCGTCCTGGGCGTTCTCACCAGAGGCGCCGCTGTGGCTGATGACCAGCACCTCGGTGATGGCGCTGCCGCAGCTGTCGGCTCGGGGGAGCGGGTCGTCGTAGACCACAACGTCGGTGGGGAAAGCGTCGTGTGATGCCGTGTCGGAGTCGACGAGCATCGGGTCGGTGGAGCCGACCGACTCCAAATCCACAGCGGGCTCGCTGGAGACGTGAAGTTGGTCGAGGAGGCTAACGAGGTGGCTCTCGGGGCAGCCTGTGCTCGCGTCGGAGGTAGGCTCGTCGGAGATGCGAGCCTCGCCAACAAGGTCGGCGAGGCAGCTTGCCGCGCAAGCGTCAACGACGCCTTGCAGTGCGTCGGGGCAAGCACCATCGGGCGTGCCGGGCTGGCTACGCTCGCTGGGGAGGAAGAGGGTTCCCGTCCAGAATAGGTCTCCGGACGACGGTGCACCTGGCCCCACGGTGGGCACCAAATGTCGGGTGGTAGGTGCAACATATGCCAGCGGGTTGCTAATCATAGTGGGAGCCAATAAGACGTCGTCGGTCCCTGGAAATGGGATGAGGCGAAGACATGCACGCCGGCGAATCTTACCCAGCTTCGGGGCTCTCCGTGGAGATAACACCCCTACTGCTGCTCTGCGGGATCTCCGCATGATCACTAGATGGATAAGTGGCTATAGGATGCTCCTAGAGCTGTTCGGTGAGAGGAAGAAGAAGGGCACGGCTAGCTCTCCTCTTCCCTCTACGTGGTGGCTAAAACTATCAGAGTCCAACCCTTTGCATGGGTACCCCGGGGGGTTTATATAGGCCTACCCCTGGGGGTACAATGGTAATCCAGCTGGGCGTGGGCCCCAACCGTCAGTGTCTACGCTTGCAGGCTTCTCCGCTGGCATCTGGGTCCCGCCGACTGGTGGGTCCCGCCTGCTGCCGGCTTCTTGGTCGACAAGCTGGCCCCACCGCCAAGGGCTTTGTCGGGGGCTGGTTAAAGTTGCCTCAGTCCTGGTGACGAGGGCTTTGTCGGGGTAAGCATGGCTACAGTGCCGCCGCCTTGGCGGCGATCACTGTGGCCTCACCTCGTCTTGTCTCCTTAATGGGGCGCTTCCTTCGAGGGAGGGAATCAGCCGGCTGTGGGAGGCCGGCTATACTTCAGGCTGACTTGGGAAGGCCGGGCCGCCTTCGGGCATCTTCTGACTGGAGGGACCCGCCGCCTGTGGGTATTACAGACAGCCTGTCGTGGGTGACGTCACAGTCAATCATGGCTACAGTGCCGCGCCGGACGGGTGATGGCCGCCCCGTACGGTGCACTGTAGCCACGCGCGCTCCGGGATGTGGGGGTGGCAGGCTTCACTGTAGCCACGCCCCGCCTCATCGCCGTTATGTGGGTGCAGATTCTGAGTGCGCGGCCTTGGCCGCCTGCGGGGTGGCCGGCTCCTTGGAGTCGGCCTCCTCGTGGCCGGCTACGCGGAGTCGGCCCTCAGGTAGCCGGTTCCTTGGAAGCCGGCCCTCTTGTGGCTTTCTTCTATGGGTCTTGGGGCCAGGCCGCCTCCTGACAGCCGGCATGGATGACAGCCGGCCGGGGGAAGGCGGCCCAACGTCTTGGATGTTGGATGACTTGATTGGCTTGTAATTTTTTCAGAAGCCCCAGGGGGAGCCGGCTAGGCTACCCGTGGTCATTTACTCCGACATTGACTCATGTAATGGACGTCGTCGACGGACCCTAGCACCAGCGGGGGCGGCAGGACTTTGATTGATGGATTGACCACTTCTTCGACATGCACGAACACTCGATACAGGTACATCCCTAATGTGGTCCGCAGTGGCCTTGGTGGCGACGAATAATACAACCCCGGTTCCTGCACTCGTATCTCAACACCAATCACCTTCGGTATGGTGGACGGCTTCTTCATCCATGCCATAACCGTCAGAGCCCAGGTGTCTGGAGGAACAAACATACTTACGAGCTCACCACCAAGGTCGTTGATAAGCTCGTTCATGGACTCGCTATTCCAAGCACGTCGAGGCATGCCGTGGAAGGTTAGCTTTGTTAAAAACTCAAGCTCAGAGGGCACCAAGCCCCATCCTGGGTGCCACCGATCAAAGCTCACCAGCGCGCCATCGCAGAACAAATGCCGGGAAGATTCGAACACACGACTACAGTCGAAAGTTGTTCGGAACCTGATGAAGAAATCAGTCGGTGGCGGACAGACTTCGACGAGCAAGTCACTTATTTGGATGCCGTGCGCAATGCCAAGAGCTTTGACAAGGTCGTCCGGCGAGACGGGAGGCCGGTCACCGTTGATGGTTACCATCAACACTTTGCCGGCAAACTGGGCATCAAGCGCCGCCATGCCACTGTTGAGCGACAGGACGCAGCGACCGAAGGCAGGACGGACCTCAGGATCTCCGGCTCGGAGATTCGCGTTGACCGGCGACATGATCGTGCGCTTGAGTACAGGGAGAACAGGAGGCGGATTTGGGGGAACTGGAGTAGGAATCGAGATTCCAGAGGTGGGGGAGGGGCGGGAGACTGGGGACGAAAAGGTAGCATGAATTTCGAGCACACGCCAATATGCTCTCGGCGCGCACGAAAACACCGGTGGCGCCCACATGTCGGCCTAAGAGTCGTTATTCTTTCTTTTTTGGAGAGCCCGGCCTTTTTTTCAGGATCTTTTGAGAGCCCGGCCTTTTTTTTCAGGATCTTTTGAGAGCCCGGCCCGAGAGTCATAATTGACCTGTTCGGCATTGCGTTACTACTCGGCCCATATTCAACGACACCTCACTGGCCCAAACAAGTGTACATCATCGAAAAGACAGTGAGCTCAAATTATATAACTTGAAAAAGGAGATATACTCACGAACACTAGAGAATGGTGATGCCCTCATTTAGCCCACCAAGTAGTTCGAGACAATAAACAGTTCAAACAACAATATATACAACATTCAAACACCGACTAGTGACTACTAACGACATAAACAAAGAAGGCATGATAGTTCATAAGAAGTCTTGCTACACCACCAAAACGTACTCCATCTGCGGCGCCGGACTCTCGTGATCCAGACGAGAATGACATTCTAAACAGAAGCAACTATTACATAGAAAGAGTGACATAGACGAGGATGACCAAATGCCAAGGAATATGCATAACAAAAGAAAGAACTACCCATCCAGAACCAGCAGCAAAGACAACAAAGTCGTTCGAAGAGATGATCCAACACCATCATAATTTGCAGCCCCGCTTCAGCGACCAGTGATCCGGAGACACCAATACTCCACCCTTTCGATGCAACAGCCCAATTACCTATCAACCTCAAGGATTGAACCACATCACTACCTATCGTAATTGAGACATCCAAGGATCAAAGTTAATCCGGATGCCTTTGTCATTCTCACCTTCTTTTGGTTGCGGCTGTATCGTTGACAATCGGGGAGTATGCTCCCGAACTCCTAGGGCTCATTGTGTAGACACAATTTTCCATAGCAAACAGAGCCTCTACGCCATCAAGGTCCTTGCCAACGGTGATCTCACGGTTAATCGGATAATTGAGTACGAGAAACAGAGAGTGTGAACCAAGGCTGTTTACCCGCCTCCAACTAAAAAATCCTAAAGGCCCCAACAAGCTGGTATCCTGCTCATAGACGTAACAACCACTGTACGAATACTCACGTACTACACGGTGCTTGTATACAGTGGGGTTTTTGCAATATAACTTTTCCGGCTCATGTGTCCGAATGATCATCAGTCTTTTGCCATCGTCTGATCGAGCGAGGAACCAGTTGTGCTTCCCTGTTTTTGGCAAAGGTGGTGTAATTACAAAGGGTAGTAACTGTAGGGACACTTCATCATATAAAAAAGGACAGGCATTGTTAATGTAAGATCAGCATTGTTCAGAGTATGAGTAGGATAATGCAAGAAACATCATTTTTTTGACACCTGAAAACAGTAGGGGAGCCCCCTACTGTGTAATTAAATTAAAGAATGGGTGAATTTACATATGTTTTGTACATGGCATCCCCTTTGGGGATGGGGGGGAGGAGGAGATCAAAGAAGAGCTACAAAGGAGTTGAGAAAATAAATGTGTTTCTCTCCAACCCTATGAGTTAGGAGAGAGAGGTCCTCTTTTAGCCTAGATGTCCAGGATATTTTCGTGGGCGGTATTCTCCTGAAGACTTTATTATTTTGCTCCTTCCAGATGCTCCAAGCAGCTTGTAGGAATATTGCCATAAACATTGGCTTATTCCACGCTTCTTTGGCTGTGCTTATCCAATCTAATCGCGAACCTTGAGCGCTCCAACTTATGTCAATATCAGACCAGCAGTCTTTGCTGAAGGCACAACCAAAGAAGAGATGTTCAAGCGTTTCTTCCACATTAGAGTCACAGAGGGGGCAAGTATAGTCAGTTCCAATGTTGTAGTGTCTTCATTTCAGCATGTTTATGGTGTTGAGTCTGTCAGATAGGAGAAACCACCCAAAGACCTTTATTTTCATTGTGACCTTAGATTTCCAAAGCCAGGTATAAGGTTGATGGGCTCGGACCTCCCTGAAGAAAAAGTTATAATATTTGTTGGCCGAGAACAATTGTGTCGTCCAAGTGCAGATCCAGCTGTCATTCTCAGAGAGGCTATCGTTTAGCTGGACGTCTTGTACTAGGCTCTGAATATCTCGGGTCTCTGCATGCGCCTGAGCTGAGAGCGGGAGGTGAAATGTTTCATGTAGAGTCGTGGCGCCCAAGAAATCTCTAACAGAAATATCTTCCTGTGAGGCGAAGGAAAAGGCCCGCGGGTGTGTCTCAGCAAGTATACCATCCGTCCAATGATCCTTCCAAAAAAGTATGTCCTTTCCTGTGTGCACTTTGGCTTTGGTGATCCCTCGGTAGATGGGCATTTGTCTCGTGACATCCCGCCACCAAAAGGATCCTCACGGATCAGCAGCATGGGGGATCTTATTGCTATAGTACGTGTTCCATACGAGGTCCACCCAAGGCAAGTCCCATCTGTTATAGAATTTGTGGAGGAATTTTAACAAGAGTACATCACTTTGTACCCTGAGATTAATGACTCCGAGACCGCCCGAAACCTTGGGCTGGCAGACCATATCCCAAGCCGCCAGAGAGTTACAAGAGTCACCATTCTCCGTTTTCTTGGTCCATAAGCATTTCCGTCTGATTTTGTCCAGAAGATCAATAATGCTCGCAGGCAACTTGAGGGTGCAAAGAGCGAAGATGATCAGGGAGGTGATGACCGAGTTGAGAAGGGACAATTTTCCTCCATAGGAGATCATGTTGAGGGTAGCCGAAAGCCTGCGTTCCACCCGACAGACAAGGGGGAAAAGATCTAGCACAGTTGGCCTGGTCGTTCCCATAGGCAAACCGAGATATGTGAAGGGCATCTTGCCCACCACACACCCGAAGATAGCAGCAAGGCAGTTGTATGTGTCCTCATGACAGTTTATTGGTATCAAAGTCGACTTGTGGAAATTTATTTTGAGGCCAATAGATGTTGCATAGTCCGAGAGAATGTCTTTAATGATCACTGCTTGCGATGTGCAGGATGGCATGGCGAGGATAGTGTCGTCAGCGTATTGGATGATAGGGTAATCCGTTTGATTGGTCGAGGGGAATGGCAGTTGAAGTGTTCCTCTAGTGAAGGCGTCATTAATCGCTGCTTGCAAAAGATCAGCCGCCAAAACAAACACCAGGGGAGAAAAGGGGTCACCTTGTCGGACTCCGCATTTACAATGGAATTGTCGTCCGGGTACACCATTTAAGAGGACCGCTGATTTACCAGATCCGAAGATGCATTGAACCCAGCCTAGCCATTTGTCATTAAATCCCATATTCTTCATTATGGTCAACATGGCCGCATGATCAATAGTGTCGAACGCCTTGGCAAAACCAAGCTTGAGTAGCACAATTTCTTTCTTAGAGGCCTGGCATTGGTAGATGTATTCAAACGCCCAAGCGAGGCAGTCTTGGATGGTGCGCCCTTTGAGGAATCCATATAGCTTGCGATGAATAATCTGTGAATCACTCTTTGTAGGCGGTTGGCAAGTATCTTGGTTATGACTTTAAGGCAACAATTTAAAAGAGTGATCGGTCTATAATCGTTGACTGAAGATGGGGCATTATTTTTGGGGATCAAAGTGATAAACCCATCATTAATGCTTTCAAGATTAAGATTTCCATCAAAAAATTGGTTGCAGAGCTTATAGAAGTCATACTTGATTATGTGCCAACAAGATTTTAGGAACGCACCATTGAAGCCATCCGGGCCAGGTGCACGATCAGCTGGCATGAGCTTGATAACATTGTCAATCTCGTCAGTGGTGAATGGAATAGTAAGCTCGTCTAACCCCTCCACCTTTTTAATGATTCTATCCAGGTCGAATTTCATATCATGACATGACGCCGAACCCAATCTTTGCTTGAACGTATCAAATATGAGAGCCTCTTTTCTAGCATGATCCTCTACTATGAATCCCATATCATTGGTCAGGGAGGCAATGTTGTTAATTCTCATCCGTTCCGAAGCCATTGCTTGAAAGAATTTTGAATTCTCATCTCCAAATTTAACCCATCGTATGGTGCAACGTTTTTTCCAGTATTGTTGTTGGTAGGAAAGGAGGCGAAGGATATGTGACTTGAGAATCCTCCGAAAGTTTGCTTCTGGCAAAGAAAGTGCGCGTTTGTTTTCCAACTCATCCAGTTCAAAAAGAGCCTTATTGGAATTTTCTATGGCAATCGAAAGTCTAGAAATCCCTTTGCTCCAAATTTTAAGAGCATGCCTTAGAGTCTTTAGTTTTCTGCAAAGGACTGTGGCCATATTATCAGACCGAATTGGCCTGTCCCAAACTTGCTGAAAAATCTCATGAAACCCATGATGCTGGACCCAGTAAGATTCAAAACGGAACACCTTTGATCGTGGGATGGACGTCTCAATATTGATAACACAAGGTATGTGACCCAAAACTGGTCTCCCTAGGGGTTTAACCATTGTCTTGGGAAAGGAATTAGTCCAATTGGCACTAGTAAAGAACCAATCGAGCTGCTCTAAGAGGGGGTCGGTTTGCATGTTGCTCCAGGTGAAGGATCTCCCTTTAATAGGTAATTCAATGAGGGCCTGTGAGCGGATGAGATCATTAAAGGTTATCATGTCATTAAGATTCCCACCTGGTTTATTGCGGTTGTCTGGGCTTCTGATGAAAATAAAGTCTCCAACTAACAGCCAATCTTCGTTATCAGGGATGTTTAGTTGGTCAAGCCACTGAATAAATGCAAGTCGTTGGTCTCCTTGACAAGGTCCATAGACATTCACGAGAGTCCAACGCTGGGCGGATTGCATTGATTTGAAATTAATGACTTGAGCAAAATCATAAGAAGAAACAATATCTGCGCGAAAGATGGAGCTATTCCAGATTGTAACTAGACCACCTGAGGCTCCCCGAGAGGGGACAAAAGCAAATTTATCAAAGCGTCATGGACAACAGGACTTAATGAAAGTATTATCAAAAGAGGCCATTTTTGTTTCCTGCAAGCAAAGTACAGCACATCCACTAGAGTTGATGGCGTTGGTAAGGGCTAGCTGCTTAGCATCAGAGTTCAAACCCTGGACGTTCCAACAGAGAACATTCCAATTAACTGATAGAACCATAATAAAATGCACGGTGATTGCGTAAATGAAAGGTTAAGTCGAAGCCGAAGATGGCCCCGCCTCCTTGTCCAAAAGGAGCGCTTCCTCCGAGAGCTCCGAAGCCGGGATGGCACATAAGTTGGTACCAATGTGCTGAATCACCTGAATTGGAGTAGGCGGTGGTGGTGCAGTAGCAGTTGGGGCTTCAGTGGTGTCGGAGAGCGAAGCAGATGATGCAGAAGGCACAGTCCTTGGCTTGACCTTGGATTTTCTGGTTGACGTGCCCGCGAGAGAGGGCACTTTGAAACCATCATATTTGTTCGATCAAGCACTCCTGCGCAACACAATTGCACATTCTGGAGGCACAGGCTTTCCACGATGTCCAGCTGAGGCAAAGGCAGAAGAAGCAGATAAGCCTGCAGATAGTGGCAGAGCAAGGACTGCAGAATCCTCATCCGTCGGCACAGAAAGACCCGATGGGACAGAGTTGGCGGAGTTCTCAAGCACCAGTCCTAAACCCACAGATTCATAAGTTGGTGCCGCAGGGACAATACTTGAGACCATTTCCATTCCGGACACAGCTGAAGCAGCCGAATCCTGATCCTGGAGCAACCAAGTCGACAAATCGGTCAAAAGGTTAGTACTGGAGACCGAGGAATCAAGGTGAGTGGTCATGGAAGCATGGGACACCGCAAAGGATCCATTCTCTTCAGAGAGAACCACACTGACGTCAAATCTGTTGTTTCTAGAACCAAGTCCATCGCTCCAAGGGCCATAACTAGCAATGATTGGCATTATAGCTGCTGTGAGGAATGAGTTGATTCTGACAAATGGAATTCTGTGGTTCACGAGGATGGAGGAGACAGTATCACCTTGGGACGTCATCTCAACATGCAAGCCCATCGAAGAGAGGGAGAGATCAATTGCCAGAGAGGTGACACTGGGTGGTGCAGCAGCAGCGTTGGAACTTTCGTCAACAGTCAGAACAGGAGCATTCAGCGGGTTAACTTCAGTACTCATAGCAGGGGTAATGGCAGAGCTAGATCCAGATGTCATGGAGTGAAGAACATTTGCTGGCACAATAACAAAACTGTCAGACAAAGTAGCACTTGAGTCAGAGCTAGAATATGCAGAGATAGAATCATTCCAAGCCATTCCAGGGCTGTCTTGAAGGTTGTTGACGGGCAGCACCCCGTCCTGCACCTGTAACCCTTCAGCATGAAGCCACTCCTGAAAGTTGTACAGAACCGGTGGAGCTTGAGGAGGGGAAGGAGGCCATTCCCCCCAGTTAACCTGAAAGTGCACTTCATTAGCCTGAACCTCCTGCTGTCCACCTTGCTATTGTGCAGCCTCAGCAGCGGTGTTCTGTGCCATCCAATTATGCAGTTGAGCTTGGTAAAGCTGTTCAGCAGTGAGACCCTGTCCATACAGGGGGTGAGGGACACCATCCTCCGGTGGTGGATCCTCTCCAGCCGGCGGGACCTCGGGCAAGTGAGCATTCCAGTCGCTGCTTCTTAACATTGTGACACAAACAGTCCAGCTGTGTCTATCACCTCCCATCTGACGCATAACAAAGCTCTTTGGCACTAAACGCAAGCTAATCACACGACATTTGATCAGCACAATCTTTCTGTCCGCCCTTGGGCTATGCCAGGTAATCAACTCCCCAAACTTATCAACAGATTTATGAATGTAGTGAGAGGTCTGATAGTCATGTGGAAAACCAACATATAAAATCCAAATCTGAGGCCCATAGCTAGTCATGCACATGTTAATAGCAGCATCATGCGGGACAAAAGACACAACAATGTTCATGTTTTCCTCGTCCTCATCAAGCTCAAAGGTTGTACCCACAACAGCGTCCCTAACCACAGAATCCACAAACCCAAAAATGCCAATGCCACGCGGATAGTCATCTACCTCAGTTGGAAAGAAGTTGGATTCGTGAAGCAAGCCCTCAATGGTGTGGCGCAGATCCGCCTTGCAATGAAACGGGACGAACCTGTTAACCTCAGCGACAGCAAGGAAATCGTGCCTCAGCGGCGGGGTGGGGCCGATCACCATGTCATCGCGCACCTTCCGATCAGCGGGACCGAGCTCAATGGTCATACCCTGAGGGAGGTAAGGAACGACATTGACCGGGAAGTTTGCCATGGGAGCAGAGGAAGGAGCTTGGAGCGAAACAGGGGGGGCAGGCTGGGTGGTGGAATGCGTATCGGCAGCTATCTTGGGAACCCAAACCCCCACCTTTTTCCTTTGGTTGGCTGGGCAGGAGGTGGGGACGTGCCGGTAGCCACACGATGAGCATCGAACGGTCCTAGGTGGTCTCACGTTTGGTCTCCCCGTGCTCATAGCAAGTTTGGTCATAGAAGTAAACTGCGATTGATTGATTGGATTGCTAGGAGGACTTGCCAATACTGGCTCAGCAATAAAGATTTTGCCATCCCCAAGATGATAAGGATCAACATTAGCCGGAGATAAATAAGATTTTTTATTTGCCTGCCTAGGGAGGGTAATATTTCCAAGTGTGGGATTACTGAGACAAATCCTCGGAATCTTGGGTTTCCAAACGAAACAGGGGGCAGAACCACAGGCCCAGGAAGTGTGGCCCAAATTACCATAGGAAGAGCATTTGAAATAAGCCGGGCAAGCAAAAAAATTGTGTTGAGAAGAACCGCACGTGACACAGATCCGTTCAGCAGTGGTTATAGTGGGCTCCTCATGTCCAGGGGGTTCCAGGGCCGCAGCCGGCAAAGAGTAGGAATGTGACCCATCAGAATTAATACGCTCATCCAAAGGGCAGACACTGGCTAAGTGCCCCGACAAATCACAGTTAGAACACTTATTGATTCTTTTGTAAATATAATCCAGAGGTGGGATGTACTTCAAGGACCAAATGGTAGCAATGTGCTGAGGTGTATAGCCGAAACGAAGAAAATCTAGGATATGAAGAATAATGAAGGTGGGAATTGAATTCCAGTAAGGTAGCATAAATCTATGTCCAACAAAGCTCCGAAAATCCCGATCATTGGTAGACAAATTGAAAGAGAAACTGCCAAATCGAATAATCCGTCGGTCGCATTGTTGACGATCATTAAATTCTTGACGACCAATTTGTCCCTCATTAAAAACAAAATTTCCAATTCGGAGATCCGGTGAATCTGCATTGCATTGAATGTGATTGGAATAACCAAAAATGTCCATACCCTGTGGGCGGCCAGCATCGGTCGCCGGAGTAAGAATCTCCGGTGAGCAACCCGAACGAAGAGGTGAAGAGCCCAGTCCATGAATGTCTTGTAAGAATAAACCCTTGGAATTTATGGCCAAAGAAGAGCATGGCACCTCAGTAGATCGTTCATCAGCATGCCAACAATCCACATCAACAGAGTAGTCATGAACAGTTGGCCGAAAAAGATGAAAGTGACATACAAAGTCGGGCCAAATCCTGTCCTTGAGATGATAGATGAAATGGCCAACCTTGTTGGAAGCAAGAGAAAACCGAAATCGTCGATCACTCAAACGAACGACCTTGAAACCAGAGGCAAGACCACCAATACAGCATTGAAGCGCAATGCCCAACAATTCCTCCGACAAGGTGAAGGAGGCAGAGGAAAAGTAAACGACCAAGAAGAATTCCTTGGTTCGATCCGATGAGGAGAAATGCACCGAGGTGCCAAAATGTCGACGCACCTGAGCCGCGACCTTAAGGCCCGGGTTAAAATCCCAGTGTAGAAGACCCTCCATGATCCTAGTAGATCAGAGAACGCCATTGGAGCCTAGGTGGAGGTGGAGGGGAGCCGACGCCATCGATGTCCGTTAGGTGTAGTGTTGATGCTCCATGACCGCAAGAAACATCATTGATATGTCCCTGTTGGAACTAGGAGGAAAATGCAGGGAAATGTATACTGGGTTCGAAAATATAGAAGTGCGATGCATGGTTATACTCATGTTATCTCGCAATCGATTCTTCACAGGAAACTACCATGTCATGCATGTTATGTAATCATGTTACATCCTCACAAACAAATTCTTCAAGGTAACTAACAGACCATGCATTATTATTTACTCGTGTTGTGGGCAAATTTTTGTGAGAATATTATTCTAGTCATTGATTGTCAAGGGCGAATATAGGTATGTACACATGGTAAGCATTGCAGGATTTCACTACTTCCAAATATAGAGTTCTCCATATGCACATTTACTTCCCTAATGTATGGTTAGATGAAACCAACAGTGTGGTGCATGTTAGTACATCATGAAAATGAGGAAACTAACATAGCCATTGATACACACTCATATTTAGTAGTAGTATATAGATTACTGTAAAATAAGGATAATATCCATATATTCCTAACCGTTTGATTATTCAGGGTACAAATTGGCTGTAATGACATGGTCACAATCGCATGAATTAACTCATTCCAAATATAGCTGATTTACGGCATCTCTAATATATTGCCATAGTTCTACTCAAATTCTGCTCAAACAGGGATATGCCAATCATCACAAAAGTTAAAAAGCAGTGTCATGGCGTCATCATTAACATGAGACGGAAACAACTTACATGCGCAGTCCCGGCAATACGTGGTGCCATCTGCATTGTCGATCGGCGTAGATGATGCCATTGTGTTCAATAGCATCACGAAGTGTGTATCAGCTTTGACGATGATCCATCATGAGCCGAGTTGTCTCCAGCTAAAAAAGGCCTTTGGCGAAAAGATAGGCGAGTCCGCGGTCGAACAAGGCAATTAGCTTGAAGTCTGCGTAATTCGCATGTCGTGTGGGTACTTGGCAGATTACAATCTTCTGCAAAACAAGGTCCGTCCAACTGACATAGTAATCTAGATGACTTGGACCGTGATGGTAATACTCTATATAATCCAATGGAGGAAGGATAATCTCATGGGAGGTCTGGAAGTTCACGAGCACCAACTTTTTACCGTCTTCTTTGAAGGCAGCCATCGATGGGAGTTCATGCCGACCCGGTACATACCTGCCAAGAAGTTTGAGGCGACGGTGATCGGATCGATGTCGAGGAAATGATGTCTGGCGACACACTACATACGCAAAGAAGTTTCGGCTAATGGACATCGGATTGAAGTCGAGGGGCATCATGCACGCCTCCGTATCATGGTGAGCCAATCTCGCAAGACCAGAGATAGCAGCAAGCGGTGGTGTCTTGAAAAGCTTAGGCCTCGCTCGACGATGGCCGTGTGCATGTCCCTCGAGCATGCAGCCAGCCGTATGAGGCGGTTAACATATCCATACACAAACAACAGAGGTCGAGGATGTCACTTTGGGGAGATTGCTCCAATCGCGGCTCATATGGATCTTCTTGTGTTCGAGTTCGGCCATGGTGGAGTTTGGAAGGGGGCTTGATTTACGGGGGAGAAGGATGTCGGTGCTAGAGTGGCTAGCGAGGGAATAGTGGTACTGGGGGAGGCGAGTGAGGCGACGGTACACGGGGGCACAGTGAGATGGAGACAGAGAAGGAGATGGAGATGGAGTGGTGCTATGCGAGCGGAGAGGGAGACGAGGCGAGGCGCCAATGTGCTGTACAGCGGCGGTGACAGACTGCACAGTGCATAGGGTGAGGCTGACTTTGGTAACCCGAACACGCCGCCTCGCCTGGACTAGTGTCAGGCGCAGGGTGTTGTCACTTCACTGTGAGGACCGGATGAATAGTATTTTGACCATCAAGTGTACCACAGTTGTACTACTACTACTACTAGTAGTAGGAACATGAGTACTCCAGTATTGTATAGCGGAAATAGGTCTCCCGTGCTAGCATGCCTGTTCACTTCATCGTTCAGGTATCATCCATATTGCGAGCAGAACCAAATTCTTGTGCATGCCCAATCAACGCCCTGCCGTGATGCATGCAGTGGTCGTTCTGGTGCATCAAGGACGGCATGCAGATCATTCCACACTTGAGAAGAGGAACAATGGAAAGGTGGAACGCGGCAGCAGAGGAAGAGAACGCTGGCTAACGAGGCTGGGAGGGGATCGAGTAGGAAGTTAATGCCCCACGCCTAAAGGTTTTGGGAAAACCTGATTTTCATAAGGTGACTTATACTCACCTAAACGGAGGGAGTATTCCTTTACCAGAGAATGTTGTGTCTCCCACTGACGGGCTAAAAAAAAGCTACGACACATTTTTTTTATCTGTTTGCATAGGTCCCACCTATCAGGAAGGATGGGCACGTACACGAACAGGTACAACTCCTCAGTCTACCCGCATAGCCTTTTCGTTTAGTCTACCTAGCCGTCTAATCAACTGCCTGCACGCCACTTCTCCCATTTACTTCTCCATCGGGAACCGATTCACCTCGGCTTCTTCACCTCCCCTTCGTCTTCATTTGCATCCAAACCCCACTGCGTTCACATTGTTTTAACCTCTTTAAATAATCATCTACTACTTCAGTTAGACTAGCCATCTAATCCTAATTCTCCAAACCATAGCCCTCCATTCCAGTGGTTCCAAATGGCGAAAGAGATCGAGATGCAGGTATTTAGCGTCCAACATGTCCTTGTCGAAGGCTCGATGCGCATAGTTGCCACCGTCACCGTCCACCCAAGGGTTGTTCGGCAGCGGATCAACAATGTATCCAACTCCCTCAAAAAGGTAGAGACGAGGGTCATCGGTCTCGACGCAGAATACACGGAGCGTGCCCCTGGGAAGATCCAGCGCGCCGCCATCCTTCAGCTATGCCTCGAAGATGATCTTTTGGTGTACCACATCATACACTTGCCCTCCATACCAGGTGAGCTTCACGATTTCTTGTCTCGGGAGGACGTATACTTCTGTGGGGCATCCATCGAAGGGAACAAACAGAAGCTAGATCCGTACAACCTTGATTTGAAAAGCATCGCTGACCTACAAACCAGAATCAAATTTCCTGTAGAAGATTGTGCTAAACAGACACCATCCCTATTCGACGTAGCAAATCTTCAGAAGGGTGACGATACGGTGGCATTAAGGTCGTCTGGATGGGAGAATTATCCCTTGACGTACGAGCGGATAAAATATGCTGCCCTCGATGCCCGTGTGAGTTTCGAGATAGCTGCAAGGCCCAAAGAGCTTGTTGTGAAGCCGTGTCCCACAGAGAATGAGAACAAGAAGAAGAAGAAGAAGAAGAAGAAGAAGAAGAAGAAGAAGAAGAAGAAGAAGAAAACGCTGCACCAGCAGGAGGGCATTATGGATGGATGAACTATCACTACTGGAATCAGCTACTTTGCCATCTCCCTGATCTTTGCTGTCGGCTAGCGGACGGCAAAGAAGCTCTTTGCCATCAGCTACCGAACAGCCGACGGCAAAGAAACGGCGGACGACAAAGAAGCTCTTTGCCATGAGCCATTTCGTTGCCGTCCGCCAGCTGACGGCAAAGATTCTTTGCCGTCAGCCAGCTGACGGCAAAGAGGGAGGTGGCCCCCACCCACCCACCCGTTTAAAAAAACTTAACACCCCCACCTCTTTGCCATCTGCTAGCAGACGGCAAAGAGAGATAACGGCGGACGGCAAAGAGTGGCGGACGGCAAAGAGCCGAGTAACTAATGGACGCCACCCCCCCCCCCGCTCGTTACTCTCCTTCTCTTCCTCTCTCCTCCCTGACGGCCCGCCCTAGATCCACCGCCGCCGCCCTACCGGCGCCGCCCCGCCCGCCCGCCGCCCGGGCGCCCACCCCACCACCCTCCGCCCCACCCACCCGTCCGACGCCCGTGATAGGCCGTTATACTAAGTCTAGAGTCGATCTGGAGGCACTATGTGATAGGCCGTTACAAAACATGAAAGAACCGAAAGGAAAGCAGAACTGAACGAAGCCAAAGGCATGGTTCAATCTTGGAAGGCTAGCTATGAGGGAAATTATCTTGTGGGTGAAAATGCAGTTGATGTTCCCCGATGGGTATGCAGCGAATCTAAAGAGGGGAGAGAGTCTTTATAAATTGAAGATATTTGGTCTCAAGAGTCATGATTGGCACATATGGACTGAGCGGGTAATGCTGGTGATGTTGCGTGGCTTCATCCCGGAGGATGAATGGCTAGTACTGGCAGAACTCAGCTATTTCTTCCGTGTTCTTTGTGCGAAAGAACTATCGCCTAGCGTGCTAGAAGAAATGGAAGAGTTGGCGCCAGAGTTGATCTGCAAGTTATAGAAGATCTTTCCACTGGGCTTCTTTAATCCAATGCAGCATTTGATTTTGCATCTCCCGACCGAGGCAAGATTGGGGGGTCCGTGCAAAATCGTTGGTGCTACCCAACTAAGAGGATGCAGAAGACGCTCCGATAAAAATGTAAAAATAAACGTAGAATTGAAGCATCTATGGCTGAGGCATTCATCACTGAGGAGGCGGCAAACTTCGTGACAGCACACTATGAAACCAAAAATCGTCATTTGCATAATCCGAAGCCTCGGTACAATGCTGACGAGCCTAAAAAGGGTGGATCCAACCTCAGCCTATTCAAAGGCAATCTCGCACCAGCCAGTGTTTCAAATCCAGTATCTTTGGATAACGAAGAATGGCGGACCATTTCGTTGTATATCTTCAACAACCTGATAGAAGTGTGGCCGTACATTGAGTAAGTTCTTGGTACATTGTTTCGCAACTTCTATTTCCTTTGAACTGCTCTTATTCCTGCATATTTCATACAGTCGATACGTCGCCCTATTCTCGTATGGGGCGGTGATCCAAAAGGATTCCGTCGAAGAGTATGAGCTTCTACTTAAAGCAAGGAGGCGGCTATCCGGTTTCATCTCTTGGTTCAAACAAACGGTAAATTCTATTAGACAATTTCATTTCATTCGCTAATTTGTGTGTAATGCAACAATCATTTCATATTAAACTTGTAGGCTAATTCAGAGTCTATGGACGCGAATTGAGACAAGTCGCTAATGGTTTTGACTATAAGGTTCGTTCATTTGACAAATCGACATCAACGGGTATCATTTTCGTACCTATGGCAAAGAGCTATCTATGGTAATCAAAGTCTACAAATTGTTGTGTATACGCTATCGGCGAAGGAGGTACCGAGTATTATGGGAGAGTTGAAGCAATTTATGAACTTCTATTCTATGGTGAAAACCCACCGAATGTCGTAGTCTTCAAATGTTATTGGTTTCACCGAAGGAGACTAGAAGGACTCATGAACATATAGGGCTAGTTGAAATCAACCAAAGCACCCATTTAGATGTTCACGATGTCTATATTATGGCTCAACAGGCGACCCAAGTACTCTATCTACCCTGGGCCTGCCAAACTAATCCAAATCTGAAAGGTTGGGATGTCGTTTATGAAGTGCCGCCACGTGCTAGACTATCTCCCCCAAAGGAAGAGGATTATGAACCTCACATTAACCCAGACACATATGAAGGAGAATTCTTCCAAGAGACACGTCTTTCCAAAAAGCGTTTCAAGAACCGGTATACTTCACCCCAAAACATTGAAGTAGACAAATGACGGTGAATCCCACATCACCCAGAGGAGGAACAAGAAGAGCGAAACAAGAAGAGGTTATCGTCATGGACGACGACCTCTCAATGCTTGACCGACACGTAAAGGTGGCCTTCCACATGTTGATGCCTTGAACCCTATGAGCCCGTCATTGATTATAGTGATGATGATGATTATGCATTTATAAATGATACTGATCGAGATTATTAGTAGTGTCAGGTATTCAATTTTTTATGTTGTACTTGATGATGATACACTTAAGTGATATACATATTATTATTCATGTCGGTATTTTTTTTATGTTGTACTAATTTCGTTTACTCTTTGTCATGGCGGTGTTGAAAGATGGAAGGGAGCCGATCGAGGCCAAGGACAAACGTGCCCAAATTGAAGGTGTGCCACACCATCAAGGTAGCTCCAGCTTATATCAGTCCGGGCGGAATTGGGTAATGTGGTTTGCTTCATGATTAATGCAATTCATTCATCATGCTAGCTTGAGCCCTTTAATTACTAATTTACTTTGTTTCTCTCTTTCAGGCATGCTACAATAAGACAGATAAGGTGCCAGAGGGGTATGACCTGTATGCCATGGCCCACACTGCCTCTTACAAGCAAGTCAAGGGGAAGGCGAAGAAAGGGGAGGACTTTAACCCGAGCCAAATCCCCTACAATCCAGAGCAGGTGATGATATCTAGTGGCGGGAGGTCCCGTGGTTCCATAGCCATTGATCCAGAGATTGCTCCTGAGACCACGGTGAATTTAATTTGAATGGACGTTACTTGCTAGTCTTAACATTTGAGTGTCATCATGCTAACGAAACATTGGAAATGATCTTTGGTGCAGCGTTACTCCACACAAGCATCACACGATCCTTCTCCAGCTACTGGCATGAGCCAGCCCGCTCCCACACACTACTACAAAAAGGGCTATAGATGGAATGGCTACTAATGGCGCACCTGTGATGTGGTGCGCCATTACTATATTCTAATGGCGCACCATGTCTCGATTAAGCCATTAGTAATATATACTAATGGCGCACTGGTGTGTGGTGCGCCATTAGTAGTTTCAAAAAAATATATAAAAAAATTTGTTACTAATGGCGCACCGATGCATAGTGCGCCATTACTAATTAACTTTATAGTAATGGCGCACCACATCCGTGCGGCGCCATTAGTAGTTTTGAAAAAAGTAAAAAAAATTGTTACTAATGGCGCACCATGTCTCGTGCGCCATTACTAGTTTTAACTAGTAATGGCGCACTTTCCTCTCGTGCGCCATTACTAAGTTTTTTCAAAAAAATCAAAAATATCAATTTTTTTATTTTTTTTCAAAACTAATAATAAGCACCGTGGGATTGGTGCGCCATTAATAGTTTAACTTTTAATGGCGCACCACCCCACGGTGCGCCCTTAGTAACTTGGCCACCACTTCCACCGAATGCAACCCCCCCCCCTGGATCGCCTTTTCAGTTTTAAAAAAAATAAACGAAAATGATGAAAATGTGAAAAAATAAAAGACAATAAGTTTCCCATGTGATATGTGATCTAGTTGTTGGGAAAATTTGCAAATATGAATTTCGACTTCATTTGCAAAATCTCTCGAGAATTTGTAAAAATGGGCATAACTTTTGCATACTAACTCGGATGAAAAAGTTTTTTATATGAAAAATCATCTACTCGAAAAGTTACATCCAAATTTAACGAGGAAACCCCGTTAAACATTTTCAAAATCCCCAAAAACCTAACAGAAAAAAAGTTACGAGGCTTTCAAGATCTAGCGGCAAAAAATTTCAAAAAATTTCAAACTTACTAGTGGCGCACCGTGGATGTGGTGCGCCACTAGTAACAGAAAAAATTGGTTTTGAATTTTTTTTTGAATTTTTTTTCAAAAAATGATACGCAATATGACCCGGAAGTTTGAAATATTTTTCAAAATTTCATCATAGTCATGAACATGAACAAAGTCCTAGACATCAACAAGGTATAACAGGATTGATATGCTAGATATATCAACAAGTGCCCGTGAAGTGAGCTTTATTCTTTGGGGTTGGATAGAACTCTGAAGTTAAGCGTGCTTGGGCTGGAGTAGTGTGAGGATGGGTGACCTTTCGGGAAGTTTGACCACGGAGTGCGATTTGACCTGAGATTAAGCCATAGTGAACTGAGATTAAGAAAAATTTGAAAAAAAAATTTAAAAAAAATTTAAAAAAAATCTGAAAAAAAATTTGAAAAAAAAATGTTACTAATGGCGCACCAGTGGTGCGCCATTAGTAAAAAATACTAATGGCGTGCTAGTAATGGCGCACCGGTAGTGCGTCATTAGTAGGCAAAACCGGTGCGCCATTAGTAGGCCCTTTTCTAGTAGTGGCACACGTAGTATCCACAGAAATCATTCCCTTGTTGCTGCCACAAGCACTTTACAAGAAATAGAGGTCAATCAAACTGATAATGAAGCATTATAAATGTGATGAAAGTATAGCTATAGAATCAATGGGAGATGCACACAACTAGCTAGCCAGTAGTACTTACTTTTGGGTATATATATCGCAGCTCCTTGGCGATCCGTAGCTACTGCGGTGAACTGCTTTCAAACCCTGCAAGACAAAGAAAATAATTATTATTACTTGAGATATCAGAAATGAACAAAAAGTTGCCGCTATGGTGCGATAATGATCGATTGAACTTACTTGCTGAGCATTTTAGTCATGTCCGCATAGGTCTTTGGGATCTTTCCGTCTCGAGTCTAAGACGGTTACTAGTCCACGCTCAAGCTTAATCTCCGTAAGAATATAGTGGTACCTGCGCGCATGCATAACTCATCAATTACATTACTATAACCTCGCTCGAGTAATAAGAGAAACCGAATATACAAACGATCAGTAACACTCACTTGGTGTTGTAAGGAAAGAGTATGGTATCTTTGTTTTGATTTTTGATCAATGATCGTAGCAAGTTGTCCTCGGCCTCTTCGACGTGCTTTTCAACCAGAAATACATCTATGATATTTGTGTTAATGAACCCAATATCATAGATTTCATTTTTTTGCACTCGACGATCTTCAATCTGCATAATATATTGAGGATAATTAATTATAAATACATGCAATGAAAGCCGAGCTATATATAGAGACTTAATGATAGAAATAGTACTTACAGGCAGTAGCAAAAGACCGTTAATTTATCGAGGGCCTTTTGATTGAAGAACGCGAAGAACTCCTCAAATGGAACACACAATGATCAGTTCCAACGAGGTCGTGCTCCTCTTTAATGTGCAGATACAAACTATTCGTCCCCGGACTCTCTGCAGGTTTTCATGTACCAAGTATGGAATCTTCGCATCATCGTTGTTAGAGATTTTACATCTTTGACGAGAGGCTTCCCGTACATCAGATTCGTGTTCTTCCACCATCATGAATTCAGGAAGTGCATCGTCGAAGTGTAATCTTGTGGATTGCCATAACCAGCCACCATCCCCGAAACATTAGCGACGATGTTGCCGCTAGACACATTGAGCGGGGGGCACGATTGGTTTGGTTGTTCGCCGAGCTAGTCAACTTTTTTCGCAGCTGCTCGTTCTTTTGCTCTTTGATGTCTGACAGTACTTCCCGACCGCTCCGCTTGGAGATATGTCTGTTCAGTAATGCTCTCATAGTTGGTTCTCGGCGGAGAATTTGCCGGTTTCCTCAGGGCAGCCAAAGTGCGCTTCACTTTCACCGGATCTACCTTCTCCTCCGGAGGTGTATGTCTCTTTGCTTTCAACCCTGCAAACCAGCCATCCAGTTCGTTCTGCGCGATCTCCGCGTTTTCCTCCTCGGTCCTCTCGTACGGTAACTTCTCTGGAGTCTTCAGAGAAGGACCGAATCTGTATTTCTTCCCGCCTTTGGCTGTACTGCTAGACGCCGGCAGAAGCAGCCAGGCGGATGTCTTCTTTGCTTGCTTTTGCGAGGCGGAGGAGAAGGACTACGACGCTACGGAGCAGCCGGAGCGGCGGCGGGTCTCTTCCGCCTTGCCGACGAGGCGGAGAAGGAGGAGGCTGGCTGCGCGGGCGCGCCGGCGCAAGCGAAGGAGGCGGAGTGCCGCCACGCTTGCCCTGATCGTCACTCGCCGGAGGAGGAGGCGGCGGAGGAGGCGGAGTGCCTGACTCACGGGAGGAGGAGGAGGAGGCGGAGGCGTCCAGTTCAGAAGGTTGATGAGCTCCTTCCGCCATAGGCATGGAGTCTTCAGAGCAGAACCCAGCCTAGTCTCCCTTTCACCGGTAGGGTGCTCAAGCGCGAGGTCCTCAAATCCCTCCGTTATTTCATCCACCATCACCTTAGCAAATCCTTCAGAATCGGCTGGCAGTGATAAATTGTGCCGGGTCCACTAGGATAAACTTGGCCAACAGCCGCCTTGACCTTCAAATTCATCCATCGCGCCATAATGTGGCAACTTTGAGACTCCGTGATACCATCCGCGGGATAGCTGGCAGGAGCCGTCAAGACATGCTCCGGCTGAAGCAGCTCGGTGGAAGCCACGCTGCTTCTCCGCTGAGATGGCGGGTAGGCCGGGAAGCTTCGCATGTCGTTCTTTGTGATCTGCTGCTTCTCGTTCCTCTTCTCGTTCCTCTAGCCCCATTACCCTTTCGTGCAGCGCCTTTGCATTTGGTCTGCTCAGCTTTCTTCCTCCTCTCGTGGGTTTTGTAACCCCTCGCGTATGGAAAACCAACCTTCCACAGAATGGAGCTGGCGTGCCTCGTGTCCGGCCTGTGGTGCTCAGAATTCTAAGGGCCATTGTGAGCTCGTCCTTCTCCTCGCTTTGTAAGGTGAACGTCCCTCGCTGCCGCATCGATATAGTGTCGAAGTTTCTTGACTGGTATTTGCAGTTGCTCGTCTGGCCCATCGGCACTTCCACATTACGAGGTCCAAGGTTCCGCCAGCCCCGAAGAACCAAGTCCGGCAACGGTCTGGCCAGTACATTGTCTCTGGTTCGATCCCTTTTTCAAGCAGATCATGCTCAGCCTTGGACCACTTAGGCCGGGCTTTGAGGTAGCCACCTGTGAAGGAAATATGCCCTAGAGGCAATAATAAAGTTATTATTTATTTCCTTACATCATGATAAATGTTTATTATTCATGCTAGAATTGTATTAACCGGAAACATAATACAGGTGTGAATATATAGACAACCAGAGTGTCACTAGTATGCCTCTACTTGACTAGCTCGTTAATCGAAGATGGTTATGTTTCCTAACCATAGACATGAGTTGTCATTTGATTAACGGGATCACATCATTAGGAGAATGATCTGATTGACATGACCCATTCCGTTAGCCTAGCACTTGATCGTTTAGTATGTTGCTATTGCTTTCTTCATGACTTATACATGTTCCTGTAACTATGAGATTATGCAACTCCGTTTACGGAGGAACACTTTGGTGCTACCAAACGTCACAACGAATCGGGTGATTATAAAGGAGTACTACAGGTGTCTCCAAAGGTACATGTTGGGTTGGCGTATTCGAGATTAGGTTTTGTCACTCCGATTGCCTGGAGAGGTATCTCTGGCCCTCTCGGTAATGCATATCACTATAAGCCTTGCAAGCAATGTAGCTAATGAGTTAGTTACGGAATGATGCATTACGTAACGAGTAAAGAGACTTGCCGCAGAAGATTGAACTAGGTATTGGATACCGACGATCAAATCTCGGGCAAGTAACATACCGATGACAAAGGGAACAACGTATGTTGTTATGCGGTCGACCGATAAAGATCTTCGTGAGAATATGTAGGAGCCAATATGGGCATCCAGGTCCCGCTATTGGTTATTGACCGAGAATAGTTCTAGGTCATGTCTACATAGTTCTCGAACCCGTAGGGTCCGCACGCTTAAGGTTTCGATGGCGGATATATTATGAGTTTATGAGTTTTGATGTACCGAAGGAGTTCGAGTCCGGATGAGATCGGGGACATGACGAGGAGTCTCGAAATGGTCGAGACGTAAAGATCGATATATTGGACGACTATATTCGGAGTTGGAAAGGTTCCGAATGATTCGGGTATTTTTCGAAGTACCGGAGAGTTACGGAATTCGCCGGGGAGAAGTATTGGGCCTTATTGGGCCTGCGGGAAAGAGAGAGGGCTGCCTAGGGCAGGCCGCGCTTCCATGGCCTAGTCCGAATTGGACTAGGGAGGCCGCACCCTCCTTCCTTCCCTTCTCTCTTCCCTTCCTTGTCTCCTACTCCTAATACATGGAAGGACTCCTAGTTGGACTAGGAAAGGGGAATCCTACTCGGTGGGAGTAGGACTCCCCATGGCCCGCCCCTACTAGGGCCGGCCTCCTCCTCCCTCCCTCCTTTATATACGGGGGCAGGGGGCACCCCATGGACACATAAGTTGATCTACGGATCGTTCCTTAGCCGTGTGCGGTGCCCCCCTCCACCATATTCCACTTCGGTCATATCGTCGCGGAGCTTAGGCGAAGCCCTGCGCCGGCGAAGTCATATCGTCATGAGCTTAGGCGAAGCCCGCGCCCGAGTGAAGTCATATCGTCACGGAGCTTAGGCGAAGCCTGCGTCAGGTGGAGCATCATCATCGCCACCACGCCCGTCGTCTTGACGGAACTCATCCCCGACACTTTCTTTGGATCGGAGTCCGGGATCGCCATCGAGCTGAACGTGTGCGTAACTCGGAGGTGCCGTCGTTCGGTACTTGGATCGGTCGGATCGTGAAGACGACGACTACATCAACCGCGTTGTTATAACGCTTCCGCTTACGGTCTCACGAGTGCGTGGACATACACTCTCCCTCTCGTTGCTATGCATCACCATGATCTTGCGTGTGCGTAGGAAAATTTTGAAATTACTACGTTCCCCAACGGTGGCATCCGAGCCTAGGTTTTTATGGTTTGATGTTTTGCACGAGTAGAACACAAGTGAGTTGTGGGCGATACAAGTCATACCGCCTACCGGCATGTCATACTTTGGTTCAGCGGTATTGTGAGATGAAGCGCCCGGACCGACATTACGCCAGACGCTTACGCGAGACTGGTTTCACTGCTACGAGCACTCGTGCTTAAAGGTGGCTGGCGGGTGTCTGTCTCTCACTTTAGTTGAACTGAGTGTGGCTACGCCCGGTCCTTGAGAAGGTTAAACGGAGTCTATTTGACGAAGTATCGTTGTGGTTTTGATGCGTAGGTAAGAACGGTTCTTGCTCAGCCCGTAGCAGCCACGTAAAACTTGCAACAACAAAGTAGAGGACATCTAACTTGTTTTTGCGGGGCATGTTGTGATGTGATATGGTCAAGACGTGATGCTATATTTTATTGTATGAGATGATCATGTTTTGTAACCGGGTTATCGGCAATCGGGCTGGAGCCATATGGTTGTCGCTTTATTGTATGAAATGCAACGCCTGTAATTGCTTTTACTTTATCACTAAGCGGTAGCGATAGTCGTAGAAGCAATAGATGGCGAAACGACAACGATGCTACGATGGAGATCAAGGTGTCGCGCCGGTGGCGATGGTGATCACGACGGTGCTTGAGATGGAGATCACAAGCACAAGATGATGATGGCCATATCATATCACTTATATTGATTGCATGTGATGTTTATCCTTTATGCATCTTATTTTGCTTTGATTGACGGTAGCATTTTAAGATGATCTCTCACTAAAATTATCAAGTAGTGTTCTCCACAGTATGCACCGTTGCCAAAGTTCGTCGTGTCGAGACACCACGTGATGATCGGGTGTGATAAGCTCTCACGTCCATCTACAACGGGTGCAAGCCAGTTTTGCACGCCAGAATACTCAGGTTATACTTGACGAGCCTAGCATATGCAGATATGGCCTCGGAACACGGAGACCGAAAGGTCGGCGTGAATCATATAGTAGATATGATCAACATAAGATGTTCACCATTGAAAACTACTCCATCTCACGTGATGATCGGTTATGGTTTAGTTGATTTGGATCACGTGATCACTTAGATGACTAGAGAGATGTCTATCTAAGTGGGAGTTCTTAAGTAATATGATTAATTGAACTTTAATTTATCATGAACTTAGTCCTGGTAGTATTTTGCAAATTATGTTGTAGATCAATAGCTCGCGTTGTTGCTTCCCTATGTTTTTATATGTGTTCCTAGAGAAAATTGTATTGAAAAATGTTAGTAGCAATGATGCGGATTGGATCCGTGATCTGAGGTTTATCCTCATTGCTGCACGTAAGAATTATGTCCTTAATGCACCGCTAGGTGATGGACCTATTGCAGGAGCAAATGTAGGCGTTATGAACGTTTGGCTAGCTCAATATGATGACTACTTGATAGTTTAGTGCACCATACTTAACAGCTTAGAATCGGGACTTCAAAGACGTTTTGAACGTCATGGACCATATGAGATGTTCCAGGAATTGAAGTTAATATTTCAAGCAAATACCGAGTTGAGAGATATGAAATCTCCAACAAGTTCTATAGCTAAAAGATGGAAGAGAATCGCTCAACTAGTGAGCATGTTCTCGATTGTCCGGGTACTTCAATCGCTTGAATCAAGTGGGAGTTAATCTTCCAGATAAGATAGTGATTGATGTAATTCTCTAGTCACCAACACTAAGTTACTAGAACTTCGTGATGAACTATAGTATGCAAGGGATGACGAAAACGATTCCCGAGCTCTTCGTGATGTTGAAATCGACGAAGGTAGAAATCAAGAAAGAGCATCAAGTGTTGATGATTGACAAGACCACTAGTCTCAAGGAAAAGGGCAAAGGGAAGAAGGGGAACTTCAAGAAGAACGGCAAGCAAGTTGCTGCTCGAGTGAAGAAGCCCAAGTCTGGACCTAAGCACGAGACTAAGTGCTTTTGCTGCAATGGAACTGGTCACTAGAAGCGGAACTACCCCAAGTGATTGGTGGATAAGAAGGATGGCAAAGTGAACATAAGTATATTTGATATACATGTTATTGATGTGTACTTTACTAGTGTTCATAGCAACCCCTCGAAAGATTTGGTACTAGTTAGGTTGCTAAGATTAGTAACTTTCGAAAAAGGGAGTTGCAGAATGAACAGAGACTAGTTAAGGGTGAAGTGACGATGAGAGTTGGAAGTGGTTCCAAGATTGATATGATCATCATCGCACACTCCCTATACTTTCGGGATTAGTGTGGAACCTAAATAAGTGTTATTTGGTGTTGAGCATAAATATGATTTGATCATGTTTATTGCAATACGGTTATTCATTTAAGTAAGAGAATAAATTGTTGTTACATTTACATGAATAAAACCTTATATGGTTACACACCCAATGAAAATGGTTCATTGGATCTCGATCATAGTGATACACATATTCAAAATATTGAAACCAAAAGATGCAAAGTTAATAATGATAGTGCAACTTATTTGTGGCACTTGCCGTTTAGGTCATATTGGTGTAAAGCGCTTGAAGAAAAATCCATGCAGATGGACTTTTGGAATCACATGATTATGAATCAATTTATGCTTGCGAAACGTGCCTTTTGGGCAAGATGACTAAAACTCCGTTCTCCGGAACAATGGAACAAGCTCTTGACTTATTGGAAATAATACATACCGATGTATGCGATTCAATGAGTGTTGATGCTCGTGGCAAGTATCGTTATTTTCTGACCTTCACAAGATTATTTGAGCAGATATGGGTATATCTACTTGATGAAACATAAGTCTGAAACATTTGAAAAGTTCAAAGAATTTCAGAGTGAAGTTGAAAATCATCGTAATAAGAAAATAAAGTTTCTACTATCTGATCGTGGAGGCGAATATTTGAGTTACGAGTTTGGTCTACATTTGAAACAATGCGGAATAGTTTCACAACTCACGCCTCCCGGAACACCACAGCGCAATGGTGTGTCCGAACGTCGTAATCGCACTTTACTAGATATGGTGCGATCTAAGATGTTTCTTACCGATTTACCGTTATAGTTTTGGGGCTATGCATTAGAGACAGCTGCATTCACGTTAAAAGGGCACCATCTAAATCCGTTGAGGCGACACCGTATGAACTGTGGTTTGGCAAGAAACCAAAGTTGTTGTTTCTTAAAAGTTTGGAGTTGTGATGCTTATGTGAAAAAGTTTTCACCGATAAGCTCGAACCCAAATCGGAGAAGTGCGTCTTCATAGAATACCCAAAGGTAACTATTGGGTACACCTTCTATCACAGATCCGAAGGCAAGTTTTTCGTTGCTAAGATGGATCCTTTCTAGAGAAGAAGTTTCTCTCGAAAGAAGTGAGTGGGAGGAAAGTAGAGCTTGATGAGGTAATTGTACCTTCTCCCTTATTGGAAAGTAGTTCATCACAGAAATCAGTTCCAGTGATTCCTACACCAATTAGTGAGGAAGTTAATGATGATGATCATGAAACTTCAGATCAAGTTACTACAAAACCTCGAGGGTCTTCCAGTACAGTCCGCACCAGAGTGGTACGGTAATCCTATTCGGAAGTCATGTTACTAGACCATGATGAACCTACGAACTATGAGGAAGCGATGATGAGCCCAGATTCCGCGAAATGGTTTGAGACCATGAAATCTGAGATGGGATCCATGTATGAGAACAAAGTGTGGACTTTGATGGAGTTGCCCGATGATCGGCAAGCCATATTATATAAATGGATCTTCAAGAGGAAGACGGACACTGATAGTAGTGTTACTATCTACAAAGCTCGACTTGTCACAAAAGGGTTTTCGACAAGTTCAAGGTGTTGACTACAATGAGATTTTCTCAATCAGAAGCGATGCTTAAGTCTGTTCGAATCATGTTAGCAATTGCCACATTCTATGAAATCGGCAAATGGATGTAAAAACTACATTCTTTAATGGATTTATTAAAGAAGAGTTGTATATGATGCAACGGAAGGTTTTGTCAATCCTAAAGGAGCTAACAAAATGTGCAAGCTCCAAATGATCCATCTATGGAATTTGGTGCAAGCATCTCGGAGTTGGAATAAACGCTTTGATAGTGTGATCAAAGCATATGGTTTTATCTGCAGACTTTTGGAAGAAGCCTGTATTTACAAGAAAGTGAGTGGGAGCACTACAAAGCATTTACGATAAGTATATGTGAATGACATATTGTTGATCGGAGATAATGTAGAATTATTCTGCAAAGCATAAAGGAGTATTTGAAAAGAGTTTTTCAAAGAAGGACCTCGGTGAAGCTGCTTACATATTGAGCATCAAGATCTATAGAGATAGATCAAAACGCTTGATAAGTTTTTTCAATGAGTACATACCTTGACAAGATTTTGAAGTAGTTCAAAATGGAGCAGTCAAAGAAAGAGTTCTTGCACGTGTTACAAGGTGTGAAATTGAGTAAGACTCAAAACCCGACCACGGCAGAAGATAGAATGAGAATGAAAGTCATTCCCTATGCCTTGGCCATAGGTTCTATAAAGTATGCCATGCTGTGTACTGAAGTACAATAGTGATCTAGGAGTAGATCATCGACAATGGGTCAAAATTATCCTTAGTGGAATAAGGATATGTTTCTCGATTATGGAAGTGACAAAAGGTTCGTCGTAAAGGGTTACGTCGATGCAAGTTTTGACACCGATCTGGATGACTCTAAGTCTCGATCTAGATACATATTGAAAGTGGAAGCAATTAGCTAGAATAGCTCCTTGCGGAGCATTGTTGAGATAGATATTCGCAAAATACTTACGGATCTGAATGTGACAGACCCGTTGACTAAAAAAAATATCTCACAAGCAAAACATGATCACACCTTAGTACTCTTTGGGTGTTAATCACATAGCGATGTGAACTAGATTATCGACTCTAGTAAACCCTTTGGGTGTTGATCACATATCGATGTGAACTATGGGTGTTAATCACATGGTGATGTGAACTATTGTCGTTAAATCACATGGCGATGTGAACTAGATTATTGACTCTAGTGCAAGTGGGAGACTGAAGGAAATATGCCCTAGAGGCAATAATAAAGTTATTATTTATTTCCTTACATCATGATAAATGTTTATTATTCATGCTAGAATTGTATTAACCGGAAACATAATACATGTGTGAATATATAGACAAACAGAGTGTCACTAGTATGCCTCTACTTGACTAGCTCGTTAATCGAAGATGGTTATGTTTCCTAACCATAGACATGAGTTGTCATTTGATTAACGGGATCACATCATTAGGAGAATGATCTGATTGACATGACCCATTCCGTTAGCCTAGCACTTGATCGTTTAGTATGTTGCTATTGCTTTCTTCATGACTTATACATGTTCCTGTAACTATGAGATTATGCAACTCCTGCCACCGGAGGAACACTTTGGTGCTACCAAACGTCACAACGAATCGGGTGATTATAAAGGAGTACTACAGGTGTCTCCAAAGGTACATGTTGGGTTGGCGTATTTCGAGATTAGGTTTTGTCACTCCGATTGCTCGGAGAGGTATCTCCGGGCCCTCTCGGTAATGCACATCACTATAAGCCTTGCAAGCAATGTAGCTAATGAGTTAGTTACGGAATGATGCATTACGTAACGAGTAAAGAGACTTGCCGGTAACGAGATTGAACTAGGTATTGGATACCGACGATCAAATCTCGGGCAAGTAACATACCGATGACAAAGGGAACAACGTATGTTGTTATGCGGTTTGACCGATAAAGATCTTCGTAGAATATGTAGGAGCCAATATGGGCATCCAGGTCCCGCTATTGGTTATTGACCGAGAATAGTTCTAGGTCATGTCTACATAGTTCTCGAACCCGTAGGGTCCGCACGCTTAAGGTTTCGATGATGTATATATTATGAGTTTATGAGTTTTGATGTACCGAAGGAGTTCGAGTCCCGGATGAGATCGGGGACATGACGAGGAGTCTCGAAATGGTCGAGACGTAAAGATCGATATATTGGACGACTATATTCGGAGTTCGGAAAGGTTCCGAATGATTCGGTATTTTCGGAGTACCGGAGAGTTACGGAATTCGCCGGGGAGAAGTATTGGGCCTTATTGGGCCCTGCGGGAAAGAGAGAGGGCTGCCTAGGGCAGGCCGCGCTTCCCCATGGCCTAGTCCGAATTGGACTAGGGGAGGCCGCACCCCTCCTTCCTTCCCTTCTCTCTTCCCCTTCCTTGTCTCCTACTCCTAATACATGGAAGGACTCCTAGTTGGACTAGGAAAGGGGAATCCTACTCCGGTGGGAGTAGGACTCCCATGGCGCGCCTCACTAGGGCCGGCCTCCTCCTCCCTCCCTCCTTTATATACGGGGCAGGGGCACCCCATGGACACATAAGTTGATCTACGGATCGTTCCTTAGCCGTGTGCGGTGCCCCCTCCACCATATTCCACTTCGGTCATATCGTCATGGAGCTTAGGCGAAGCCTCGCTACCGGGCGAAGTCATATCGTCATGGAGCTTAGGCGAAGCCTGCGCCGTGAAGTCATATCGTCACGGAGCTTAGGCGAAGCCTGCGCCGGTGGAGCATCATCATCGCCACCACGCCGTGCGTCGACGGAACTCATCCCGACACTTTGCTTTGGATCGAGTCCGGGATCGCCATCGAGCTAAACGTGTGCGTAACTCGGAGGTGCCGTGACGTTCGGTACTTGGATCGGTCGGATCGTGAAGACGACGACTACATCAACCGCGTTGTTATAACGCTTCCGCTTACGGTCTACGAGGGTACGTGGACATACACTCTCCCCTCTCGTTGCTATGCATCACCATGATCTTGCGTGTGCGTAGGAAAATTTTGAAATTACTACGTTCCCCAACAACCTGACCCCGTGCGATGGTGAAGCTTCTTCCTTGCAGCATTTTTCTTGTTTGTCGCCGACATCTTCTTACTCTTTTCCGATGTCTTGTGGGCCACAAATGCGGGCCAGTGATCTTTGATCTTCTCATATTTGCCGATGAATTCTGGTGTCTTATCTTTCTCGACAAACTGGTTCAGCTCTTTCCCCCACCTCCTCATTAGGGTTGCCATCTTCTTAAGAGCACAAGACTTGATTAATTGCTCTATAACTGGCTTCTCCGAATCCTCCTCTGGCGGTAGGGTGAAATTTGCCTTCAGCTCAGTCCAAAGATCTTCTTTCTGCATATCATTGACATAAGACACCTCAGGGTCTTCCTCCTTAGGCTTATACCATTGATGGATGCCGATCGGGATCTTGTCCCTAACAAGAACCCCTTGACCGAGCCGAAAAATGCCTTCCTTGTCCGGATGGGTTCAATCGGTTCGCCGTCGGTAGCGATTTCTATGATCTCAAACTTTTCATCCGAGCACAACTTTTTCTTGGGCCTCGTCTCCTTATCGGGTTGTGCTCGATCCGAGGGCTAGAAATTATAAGGAAGAAAGGCGAGAGTAATTAATATGTGTAAATATACCAAAATAATGGATGCATCAATTAACTAGTCAGCACGGGCTTAACTAATATATATATATATATATATATATATATATATATATATATACCTGGCCGGACTCGGTTCGGTCACCGGAGCAACAAGACGGTCTCCTTCTTGTACCTCCATTGTGTCACCGAGCCATCATGAACATAGTCCTCTTCTTGTACCGGCATTAATGGGTGAAGCCATCATGAACATAGCCCTCTTCTTCACCCAGTCGTTTCGACCATCGGTGTCGTTGAGAAATGACGCAACTTCATCACTTCCTTGTGCGATAATGTCCCCCAACATCGCTTCTGTTTCTTCGTCTCGGGAGTGCTCCATAGTTTCTGCAAATATTTACAACATGTCAATTATATTATTCAAACATGGTACAGATGGATCGATATATATAAATTAGTGGCAAACGTAGAAATAAGGATTCATGTTAGTGGCCTCGACGCTGCTTCTCTAGGGTTTGGGGTCGCCTCGACACAACGCTTCAAGGGTTTGGGGTGGCCTCGACGACAACGCTCTTTTAACTTGGTAAATTTGGGTGGCCTCGAGAGAGTTAATTTGTCGGGTAGGGGCACGGCGGGAGGGGGTAGGAGACCAACATTGTTTTCTCTCTAGGGTTTGGGTGTCCTCGAGAGTTTTGGTCGAGCGAGAGGGCCGAGGGGGTGCTGCCGTTGTATAAGTTATCACGGTCGAGAGGGGGTATATATATCGCACGCCCCTCATGTCGAAGTTATCTCGAGGGGGTTATATCGACAACGACGCGACATACATATACATGGGAAAATAATGTTATCAGGGAGGGGGTATCGGTAAACCCCCCCCCCCCTCGTGTTAAAGTTTCTTCTTTCTCCTCTATTCCTTTCTTCTTCTTCTACTCTTCTTTTTCTTCTTCTCTCTCGAGAAAGGAAAATAAGGAAAAGGAATAAAAAAGGAAGAATGAATAAGAAAAAAAATGAAAAAAAAAGAGGAGAAGCTGCATGGAATAGTTGAGAAGAAGAAAAATAGAAAATCTATTTTTCTTCTTCTCCTCTATTCCTTTCTTCTTCTCCTCTTCTTTTTTCCTCTTCTTATTTATTTCTCCTCTTCTTCCTCTCCTCTTCTTCTCCTTTCTTCCTCTTCTCTTTTTCCTTTTTCCTCTCATTCTTTTAGTATTGCTTGTTTTAAAAAAAATGTTCAAATAGAAAATTTCAAAAAAAAAAACAAAGGTTTTGCCTAATGCATTGTTCATATGAATATACAAACATTTGCATATTCTATAATAATTAATATCACCAAAAAAAATCTATGAACAGAAAAAAAAACCTAACATTTCTAAAAATCTATCTTGTGCATATATGAAAACATTAATACGCATATGAACAAAAAATACATATATGAACAAAAACATGCTCTGAACAATTTTTGAACATCTACATACACATATATAGCCACATACATACACATATACATTATATATATATATGAACAAAAAAAGTAATTAAACTAATAAAAATGAAAAAACAGAGCTCTGGCGCAGCTGCTCACAACGACGGGGCGGCGAGATGACGATGATGACGGGGGCGGCGAGGGGCGGGACGGGCAGGGGTTTGGGCGGGCGGGCAAGGGCAAGCGGGACGGGCTAGGTCGGGAGGCCGGGCTGACGAGGACGGCGCTGGCTCGGGGAGGTCGGCGACGAGGACGGCGCGGGCTCGGGGAGGCGACGGCTTGGCGGCGGCGGCGGCGACGGAGAGGTGGAGCAGCCTGGTGGCGTCGAGGAGGGTCGGCATCGTCGGGGGCAACAGGCGATGGGATTCTAAAATTTTGCAAAGTGTTTGCTTATATAGCAAAGGCATTGGTCCCGGTTGGTGCCACCAACCGGGACCAAAGGCCTCCTTTTCGGCAGCCCAGAGGGCGGGAAGCGACGGCCTTTGGTACCGGTTGGTGCCACGAACCGGTACCAATGCCCCCCCTTACGGCCTGGTTGGTGCCACCATCCGGGACCAAAGGCCCTGTCAGCCTGCCGTCAGGCCAAAGTTTAGTCCCACCTCGCTAGTTGAGAGGGGCGTGCAGTGGTTTATAAGCCCCACCGCCGCACCCTCTCAAGCTCCTCTCCACCGCATGAGCTTCGGGCCTACTTGCTATTGCTTTGCACGATGGGCCTTCGGCCCTCTGCGGGCTGAATCTCGCCCATAGTAGGGTTTCTAGTCGTATTCAGCCGTGGGGCCCAAATGGAGGCATTTTTTGTTTTTTTGTTTTCTTTACTTATTTTTGCTATTTTTTCTAGTTTTTTTGTTTTGTTTTCTGCATTATTTATTTTCTTTTGTTTTTTGCTTTATTTTTTAATTCTTTTTGCTTTTAGTTTTAGGAAAATTATAAACTTTCTGTTAGTGCCATTAGTTTTCAAATTTGAAAACACTTTTTTTTGTTTTTTTGTTTTCTTTCTTGCTTTATTTATTTTATTTTGTTTCTACTTACAACAAAATACTTATTGTTGCTATATTTAATCATTACGAGGGCCGAACCATAAGACATTAAAGCATTTCAATTGAACTCTGAAAAAGTTGAAAGTTGTCATGGTATCATAAATTGACCCACATAGCATGTGCATGTACAAAACGGACAATGGTATCATACTCGCCGCTTATAAATTTGGCATGGTATCATCATAATAGTTGCGGAGAAAGTCTTCACTTTTTCTTCGCTTGTGTCATTTGCTTATTGCGCTGTAAGCATGGATAATCTTCATCGCTTATCGTGATGATGGGGTCAGCCTTGACATTAAAGGGAGGAATTTCATGAAACTTTTCATAATCTTGAGACATGTCTGTCTTGTCCTCCACTCCCACGATGTCCCTTTTTCCCCGAAAGAACTATATGGCGCTTTGGCTCATCGTATGATGTATTCGCTTCCTTATCTTTTCTCTTTCTTGGTCCGGTAGACATGTCCTTCACATAGATAACCTGTGCCACATCATTGGCTAGGACGAATGGTTCGTCGATGTACCCAAGATTTTTCAGATCCTTGTTGTCATTCCGCATTGTGGGTCTACCGTACCCGCCTCTGACAGATTGGCCCATTTGCACTTAAACAAAGGGACCTTAAAATCGTGTTCCGTAGTCAAGTTCCCATATGTCCACTATGTAACCATAATATGCGTCCTTTCCCTCTCGGTTGTTGCATCAAAGCGGACACCGCTGTTTTGGTTGGTGCTCTTTTGATCTTGGTCAATCGTGTAAAATGTATTCCCATTTATCTCAGATCCTTTCCAAATAAATAGCCAAAGATGGTCCTCGACAACAAGTACAGACTCATCACAAACAGTGTTGTCACCTCGACACGTGCTACGTGCTTCCAACCAACTGCTGAAAGTCCCGATGTGTTCACATGTAATCGATCGTCGCCTTTGCTCCGGTGTTTGGAGCGCAGACTGTTCTTGTGTTCATCGACATACGGGGTCACCAAGGTAGAGTTATGTAGAACTGTGTAGTGTGCTTGAGACCAAGAATATCCGTCCCTGCATATAATTGAGTCCCTTCCAAGCGTTCCTTTTTCAGTCAGTCTCCCCTCATACCGCGATTTGGGGAGACCTATCTTCTTAAGGCCAGGAATGAAGTCAACACAAAACCCGATGACATCCTCTCGCTTTGATGGCCCATGGAGATGCTTCCTTCCGGCCTAGCGCGATTACGGACATATTTCTTTAGGACTCCCATGAACCTCTCAAAGGGGTACATATTGTGTAGAAATCACGGGCCCGTAATGACAATCTCGTCAACTAGATGAACTAGGACGTGGCCATGATATTGAAGAAGGATGGTGGGAACACCAGCTCAAACAGACAAGACATTGCACCACATCAGTCCTTAGCCTTGGTATGATTTCTGGATCGATCACCTTCTCGAGAGATTGCATTGAGGAATGCACATAGCTTCACAATGGCTAATCGGACGCTTTTCCGGTAGAAGCCCCTCAATGCAACCGGAAGCGGTTAACGTCATAATCATGTGGCGGTCATGAGACTTTAGGTTACGGAACTTTTTGTCCAGCATATTTATTATTCCCTTTATATTCGATGAGAAACGGTCGGGACCTTCATAATCGAAAGTGTGCATTCAAAGAAGATTTCTTTCTCTTCTTTCAGAAGAGCATAGCCGGCAGGACCTTCATATCGCTTTGGAGGCATGCCCTCTTTTTCGTGCAAGCGTTGCAGGTCCTCCCGTGCCTCGTGTGTATCTTTTGTCTTCCCATACACGCCCAAGAAGCCTAGCAGTTCACGCAAAGGTTCTTCGTCCACGTGCATCACGTCGATCAAGAGCGGACCTCTAGGTCTTTCCAGTTGGGTAGGTCCCAAAACATAGATTTCTTCTTCCACATGGGTGCGTGATTCTCGGCGTCATTCGAACAGATAGTCTGCCGGGACCCTTTCCAAAGATTACGTGTAAATCATTGACCATAGCAAGTACGTGATCACCGGTACACATGGCGGGCTTCTTCCTGTGATCCGCCTCGCCTTTGAAATGCTTGCCTTTCTTTCGACATTGATGGTTGGTCGGAAGAAATCGACGGCGGCCTGTACACATTCTTCCCGCAGCTTGCGGTATATACTATCGGTGTCAAGTAAACAGTGCGTGTACGCGTGGTATCCCTTGTTTGTCCGTCTCCGAAGGTTATCGAGAGCGGGCCAATCGTTGATGGTCACGAACAGCAACGCCTTTAGGTTAAATTCTCCTGTTTGTGCTCATCCCACGACGCATACACCGCTTCCATTCCACACCTGTAAAAGTTCTTCAACTAATGGCCTTAGGTACACATCAATGTCGTTTGGGTTGTTTAGGGCCTTGGATGAGAACTGGCATCATAATGAACTTCCGCTTCATGCACATCCAAGGAGGAAGGTTATACATACATAGAGTCACGGGCCAGGTGATGTGATTGTTGCTCTGCTTCCCGAATGGATTAATGCCATCCGCGCTTAAAGCAAACCATACGTTCCTTGGGTCACGTGCAAACTCAGCCCAGTACTTTCTCTCGATTTTTCTCCACTGCGACCCGTCAGCAGGTGCTCTCAACTTCCCGTCTTTCTTACGGTCCTCACTGTGCCATCGCATCAACTTGGCATGCTCTCTGCTTTTACGAACAGACGCTTTCAACCGTGGTATTATAGGAGCATACCACATCACCTTCGCAGAACCCTCTTCCGGGGCTCGCCGTCAACATCACTGTGGTCATCTCGCTTGATCTTATACCGTAATGTACCGTGATACCGCATGCGCTCAGATCCTTGTACGCACCATGTAGAGGATGCACGATCATTAGGGCATGCATGTATCTTCCGCACCTCCAATCCTAGAGGGCATACGACCTTCTTTGTCGCGTATGTACTTGTCGGGCAATTCGTTATCCTTTGGAAGCTTCTTCTTCAATATTTTCAAGAGCTTCTCAAATCCTTTGTCAGCACAACATTCTACGCCTTCCACCGCAGCAATTCCAAAGACGGGTACCGAGCTTTGTGTTGCCATCTTCGCAATTGGGGTACAACCCTTTTTGTGATCCTCTAACATGCGATCGAATTTCAGCTTCTCCTTTTGACTTTCGCATTGCGTCCTTGCATCGACAATGACCCATGGAGATCATCATCATCGGGCACATCGTCGGTTCCTCTTGATCTTCAAGCTGACTTCGCTGCAAAGATCATCGTCCACATCGTCTGGTTCCTCTTGATGTTCAGTAGCATCACCGTATTCAGGGGGCACATAGTTGTCATCGTACTCTTCTTCTTCGTCATCTTCCATCATAACCCCTATTTCTCCGTGCCTCGTCCAAACATTATAGTGTGGCATGAAACCCTTGTAAAGCAGGCGGGTGTGGAGGATTTTCCGGTCAGAGTAAGACTTCGTATTCCCACATATAGGGCATGGACAACACATAAAACCATTCTTCTTGTTTGCCTCACCACTTCGAGAAAATCATGCACGCCTTAATGTACTTTGAGGTGTGTCTTGAACCGTACATCCATTGCGGTTCATCTGCGTGCATTATATATAATTAAGTGTGTCAAAAATCATTACGTAACATCATGAATAGATAATTAAGTGACCAAATTAATAGAAGTTCATCATCACATTAAAACCAAAGTACATACATAGTTCTCATCTAACAACATAAAGCTCTGCAGAGCATCTAAATTAATTAAACCATACACTGAAACTATGTAAAACATTTCAATGCGAAAACAAATGCGATCATAATCGCAACCAATGTAACAACTGATCCAACGGCATAATGATACCAAGCCTCGGTATGAATGGCATATTTTCTAATCTTTCTAATCTTCAAGCGCATTACATCCATCTTGATCTTGTAATCATCGACGACATCCGCAACATGCAACTCCAATATCATCTTCTCCTCCTCAATTTTTCTAATTTTTTCCTTCAACAAATTATTTTCTTCTTCAACTAAATTTAACCTCTCGACAATAGGGTCGGTTGGAATTTCCGGTTCGACAACCTCCTAGATAAATAAAATCTATGTCACGTTGGTCGGCATAATTGTCATAAACAATAAATGAACCACTAGTTATGAAAAGATAATATATATATATACCACATCCGAATCATAAACATGACGAGGGCCGACGGGGGCGGATACCAAAACCATCGCACTATATAAGATGCAATAATAAAAGTAAGAAAATTATACAAGTATCTATATAAACATACAAGTAAGAATTTTTTTTTCCTTTCGTAAAGAAGATAAGAACAAGAGGCTCACCACGGTGGTGCCGGCGACGAGATCGGCGCGGGCGATCGACGGCGGTGAAGACGGGAACGGGACGTGACGGACGGCTAAACCTAGACAAATATTAAGGAAAATGGAGCTTGGAGGTCAAGCTTGGAGAGGAGAAAGTTTAAGTAGTGTGGCTCGGGCATTCCATCGAACACCTCGTGTGCATAGGAGGTGAGCTAGAGCACCATTAGCTCTCCCTCGCCAAGCCACGAAAACAGCAGAGCACTCACCGAGTGCTGCTCATGGCGAGGGGTATATATACAACTAATTGGTCCCGGTTGGTGACTCAACCGACTAAAGGAAGCCTTTGGTCCCGGTTCAAGCCACCAACCGGGACCAATGGTGGGCCAGAGCGAAGCCCATTGGTCCCGGTTCGTCTCCCACCAACCGGGACCAAAAGGTCAGACGAATCGGGACCAATGGCCCATGTGGCCGGCCGCCGGGCTCATTTAACCGGTCCAATGCCCCCATTGGTCCCGGTTCTGGATTGAACCGGGACTAATGGGCTGGACCGGCCTGGACCATTGGCCCCTTTTCTACTAGTGGTAGTTAATTAATATAACCATGGAACCATCTGGCTTGCTCATAAATATATTGGCTATTTTTTGGCTTCTGAAATATCGGTTAGTCCTGTGCTCATACATCAATGCACTTACTTTTTAGGGCTTCATTTTGCCTACATTCTATCAATTGTTTCGGATGATGTCTTTAGTGCATCAACTTGCTGCATGAGACATCTTCCTATATTTATCTTAAACATGTAAGTTACATAAAAGATGTTAGTCTTTTGGCAATCCATCTTGATCAGGACCATGTCTATCTCGCTCTGTATTGGCGTTTATTTTAGATTTGAGTTTAGTGGCCATATTGATCCAGAACCCTTAGTTGATTCATCCACACATTTAATATTATTTATGAGGTAGGAAATTTTGACGCAGGTGAGCAGGTTTATTTACTACTTGTATGTGTAAGCAGTTTTCTGTCATTCTGGTAAGTACTTACGTGACCTTTCAAGAGGGAAAAAAGGATATCTATCTTCACGGACAGTCCATGGTCCGAGTGTTGGTATAGAAATGCCCTGCGAAGAATGAACAAAACCTTATGCAACTTCTCTTAGAATGTAGCTTTCTTTTATCACGTTTTGTTTGCAAATGATTTTTGACAGCACTAAGCACTAGATGACCATGATTATGATTTATGAGCACTTCCTGTATACTGGTACTCTGAAGGTTATACTCATGGCAGCCGCATGATGTTCTTTTTTTCTGGCCCAAATATGTGATGATTGGTTGTCATCTTTCCCATCAGTGATGGATGCAGTGGTGTATTCTTATTTCCATTGAGCTGCTGTCTGAGTTGTAACCGAGCTAATGGAGGATGTCCATGGAATTCGTGGGTTCTTGTGCCCATAGGACTTCCATTCAGATTGTGGAGCTGAAAGTAGAGCAGAAACTATCAACTTCATACTTTGGTCCCTCTTGGTTTAGTGAGTTTTTTATTATTGCAGAAAAAAAACATGTTTTAGACCTCAATAGTAAAGGATATTGTTTTACTCTGTTTGTGCTAGAAACGTGTAATCCTTTCAGTGTGCGAGCGGCAGATGACAAGTTTCTCAGAAAATGATGCATCATGTATGCAAAGCTAAAAACATATCCTCTTAGGAATTATGCATTTTCAGTTCTTTATCCTAACTGGGTGCAAAACTGCAAGTGCCAGCTGCCAGTCAGTGTTATCTCATATGCATGTTTGCAGTCTGCAAATTCTTGTTTAAGGGTACTGTAATTTGTTCACCGTCTGAAAGCTAGCTGTTGCTCCGTTCTATCTTACTACAATATTATTATCTCTTATACTCCCTCCGTCCCAAAATAAAGTGACTTAACTTTGTACTACTACTAGCTTGAGTCACTTATTTTAGGATGAAGAGAGTACTTCCTACTCACAGGTATCTTTCATTTCCAAGTTTCCAAGAAAAGGAAACATTCCTGAAACAACTTATTTCAGTCTATTTTATCATTTTCATAGCTGTCATCATGTATTTACAGAAATTCTGATATCTTGTCATAACATTCAAAATAGCCGGGCGCAACAAACACGCGCCATCAATGATCTACTTCTGACATAATATGCGACTTTCAGGACATCTCCCCTGTCGAAAAGGACAAAGTTGAGCCACCATCAACTCACCTACAACATTAAAGATATTAACGGGTGACGGAGTTGTTTGCCGCCTTTGTTCATCGGGTGTGTATAAACTACCACCAACTAATAATCTTATAAGATATCTTTACATGTGACGGGTGGTTTCTCTGTCTTAAAATAATAATAATAACTCATCGTATGCAATTAAAAAAACCAGGCTATTGAAGAAACCATGAAACAAAAACCTTGATGACCACTTAAAAAACCCAAAGGGTTTACTGAGCGAGCAGGTGTCAGTTTGGGAAGGTTCGGTTCAATGGCTGCAAACAAGCACCCGGAAGCTTCCGTTGGTTTCCGTCCGTCCACATCCGTCCATCCACTCGCCGATACATATACGAAAACACCCCTGAGAAACCCGAGAATACCCTCTTATCCTCTCTCCGCCTCCCCACTCCCCTCTCTTTCGCGACGTCGTCGTCGACCCCTCTCCGCCGTACACGCCCACCCTCCACCACCTCCCTCCACCTAAGCGCGCCAGGGAAGGAATTCTCTCGCCCCCTCGCACCCGCCGCCGCCGCCGGCTCCGTCCTCCGCGCTGCGGGGATCCGTCCGGGCCCGAACTCGACCCCTCTCGCTGGTAAGCGCCGCCGCGACGAACCCTAGCCCCGCTCCGGCCGTCCAAATACCATCGCCCCATCATCCGTGTCGCGGATTCGCTTGCGGCGCGGCGGAGTACTGACTAGCGGCTTGTTTTGGGAACAATTGGGGGTTCAACCGACTGAACCCTCTGCCTCTCCCCCCGCTGCGTGTCTGTGATGAATTGATTGGGCTCTTTGCTAGCTGCGGAATTCAGTCACGGCGCGGGGCATCGATCGCGCGACGCGAGCCTTGCAGTAGTACCTTTGCGGATAACCAGTGGATGATTCTCGTGTATAGTGGTGGTTTTCAAATCTCAATGACTGATGCCGTGTCGCACAATCGGCTTCCTGTATGCATAGGTCTGCCTTGTTGCCGTGGCTTCAGTGGCCATAAACTTCAGTGGCAATAAACAGAAAGAGACTTTTATTTTGCGGGGAATAAATAAACAGAAATAAGCTGTAGTGGGGTCTTATTAGAAGCTCGGTTTTCTTTAATTTTTTCCTGTTTCCCGTTTCAGGACAAAGCCTTTGCAGTTTGGTCTTGGAGAAGATATCAGCGTGCTTTCCTACTGCATCATGGAATGAGGGTCTTGATCACCGTGTCTTTTCTCCGAGCTTGACACTGGTTGCGCTTCGCCTTGGAAAGTAACAAACCATGACTTCTGTCGCCGACGGTGTTTCAGGTATGCTTCTGTCTTTTAAAAAGCACGCATACGGATATGGACACACACGGGCACGGCGATACACATACGGCGACACGGGATACGTCATTTTCCAAAAGCAGCCATTCGGGGATACGTCGAGTATATATATAAAAATTTAAAACATGCCCTGTAATATAGAGTGAAAAGAGGAGAGAAACAAGAGATGAGATCAGAATACTGTCTCATTTCCATTTGTTGTCTCCTTTTTCAAGTGCTCAACGATTGAATTAATTGATCCTGTAGACCCATGCCATTGCAACTTGCAAAATACATCAAATGCTACTATTAGTCTATTAGAGAGTAGAGACTGGAGAAGACATGCAGCAGAGGATGCAGGTATAACTTTCACCCTCACCCATGGACGATTGGCTACTGGCGGTGGCGCTCTGAGACGCCATGCTCCCTAACATCAAGCAACAATCAAAACAGCAGCACCAGGCACCAGCATGCAAGTGAGCAGCAGCTCAACAGCAAGAAATCAAGCAAAGAAAGGAAGAGGTTGAGGAGAGGCTGCTGGGGTTATCTGCTCGAGCGTGGTTGCCGTTGGGAGATCGAGTCCATGCGGCGGCGGCGGTCGAATCCGGGGGGCAGCAGCGGTGATGGCGTTTTCGATTGCGAGCAGCGTTCCTTCCGTGGCGAACGTGTGTGCGACCCTGCAAACTAGGGTTTGTATAGGGCCGAGGCTGTTATTGGGCTTCTTGTGTCCCCAACGTATTCCATACGTATCCTAACCGTGTCTTTGTTTTTTTCCTTTTCTTATTTCGGTAATCAAGGGATACTGGGGGACATGCTTATCCCGGCGTGTCCGGTTGTATCGCCGCGCCCCGCCGAATTAGGACGGCAGTTTGGCAGTTTTGTCCATGCGTTGTAGCTTTTGTCACCCACTTCTTTGCCATGTCAATTTTGAACCGTAGCAGTAGTAGCTACTAGGTAGGGCAGTGTGCGATTGGAATTTTGAGCATAATTGTGATGCTTTTGTTAACTCTTGGTTCATGGAATTGGAGCTTTGGTGTACGTGGGAATTGGGATATTGTATTTGTAGTTGTGTACCAGCACTGAATTGTGTAGCATTACACGGTAGTCTACCAGCTGTCATGTCTAATAGCTGGTAAGATTACTGGACATGCTGGGATTTCATTGCTTATCTGTTGGAGTATTATTCTGCAGTATTTGCATCGATATCAGTTGCCACATTCCAAATGTTGACATGTTGATAATATCTACACCATAAATTCCCAGTCGTTCCATTTTTATTAAACATACAAGGAGATCCAGTCAACTATGCCTGTCTCATTTTTATGCAACAATTTCTCGTGCAGGTGATCATAGAGCTGATGAGCAACAGCAGAAGCAAGCTGCTCAAGGGAACCAGGAAGAGACCCCAGCTACTAGTATAGGTAGTCAGGCAATGGTGGCAACACCTGCCACAGATTATGTCACACCCTATGGCCACCAGGAAGCTTGCCATGCAATGGTATGAAACCTATAACTTCCCATTTTTCTTCTTTATTGATTGGTACGACCACCCCTGTACACTTCTCAGATTGTAATGTCTTCCACTGAGCCCTTGTTTAAAGAAAGATCGAGGATTGGTATAGTATTAGTTGGAGCAATGCAATGGATACCCATAAGGATCACTATGGGTTGGTCGTTCTGTATGGATTCTTCTGCCTGACTACCTGTTCTGCATTATATTGATAGGCATTATTTTTTCCTGGTTGAAGCACATTAAATTAACATTAATAATGTCGGAAATGATAAATCCCGAACGTTCGGGATTTGCCCATCGCAAATCGAACGTTTTTTATGGCAATTATAGTTGACGGAGGATGGCAAGTTCAGTTGACAAGCACGGCAATTTCCTGGAAAAAACAAACTGAGGGTGGAGTTGCCACCAGCTACACTTGCCATCTCTTTCGTATATAAATTGCCACAAAAAACATTCGATTTTCCATGGGCAAATCCCGAACGTTCGGGACTTATCAGCGTCCAGTAATATTAGACGATATTGAGGTCAAAACTTGTAAAAAATGGTTAGCTTAAACTTTTTTTAGAAACAGTGGTTAGGTTAAACTGCGTCATTTCCTTCTCGTTGAGGTGATATATGAGATTTTCCTTTTAAGGCAGACTCTTTTGTTAAATTGTTAATTAGACGTGCAATGTTGATTATATCCAATGCCACAGTTCGCATATCACATTTCCTTGTCATACTGATTGCCCATGTCAGCTCACCGATCACATAAAACTATTTGCCTGTTGCGAACTCCATACATGGGTTGCATCAATTTCTCGCTACCTCTTCTGCATCCAAATATATTCCTCTCTGCTTCTAGCTTTAATATTTTGGTTTAGAAGATTTCTTTGTCATGCTTAAAGCAACTTTTTTTTTAAATGTAGATTGAATGTGCTGCCATTTGTTCTAACTGAGCAAATTCCCATGCCTTCCCTGGACAGATTGTTGCCTCTTCCTTCTATTGCTTTCTTGTTATGGATTTTTATTGTATTTCATGCATGATGCTGGAGTTATTGTGCGAAATTTGTTGGCTAATCCCACATCTTGTGCTCAGCAGGGTCAAATTGCTTACCCAACTGTCGATCCATTCTATGGAAGCCTTTATGCGGCCTACGGTGGACAACCTATGGTAAGCTCTTGCTACATGGTATAGAATATCCGTAGTATAGGCCACAAGTATACCTGTGGTTGGTATGTCTAGGCCTACATTGAATATGCCTACATAGCCGTCCTGGTTCTTAGCAAGTGAGAAGTAACTTTGCATGATCGTAGACCTTGCTATACTATTGTTACTCTATTCAAACTAGTTCAGCTCATCAAACTGGTGTGTTCTTCAGATGCATCCACCAATGGTCGGAATGCATGCAGCCGCAATACCGTTGCCTACTGATGCAATTGAAGAGCCTGTGTATGTGAATGCAAAGCAATATAATGCCATATTAAGGCGGCGCCAATCTCGGGCTAAAGCAGAGTCGGAAAGGAAGCTTATCAAGGGCCGCAAGGTAAATGCCTGTAAGTGTATTTACGTTACTGTATAACTTGAAATTTGATTAGATGTTTCTGTTTCTGAAGCTTCAGTATAGTTAAGAGTTGGTTGGAAGCACAAGTGCACAACAAATAGGGCAAATAATCAAGTGAATTCTCCATTCTACATACCCTACCTCCACCGTGAAGATCGATCTGCACCACGTTTTACTATCTTATTAGGGTGAACATCATTTCATTCTTCTGCTATATCTGTATTTCAATACACCAAGTTATCAATGGCAACATAAAAATAGTAAGGATTTGGGAATAGAAGCAAGTTGCTACACATTGACAATTTCTGATATGGAAGAAGGTGGATTTGTGCTTCTTTGTTCATCTGGGAAGTTGCTAAGCTGGAGAGAATTGAATTTGTTAGTAGGAATGTAGTAAAAGGCAACCCATAAATTTCAGTTCACCTGGGAAGTTGCTAAGCTGGAGAGAATTGAATTTGTTAGTAGGAACGTAGTAAAAGGCAACCCATAAATTTCAGTTCACCTGGGAAGTTGCTAAGCTGGAGAGGATTGAATTGGTTAGTTGCTCTCAGTTTTGAACCTCGACACAGAGACTGGTGTTGGCATTATCTGCAAAAGTTCATCTAGGACTTGCATGAACCATATACAGATGTTTCCAGTGCCAATTTGCTTGCAATTCTTATTCTTGGGTAGCATGTGGGACGATTATGCTAATTTTCATTCTTGTGGCTGTCAAGTTTGTGCTTGTTGGTATCCCCTTTCTGTATCTTGTAATGATAATAATTGACTTGTGCCTACATTGTGCAGCCATATCTCCACGAGTCAAGGCATCAACATGCCTTGAAAAGGGCCAGGGGAGCCGGAGGCCGGTTTCTTAACGCAAAGTCAGACGACAATGAAGAGCATTCTGATTCCAGCTCCAAAGATAAGCAGAATGGCGCTGCACCCCGCAGCAGTGGCCAATCCTCCCAATCTCCCAAAGGCGCGACTTCGGCTGATAAATCAGGAAACCATGAATGAGATGGCTAGAAGTCCGCCGGACGCGACGATCCATGCCAACAGTTTTGTACAGTATATATATGCTAGTGAGCAAGAGAGAATCGCGCCGGCGGGTGCCGTAGGACATATCCGCTCTGCTCTATAGTAGTGATAGACGTATCGACAGATTTTTTTGCAGCATATTGGTCCGTGTTTGCTCGGTTTGGTTTCTACATTCTGTACAATGAGTAGTTTTTTTTTGTGGTTTTTGTGTTCCGGGGTTTAGCCGTCGGTTCGGTCAGGAGGCTTTTGTAGCTTATAAAAGAAGTATAATTAGTGCTACATTGTTTCCTTTGGTGTGGATTTGGTCTCTCAGCTGTGCTGCATCCTCATTCGCGGTGCAGAAAATAAAATCTGGGTATACATAATAGCTTCGCCTGCAGCTTTCTTTACCCTTTGTTGCATCCGCGGCAAATGATGCTCTCAACTCATGTTTGGATGTTGTTACCCTGCATGATTCGGAGCCTCGCCATACGATGTTTGCATCTCTGTATATATGTTCTCCTTTTTATGTTGGGTTAATTGGATATAAATGAGTTCAGTTGCCTGATGATTATCAGAGACTACTGCCCTTGAACACATTTGGACCCTGGTAGAGAAGGTCGGTCAGGCCTTCAGAATTAGTAACCATACTTTTGAATCTTAGGGCCTATTCGGAGTCCCTCCGCTCCTAGACTCCGCTCTCGTAGCAGGTGGAGTTCCAATTAAAAACCGCCAAGAGAGCGAACATGTACTCTGTAGATTCTTAAATTTCAGGGAGCTGGTGGATTGCCGAACAACTCCTTACTTTCTTTTAACCCCTCCTGGACATTGGAATCATACTGTCATCACATGAACATTTGAATCATGACTTTTTTACCTCGATAAGATGGAAGTAACAATTACTCTTACCAAGAAGAATATAGAGGCTTTCTCGAGAACACTGACTGAAGCATATACTACTGTTGGGGTACATCCTTTCTTGCACGAGCACACGACACCTTTTCTGCTTGCAAAGAAGCAGAAAAGAAGAGAAGCAAAGAGCATCTCCATGCTCCAACGTCACTGTCTTGGTGCTGCGGACGAGACAGTAAAAATATTTCTCTCGAGGGGAGAACTGACCATGCTGTAAATTAAGAAGTAATGGACAGTGTTAGTAACAAAATTATGACCTTTCTGTCCTTGGTAACAGGCATGCAGATGTGGTCTAATTAGGTCACCATCTGAACTGGAACATGCCTGCATCTGCATCTGCATCTGCATCTGCATGACACTCAATCAGTTGCAATGGCCCAGGTGATTAGCTTAGGCAGCACTCTGTTATTATGTCAGGTGCTCACCAATGGCCGGACACACTGCCACGTAACCGTACTCCTCCCTTAGCCCACAAGCTACTTATATATACCAGTAAGAAAGCAAAGGAACCTCACACATAGGATTCCTATTTATATCCTAATTAAACATGTCGATATGAAAATGCATAGTCTAGTCCCATGTAAGTACTGCGTGTCCCGACACTAATCATGCGCCCCCGCATGCATTTAGTCTAACCATAAAATCTTCAGGTCAAATCTTTAATCATGAGCCCCATGCAACATGCTAGTACAGTATTATGCATACATATATATGTCTTGTTAACTAGTACTAGATCCATCTTTTAAGATTTACCAGAAAACATGCTTAATTTGGGTGCCAATTAATCATTGTAGTACATGCATGGGCTCAGTTTTGCATGCATATATTTTTTTGCGCTGGAAAATGTCCAATGGTGTGCAGTGAGTTGCAAGTGTCTCACTGAATCAAGATATGGTCTTTTACTTGCTGAATTCTCATGGAACAGTGGTGAGTCTTGCCAGTGTCTCACTGAAGCAAGATAACACTGTACAAACCCTCTCCAAAAGGAAGAAGATAACACCACTGGAGAAGAAGAAAAACAAAATAACAGAATGAGCTCCCTGATGAACAGCTAAAGGGATTCTTGACATGCTTTGCTTGCACTACAAAACCAGGCCCCATCCCTCCTCAAAGGGCGTTGCACTGCACTGCACCACACCACACCATGTCACCATATGCCATGCATCTTCCTCTAGATCTCTCTCCCTCTCTCTAGGAATGTTTGGAAGGGAGTGAGGAGAGAGAGTGGGAGGGGGGGGGGGGGGGCATGGGGGCAGAGCTAGGCATGGTAAAAGTGACATGAGCCCTTATGATGGCAATGGCAGGGGAGACAAGGCAAGCAGGGGTGCACATACACACACAGCCTCAGCACATTGGTGCAAGGCAGGCAGAGAGCTGGCCTTCAGCTTCAGGCCCATTGACCTCACACCCTCTCCCAGTATCCATCATGACCCATTAATTGTTCTGCTATATGGTTTCTATTCTTGTTCTTTTCTTGCAACATGCATCACACCACAATAAAGTTCCATGTTCATGGTTGCCATGTTCTTTCACTGCATTTGCACCTACTACAGTTCCAACAGGCATACTACCAACTACCCATGATGATCTACTACTTGTCAAGGGTGACACCAAGCAGCTTACAGTTAATCACAATGCACTAATGCAGATTAAGTCACCAGACAAGGCTAGCTCTCATTGATGTGTGGTAGCTAATTGAGTAATAAGTACAGACACATCTCACACAAGTCATGTCAATCTTTGCATATTTCTCTGGTGTTCTTGTGGCTTTGGCCCTAGATAGGATGGCTGGCTCCATGCCCCTTTTGATGGCCCCCATTGCAAACCAAAAGCATATGCACAAAAGCGACATGACATACGAGTATGTCTGGTACCGGCGATCAGAAGAGCATGTATGATTGTCCCCAACCATGAAGGAGAGAGAGAGAGACAATCTTGCAAGAATGTGCCATGGAAAAAGCACAAAATATGCAATGGCATGTTGTGCATGTCAACCCTAGGAGAGAAAAGAAAAGAGAACAAGCAAGCATGCCCTCAAGAATGCAGAAAAGTGTTGTGCTTTTGTGCCCTCTCTAAAACTGTTTCTCTCTCTAAAACACACGCTCTCCCTCTCTTTTCTTGAATGTGAAAAAGACAATGACAAGCTTGGGAGTGAAGGGAGATGGGTGGCCAGCACTCTCACTTGTCACCCATGGAGGAGATGGAAAGAAAGGGTTTTTATTGGAAAGTGATGGTTGGTGCCCTCCCCCCTCCTCCCCTCATGCCAAGAAAGTGGCTTTCAGCACAAAGTAGGGGTCCTGCTAGGGTTTTTAGGGGGGTTAAGGCTGTGATAGTGTGATAGATAGATAGACATAACACCACTACAGCTAGTAAATGTTTTGTTATAGATCAGCAAAACACACTGAAATGTGATCAAATGGCATTTGGTTGCATGATCTTGACAAAATTGCTTTTGCTCTGGGTTTGGACTTTGGAAAGCTGTGCTTGTGATGTTGTGAGGGGCAGAAATGCTCTGCCTTTCCTTTCTTTTTTGCTCTTATTTTTATGCCACTTAGCTAGTCTAGAGTCTCTCCTTTTTGTTAACCTCTAAGGGAAAGCTGGCCATCCAAAAGTAACACATGATTTCTCAAGAATTCAGAGTGTGAAAGTGATAGTGTAGCTGAATCTGAATATGACGACACACACAAACTACATTTGATGGTTAAGTAAGCAGTTGAAACTGAACTCCAGTCAATTTATATGCTACATGCATGCATGTCTTGATCATGAATCCATCCTAAACTCAAAACCAGAGGTGATTAATCAGATGTTAATCAGTACTGCTACCATCACAAGATTAGCCACACTAGTATGTAATGCCTGGAGCAAGCAGCAATGACAGCCCATTGAATGCACTGTGTCAGTCAGTCATGCAGCAAGGAAAGCTCTGAAGCCAGCCAGTAGCTTGCCATATCAAACCCAGCACAGGCACTTGGGCTTGCCTCCAGCCAACCAATCCACGCACCTAATGATCATCAAGCCCATTAACTGCACCAGGTGCTTAAATGCAGCAGGATCTTTGCTTGCTTGCTTGCATCCATCCAACCATCAGCTTTTACTGCCTGCCACCCTGAAGCAGCAACCAGGGCACACCCACTTTCCCAGGAAATTATTTCATCCTAGGTCTTTTTCCAGCTTGGTGCTGATGCATGCATGCAAGGACCAAATCTTGGCCTCTAGATCATGTTTGGCGTTTTGGAGGCTGCATTTGAATGAATGCACGTCCACCACCTTTCTTGCAGTTGGGAGAGAAGATTGCAAGCTTCTTTCCTCAGTGATGAAAGAAAGAAAGGAAGAAAACTTGTGAGCAGGAGAAGATCCTGAAGAGACCATGCGCTTTCCTTTCAGCCGTTTCATCCTAGATCCTTCTTGGTGCAAGGGTTTTGTGGTGGTACTGTGGCTGCGTTTTTAGTAGCATTCAAGTGTGGCTGGTGTAAATGCCAAAGAGAAAGAGGGGCATGGCAAGCTTCCTCTCTGTGAGTGTGAATAAATAACCTAGGCTGATGGGGACAGGGGCTGATGGACAGTGGCGACTGAATACGTAGTACGCTCCTTGTTTGTATTGAAACAGCAAAGAAAATTCAGATCTGAATTGATTGCAAACTGTATCTATCTGACAAGAGGGGCACTGGTACTACTAGTACCAACCTTGTGAGCATCAGTTATTCTGTCAAAAATGTTTGTGACATGACAATGTGCCAAGAAGTTCCACAGGTATAATGTATGATCTACAGATACTCTCCACAGCAACTGTTACATACAACTGTATAGAACTAAAACACTGTTTGATATCCGAAAAATTGGGTATAACAGGTAATTTCGGGGATTTTGCCGCGACACTCCGACAAAGATTTCTACGGGCGAATTATAGGGCGACAACGGCCAAGGAGCCCAACTACGATCGTTTCGGTTACCTTTCAATTAACATTTTCTATAAGCCTTTTCGCGCATTTTCGCCGCCGCCGAAATCTTTCCGAGAAGCGCATTTGGTGATGATGGAATAAAAGCCTAGGTTTGTGGAGCTGGTGGTGTCCCTTTGGATGCAAGGCACATAACCAGTGGAAAAGAGGATACAAAATCTTTTAGTTAAATGAGTTTTGATCTCACTCACACACTCACTCACTCATGGGTGCATGCCATTGCCTTGCCCCTAACACCAGGGCAGACAGGCAGGCAGGGCTGTCAGTGCTCCATTACGTACGTTGTGCATATCACAAAGGCAGAGCCCCACTAATTAGCCCCATCAGGCATGCACTTGAGCCGCTGGGAAAAGCTCTGGTTTGTTTTGTTTTGGCTCTTCATTTGATTAATGAACTTCCACTGTCCCAGATGAGAAGAGATGAGCATGTTTGCACAAACTTTGTGCTGCATGATTAATTAAGTCCACTGGATTTGGACTGTGAGACCAGACAAGGCCAGAAGATGTGCACGTGAAGAGAGGCTGTGACCAAACCGAACGGAACAAAACGAAATAATTACATCAGCCAACATAGTGAGACACATAGTAATTTTGCAATTTTAAGGATAGGATTCTTAATTACAGAACAAGAATTCCATGGTGCTATTTGAGGCAAAGAAATGAATTCTTAGAGTTTTTTTAATTCCTACGGGGTGGGGAATCCGATGATATCTATTTTTTTCTAAAAAAATTCGGATCAATTCATATTCAATCACGGCAATAGAATGAACATATGAAAGAATAAAAAAAAATATTTAGATCCATAAAGCACCTAGCGACGACTACAAATATTGAAACGAGCCGAATGCGCGCTGGCATCATCACCCCTCCCTTGCGGGAGCTGGGCAAAATGTGTTGCAGTAAGTAATCGGAAAGTTGTCGGGCTAAGGCTTCATAGGACCAGCACACCATAACAGCAACCGTCGCTGATGAAAAGTAGCATAGACCGGAAGGATTCAAGCTAGAAACACATGAACGTAGATGAACTAGGACCAAATTCGAGTAAATCCACAAAAGATAGATCATCGATGATGTTAGATCAACCACCAAGACAGGGTCTAGGCAAAAAGAACTTTATTTCATTCATCATCAGGGAAGCCGCCGCCGTCTAGTCTTTCTGAGCAGGACATAAACCCTAACAAAACTCGAAGAAACTTCTAAAGATGAAACTCTCCCACTGGTAAGGGCCGGGATCCGCCGCGTCCCCCATGGCCCTAAGACCACCGGAGAAGAGGCGGGTCGGTGCCGGCGCCGCCGAGAGGCGGACAAAGGGAGAGGAGGCGGCTGCGTATGAGACTTGTTTCACCCAAGGAGGCGTATGCAGTTAAAATCCATTAATTACTTTTACTTTTTGAGAAAAAAATCCATAGATTACTTTAGATTCACAATCCGATGGTCATCTCATCTATGTATCTATAATTCATTCATACTTCCTCCGATCCTTTTTACTCTGTACATTAAATTTGTGTCAAGTTAAACTTTATAAAGTTTGACCAAATTTATATTAAAAAATATCGACATATACAACACTAAATGTATATACTATGAAACTAGCTTTCACGGTTAATCTAACAATACTAATTTGATATCGTGAATGTCAGTATTTTTTTTCTATAAAGTTAGGTCAAAGTAGATACTTTGACTTCAAACAAAACTTATATGCAGACTGAAAAGGAGTTCTTCCTGCGTGACACCCAGGTGCCATTTTTCTTTTGCTTCCAAATAGTAAACCAGGGTGCATGGTTGATAACTCAAATCATGCGGCCTTTCTTATTGTGCCTGAACTTTTGGACTTTATGCGCTGAAAATTCAAGAAAAAGTTACTACATGAGAGCGATGACCAGATACCACGTAAATTCCCTGGCACCCTACCAACGCTTGCTAGAAAGAAAACACGCATGACCAACTGAAAACGTGGACCAGGCGCGGCAGCGTGCAAACCCCACCCCACACAGAGGCAGAGGATGTGTGTGGGTGAGAGCGAGAGGACCATGGCAACATGATGCCCTGCGTCCAAATATTCTCCTTGCCGTGCCCGGGCGGCGCGCGCACGGCGGGTGGTCCTCCTCCTCCCCTCCTCCCTACCCTACGGCGCTCGCGCTCGCGCTCGCACGCCGCTGACAGCAGACACGGGACGGGAGAGAGCAAAAGGAAAAGAAAGAAACGCCAGCGCGCGCCGGGCGGCCGGCGTGCGGTGCGTGGCGCGTGGGCATGGCCGCTGTCGCCCGTGGTCGGCCGCGGGCTGTGGGCTGCGGCAAAATGCCTGACATGTGCCCCTCTCCTCTCCCTCTCGATCGCCGCGCGCACGTCTTTGTTTTTGCCCTCGTTGGGGAGGTGACATGACCATGACAATGACACCCTGCTGCTGCTGCTGCTGCACACCTCCCAACGCCAACGCCAACGCCAACGCCGTCGCCGTCGCCAAAGGGAATATCCATCGATCCAAGATCCAAACACGCGGTGGGCGCGAGCGCGTCACCGGCCGGAGCCGGCCCGTCGCCATGGGCATGCGCTTTGAAGCGCCGCATAGCAGGGTAGGCAAAAAATGTAATACCCCTACTAGGCTACTGCGAATGTGGTGAGACGTTGATTCTTGTAGAAAATGAATGAAGACACATGGATTGATAATACGAGTGAGATTTATTGTTTTCTTCTTCCTCCTACAGTCTACTTTGCGTGCGTCTTGTATTTTTTTAGTTGGACGAATGGGAGCTTGGAGCCGCTGGTCATGGCGAGTAGTATAGCACACTGACTGCAGGCGCTGGGCTGCACCGGCCTGCATCATCCACTTATACTGTACCCTCTCTCTGGTCTCTGCAGTCAGGCAAAAGGGCAGGGGCAAAACGAATGGAATTCGAGGAAGCCCTGCCACAGCAACGCACCGCATGCATGCATGCATGCATATCCATGCAGAGCGCCCCCGGTCGATGCATGGTGCATGCCGGGGCTGGACAATGTTCCAAACGGGAAAGCCAAAGCCTTGGGTCGATGCGTCCAGATCAGACCGACCACCACGCGTGCCTGCGTTCGTCGCCTGTCCCGCTGTAGTAGGGCTTGACATGACAAGACACGCACGTTCAAATATTTAGAGCACGCCATAGTTGTCACATATGGACGACCCCCCCCCCCCCTGCCCCCCGCCCCGCGTCGTCTCCTCCGAGGCGACCCGGGGGCAACCCTAGACGCCACAGCCGCGCCCCCTCCTTCTCCCCCCTTCCTCTCCGCCGCCGCCTGAGGTGTGCTCCGGCGCCAGACGCCGACACCGGCGAAGGTGGCGGCGGGATTCGCGGCCGCTGCCCTCGGTGGTTTCTCAGACGCGGGGCGGCGGCCCCGGCAGGTGAGGGTGGGGTGGTCCTGGCGGCGGGCCGCCCTACCGGTGCGAGCTAGGCGCCTCCTCGGTCTCGCGGGTGACGAGGTGGCGGCGGTCGACGGTCGCTGGTGTGCATCCCTCCCCGCAGGTATGCCACTGATGAAGTCCATCCCCTCCGCCCCGATCTGCTCCTTCCTTGGCCAGATCTGGGTCCTGGTGGCTTAGGCCGCTGCTCTCGGTTGTTGGCTGCGCGGATCTCGTCGGGCGGGGCTGGATCCGGAAACCTCGCCGGGCGCGGGCGGTCACATCAAAGGCGACGCCTTTGGGCGCCGCTCCTTCCTTGGAGGCTGTGGTGTGGATCCTCCCCCCTCCTTCCGTTCCCTGCTAGGTGAAAGCCTAGGTCCCCTGCTTCGGGCGGCGACGACACGTCCGTGTCGTGTTCCTTCTTGGAGGCACCGTCCGGGGATTGCAGGGGCGGCGAGAGAGTTTGGTTGTGGACGTGATGGTGGCGGGAGACAGCTTGGTTTCTTCATAGGTTGCTAGCTGGATGGTCCCTGACGAGGTCGCCGGTGGGTCAACGCCCACGAGCCTGGGCAAGAGGGGATCGGGTTCCCCTCTTCGGCGACAATGATATACCTTTGGGTGGGAGCATGGTGCTCACGTGAATCCAAATACCGGCCTTTGTTCTACTTTTCGTTGCTTCCCTTGCTTCGCGATCGTGGCGGCAGCTCTCGCTTTAGTGCGGCCGAGCCGCATGAGCAGCGATAGTGCTTGTTTGTAGTGTGCCTGGCTTGCGGTCCTGCTCTAGTCTCCTCTCCTTGCAGCTTGGAGGCCATCCATTTGGGTTACAGGTGAACCGAGAGCCGCCGTCTGCGATGCAGGCATCCTTCGAGCTGTGATGAAGGGGTAGGGGCCCTTTGCAGGCGATAACAGATGGTGGTCTGGTCCATGGCTGGTTCCGAGGGTGGCTGTGATCACGAAGCTTGCAGCGGTGCATTCCTCCCAAGGCCCTAGTTTTGTTACATTGGTGTAGGTCGTTCAGTAGGGTGTTGGTAGCAGCGTGGTATTTGTTGCTGCCTTGAGTTGTTTTGCTTGAGTTCCTTATATCCGTCGCTCGGTTCCCTTTTCTTTGCGTTGTAAGCAGTTGTCCTTATAATCCTGGCCGGTTGTTGGCTTTGTTGATTCAAAGCCGTGCTCTTCTTGAGCCTTCGTTCAAAAAAAAATAGTTGTCACATATGGTATTTTCTCAATTTCAAATGACTTGAATTTCTAACTATGTCCCAAGTCAAATGCCTTCAAGTTCAACTGGCGTACTGCACATTTAGGGCGTGTTCGGGAGCCCTCCGTGCCCAGAAAATCTTCAACTCCAACGCCACAAATCCAGCGCCAGCTTCCCACGATCAATCCTGGAGTGAGCGATCCGTTCGGCGTCACAGCTTCTCGCCGCTGCGAGGGAGCGAGCCTCAAGCCCATGAAATCACCTATTTCGCCCATCAAGAGCAGGTGCTGGCAATGCAAAAGGTTGGAAAAAGATGGGCTGGGCCATAAACCTGGTCGGGGAGGGACTGCTCCCAGCGAGAGAGACGACCTGAGAGCGAATCGGTACGTGATGCTCGGTCGAGCGAGTCACTTGGCGGTGGCAGCACAAAGTAATTTCCTTCAACTCCCGCTTCCTAGTTTCTGTGGAGCTCAGTTTTTCCAACTCCACCGATCCTGCAATTTTGCACTGCGCTGGGTCGCCCGCTTCGTATGGAATAGCCAGAGTTGACCCGTTGGCGCTTTCCAGTCCTGGAGTTGAGGATTTGGGAAGCCAGTGAGCTGCCGAACACGCCCTTACTAGGTCGATCGAGTAATCCCATGCATGCATGTGGTCGCCGATCAAAAATGTTGAGACTGGCAATGCATGCAGCTGGCCCGTTCTTGACGTGGGAGCTTGGACTCAGTCGACCCGTCCGGTTATGGCGAGTAGGAGGACTGTAGGAGCACCGGCCCTGCGCGCCTACCGCCTATCGACCTGCATCGACGTCCATGTATGCATATCTCTCTGCCTGCAGTCTGTAGGAGTGCCAGGCAAAGGTAGGCAAAACGGATGGAATTGAAGCAAGCGTACTCGTCCTAGTCCTGCAACAGCGGCGCACAGCATGCCTGCCTGCCTGCATGCTGCCCAATGCCGATGCATGCTTGGCTGGGCAAATGTACGCGGCCAAACGGCAAAGCCAAAGCCAAAGCCTCCGGCCGATGGACGCGCCCAGATCCACCACGCGTGGCCTGATGACCCACTGCAAATGCATGCATGCATGCATAGGGCGTGACATGACATGACATCCACGGTCAAAATTTGAGTTACTACCACCTGCACTTGCTCGCAGTAGATAGATATGGCCTGCGATGAATCTATCCCTACTGCTGGTAAGTACTGTCGCGCATTTACTGTTTACGTACGCTACGTGCCCTGCGGTGGATAGTAGCGACAGCTCTGCGCTTCCGTTTTACTGCTGCTGCTACCACCGGCCGGCCGACACTGTTCTTGATTAACTACACTGGCTAGATGCTACTAGCTGGAGTACTCCACCAATCGATGCCCTCCTCCTCAGCTTTGCCTATTCGAGAAAAAAAATCGATGCCCTCCTCGGTTACTGAAAGTAGAAAAAATTCGACGTAATTAAACGGAAAAGAAATACGCACTCCCTCTGTTCGAATTACCAAAACGTCATATATTTAAAAACACTTAGGAACGGAGGGAGAAGATATTAATCTCTCTCTCTCTATCTTTGGCTCAAATTTTCTTTTCTATTTGATCCATGAGAAAATATGATCATTGTGACCAATATCTCCGGCTATTTCTCTAACAAAAATCATTCGATCTGATTGCTTCATGTTGCAAATCAAAATTACTCCTAGTTGCCGAAACACAAGAGGGATGGAGAAGATCCGCGGTGAACGACCGTCCAATGGTCCGTCCGTGTGTGCTTTTAACCGCAGGAGCACGGGTGTATAGACACGTCTAGGAAATCGAGACCAGCCCCGTGAGCCAGCCAGGCAGCGTGCAGATCGACCACAACGGCCTGCCGCTGCATACGTACGTACGTAGCGCAGTGCATCTGGGGTCACATCGACCGGCATCCCATGCAGCAGACGGATGCAGCTAGCAGCATAGCATGCCGTGCATGTACGACGCCGGCCTCATGCACCACAGAGCGACAGACAGGCAAACGCCGTGGTAGTGGTACCACGTACGTACAGTACGTGTATATGCCAGGTGCTTGTCCGTTTGTTGCACGCGCCTGCGTTAGGCAGGAGCACAGCATGCATGCATGCGCGCGCGTAATGCATGCCTATATTCTCTGCGACAACAGCGTCTCAGCATGCCATGCCATGCCATGCCAATGCCATGCATGCGTCGTGCCAAGCTACCTAGCTCGCCGGCCGGAGCGTCAGCGCAGCGCAGCGAGGCGAGCGCTACGGCGTCGCCTTCCTCCGGCGAGACAGAGAGGGAGGGAGAGAGACGGTGCGTACGTACACGCCAAAGCATGCATCGATCCGTGTATCCATCAATATCGGAGTACGTGCAAAGCATGCATGGACGGACGGCATGCATGTTGCATGCAGGTGCAGCTGCCTGCGGCTCTTAGCCGTGGATCTGTATACAGTAGGAGTACCTACGTACGTACGTGTGTTTGCGTTTAAAATCGTAGCGCAACAGACAACGGAACGGCCAAATCGACGACAGCGGCTGCAGTGAGGGGGTACAGAACATGCTCCAGGGAGGTTGCAGCGCAACGTCACATCAACATGTGGTAAATCGCACCACCTCGTAGGTACGTACTTACGGTGTATACATCATTTCTAGATCAAACAACCATTGTCCCGACCCCCGAGACTTAAATGAATAACCATTGTTTCGGTGACACTCTATTTAAAATGGAGAAAAGGTAGTAGTGGTTTAGAATGCTCGGAAGTTTTTCGGTTTATTTGAGTCGTAGGTGTAGAAAAGATATTGGGTACAACTCAATTGTCTTCATCGTCGGAGTTGTTACAATATATATTGAAGACGTCTTGTGTCACAAGCCAACTAACCTTACAAAATCTCTTAAAAGTTAGGCTATTACATGGCTAGAGATAAGAGAGAGATCAATTGGAGAAATGCACAGATACATCAAGTTCAACGCCCCCCTCCCTGCATGCAATCTGAGCGTTGATGTCGGCGATGCAAAGACTGGATCGAAACTTCTGAAATGCAGCAGTTGGTAACACTTTGGTCATAATGTCTGTAAACTATTGAGTGGTCGGTACGTGAAGCACACGAAGCTCTGAAAGTGCCCTTCTACACCCGAGGACAAATGAGATCGGGATGAAACAGTAACTCAAAAAACATCAAAAAATGTTTAAAAATATCTGATTTTTTATGGCAAACTTTGACAAATGCTCGAATAGCTTGCAAAATTTCATCACGAAATCACATTTGCGGAAGTCATGGCAAAGAAGACAAAACCAGTGCTCCAAAATGGCTTCGAAAGTAGCATTATCAGAGCATCAAATTTGTTTTTTTGCCACAACTTTCACAAATATGATTTCATGATAAAACTTTGCAAGCTATCAGAACATTTAAGAAAGTTTGTCGTAAAAATTCAGTTTTTTGAACACATTTTAAGTATTTTTTGATTTTACCGTTCACCCGAATGCAAAAACTTCATGTCAACGAAACTCACTCAATTGTACCTTCTCGCGCACAAAGTGAACATCCAGCTCGATGTGTTTGGTGCGCTTATGCTGCACCCGATTGGCAGCGAGATATGTGGCCGAAACATTATCACGGAAAACCATCGTAGCCTTGGGAACGGGACTCGAAGCTCACCATGGAGATGACGCAGCCAACAAGTCGCAGCTACAACGTTGGCCACCGCACGGTACTCAGCTTCGGCACTCGAGCAGGATACGATGGGTTGCCGCTTAGAAGACCATGAGATGAGTGATTCGCCAAAGAAGACACGGTAGTCGGACACTGACCGTCGTGTGTCGGGGCAACCGGCCCAATCCGCATATGTGTTTCCAAGAAGCTCGGTGGATGTACCCTATATATTGGATCAAATAAAGAAAACAAGGCATGAAGATATAGAACTAATAAATATGCATGCACAAGCCTACCAAGATCGAAGGAGAAAAAATTTGGACACAAGAACACATAAACCATGAGTACTCCAATAACATCACAAATCATCCATGTTGTCCAAACTGCACCAACGTGATGAATCAATACATGATCACACACAAAGTTCTACATAAGAACTAAGAAAAGCCCATGAGCATACAATATATACATTTCAGACATTCTCATAGGCATATCTTACTCGACTGGATACATGATAGTAACAACAATGAGATAACCAGCTCCCATAACTACACAAAACCAAGAAGATGAACTCGAGCAACGAAAAGACAGAACACATTTCTTGGCAAAATAAAAATAAAATGCAAGTTGAAGCAACAGACGAGATGAAGATTATCATGAGGGTCTACCACATAATGAATACAATGTATAAGAGAACAAAATGGTACTTTGAATTATCATTCGACGATAGGTTCCAGAATAAGCATAAGATCATCTATACTCAGACAAGCATAACATGAGCATTTAGCAATAAGCACAAAGCTTGGAAAACATATTCTTAAGATTCCAATTAGGTAGATCATCATGTAAAGCAACAATTGGAATGGCTTCAATCAAACATTTTTCAAGTACTGTCTATAAGATAAACCATGGATAACACCGCACGAGAATATCACTCTCAAAACAAAGCATTGCATGCCATAGAGATATAAGATAATCTCAAATATACATTCTGTGTAGCATTCCTCAATTATTCACATTAACAAGGACTATGATATGCACAGAGCATATCACTCCCCCATAATGTGATAATCCGTGTATTATCCACGAGAGAAAATTGAAATCCAACTAAAGATAATCAATTGATGAGAACTTGAATTTCAAATGAACTTGACATACCACATAGTAGCTAGATAATCGCACTCTAAATACTAGGTGATGGAAACATGCCCTAGAGGCAATAATAAAGTTGTTATTATTATATTTCCTTATTCACGATAAAGGTTTATTATTCTTGCTAGAATTGTATTGACCGGAAACTTAAATACATGTGTGAATACATAAATAAATATCGTGTCCCTAGTGAGCCTCTACTAGACTAGCTCGTTGATCAAAGATGGTTAAGGTTTCGTAACCATAGACGCGAATTGTCATTTTATAACAGGATCACATCATTAGGAGAATGATGTGATGGACAAGACCCATCCGTTAGCTTAGCATATGATCGTTCAGTTTATTGCTATTGCTTTCTTAATGTCAAATACATATTCCTTCGACTATGGGATCATGCAACTCCCGGTTACCGGAGGAATACCTTATGTGCTATCAAACGTCACAACGTAACTGGGTGATCATAAAGATGCTCTACAGGTATCTCCAAAGGTGTCTGTTGAGTTGGCATGGATTGAGATTAGGATTTGTCACTCCGAGTATCGGAGAGGTATATCTGGTCCCTCTTGGTAATACACATCACAAGAATCTTGCAAGTGATGACCCACAAGTATAGGGGATTAATCATAATCCTTTCGATAAGTAAGTGTGTCGAACCCAACGAGGAGCAGAAGGAAATGACAAGTGGTTTTCAGCAAGGTAATCTCTACAGGCACTAAATTTGTAGGTAACGAGTAGTTTGATAGCAAGATAATTTGTAACGAGCAAGTAACGGTAACGGTAAATAAAGTGTAGCAAGGTATCCCAACCCTTTTATGCCACACTATCTTGACCCCACCATCACGTTATGCTTGGATTGTCTTGCACTTTCCCCATGTGTTTAGACATTTCATTTCATTTGGTGTTGTGAATGACTCTTATGCCTACCATAGACCGTTCATTGAGCACTTTGTGCACGCTTGCTATGACATTGAGGTAGATGGTTGTTCTCTTGTCACACATATTAGCACATTTACCTCACCTTTGCATCATTGTTTCCATGATGCTCTTACTTGTGCCCAATTTATGTGCTTACATGCCATGTCACACTTCTTTGTCAAACCATATGCTATGCTTGATGACGACACTTGTTGGATGAATCATGATACATCCATTTTGCATCATGCTTTTATATCGATATTTATTGCATTACAGGCTGTTATTACACATTATGTCACAATACTTATGCCTTTTATCTCTTATTTTACAAGGTTTACATGAAGAGGGAGAATGTCAATTTGGAATCTCGGGAAAAGAAGCAAATATTAGAGACCTATTCTGCACAACTCCAAAAGTCCTGAAACTCCACGAAAGTCAGTTTTGAAATATATTAAAAATATTGGGCGAAGAAAGCACCAGAGGGGGCCACTCACTGTCCACGAGGGTGGAGGGCTCGCCCTACCCCCTGGGCACGCCCCCCTGCCTCGTGGGCCACATGGAAGCCCCCCGATGCCCATCTTCTGGTATAAGGTGTCTTTTTCCTTGGAAAAAATCAGAAGGAAGCTTTCGGGACGAAGCGCCGCCGTCTCAAGGCGGAACCTTGGCGGAACCAATCTAGGGCTCCGACGGAGTTGTTCTGCCGGGGAAACATCCCTCCGGGAGGGGGAAATCGTCACCATCGTCGTCACCATCAATCCTCTCATCGGGTGGGGTCAATCTCCATCAACATCTTCACCAACACCATCTCCTCTCAAACCCTAGTTCATCTCTTGTATCCGATCTTTGTCTCAAAACCTCAGATTGGTACCTGTGGGTTGCTAGTAGTGTTGATTACTCCTTGTAGTTGATGCTAGTTGGTTTAATCGGTGGAAGATTATACGTTCAGATTCTTTATGCACATCAATACCCCTCTGATTATGAACATGAATATGATTTGTGAGTAGTTACATTTGTTCCTGAGGACATGGGAGAAGTCTTTTTATAAGTAGTCATGTGAATTTGGTATTCGTTCGATATTTTGATGAGATGTATGTTGTCTTTCCTCTAGTGGTGTTATGTGAACGTCGACTACATGAAAATTCACCATTGTTTGGGCCTAGGGGAAGGCATTGGGAAGTAATAAGTAGATGATGGGTTGCTAGAGTGACAAAAGCTTAAACCCTAGTTTATGCGTTGCTTCGTAAGGGGCTGATTTGGATCCATATGTTTCATGATATGGTTAGGTTTACCTTAGTTCTTCTTTCGTAGTTGCGGATGCTTGCGAGGGGGGTTAATCATAAGTGGGATGCTTGTCCAAGTAAGGGCATTACCCAAGCACCGGTCCACTCACATATCAAATTATCAAAGTAACGAACGCGAATCATATGAGCATGATGAAAACTAGCTTGACGAAAATTCCCATGTGTCCTCGGGAGCGCTTTCCTTTATATAAGAGTTTCTCCAGGCTTGTCCCTACAAAAAGGATTGGGCCACCTTGCTGCACCTTGTTTACTTTTGTTACTTGTTACCCGTTACGAATTACCTTATCATAAAACTATCTGTTACCGATAATTTTAGTGCTTGCAGAGAATACCTTACTGAAAACTGCTTGTCATTTCCTTCTGCTCCTCGTTGGGTTCGACACTCTTACTTATCGAAAGGACTATGATAGATACCCTATACTTGTGGGCCATCAAGACTTTTCTGGCGCCGTTACCGGGGAGTGAAGCGCCTCTGGTAGGTGGAATTTGGTAAGGAAAAATTTATATAGTGTGCTGAAATTTACTGTCACTTGTTACTATGGAAAATAATCCTTTGAGGGGCTTGTTCGGGGTATCTTCATCCCGACCAGTACAGCAAAGAGTTGCTCCTCAACCTACTGAACCTACTGAAAATTTTTACTTTGAAATTCCTTCGGGTATGATAGAGAAACTGCTAGCTAATCCTTTTACAGGAGATGGAACATTACATCCCGATATGCACCTAATCTATGTGGATGAAGTTTGTGGATTATTTAAGCTTACAGGTATGCCCGAGGATGTTATCAAGAAGAACGTCTTCCCTTTATCTTTGAAGGGAAAGGCATTGACATGGTTTAGGCTATGTGATGATATTGGTGAAGGAAATATGCCCTAGAGGCAATAATAAAGTTATTATTTATTTCCTTATATCATGATAAATGTTTATTATTCATGCTAGAATTGTATTAAGCGGAAACATAATACTTGTGTGAATACATAGACAAACAGGGTGTCACTAGTATGCCTCTACTTGACTAGCTCGTTGATCAAAGATGGTTATGTTTCCTAGCCATTGACATGAGTTGTCATTTAATTAACGGGATCACATCATTGGGAGAATGATGTGATTGACTTGACCCATTCCGTTAGCTTAGCACTCGATCGTTTAGTATTCTGCTATTGCTTTCTTCATGACTTATACATGTTCCTATGACTATGAGATTATGCAACTCCTGCTTACATCGGAGGAACACTTTGTGTGCTACCAAACGCCACAACGTAATCGGGTGATTTTAAAGGTGCTCTACAAGTGTCTCAAGGTACTTGTTGGGATGGCGAATTTCGAGATTAGGATTTGTCACTCCGATTGTCGGAGAGGTATCTCTGGGCCCACTTGGTAATGCACATCACTATAAGCCTTGCAAGCATTGCAACTAATGAGTTAGTTGCGGGATGATGTATTACGGAACGAGTAAAGAGACTTGCCGGTAACAAGATTGAACTAGGTATTAAGATACCGACGATCGAATCTCGGGCAAGTAACATACCGATGACAAAGGGATCAACGTATGTTGTTATGCGGTTTGACCGATAAAGATCTTCGTGAGAATATGTAGGAGCCAATATGAGCATCCGTGTTCCGCTTATTGGTTATTGACCGGAGACATGTCTCGGTCATGTCTACATAGTTCTCGAACCCGTAGGGTCCGCACGCTTAAAGTTCGATGACGGTTATATTATGAGTTTATGTGTTTTGATGTACCGAAGACAGTTCGGATTCCCGGATGTGATCACAGACATGACGAGGAGTCTCGAAATGGTCAAGACATAAATATTGATATATTGGAAGCCTATATTTGGATATCGGAAGTGTTCCGGCTGAAATCGGGATTTTACCGAGTACTGGGTTACCGAACTTCGGGGTTTAATGGGCCAAGATGGACCTTAGTGGAGAAGAGGAGGGGCGGCCAGGGCAGGCCACGCGCCCCCTCCCCCTCTAGTCCGAATTGGACAATGAGGGGGGCGCCCCCTTTCCTTCCTCTCTCCCTCCTCCTTCCCCCTTCTCCTACTCCAACTAGGAAAGGAGGGAGTTCTACTCCCGGTGGGAGTAGGACTCCTCCCTGGCGCGCCTCCTCCTGGCCGGCCGCCTCTCCCCCCTTTCTCCTTTATATATGGGGGCAGGGGGGCACCTCAAGACACAACAATTGATCCCTTGGATCTCTTAACCGTGTGCCCCCCTCCACCATAGTCCACCTCGATAATATCGTAGCGGTGCTTAGGCGAAGCCCTGCGTCGGTAGAACATCATCATCGTCACCACGCCGTCATGCTGACGGAACTCTCCCTCAAAGATCGGCTAGATCGGAGTTCGAGGGACGTCATCGAGCTGAATGTGTGCTGAACTCGGAGGTGCCGTATGTTTGGTACTTGATCGGTCGGATCGTGAAGACATATGAGTACATCAAACGCGTTGTGCTAATGCTTCCGCTTTCGGTCTACGAGGGTACGTGGACAACACTCTCCCCTCTTGTTGCTATGCATCACCATGATCCTGTGTGTGCGTAGGAATTTTTTTGAAATTACTACGTTCCCCAAACAAAGGGCATCCGAGCCGTGTTTTATGCGTAGATGTTATATGCACGAGTAGAACACAAGTGAGTTGTGGGCGATATAAGTCATACTTCTTACCAAAGCATGTCATACTTTGGTTCGGGCGGTATTGTTGGATGAAGCGGCCCGGACCGACATTACGCGTTTCGCCACGCTGAGACTGGTTCTACCGACGTGCTTTGCACACAGTGGTCGGCGGGTGTCGCTTTCTCCAACTTTAGTTGAACTGAGTGTGGCTACGCCTGGTCCTTGAGAAGGTTAAAACATCACTAACTTGACGAACTATCGTTGTGGTTTTGATGCGTAGGTAAGAACGGTTCTTGCTCAGCCCATCGCATATCGTAAAACTTGCAACAACAAAGTAGAGGACGCCTAACTTGTTTTTGCAGGGCATGTTGTGATGTGATATGGTCAAGGCATGATGCTATATTTTATTGTATGAGATGATCATGTTTTGTAACCGAAGTTATTGGCAATCGGCAGGAGCCATATGGTTGTCGCTTTATTGTATGCAATGCAAACGCTCGTAATGCTTTACTTTATCACTAAGCGGTAGCGATAGTCGAGAAGCATAAGTTGGCGAGACGACAACGATGCTACGATTGAGATCAAGGTGTCGCTACCGGTGACGATGGTGATCATGACGGTGCTTCGAGATGGAGATCACAAGCACAAGATGATGATGGCCATATCATATCACTTATATTGATTGCATGTGATGTTTATCTTTTATGCATCTTATCTCGCTTTGATTGACGGTAGCATTATAAGATGATCTCTCACTAAATTATCAAGGTACAAGTGTTCTCTCTGAGTATGCACCGTTGCGAAAGCTCTTCGTGCTGAGACACCACGTGATGATCGGGTGTGATAGGCTCTACGTTCAAATACAACGGGTACAAAACAGTTGCACACGCGGAATACTCAGGTTAAACTTGACGAGCCTAGCATATGCAGATATGGCCTCGGAACACTGAGACCGAAAGGTCGAGCGTGAATCATATAGTATATATGATCAACATAGTGATGTTCACCATTGAAACTACTCCATCTCACGTGATGATCGGACATGGTTTAGTTGATTTGGATCACGTGATCACTTGGAGGATAAGAGGGATGTCTATCTAAGTGGGAGTTCTTAAGTAATATGATTAATTGAACTTAAATTTATCATGAACTTAGTACCTGATAGTATTTTGCTTGTCTATGTTGATTGTAGATAGATGGCCCATGCTGTTGTTCCGTTGAATTTTAATGCGTTCCTTGAGAAAGCAAAGTTGAAAGATGATGGTAACAATTACACGGACTGGGTACGTAACTTGAGGATTATCCTCATTGCTGCACAGAAGAATTACGTCCTGGAAGCACCGCTAGGTGCCAGACCTGCTGCAGTAGCAACACCAGACGTTCAAATACAACGGGTGCAAAACAGTTGCACACGCGGAATACTCAGGTTAAACTTGACGAGCCTAGCATATGCAGATATGGCCTCGGAACACTGAGCCCGAAAGGTCGAGCGTGAATCATATAGTAGATATGATCAACATATTGATGTTCACCATTGAAAACTACTCCATCTCACGTGATGGTCGGACATGGTTTAGTTGATATGGATCATGTGATCACTTAGATGATTAGAGGGATGTCTATCTAAGTGGAAGTCCTTATGTAATATGATTAATTGAACTTTAATTTATCATGAACTTAGTACCTGATAGTATTTTTCATGTCTATGTTGTTGTAGATAGATGGCCCGTGTTGTTGTTCCGTTGAATTTTAATGCGTTCCTTGAGAAAGCAAAGTTGAAAGATGATGGTAGCAATTACACGGACTAGGTCCGTAATTTGAGGATTATCCTCATTGCTGCACAGAAGAATTACGTCCTGGAAGCACCGCTGGGTGCCAGGCCTGCTGCAAATGCAACTGACGACGTTAAGAACATCTGGCAGAGCAAAGCTGATGACTACTCGATAGTTCTGTGTGCCATGCTTTACGGCTTAGCACCGGGACTTCAACGGCGTTTTGAACGTCATGGAGCATATGCGATGTTTCAGGAGTTGAAGTTAATATTTCAAGCAAATGTCCGGATTGAGAGATATGAAGTCTCCAATAAGTTCTACAGCTGTAAGATGGAGGATAATAGTTCTTTCAGTGAGCATATACTCAGAATGTCTGGATATAACAATCACTTGATTCAACTGGGAGTTAATCTTCCGGATGGTAGCGTCATTAACAGAATTCTTCAATCACTGCCACCAAGCTACAAGAGATTCGTGATGAACTATAACATGCAAGGGATGGATAAGACAATTCCCGAGCTCTTTGCAATGCGAAAGGCTGCGGAGGTAGAAATCTAGAAGGAGCATCAAGTGTTGATGGTCAACAAGACCACCAGTTTCAAGAAAAAGGGCAAAGGGAAGAAGAAGGGGAACTTCAAAAAGAACAGCAAACAAGTTGCTGCTCAGGAGAAGAAACCCAAGTCCGGACCTAAACCTGAGTGCTTCTATTGCAAACAGACTGGTCACTGGAAGCGGAACTGCCCCAAGTATTTGGCGGATAAGAAGGATGGCAAGGTGAACAAAGGTATATGTGATATACATGTTATTGATGTGTACCTTACTAATGCTTGCAGAGCACCGGTATTTGATACTGGTTATGTTGCTAATATTTGCATCTCTTAACATGGACTACGGATTAAGCGAAGATTGGCTAAGGACGAGGTGACGATGCGCGTGGGAAATGGTTCCAAAGTCGATGTGATCGCGGTCGGCACGCTACCTCTACATCTACCTTCGGGATTAGTTTTAGACCTGAATAATTGTTATTTGGTGCCGCGTTGAGCATGAACATTATATCTGGATCTTGTTTGATGCGAGATGCTTATTCATTTAAGTAAGAGAATAATGGTTGTTCTATTTATATGAGTAATATCTTTTATGGCCATGCACCCTTGAAGAGTGGTCTATTTTTGTTGAATCTCGATAGTAGTGATACACATATTCATAGTATTGAAGCCAAAAGATGCAGAGTTGATAATGATAGTGCAACTTATTTGTGGTAATCGCCGCTTAGGTCATATTGGTGTAAAGCGCATGAAGAAACTCCATCTTGATGGACTTTTGGAACCACTTGATTATGAATCACTTGGTACTTAAGTAACCGTGGCTCATGGGCAAGATGACTAAAACGCCATTCTCCAGAACTATGGAGCGAGCAACAGATTTGTTGGAAATCATACATACAGATGTATGTGGTCCGATGAATGTTGAGGCTCGCGGTGGGTATCGTTATTTTCTCACCTTCACAGATGATTTAAGCAGATATGGGTTTATCTAATTAATGAAACATAAGTCTGAAACATTTGAAAAGTTCAAAGAATTTCAGAGTGAAGTTGAAAATCATCGTAACATATAAAGTTTCTATGATCTGATCGTGGAGGACAATATTTGAGTTACGAGTTTGGTCTTCATTTGAAACAATGCGGAATAGTTTCGCAACTCACGCCACCCGGAATACCACAACATAATGGTGTGTCCGAACGTCGTAATCGTACTTTACTAGATATGGTGCGATCTATGATGTCTCTTACTGATTTACCGCTATCTTTTTGGGGTATACTTTAGAGACGGCTGCATTCACGTTAAATAGGGCACCATCAAAATCCGTTGAGACGACGCCTTATGGACTGTGGTTTGGTAAGAAACCAAAGTTGTCATTTCTTAAAGTTTGCGGCTGCGATGCTTATGTGAAAAAGCTTCAACTTGATAAGCTCGAACCCAAATCGGAGCAATGTGTCTTCATAGGATACCCAAAGGAAACTGTTGGGTACACCTTCTATCACAGGTCTGAAGGCAAGACTTTTGTTGCTAAATTTGGATCCTTTTTAGAGAAGGAGTTTCTCTCGAAAGAAGTGAGTGGGAGGAAAGTAGAACTTGATGAGGTAACTGTACCTGCTCCCTTATTGGAAAGTAGTTCATCACGTAAAACCGGTTCCTGTGACACCTACACCAATTAGTGAGGAAGTTAATGATGACGATCATGAAACTTCAGATCAAGTTGTTACTGAACCTTGTAGGTCAACCAGAGTAAGATCCGCACCAGAGTGGTACGGTAATCCGGTTCTGGAGGTTATGTTACTAGACCATGACGAACCTACGAACTATGAAGAAGCGATGGTGAGCCCAGATTCCGCAAAATGGCTTGAGGCCATGAAATCTGAGATGGGATCCATTTATGAGAACAAAGTGTGTACTTTGATTGACTTGCCCGATGATCGGCAAGCCATTGAGAATAAATGGATCTTCAAGAAGAAGACTGATGCTGACGGTAATGTTACTGTCTATAAAGCTCGACTTGTTGCAAACGGTTTTCGACAAGTTCAAGGGATTGACTATGATGAGACTTTCTCACCCGTAGCGATGCTTAAGTCTGTCCGAATCATGTTAGCAATTGCCGCATTTTATGATTATGAAATTTGGCAAATGGATGTCAAAACTGCATTCCTGAATGGATTTCTGGAAGAAGAGTTGTATATGATGCAACCGGAAGGTTTTGTATGTTAGGAATATGCAACTTATATTCCCATGAGGCCATAGGCCGATATATATGTACAGGTGTGGAACATATGCAGGAAACCCCTTATACAACGGGATAAATACAAAGGGGTACATGACTTATATTATAACTCTAACACCCCCCCTCAAACTCATGGTGGATGAACAACACTGAATTTGGAGAGATAAAAGCCATGTTGTGCTCTAGTCTGGGCCTTCGTCAGGAAATCCGCCAACTATAACTCGGAAGGCACATACTGAAGAGCAATAACATGATCTCGCACACCAAATACAAGCATAGAAAGCATCAACACCAATATGCTTGGTGAGCTCATGCTTCACAAGATCGCGCGCAATGCTAATAGCACTTGTACTGTCAGATAAGGGCGGAGTCGGTGTAGTGACAGAAACACCAAAATCCTCAAGTAACCACCGTAACCAAGTCACCTCTGCCGTCAAAAGAGCCATTGCTCGCAACTCAGCCTCGGCACTCGAACGGGAAACTGCAATCTGTTTCTTCGCCTTCCGTGCAATGAGAGAACCACCAAGAAAAACACAAGAAGCGTAAAGTGAACGGCGATCTGAAGGATCACTAGCCCACATAGCATCCGAATAAGCCTGAAGTTGTAAAGAACTGGAGCGAGGAAAGAATAGACAGTGAGAGATTATGCCCCGAAGATATCGGAGAACACGAAGGAGATGACTATAGTGGACCGATGTGGGAGCGGAATTGAACTGACTCGGAATATGAACCGGATAAGAGATATCCGGATGAGTGACAGCTAGATAGACAAGACTGCCAACAAGATGACGATAACGCGTCGGGTCGTGGAGGGGATCACCATCAAGAGCACGGAGGTGAACATTGAGCTCCATAGGAGTCTCAACAATGCGTTCACAAGAAGAGCAAAGACGAACAAGAAGATCTTGGATATACTTTTCCGGGATATAAAAAGCCATCGAGGTAGAAGAGACTTCAATCCCAAGAAAGTAGCAAAGAGGTCCAAGATCGACATAAGAAATCGCTCACTAAGAGGGGCCTTTACAAAGGCAATATACTGGGGTCATCCTTGATGACCATGTCATCAACATAGAGAAGAAGAAGAGTCCGACCACGAGGAGAAAGGTGAATAAACAATGCTGGATCATGAGCACTTGCTGAAAAACCAGCAGCAGTGACCACAGAGGCAAAACGCTCAAACCAGGCATGGGGGGCTTGCTTAAGGCCATAGAGAGAGTGACGAAGACGACATACCATGCCATCAGGAACAGAATACCCACGTGGTGGCTGCATGTACACCTCCTCACGCAGCTCACCATTAAGAAAAGCATTCTTAACATCAAGCTGAGATATAGACCAGTGGCGTGCAGAGGCAACGGCAAGAAGTGTGCGAACAGTGGTCATATGGGCCACGGGAGCAAAAGTCTTGTCATAATCACGACCATGCCCCTTCTGAAAACCACGAGCCACAAGACGAGCTTTGTGACGCTCAAGAGAACCATCGGAGCGAGTCTTAACCTTGTAGACCCACTTACAAGTGACGGGACGGACTCCGGGAGGAAGAGAAACAAGATCCCAGTACCAAGCATGCTCAAGAGCAGCAATCTCCTCTGCCATCGCAAACTGCCATTCAGGATGAACAACAGCCTGACGATAAGAAGTCGGCTCAAGAACAGCAGCACCAGTGTTGGGAAATCCAAAGCGATCAACAGGCGGACGAGGACGAGAACGAAAGCCATAAGTATGCTGAGAGGAAGATGACGACACATCCACGGAGGCATCCACAGGATGTGAACAACGAGTGTAATACTAAGGAAAAGATGGAACAATAGAAGGAGGAATCGCCAAGGTAGAATCGAGGGGTGGCGACGAAGAAGTCACCGGAGATGAAGGTGTAGAATCCGGTGACATGCTAGACGAGGAGACCGTGGAAGATGGTGGCAGCAAATCGACTAGAGGTGGAGAAGCAGAGGGAGCGGAACGAATAGGCACATGCTCGACGGGGGTGATAGGTGAGTCAGGAAAAGTGATCAAAGAGATATCCTCCACTGAAAAGGTCGAGGAAGATGGGCGTGGGTAGAAGGGATGAGACTCATCAAAAGTCACGTCTCGAGAGATACGCATCCGACGACCGATATGATCCCAACAACGATAGCCCTTATGCTCATCACTGTAGGCTAAGAAGACACACTCAACAGACTGAGCGGTCAGTTTGGTGCGTTCGCGAGGAGCAAGAAGAACATAGCAAGCACAACCAAATAAGCGAAGCATCGAATAATCGGGAGAACGATCAAAAATACGCTCAAAAGGAACACCACCCTGTAGAGCAGCGGAAGGCTGGAGATTGATAAGATAGGTGGAGGTGGAGACGGCCTCAGCCCAAAGAGGCGGGAGAGAGGCAGCAATCAGCAATGCACGAGCCCTCTCAAGAAGATGACGATGCTTTCGCTCAGCGACACCATTCTGAGCATGAGCACCAGGACAAGAGAATTGAGAGAGAGTTCCTTCCTCAGCAAGAACACCACACAACATCTTAGAGATATATTCGCCAGCAGAGTCAGCATGAAAAACACGAATGGGTGAAGAGAACTGAGTATGAACCTTGGCAGCAAAATGCTTATAAATAGACAACACCTCACTACGAGAAGTCATGAAATAAAGCCATGTGTAACGAGAGAAGTCATCTATGAAAATAATATAGTATTTATGACCACTTTCGCTTAAAGGAGCCGGACCCCATACATCAGAATGGACTAAATCGAAAGGACGCTTAGACACTGACTCGCTATGTGAATATGGTAACTGAATCTGCTTGCCAAGACGACAACCCTGACACTCTAAAGAGACATCTCCTTAGAAAGACCCTAGAAGACCTCGACGAACTAAAGACGACAACCGAGAACCACATAGATGACCAAGTCGATGATGCCACTGCTGGAAGGAACCAGTAACGGAGGCGACTGAAGCGGAGGAACTGGCGATAGTGGTGGCAACAGAAGGAACATGAAGCCAGTCCAACTCCCAAAGACCCTGAGAATCACGGCGAGGGCCAGCCCCAACCAGTGTGTGCGTATGGCAGTCCCCGGACAGAACAAGAGTCAACGTCAAGGATGACGCGACAACCGTAATCGAGAAGTTGACCAGCAGAAAACAGATTCATGGTAAGTCGAGGAACATGAGCAACATCAGGAACAGAGTAAGAAGGAGTGGTAAGATTGCCTCTACTAACGACAGAAAGTGGAGTACCATCAGCAGTGAGGACATGAACAGGAGAATCCAGCGATCGAAGAGAGGACAAAGTGGAAGAATGAGAAGACATATGAAAAGAAGCTCCAGAGTCCACAACCCATGGGGATGTACCTGACTGTGTAGAGGGTGATTTCTCAGTGCGGGAAGCATCAGCCACAGAACCAGCAGTACCCGTCGAGGAAGAACCTGAAGCCGCGAAAGCGCACGCTAAGTCTCGTAATATCCCGCCACCAAAGCAATGGCTGAAGCTGTCGAGGTAGATGACGAAGTCCCTGAAGATGATGATCGCGCCTTGCGCAGGTGTTTCTTCTTCGTGTAGCACTGGGACTCAATATGACCATCATTGTTGCAGTAGTCGCAATGTGGACGGGGGCAACTTGAGCCTCCAGAAGGAGTGGGCAAGAGCGGCGGAGCACTCGAGCGAGAAGGGGTCGGTGCAGCAGGTGGCGTAGAAGGAGCCCGAGTAGCGAGCACAGAGGGAACCTCCAGCAAACCAGCACCACGTAAGCGCGTCTCCTCAGCACGAATCTCAGAAAGCGCCTCCATGAGAGAAATACGGCCACGAGCAAACAACTGAGCACGCCGGGGCTCAAACTCCTTACGGAGCCGAGACAGAACTCGTGAGACGCGATGAAACTCCAAATTGGCTCGACAGCCCGGCAACAGGGGCAAGTACGACAACCAGACTGCGGAGAGAATCAAGTCGGCGCCAGATAGCGTAACTCTGTGCATAGAAGTCATCAACAGAGAGTCACCCCTTTGAAGAGCATGCTCCTGACGGACTACAGAAAGGTATAAGGCATCACCAGAGGGCTCATAACGCTGACGAAGACGGGTCCACATCTCAAAGACAGTAGGAAGACCAAGAAACTCAGAAGCAAACCGAGGCAGAACACTAGCAGTGAGAACAACTGCAGCACGAGCATCATCATCATCAAGCCACTGGGTGTAAACAGACAGAGCACCATGATAGGTCTGAAGAGCCTCCTCATAAGCCAAAACCCTCTCATCATAAGCACGATCAGCAGCCTCATCAGCAAGCTTAGCCGCGTCCTTGGCGGACTGATTAGCATCCGTAGGAAGAACCAGTGGAGTCGGCGGAGTAGGGGCCACCAGAGGAACCGGACGTGGCGGACAGCAGACCTCGCCAGAAAGAACACCCCAGAGACGGATGCCACGCATGTGAATGCGCATAAAGCCAGTGAACTCGGTGTAGTTAGTACCATCGAAGATCACCGGACAGCGAGGGACAACAACATAGCCCGATGCAGTAGACCTTTTTTTAGCAGAGATACGAAATCAGTAGAATCCGACGAGAGCAGCAGGGGCGAGACCACCAGCTTCCAATCGAACGGACGGGATCGGGGGAGGTGCAGTGATCCAGAATAAGGTGGCCGGGCAGCCGGAGGCAAGGATCCAAAGAGGGACTGTAAGGAAGCGGACAAGGGGAGCTTGAGCGGGAGATCGAGCAGGAGCCCGTGCGGTTCTTCCTTCTCGATCGGGGGAAGGGCTTCGAGCACGGGCAGAGAGATCCTTATAGGATCAGGAACGAGAGAGGAGGCCCGATCCGATCCAGGACGGGATCGATCCAATTGGGAGACAGCTGGAGATCGAGACAGGGGCTCCGAGCGAGAACAGATCGAGGCCGCGGCCTCTATCGGGGAGGAGAGACGGATCAATAGCACGAGTTGCAGCGTGTAAAAAATTGACCTATCTCTGATACCATGTTAGGAATATGCAACTTATATTCCCATGAGGCCATAGGCCGATATATATGTACAGGTGTGGAACATATGCAGGAAACCCCTTATACAATGGGATAAATACAAAGGGGTACATGACTTATATTATAACTCTAACATCGATCCAAAGGTAGCTAACAAAGTGTGCAAGCTCCAGTGATCCATTTATGGACTGGTGCAAGCCTCTCGGAGTTGGAATAAACGCTTTGATAGTGTGATCAAAGCATATGGTTTTATACAGACTTTTTGGAGAAGCCTGTATTTACAAGAAAGTGAGTGGGAGATCTGTAGCATTTTTGATATTATATGTGGATGGCATATTGCTGATTGGAAATGATATAGAATTTCTGGATAGCATAAAGGGATACTTGAATAATAGTTTTTCGATGAAGGACCTCGGTGAAGCTGCTTATACGTTGGGCATCAAGATCTATAGAGATAGATCAAGATGCTTAATTGGACTTTCACAAAGCACATACCTTGACAAAGTTTTGAAGAAGTTCAAAATGGATCAAGCAAAGAAAGGATTTTTGCCTGTGTTAGAAGGTGTGAAGTTGAGTAAGACTCAATGCCCGACCACTATAGAAGATAGAGAGAAGATGAAAGATGTTCCCTATGCTTCAGCCATAGGCTCTATCATGTATGCAATGCTGTGTACCAGACCTGATGTGTGCCTTGCTGTAAGTTTAGCATGGAGGTACCAAAGTAATCCAGGAGTGGATCACTGGACAGCGGTCAAGAACATCCTGAAATACCTGAAAAGGGCTAAGGATATGTTTCTCGTTTATGGAGGTGACAAAGAGCTAGTCGTAAATGGTTACGTCGATGCAAGCTTTGACACTGATCCGGACGATTCTAAATCGCAAACCGGATACATATTTACATTGAACGATGGAGCTGTAAGTTGGTGCAGTTCTAAACAAAGCGTTGTGGCAGGATCTACGTGTGAAGCGGAGTACATAGCTGCTTCGGAAGCAGCAAATGAAGGAGTCTGGATGAAGGAGTTCATATCCGATCTAGGTGTCATACCTAGTGCATTGGGTCCAATGAAAATCTTTTGTGACAATACTGGTGCAATTGCCTTGGCAAAGGAATCCAGATTTCACAAGAGAACCAAGCACATCAAGAGACGCTGCAACTCCATCCGTGATCAAGTCCGTGTGGGAGACATAGAAATTTGCAAGATACATACGGATCTGAATGTTGCAGACCCGTTGACTAAGCCTCTTCCACGAGCAAAACAAGATCAGCACCAAGGCTCCATGGGTGTTAGAATCATTACTGTGTAATCTAGATTATTGACTCTAGTGCAAGTGGGAGACTGATGGAAATATGCCCTAGAGGCAATAATAAAGTTATTACTTATTTCCTTATATCATGATAAATGTTTATTATTCATGCTAGAATTGTATTAATCGGAAACATAATACTTGTGTGAATACATAGATAAACAGAGTGTCACTAGTATGCCTCTACTTGACTAGCTCGTTGATCAAAGATGGTTATGTTTCCTAGCCATTGACATGAGTTGTCATTTAATTAACGGGATCACATCATTGGGCGAATGATGTGATTGACCTGACCCATTCCATTAGCTTAGCACTCGATCGTTTAGTATTCTGCTATTGCTTTCTTCATGACTTCTACATGTTCCTATGACTATGAGATTATGCAACTCCCGTTTACCGGAGGAGCACTTTGTGTGCTACCAAAAGTCACAACGTAACTGGGTGATTATAAAGGTGCTCTCATGTGTGTTTCCGAAGGTACTTGTTGGGTTGGCGATTTCGAGATTAGGATTTGTCACTCCGATTGCTCGGAGAGGTATCTCTGGGCCCACTCGGTAATGCACATCACCATAAGCCTTGCAAGCATTGCAACTAATGAGTTAGTTATGGATGATGTATTACGGAACAAGTAAAGAGACTTGCCGATAACGAGATTGAACTAGGTATTAAGATACCGACGATCGAATCTAGGGCAAGTAACATACCGATTACAAAGGGAACAACGTATGTTGTTATGCGGTTTGACCGATAAAGATCTTCAGAGAATATGTAGGAGCCAATATGAGCATCCAGGTTCCGCTATTGGTTATTAACCGGAGACATGTCTCGGTCATGTCTACATAGTTCTCGAACCCGTAGGGTCCGCACGCTTAAAGTTCGATGACGGTTATATTATGAGTTTATGTGTTTTGATGTACCGAAGATAGTTCGGAGTCCCGGATGTGATCGCGGACATGACAAGGAGTCTCGAAATGGTCGAGAAATAAAGATTGATATATTGGAAGCCTATATTTGGATATCGGAAGTGTTCCGGGTGAAATCAGGATTTTACCGGAGTACCGGGGGTTACCGGAACCCCTCGGGGGTTTCATGGGCCAAGATGGGCCTTAGTGGAGAAGAGGAGGGGCGCCCAGGGCAGGCCGCGCGCCCCCTCCCCCTCTAGTCCGAATTGGACAAGGAGGGGGGGGGGGCGGCGCCCCCCTTTCCTTCCTCTCTCCCTTGTCCTTCCCCCTTCTCCTACTCCAACTAGGAAAGGAGGGAGTCCTACTCCTGGTGGGAGTAGGACTCCTCCCTGGCGCGCCTCCTCCTGGCCGGCCGCCTCTCCCCCCTTGCTCCTTTATATACCGGGGCAGGGGGGCACCTCGAGACACAACAATTGATCCGTTGGATCTTTTAACCGTGTGCGGTGCCCCCTCCACTATAGTCCACCTCAATAATATCTTAGAGGTACTTAGGCGAAGCCCTCCGTCGGTAGAACATCATCATCGTCACCACGCCGTCGAGCTGACGGAACTCTCCCTCAAAGCTCGGCTGGATCGGAGTTCGAGGGACGTCATCGAGCTAAACGTGTGCTGAACTCGGAGGTGCCGTACGTTCGGTACTTGATCGGTCGGATCGTGAAGACGTACGACTACATCAACCGCGTTGTGCTAATGCTTCCGCTTTCAGTCTACGAGGGTACATAGACAACACTCTCCCCTCTTGTTGCTATGCATCAACATGATCCTGTGTGTGCGTAGGAATTGTTTTGAAATTACTATGTTCCCCAACAATTGGATCATGGAACTACAACCGATTGAAATTGGAATTTCATTAGAAGTTTTATCCTATGCATCTGGTTCATCGCGATCGTAATTATATATATAATTTTTGGCCTCGCGAAGGAGAAAGTATCGCTCAAGCTTGGGGGAGGCTTAAGTCAATGTTATATTCATGCCCCAATCGTGAGCTCTCAAGAGAAATTATTATTCAAAATTTTTATGCTCGGCTTTGTCTCAATAATCACTCCATGCTCGATACTTCTTGTACTGGTTCTTTTATGATAAAGACTATTGAATTCAGATGGGATTTATTGGAAAGAATTAAACACAACTCTGAAGATTGGGAACTCGACAAAGGTAAGGAGTCAGGTATAACACCTAAGTTTGATTGTGTTAAATCTTTTATGGATACCGAAGCTTTTCGTGAATTTAGCACTAAATTTGGACTTGACTCTGAGATAGTAGCTTCTTTCTGTGAATCATTTGCTACTCATGTTGATCTCCCTAAGGAGAAGTGGTTTAAATATCATCCTCCCATTGAAGTAAAAGTAGTTGAACCTATTAAAGTTGAAGAAAAGACTATCACTTATAATGTTGATCCTATTGTTCCTACCGCTTATATTGAGAAACCACCTTTCCCTGTTAGAATAAAGGATCATGCTAAAGCTTCAACTGTGGTTCGCAAGAGTTATGCTAGAACACCTAAACCCTCTGAGAAAATTAAAGTTGAACCTAGTATTGCTATGGTTAAGGATCTCGTGGTCGGTAATATTGATGGGCATGTTATTTACTTCTGCGATGGAGCTAGAATTGATAGACCCGATACTAAAAATAAACATAGACCTCTTGTTGGCATGCCTGTTGTTTCTGTTAAAATAGGAGACCACTGTTATCATGGCTTATGTGATATGGGTGCTAGTGTTAGTGCAATACCTTATACTTTATATAAAGAAATTATGCAAGATATTGCACCTACTGAGATAGAAGATATTGATGTTACTTTTAAGCTTGCCAATAGAGATACTATTTCACAAGTTGGGATTGTTAGAGATGTTGAAGTCTTGTGTGGGAAAATTAAATATCCTACTTGAATACTATTAATGCCAAGATAGACCGCGAAAAGGATATTGTTACTGTTGGTTTAGGGGATATGTCTCATGATTTTAATTTTGCTAGATTTTGTAGACAACCCCATGATAAAGAATTGCCCAGTAAATATGAAATTATTGGTCTTGCTTCTATTGTCGTGCCTCCTAATGATCCTTTAGAACAATATTTGCTAGACCATGAAAAATGATATGTTTATGAATGAAAGAAGGGAAATAGATGAAGTATTCTTTATACATGGACCTATTTTGAAACACAACTTGCCTGTTGAAATTCTAGGGGATCCTCCTCCACCCAAGGGTGATCCCGTGTTTGAGCTTAAACCATTACCTGATACTCTTAAATATGCTTATCTTAATGAAAAGAAGATATATCCTATTATTATTAGTGCTAACCCTTCAGAGCAGGAAGAAGATAAATTGTTGAAAACTCTGAAGAAGCACCGTGTTGCTGTTGGATATACTCTTGATGATCTTAAGGGCATTAGTCCCACTCTATGCCAGCACAAAATAAAATTGGAGAAAAACGCTAAACCGGTTGTTGATCACCAACGACGGTTAAATCCTAAGATGAAAGAAGTGGTAAGAAATGAAATACTAAAGCTTCTGGAGGCAGGTATAATTTATCCTATTGCTGATAGTCAGTGGGTAAGTCCTGTCCATTGTGTCCCTAAGAAGGGATGTATTACTGTTGTTCCTAATGATAAAGATGAATTGATCCCACAAAGAATTGTTACAGGTTATAGAATGGTAATTGAATTCCGCAAATTAAATAAAGCTATTAGAAAAGATCATTACCCTTTACCTTTTATTGATCAAATGCTAGAAAGATTATCCAAACATACACATTTTTCCTTTCTAGACGGTTATTCTGGTTTCTCTCAAATTCCCGTGTCAAAAGAGGATAAGGAAAATACCACTTTTACTTGCCCTTTCGGTACCTTTGCTTATAGACGTATGCCTTTTGGTTCATGCAATGCACCTGCTACCTTTCAAAGATGTATGACTGCTATATTCTCTGACTTTTGTGAAAAGATTGTTGAGGTTTTCATGGATGATTTCTCAGTGTATGGAACTTCTTTTGATGATTGCTTAAGCAACCTTGATCGGGTTTTGTAGAGATGTGAAGAAACTAATCTTGTCTTGAATTGGGAGAAGTGCCACTTTATGGTTAATGAAGGTATTGTCTTGGGGCATAAAATTTCTGAAAGAGGTATTGAAGTTGATAAAGCTAAAGTTGATGCTATTGAAAAGATGCCGTGTCCTAAGGACATTAAAGGTATAAGAAGTTTCCTTGGTCATGCCGGTTTTTATAGGAGGTTCATTAAAGACTTCTCAAAAATGTCTAGGCCTCTGACTAATCTCTTACAAAAAGATGTTCCTTTTGTCTTTGATGATGATTGTGTAGAAGCATTTGAAATACTTAATAAAGCCTTGATTTCTGCACCTATTGTTCAGCCACCTGATTGGAATTTACCCTTTGAAATTATGTGTGATGCTAGTGATTATGTTGTAGGTGCTGTTCTAGGACAAAGAGTTGATAAAAAATTAAATGTTATTCAATATGATAGTAAAACTCTAGACAGTGCCCAAAGAAATTATTCTACTACTGAAAAAGAATTTTTAGCAGCTGTATTTGCTTGTGATAAGTTCAGACCTTATATTGTTGATTCTAAAATAACTCTTCACACTGATCATGCTGCTATTAAGTATCTTATGGAAAAGAAAGATGCTAAACCTAGACTTATTAGATGGGTTCTCTTGCTACAAGAATTTGATTTGCATATTATTGATAGAAAGGGAGCTGAGAACCCTGCTATGCATAACTTATCTAGGTTAGAGAATGTTCTTGATGACCCACTACCTATTGATGGTAGCTTTCACGATGAACAATTAGCTATCGTAAATGCTTCTCAGATCGCTCCATGGTATGCTGATTATGCTAATTACATTGTTGCTAAATTTATACCCCTAGTTTCACATACCAAAGAAAAGAAAAGTTTTTCTTTGATTTAAGACATTACTTTTGGGATGACCCACACCTTTATAAAGAAGGAGTAGATGGGGTTATTACACGTTGTGTACCTGAGCATGAACAGGAACAGATCCTACGCAAGTGTCATTCCGAGGCTTATGGAGGACACCACGCTGGAGATAGAACTGCACATAAGGTATTGCAATCCGGTTTTTATTGGCCTACTCTTTTCAAAGATGCCCGTAAGTTTGTCTTGTCTTGTGATGAATGTCAAAGAATTGGTAATATTAGTAGACGTCAAGAAATGCCTATGAAATTTTCACTTGTTATTGAACCATTTGATGTTTGGGGCTTTGATTATATGGGACCGTTTCCTTCATCTAATGGGTATACACATATTTTAGTTGTTGTTGATTACGTTACTAAGTGGGTAGAAGCTATTCCAACTAGTAGTGCCGATCATAACACCTCTATTAAGATGCTTAAAGAAGTTATTTTTCCGAGGTTTGGAGTCCCTAGATACTTAATGACCGATGGTGGTTCACATTTTATTCATGGTGCTTTTCGTAAAATGCTGGCGAAGTATGATGTTAATCATAGAATTGCATCTCCATACCACCCACAGTCTAGTGGTCAAGTAGAACTGAGTAATAGAGAGATTAAATTAGTTTTGGAAAAGAATGTTAATAGGTCTAGAAAGAATTGGTCCAAGAAACTTGATGATGCATTATGGGCCTATAAAACTGCATATAAAAATCCTATGGGTATGTCTCCGTATAAAATGGTTCATGGAAAAGCATGTCACTTACCTCTCGAACTAGAACATAAGGCATATTGGGCCATTAAAGAGCTCAATTATGATTTCAAACTTGCCGGTGAGAAGAGACTATTTGACATTAGCTCACTTGATGAGTGGAGAACCCAGGCCTATGAGAATGCCAAACTGTTTAAAGAAAAAGTTAAAAGATGGCATGACAAAAGGATACAAAAGCTGAGTTTAATGTAGGTGATTATGTTTTGTTATACAACTCTCGTTTAAGATTTTTTGCAGGAAAACTCCTCTCTAAATGGGAAGGTCCTTACGTTATCGAGGAGTGATGTCTACTACAAAATCTTCTTCTTATAGACGTTGTTGGGCCTCCAAGTGCAGAGGTTTGTAGGAAAGTAGCAAATTTCCCTCAAGTGGATGACCTAAGGTTTATCAATCCATGGGAGGCGTAGGATGAAGATGGTCTCTCTCAAACAACCCTGCAACCAAATAACAAAGAGTCTCTTGTGTCCCCAACACACACAATACAATGGTAAATTGTATAGGTGCACTAGTTCGGCGAAGAGATGGTGATACAAGTGCAATATGGATGGTAGATATAGGTTTTTGTAATCTGAAAATATATAAACAGCAAGGTAACTAATGATAAAGTGAGCGTAAACGGTATTGCAATGCTAGGAAACAAGGCTCACGGTTCATACTTTCACTAGTGCAAGTTCTCTCAACAATAATAACATAATGGATCATATAACTATCCCTCAACATGCAACAAAGAGTCACTCCAAAGTCACTAATAGCGGAGAACAAACGAAGAGACTATTGTAGGGTACGAAACCACCTCAAAGTTATCCTTTCTGATCGATCTATTCAAGAGTCCATAGTAAAATAACACGAAGCTATTCTTTCCATTCGATCTATCTTAGAGTTCGTACTAGAATAACACCTTAAGACACAAATCAACCAAAACCCTAATGTCACCTAGATAGTCCAATGTCACCTCAAGTATCCGTGGGTATGATTATACGATATGAATCACACAATCTCAGATTCATCTATTCAACCATCACAAAGAACTTCAAAGAGTGCCCCAAAGTTTCTACCGGAGAGTCAAGACGAAAACGTGTGCCAACCCCTATGCATAAGTTCACAAGGTCACTGAACCCGCAAGTTGATCACCAAAACATAAATCAAGTAGATCACGTGAATATCCCATTGTCACCACAGATAAGCACATGCAAGACATACATCAAGTGTTCTCAAATCCTTTAAGACTCAAACCGATAAGATAACTTCAAAGGGAAAACTCAATCCATTACAAGAGAGTAGAGGGGGAGAAACATCATAAGATCCAACTATAATAGCAAAGCTCGCGATACATCAAGATCGTGCCAAATCAAGAACACGAGAGAGAGAGAGAGAGAGAGAGAGAGAGAGAGAGAGAGAGAGAGAGAGAGATCAAACACATAGCTATCGGGTACATACCCTCAGCCTCGAGGGTGAACTACTCCCTCCTCGTCATGAAGAGCGCCGGGATGATGAAGATGGCCACCGGTGAGGGATTCCCCCTCCGGCAGGGTGCCGGAACAGGGTCCCGATTGGTTTTTGGTGGCTACAGAGGCTTGCGGCGGCGGAACTTCCGATCTAGGTTTCTTTTCGGGGGTTTCTGTATTTATATAGAAATTTTTGGCGTCAGTCTCACGTCAGGGGGTCCCCGAGTCGTCCATGAGGCAGGGGCGCGCCCAGGGGGGTAGGGCGCGCCCTCCACCCTCGTGGACGGCTCGGGACTCTTTTGGCCCAACTATTTTACTCTGGGGGTTTCTTTTGGTCCATAAAAAATCATCAAAAAGTGGCACGTCAATTGGACTCCGTTTGGTATTCCTTTTCTGTAAAACTCAAAAACAAGGAAAAACAGAAACTGGCACTGGGCTCTAGGTTAATAGGTCAGTCCCAAAAATCATATAAAATAGCATATAAATGCATATAAAACATCCAAGATGGATAATATGATAGCATGGAACAATAAAAAAATTATAGATACGTTGGAGACGTATCTACGAGGTCTATCATTCCGGTGTCATACAAATCAACAACTTCGAAGGCATAAATCCAAGGTGGTGAACGGTCAAAGAATCAAACATTATATCTCAGGTAATCCCATAAATGTTGAAACCAATGCGATTGACACCGTAACCCCGGAGGAGTACATGAGGTACACTTTCCAGAACATTTCAGACTCCGAAAAGGATTAGGTATGTGGTACGGTAAGTAAACCGACTCCAAAACAGTTCTAACAGAAATTTTTCTCTGTTTTGGAATACTTAAGAAAATAGGAAAATAAGAAGTAGTCGGGAAAGGACACGAGGCATCCACGAGAGTGGAGTGTAACATCCCAAAATCCTAAATTTTGGAATGTTATATTAGATAAATAACTATGCTTGTTGTCTGATTGTTTGTTTGATTGATTGAGTGAAATTGAGTGGAATTTGAAACTTTTGAAAGTTGGATGAGAGGGAATAAAAATGACTTTCCCAAAACTATCCCTTTTGCCCTTTTTGGATCTCAATGAATTCAATTCCATTCCAACACCAAAACCCTAGAGTGAAGATGAAATGACTTCTTCCATTTGAAATGAAAAGGGTTTTGAAAAGATTTGAATTTCATTTGAGAATATTTCAAATTCAAAGCTTTATGCAACTCAATGATTTTCATGAGGGAAGATAAAATGACTTCTTCAATTATATGAAATATGAGTTGGAAGTTAAAAAGAATCAAATTGAAAGTCATTTGAAAGTGCCTTGAAAACCCCTTTCAAATTTGAGTTTTATTTGGAATTTTTGAAAAAAATGAATTTTTATAAAGTTTGGATTTTGCCTCAGGAAAAATGTTCAAATGATAGAGAATATTCCCCTGATCATTTTGATATATATATGTCCTATATAAAATATTTATATTTATATTATTTTCTCTCTCCCTAATTATTCAAAAAAAATTGGAAAAAAGAAAAGCCCCTGGGCGCCCGGCCAGCCAACTGCCCAGCCTAACACCCAGCGGCTCACCAAAGAGCAAATTAACTGCCCACTGGCCAACAGCCGGGCCCCTGACCGAGCCCCGCCTGAACCCTCTCGCCTCGGCCAACCGACGCGCCAGACTCCTCTCACGACCGACGGGTGGCCCCCACCGTCACCTTTCCTCCCACGCTAAACCGCCGCCACTCATGGGAGATCCCGCGATCTCCGGACTTCTGATCTCCTCGCCGGATCTTTCCTCGCCCAAGTCGTGCCCCGCCTATTTATACCCCGACCTCATTCCCTCGCCTCGCCTGACCCTCTCCTCCTCATAACGCCGAGCAACCGAGCGCCGCCGCCATCAACCCCGCACTCACCGCCCCAGCCCTCCTCGAGCTCACCCGACTCCACCACCCGGACGCGCCGTCGCCGCCGGACCTCCGCCGACGCCGACCACCGGAGTCGCCGGAGCACTTCGCCGCCCGAGCTGCTGTTGCCGCCGACCGGTAAGTCACCGAGCTCCGCCGCCGTCCAATCTAATTTCAACGGCGTCGATTAGGACCCCCGAAGGGGTATGGTTTATTAGGTTTAGGTTTAGTGAACCGGTTTTTATTCCGGTTTATTTTGGTTTTAGTTAGGTTAGTTTAGACCCGGCCGAAGCGGTTTATTACCACGCATGTAGTTTAGTTATATTACTGAAGCGTTATATAGGCCCATTAGCCGCTTTTTCTTTATTTTTCGTTTTCTGTTTTAACAGAATAGTTTCAGATTTGAAAAATTCATATCTTTTAATTTACTTAATATTTTTAAGTGATTCTTTTTTTGTTGGTTTGCAAATTTCTTATAGTTTCTACAGAAAATATAATTAGTCATGTTAAAATTAGTTAAAATAACTTTATTTTAGATTTAGACAGAATAGTAAATCTGCTATAGAATGAGTTAGGAATATTATTTTTTAATGATTCTTTTTGTCACAACTTTGTTTTGACATTGCCAAACCGTAGGAATTTATTTGGGCATTTTAGGATTAATAAAAAATAGTTTTAATCAGAATCATGTTATTCTTAATTAATTAACTAGCTACTGTTTTCCTATTGTTTTACTTAGCAAATAAATTTATTTTTCATGAGAGATAGATTATTCTAGGTTAGTTTCTGTAACTTTAGAGCATGAACTTTTATTTATAATAAATAAAACTTTTAGTTTATTTTTCTTACTAGAATTTGCTTTAGGCCTAATAGGAGTTTTATAATAGATTTTAAGGTGATTCTTTTGCTCCTAGTTGCTTGATGAATTCTTTTCTGTTAGGTAGCATAAACCCATGCTTAGGTTCTGTTAAGAAAATTTTTGTAGTGCAAAACTATTTCTTGATTGTTGTTGGATATGGGAAAACTTTGAGTTGGATTTCTTTGAGTTTTTCTTTGGGTTTTGGTTCAAGTGCTTTGTGTGTTATGTTAGCATGCTATTATGTTAAGTGGTCATATGTTGTATGCTTATTATGATTGTTGCATGTCTCGGTAGAATTTCCGGAGTGCGAAGCTTGCTACCACGAGTCCCTAGTTTTCGAAGATCGTCAGCAAGGCAAGTTCACTTTGACCATGTTTTCATACCTATGTGTTTTATTGCATCTAGTGCCATCTTCGCAACAAATCCCTCCAAAGAGTGATATTGAAATTCTTGTAGTTGAGTAGTATGCATGAGGTAGGAACCCATCACCCTGTTACCAAGCCCGGACGATATTTTATTGCTACGCTATAGTAGACGGGGTTGGTATGAGTGCTCAGGAGTGGTGTGAGAATGGAGGATCCACGTCAATGACGACAACACCATGATGAAATCTGCAAGGACTGCATCTTCAAGGCCTCAAGACTTCAAGACTCGAGACAAGAATTCAATACACACTACTGGGTGAAGGGCGGTTGACGGGCAGCCCTGGAGAAACCAGTGGTTGGCCGGGATGCATGGAGAAGCGCCATGACATCTTGCGGAAAGCTTCACCCAGACTCAAAGAGACGGAAGAATACTTCATGCGGAAGCTTACTCCGTGCAGCAACCGCAAGTCACTATGGGCTCGGCTTGGTTGACCTTAGTTGTGCCTCTGGCTGGGACGGTGCTAGCAGATGTAGAACTACGGTAGGATTGGATGAGCACCGACAGTGGTCGAGGAACTCTTGGAAGACCATGTTTGGTCATCTTGTTCTCAAACACCCTGAAGTGCGAGAACGTAAAGAGAGGGATCGAATCTTGTGGGTAAAGTGTACAAACCTCTGCAGAGGGTTAAAACCTAATCGATTAGCCGTGTCCCCGGTTACGGACAAATTGAGCCTCTGGACTTGGATCTATCTCGGAACTCTCAACACCGGACTGATAACTTAATTGTGGGCAACTATGATGATTTGGGATATGAGACATCGGTTGGCGGAACCATGTCATGGTAGAAAACTCCATAGTACAGACTTCATTTATTCCTTTGATGTAGGGAAAATAAATCCGCTTTTACGCAAAACAAAACTCGCATACGAGCCACAAAGCCATACCGCATATAGTATAGTTTATCATCTGTTTTCTCTTATTGTGATCTTGCGGTACATTCAATGTCTTGACCTACACGGCTGCAACGTATCATGTTGCGTATATTTCCTCGACAGTAAGGGTTATGATACAGGGTTACGGTCTACACTCAACCTGCCGATGGCGTTGATGGGACTCCACACCCGTTTGATTGTTTCCGCTGAGTATTATGAGGTATATATCAGTTTACGTTATTTATACATGTGATTGCACTTTGATATATACATTGATGTACTGTGTATGCCAAAGATACCGATCTTGATCGAGGATGGCACGGATACACAGAGGATTGACCGTCTGAGGTCGGGTCGCTACATGGAGGGCGCGCCCCCCAGCCTCGTGGGCACCTCGTGTGCCCTCCGGACTCCATTTTCTTGCACGATACTTCTTTTGGTCGGTAAAAATTCATTATATAATCTCCCGAAGGTTTTGACCACGGTACCACAAAAAAATCCTCTGCTTTTGTTTCGAGCTATTTTTCTGACAGACCTAGATCACCATGACGTCTTCAAGTGCCCCCAAGGACAAGTTTTTCGAGAAGGTCATCAACACCTACCTCGTGGAGGTGCTGCAACACCCTCAAACCATTGAGATGCGTGAGGGGGTGCTGCACATCCGCGATGTTGATGGACCAAGGAGGACCGGAAGCGTGGAGACAAGACTTGAAGGAATGGAGCAACAAGTTTTCAAGTGCCAAGGGATGGTGGAACGTGGACTCAACGCCAACCACATGATGATCGCAGAGTTCACCAATAACCACAAGCTGGATGCCAAGAACATTGGGGAGACCATCTTCAAGCTTCACGAGAAAATCGAGCACCTCCAAGCCTAGATCTATGACCTGCAAAACCAAAACTGTGAGTATGAATATAGATTCAAGAGGATGAGTTTGGCTCCAGATTTGAGGATCCCGGAGACTCGATCATCCTTCTATGATGGTGAGCCTATGCCTTGGAAGATGGACGACAAGCCTACATCATCAACAACTCCATCATCACCACCTCAGAAGATAGAGACATAAATACATGGGTATGGGCACTCCCTTGGCAACCGCTAAGCTTGGGGAGGTGCCCCGCATCGTATCACCATCACACTTCTATCTTTACCATTTTTCTTAGTTCGATCCTTTTGGTTATATCTTCATCTAGTAGAATAAAGTTTAGTATGATCTAGCTATGATTTTTTGTGTTGATCCTTATCTATGTAATTGAGTCCGTGAGCTATATACAATAAAGATTAGTCTTGAGTCGAGGGCTTGGTTATCTTGCTATGACCTTGAGCGAATAAAAGAAAAAAGAAAGAATAAAAATAAATAAAGAGATCATATTGATCTTATGGAGAGTAATGACTTCACATATAAAGAGTATGATGAATAAAAGTTGTTGGGAGTTAACAAACATAATTTTGGTCATCGTTGCAATTAATAGGAAGTAATAAAGAAAGAGAGGTTTTCACATATAAATATACTATCTTGGACATCTTTTATGATTGTGAGCACTCATTAAAATATGACAAGCTAAAAAGTTGATGTTGGACAAGGAAGACAACGTAATGGGTTATGTTTTCTTATATCCGAATAAATTATATTGTCATGGATCATCCAACATGTTGAGCTTGCCTTTCCCCCTCATGCTAGCCAAATTCTTTGCACCAAGTAGAGTTACTACTTGTGCTTCCAAATATCCTTAAACCCAGTTTTGCCATGAGAGTCCACCATACCTACCTATGGATTGAGTAAGATCCTTCAAGTAAGTTGTCATTGTTGCAAGCAATAAAAATTGCTGTCTAAATATGTATGATCTATTAGTGTGGAGAAAATAAGCTTTATACAAGCTTGTGATATGGAAGAAATAAAAGCGTATTTAACTGCATAATAAAGGTCCCTATCACAAGTGGCAATATAAAGTGACGTTCTTTTGCATTAAGATTTTGTGCATCCAACCATAAAAGCACATGACAACCTCTGCTTCCCTCTGTGAAGGGCCTATCTTTTTTTGTCTTATACCTTATACAAGAGTCATGGTGATCTTCACCTTTCCTTTTTACACTTTATCCTTTGGCAAGCACTATGTGGGTTTTCATAAAGCATTAGTGTTGACGTTAGCCTTGAGGTAAAAGGTTGGGAGGCAAAACTATAAGCCCCTATCTTTCTCTGTGTCCGATTAAAACTTCATACCCATAAGTATTTCGTGAGTGTTAGCAATTGTGAAAGACTAAATGATAGTTGAGTATGTGGACTTGCTGAAAAGCTCTTATATTGACTCTTTCCGATGTTATGATAAATTGCAATTGCTTCAATGACTGAGATTATAGTTTGCTAGTTTTTCAATGAAGTTTCTGATTCATACTTGACATTGTGAATAGATTGTTACTTTAGCATAAGAAATCATATGACAATATATATATGTTGCTATTCTAAGAATGATCATGATGCCCTCATGTCCATATTTTATTTTATCGACACCTCTCTCTCTAAACAAGTGGACATATTTTTCGATATCGCCTTCCGCTTCAGAACAAGCGAGGTCTAAGCTTGGGGAGTTGATACGTCCATTTTGCATCATGCTTTTATATCAATATTTATTGCATTATAGGATGTTATTACACATTATGTCACAATAATTATGCCTTTTCTCTCTTATTTTACGAGGTTTACATGAAGAGGGAGAATGCCGGCAACTGGAATCTTGGGCTAGAAAAGGAGCAAATATTAGAGACCTATTCTGCACAACTCAAAAAGTCCCGAATCTCCACGAAAGTCAGTTTTGGAATATATTAAAAATATTGGGCGAAGAAAGCACCAGAGGGGCCACCCCTTGTCCCACGAGGGTGGAGGGCGCGCCCTACCCCCTGGCGCGCCCCTGCCTGGGCCACACGGAAGCCCCCGATGCCCATCTTCTGGTATAAGGTGTCTTTTTCCCTGGAAAAAATCAGAAGGAAGCTTTCGGGACTAAGCGCTGCCGTCTCGAGGCAGAACCTTGGCGGAACCAATCTAGGGCTCCGGCGGAGTTGTTCTGCCCGGGAAACATCCCTCCGGGAGGGGGAAATCGTCACCATCGTCATCACCATCGATCCTCTCATCGGGAGGGGGTCAATATCCATCAACATCTTCACCAGCACCATCTCCTCTCAAACCATAGTTCATCTCTTGTATCCGATCTTTGTCTCAAAACCTCAGATTGGTACCTGTGGGTTGCTAGTAGTGTTGATTACTCCTTGTAGTTGATGCTAGTTGGTTTATTCGGTGGAAGATTATACGTTCAGATCCTTTATGTACATTAATACCCCTCTGATTATGAACATGAATATGATTTGTGAGTAGTTACGTTTGTTCCTGAGGACATGGGAGAAGTCTTGTTATAAGTAGTCATGTGAATTTGGTATTCGTTCGATATTTTGATGAGATGTATGTTGTCTTTCCTATAGTGGTGTTATGTGAACATCGACTACATGAAACTGCACCATTGTTTGGGCCTAGGGGAAGGCATTGGGAAGTAATAAGTACATGATGGGATGCTAGAGTGACAGAAACTTCAACCCTAGTTTAGGCGTTGCTTCGTAAGGGGCTGATTTGGATCCATATGTTTCATGCTATGGTTAGTGTCGGTGTCAAAACCGGCGGATCTCGGGTAGGGGGTCCCGAACTGCGTCTAGGCGGATGGTAACAGGAGACAAGGGACACGATGTTTTACCCAGGTTGGGCCCTCTTGATGGAGGTAAAACCCACGCCCTTCTAGATTAATATTGATGATGTGTGTTACAAGAGTGGATCTACCACGAGATCAAAGAGGCTAAACCCTAGAAGCTAGCCTATGGTATGATTGTTGTTCGTCCTACGGACTAAAACCCTCCGGTTTATATAGACACCGGATAGGGTTAGGGTTACAAGAGTCGGTTACAATGGTAGGAGATCTACATATCCGGATCGCCAAGCTTGCCTTCCACGCCAAGGAAAGTCCAATCCGGACACGGGACGAAGTCTTCAATCTTCTATCTTCATAGTCTTGGAGTCCAGCCGATGATGATAGTTCGGCTATCCGGACACCCCTAGTCCGGAACTCCCTCAAAGAGTCTCTCGAACCAGGCTTCAATGACGATGAGTCCGGGCGCGCATGTTGTCTTCGGCATTGCAAGGTGGGTTCTCCTTCGATCTTCATGTTCCCATCGAATAGTGTCCGCTTCTTTATAAATGTTGCGCTCCTTGGCTTCTACGCCCAATAATGGCCTTTCTTCCACGTGTCGCATTTAATGCGAAAAGGCTGGGATATTTTTACATTTTACCCCTAGCCGTATGTAACGAGCGGCCTACAAGAGAGGCGAGGATCTAGATCCAGCTCACACCATCCTCCATCCGCAAGTTCTCATCGAAGCGCCTCTGACAAAAATCCATTCCATCATGGATAGCCGACGCAGCTCCTCCTCTCACGCTCCCAGCCCTAAGCCAGGAGATTGGGGGAGATGCTCAGTTCCAGACAGCAAGCTAGTGGTGCTTCAAACCTAGGGATATCTTCCCCCAGCTTTCATGGTTTTGGCTCGAGCCGGACTGGCCACCTACAAGGGTGGGAAGCAGGCGGAGAGCGTCCCCAACCCTTCCAAAGGGGAGCGGGTATGCTTTGTCCCCTATCTAATAAGGGGACTCGGATTGCCCATACATCCGTTTCTCCGGGGGCTCCTAGAGTTCTACGGACTCCAACTTCACCACCTCACGCCGGCCTCCATTTTGCACATCGCAGGCTTCGTAGCTTTTTGCGAGCTGTTCTTGGGCATCGAGCCCCATTTTGCCCTGTGGAAGAGATTGTTTTGTCTCGTACCCCGTTCTCATGAGGGGTCGATATACCAAGTGGGCGGAGCCGAAATATGGCGCATCGCCGGGACCGGATATCTATCCGATACCCTGAAGAAGGCGTCCGAAGATTGGCCTTCGGAATGGTTCTACATGGAGGACGCCCCTCTGCTGGATCCAGTCCGGATCGGCCTCCCGGAGTTCAACAATGCTCCCTTGAAGAAACGCCTGAGTTGGCGTCATGGAGCCCTCAACGGGAAGATGACAGAGCGTCCATTATCCGATGGGCGGATTAGGTTATCGGCCCATTCGGATTGACCATGATTGGAGTCATGGCCACGTGCATTATGCGAGGGGTGCAGCCACTCCAATATAGGGTCCACCCTATGTGGGATTTCAATGGGGAAGATGACGCCACCCGTCATGGCCGCAAAGGGCTAGGCTCGGCAGTCAATCTGGCAAAGATCCTGTCCGGCTTGTACAAGGGAGAGGAGGAGGACTTCCTCCGCAAGAATCCGTTGAATGGATTTTCTATGCATAACCCTGAGCTGGGTAAGCGGATGTTCATCTACCCGATCCATACCTTTTTTAAAGTCAAGTATCTTACTGCGTGATTTCGACGCAGAGGAGCTACGCCGGACGTGGAGGGCATCTGAAGCCTAGCTCCACAGCCCAAGGATCCGGGGCGATATCCCTTGATCCGCCTCCGAAGAGGATCCGGACATAAAGGTGGAGCTGATTGACGGGTGTTCCACCAACGTAGCATAGACAATGCCCTAGTCGCCATTACGGCCGACTACCCCGGTTTGTTTTCGCTTCCTGTGTGACTACGACCGAGGTCTTGACACCATCATTTGATCCGCGCCAATTCTCGACTATCCCATGCCGATGGTGTATCGCAGGATGTGCCTTTAAGGCGGGAAGCCGAACCGCCGGGCGGCCGACCAACAAGGATCAGTCCGCCCGGTAGGAGGAAGAGGAGTGCAGCGCGAACCGAGACCTCGCCAAGAACGGCACGGAGCACCGCTATTTTTAAGGGAAGGATCCCGTAAGGTATATTAATGCTCATAACTTTTCCAGAACAGCACTCACGGACAAAGGTCCGGAGAGGTTGCCAATCAAGCCTCCGCCGCCATGCTCCAACGCATGGTCCGGAGGGGAGGTGAATACAAGGCGTAAACGGACGCCTCCGACGGAGGATGCCGACAGGCTGTCCGCCACCCGGCCCGAGGTGGAGAGTGCCATGAATCACAGGCGTCGCCGGACAGTTCTTCGTGACGCGTGTTTCTCCCCGGAGGCGTTAAATGCCTTTAAAGCGGGAAGCGCGCACCTCCGTGCCGCTCAAGATGGGTTAACCAGAGCCACAAAGCAGTATGTGAAAGGCATACGGGTAGGTAATTTTAATAGTTATATATGCCAGTAGCCCCCGAGACTTAAAATAGTTGAAATAACTGATTTAAGGATCAATTATTATGCAGGGTCTAGCGGAGAAGAATACCCGGCTGTCCTGTGAGCTCCAAGAGTGCAAGGCCCAACTTGAAGCCAAGACTGGCCGCCACAGTGGGGAGCCACAGAGACCTCACCGGTAAGACGTGCTTTGAAAAGATAATTACTTAGCAAAGTGTGGCGTGAATCGACAATAATATTGCAGGGCGCCGGACTAGATCCGCATAAGCAACATCATCTGCGTCGCCTAAAGGCCGGCGAGAGGGTGCTTATAAAGGTGCAGCAGAGAGAAACAAGCTCCAAGATGCCCACACCCAAAGAAGGAGAAGAGCTGAAAGGTGTTGGGCCCAAATTGTCTGGCTCCGTGAAGGAGAATCAGCGACTGTCGCGGCATTTATAGTAAGTGCTTGAACAAATTCCTTTGAAAAGAAGAATTGGCGAGGAAGACGATTGATGTAAATATGTCTTTAGGTGTGCTCACGTGTCGCCTCATGGAGGAAATGCCCGAGTCAACGGGTGACCAACTTCCCGAAGCTAGTGCAATTGCTCGAACGTGTTCGGCAAAGCGGCGATGAGTGGCGTCGTTCATGCTTTATGGCCATCCGTCTCCCTACCCGAGGGCCTTGGTGAGCTTGGCCGAGAAGCTTCAGGAGCACGGCGACGCCTCCGTTTGTGGAAGATATCGGCTGCCGCTGTCAGGCGCCAGGAGGCCTGGGCCATGGTGAAGACACGTTATCAAGTCCGACCCAAACCACATGGCCGAGGTCGGACTGCGGGGCCTGATGGGAAGGAGATCCTGTGAGCTTGATGTACGGCTAAGTAGAATCGTCATGAAATATTCCCAACAGATCAGAATTAGACAGCCTGTTAGATGGGATTGAAGAGGAGTACAATCAGTCGGTTTGACGATGTAATTTGAAATGACATATAAAATGCCTTCTAGCCGGATTGTAGATCGTTTGTCTTTGCGAACCGTTTTGCTTCAACCTCGGGACCTAACAGTCCGGAGTGTGTCCGAATACCCTTACGGTTATAAAAGAACCGGGGCATGCATGGAGACAAGGCGTCAGGGTCATAATTGCTTTATCAGACAAGTGCCCAACTAGTTATGTTATATTACATGGTTAGTAAGAAACATCTTCCAGGGAGAATAGTTCCGTTAAGGGTTCCTTTCCCTGGGAGGCATGCCCTAAAGTGCAATGCCGGACTGCGAAAGATAGCAGAAAAAGCAACTGGGGGCAGATAAATAAGTAAGTAATAAATCATCTTTCAAGTCACCGACGAATATTCTCTTAAGAACGCTTAGCTTTGGCTTCACCTACCGAGGTACACATCCGGTGACCCGGCAAGAATAATCGCAGAGGTGCTCCCTTTACCTCCTAGCCGAACAATCGGGAACGAGGGGTAAGCACAGAGCCAGCAACCCAGGTTGGCCAAAACTTAAGTCATATCGATGCATATAATGGTGAATAAAAGGTACATGCGGAAGTATGACACATGTATTGGGCATGAAGCCCGTATGAATAAGCTTCATAAAGAAGCCCCAGGTATAATGAGTGCGAGGGCACATCAAGTGTGTCTTGAACAAAGCGCAAATCAGCCCATAAAAGGTAAAAAAAGTGGGAAGAAGGAGGAGGAGGAGAGACAGTAAAAACAAGGAGTGGACGGGGAGTGAGATGAACCCGGAGTGCAGCGTTAAGGCGAGAATCTTCGGAGACGGGCTGCGTTCCATGGGTTTGGCTCGAGTCGGTTGTCCGATGCGTTACGATATCTGACGCAACCGGTCAGGACTTGGTCGATGATGAAGGGACCTTCCCACTTGGGCTTGAGTTTGTCCTTTTTCTTGTCTCGGCATGCGAGAACAAGTTCGCCAACATTGTAAGTTTTGGCCCGCATTTCTACGCTATGATATCTTCGAGCCTGCTGGCGATAAAATGCGGAACGAGCCTTTGCCACGCCCCGCTCCTCCTCTAAGGCGTCCAGACTGTCCTGCCGATCTAGCTCAGCTTCTCTTTCTTCGCATATGCGCAAGGTGAGTCATGAATTATATCGCAGGCAGGACTGCCTCTACGCCGTATACCATGAAAAATGGTGTGAATCCGGTAGTTCGGTTTGGCATGGTCCGCAGCCCCCAGAGTACGGAGTCGAGCTCATCTACCCAGTGCTTGTTAGATTCCTTGAGGGACCGCACTAGTCTGGGTTTGATGCCGCTCATGATTAGACCATTTGCTCGCTCAACTTGACCGTTAGTTTGGGGGTGATAGACTAAAGCGTAATCGAGCTTAATGCCCATGTTTTTGCACCAGAGTTTAACCTCGTCGGCCGTGAAGTTCGTGCGTTGTCGATTGATGATGCTGTGGGGGTCACCGAAACGGTGTACAACCCCGGATATGAAGTCTATCACCGGTCCGGATTCTGCCGTTTTAACCGGCTTGGCCTCAATCCACTTGGTGAATTTGTCCACCATGACCAATAAGTATTTGTGCTTGTGGGTTCCCCCTTTAAGGGGTCCTACCATGTCAAGCCCCCAGACCGCAAACGGCTAGGTAATGGGTATAGTTTGGAGGGCGGTGGGTGGCATATGGCTCTGATTAGCAAAGAGCTGGCAACCGACGCATCGTTGGACTAAATCCTGAGCATCTGCCCGGCTGTCGGCCAATAAAATCCTGTCGGAAGGCCTTGCCTACAAGGGCCCGGCTGCAGCGTGGTGCTCACGAGTCCGGGCGTGAATTTCAGCCAGAGATTTCGCCCTTCCTCTTCGGAGATACACCTTTGAAGGACTCGGTTGTGCTTTTTCTTATAAAGCTCTCCTCATGGACCTTGTAGGCTTTAGATCGCCGAACTATGCAGCGGGCCTCATTTTGGTCTTGGGAAGTTCCTACCGCATTAAGTAGGCTAGGAATGGTTCTGTCCACGGGGCAATGACTGCCATTATTTCGTGAGCTGAAGGTGTTATTTCGTTAATGAGCCGCCATTGTGTCGTAATGGTCCGAGTTAGGTGATGTAGCCGGCTCCGGATTGTTATTTCAGACTCCTCTTCCCATAATACGGATGGCTTAAAGAGCCGTTCTGTGAAGATGTTAGGAGGACGGCGTCTGCTTTCACGCCGATGCGTGCTAACACGTCTGCTGCTGGTTATTATCCGGGCTACATGATGGAATTCTAGTCCTTGAACCGAGCTGACATTTTTAGGACGGCGTTGCGGTAAGCTGCCATTTTTGGATCTTTGGCGTCAAGTCTCCATTTACTTGGGATATTGCGAGGTTTGAATCCTCAGCACCTCTAGGCGTTGAATGCCCATGGAGATTGCCATCCGGAGGCCATGTAGGAGGGCCTCATATTCGGCTGCGTTGTTGGAGTCCATGTACATTATTTGAAGTACGTATTGGATTGTGTCTCCCATTGGGGATGTCAGGACGACGCCAACCCCCAAGCCAGCCAACATTTTGGATCCGTCGAAATGCATGATCCAGCTGGAGTACGCGCCGTACTCTTTAGGGAGTTCCCCAGATCCATTCGGCGATGAAGTCCGCCAGAACCTGCGACTTTATAGCTCGCCGTGGTTTGTAGGTTATGTCAAATGGTAAGAGCTCGATAGCCCATTTTGCAATCCTGCCCGTTGCGTCGTGATTGTTTATAATATCGTTGAGAGGTACTTCGGAGGCCACCGTTATTGAACACTCTTGAAAGTAGTGACGCAGCTTCCGGGATGCCATGAACACCGCATACGCTATCTTTTGATAATGTGGGTACCGGGATTTGCATGGAGTTAGAACAGTGGATACGTAGTACACTGGTTTTTGAAGAGGGAATTTGTGCCCTTCTATTTCTCGTTCAACGACGAGTACCGCTAACAACTTGATGTGTTGCTGCGATATATAATAACATAGGCTCGCCCAGGTTGGGCATGACCAGAACCGGATTTGTTGCGGTATGGCCTTTTATTTCTTCGAGTCCGCTGTGGCAAAGCATCCGTCCATTCGAAATGTTCGTGTGCCGGACGTGGCGGTAGAGGGGCGAGCCTTTTCTCCCAAACGGGAGATGAAGCGACTTAAGGCCGCCACGCATCCGGTTAGTTTTTGTATCTGCTTGAGGTCTTTTGGAATATCCAATTGTGACAGAGCTCGGATTTTGGCCGGGTTTGCTTCAATTCCTCTACCGGATACGATGAAGCCCAAGAGCTTTTCGGCTGGTACGCCAAAGACGCATTTTCCGGATTGAGCTTAATGTCATATGCTCAGAGGTTGTCGAATGTCACCCTCAAGTCTTCTACTAGAGTTCCGACGTGTTTGGTCTTGACGACCACATCGTCTACGTATGCCTCTACTGTTTTGCCTATCTGGATAGCCAGACATGTTTGAATCATGCGCTGATATGTTGCGCCGGTGTTTTTGAGTCCGAAGGGCATTGTGTTGAAGCAGAATGGCCCATATGGAGTAATGAATGCCGTTGCGGCCTGGTCTTTCTCCGCCATCTTGATTTGATGGTATCCGGAGTATGCGTCGAGGAAGCACAATGAATCGTGCCCTGCGGTAGCATCGATGATTTGGTCAATGCGAGGGAGGGGGAAAGGGTCCTTTGGACAGGCCTTGTTAAGGTCTTTAAAATCGACGCAGAGGCGCCAGGATTTGTCCTTTTTTGGTACCATTACTAGATTGGCTAGCCAGCCCGGATGCTTTATATCTCTGATGAATCCGGCTTCTAAGAGTTTGGCTAGCTCTTCTCCCATTGCGTGTCTTTTGGGCTCGGAAAATCGCCGAAGAGCTTGTTTGACTGGCTTGAATCCTTTTAGGATATTTAGGCTGTGCTCGCCACTGTGTGGGATTCTGGCATGTCTCGAGGGATGCTGGGCAAAATGTCCCAATTTTCCCGAAGGAATTCTCGTAGTCTTGACCTCGACATCAGGACTTAATTTTGCCCCAATGGAGGCCGTCTTTGTGGGGTCCGTTGGATGGACCTGAAATTTGACTATCTCGTCTGCTGGTTTAAAAGAGGTGGATTTGGACCTCTTGTCGAGTATCACATCGTCCCTATCCACCGTGGAGCGCAGCGTAGCTAGTTCCTCCGCCGCTAGGGCTTTGGACAATGCCTCTAGGGCAAAGGCTTTCTTATTTTCAGCGCTGAGTGCCAGATCCGGATCATCGGTGAGAGTGATTATCCCATTGGGTCCGGGCATTTTGAGCTTCATGTACCCGTAGTGGGGTATAGCTTGGAAGATTGTGAATGCCTCTCGCCCTAACAAAGCGTGATATCCGCTGCCGAATGGGGCCACTTGAAACGTGACCTCCTCGGACCTGTAATTGTCCGTTGAGCCGAACACTACATCTAGTGTGATTTTTCCTGCGCAGCGTATTTCTCGACTAGGGATTATCCCTCTGAAGGTTGTGCTGCTTCGCTCAATGCGGCTCTAGTCAATTTCCATTTTTTGTAGGGTTTCCTCATAGATGAGGTTTAATCCGCTGCCGCCATCCATGAGTACCTTAGTAAGACGAAAATCGTCTACTATCGGACTGAGGACCAATGCGGCTGGTGCTCTCGCTGTTCGAATTTAGGTTCGTCAATGGCGTTGAAGGTGATAGCCGTGTCGCTCCATGGATTTGTTGTTGCTACTTGGTAGACTTTGGCGAGGCTGCGGATTGTTCGCTTCCGCATGTTATTTGATGCGAAAGTCTCAAGACTGATTAATACCGACCGGTACTGCTTTGGGTTGGTCGCCGGGAAGTGAAAAAGCCTTCACGCCACTTTTGGCCACCTGTAGTATCCAACACGCTCGAAGGCTGTGTGTTGGAGTGGCGCCCTCCGTCTTGTGGATTTTGCAGTGGTCCGTTGAGCCAACCCTCCAAAGACGGTTCCGCATCTTTAGGGGTTTTTGGTTTTTGGTATTCAACCCGGTGCTTGATAATGATGCACCCTTTTGTTCCGAACTACGGATGTATTCGGGCCGGATTATCCCAAAATTTACTTTCGGTTTTCCAGCGCTCTCCATCGTGACAAAGTACTTTTGTACTATGGTCGCCAAGTCAAGAAGCGTGTAATTTCACGACGACTTATGGCGTTTAGGATTCCCTTGTCCGTGGCAATTATTGCAGAAAATTGGGATTGCGTCCTCCTCTCGGCGATCCTTTATCCTGTTCTTAACGGAGGAATCGCCCAAGAATGATGTATTGTTTCAGCGGGCTCTTGCCGAATTTGAGAGAGATCGCTAATGTTTGGGTGGGCGGGTGGAACTAGATCCGAACCCTGTCCAATTCAGGGCTCAAGGGCCGAAGTTTCGAACTTGGAAGTTTGGATTTTTAGTGTTATCCAATGAGTCCAACCCGCCACCGACTTTAAGTTCGTGGCTTGGTCGACGCTCCGTCCTCCTGCGGGAATCCGGCATGGAGGATCGGGAATCCGGACGCAAATAGTCTTTAAGATACAAGAAGAATCGCCGCATTGCTGCTCTATCACAGCAACATGATGGGTAGCTCGGGGAGAATTGATCTCTCTCGAGATCGGTTTTAGGCCTGATCCGGTCGTAGTCCGTGGCGACTCCTGTGGCAGCGATGCGATCCAAGAGCTCGTTTATGGAGGAGAGCTCGATCGATCTAACTGTTCGGCAAGTTCGAACTAACCTAGAGATTGGTTTCGGCGACTCGAGAGGTCATCGTGCGCTGATGGCCGGATCGGCGGTCATAAGAAAACCACCTAGCCGAAGAGTCGGCCAGCGACCAAGGCTCCTTTGGCGATAGTATCGTCTCTAAAGACGAGATGAGGCATCCTACCCGACGGCGAACACGCAGGAACTCTCAATGAAAGCACCAATGTCGGTGTCAAAACCGCGGATCTCGGGTAGGGGGTCCCAATCGTGCGTCTAGGCGGATGGTAACAGGAGACAAGGGACACGATGTTTTACCTGTGTTCGGGCCCTCTTGATGGAGGTAAAACCTACGTCCCGCTAGATTAATATTGATGATGTGTGTTACAAGAGTGGATCTACCACGAGATCAAAGAGGCTAAACCCTAGAAGCTAGCCTATGGTATGATTGTTGTTCGTCCAACGGACTAAAACCCTCCGGTTTATATAGACACCGGATAGGGTTAGGGTTACACAGAGTCGGTTACAATGGTAGGAGATCTACATATCCGCATCGCCAAGCTTGCCTTCCACGCCAAGGAAAGTCCAATCCGGACACGGGACGAAGTCTTCAATCTTCTATCTTCATAGTCTTGGAGTCCGGCTGATGATGATAGTTCGGCTATCCGGACACCCCCTAGTCCGGAACTCCCTCAGTTAGGTTTGCCTTAATTCTTCTTTCGTAGTTGCGGATGCTTGAGAGGAGGGTTAATCATAAGAGGGGTGCTTGTCCAAGGAATGGCAATACCCAAGCACCGGTCCACCCACATATCAAATTATCAAAGTAACGAACGCGAATCATATGAGCATGATGAAAACTAGCTTGACGAAAATTCCCATGTGTCCTTGGGAGCGCTTTCCTTTATATAAGAGTTTGTCCAGGCTTGTCCATTGCTACAAAAAGGATTGGGCCACCTTGCTGCACTTGTTTACTTTTGTTACTTGTTACCCGTTATGAATTACCTTATCATAAAACTATCTGTTACCGATAATTTTAGTGCTTGCAGATAATACCTTACTGAAAACTGCTTGTCATTTCCTTCTGCTCCTCGTTGGGTTTGACACTCTTACTTATCAAAAGGACTATGATAGATCCCCTGTACTTGTGGGTCATCAAATCACCACTTGAATGCTTGGTTTGGCGTTAACGCTAAACACATCGTTTTTCCAAGTGTTTGTTGTCCTTGCTCCTTTTGAAGGAATCACAAGACAGTGCAACATTGGAGAGTACCCATTTCGAGCTTCAACATGATAAGTGCTTGGTGGTTGTCCATTTCTACATGTCGACGCCCTCTCTTTCCCATGGTGATGAACATCACGATCCGTGGACGGATCTCTCCCAAGGGGGGGGGAGATGATGTGGAGCATCCTTCAACTATCCCCATGGGCGTTCCATCACCACCACAAGCACGAAGAGAACCAATGACAAGAGCTCGCGCATGTACCATCGAAACCGAGGTTAACTATTTCCTCTTCAAGATTCATTTGGATTCACATGAGAGTTGGATTCTACCTCAAATGGAAACCTTATGCATTCTTAGGTACCATGGAGAAGTGCATGAAGAAGCTAGGAGGGAGACCCAAGTACACATGGAGAAGGAGGAGGAAGAAGGACACGCGAAGCACGAAGAAGCGGAGGTCCCGGACTACCCTGGGTGCCCAGCCACATGTAGCCACGGGTGCCCGGCCGCCGGCTGGGAGCCGCCCCTGGACACCCCGGGTGCCCGGCCCCTGCCTGGGTGCTGGCCTTGGCCACCCCGAGTGCCCGCCCCCCTGCCTGGGCGCTCCTCTACCCACCCCGGGTGCCTGGGCCCTCAGCTCCCGGGTGCCTGACCCTCTACAGCCGCCAAGTGCGGCCCCTTGGACGCCCGGGTGCCGGGCCCCCCTCCCCAGGCATGCCTTGGGTGCCCGGACTTCACCCCTGGGTGCCCGACCCTCTATTTCCCGGTGACCCTTGGGTGCCGGGACCCCTTGACCCTGGGTGCCCGGACCCTCTATCGTGTATACGCACATTTCGGGATAATTTACCCATGTACCCTTGTTTTACCCCCAATTCATACCTAGCCTATAAGTACTCCTCATCTAGCTCGTTTTTAGGGTTAGCAAAGTATTTGAGAGACATTAGAGATCTTTTCTCCTTGTATCCCCTCCTGTTGGAGATCAAGACCCCTCTTTGGGAAGAATCCTTGTGGATTATCAAGGCCTCCTCTTGTAGAAGTTCAACATCAAGACCTCATCTACTTGGAGTGGGAAGAACTCTACCCTAGTGCTATTTTCCTTATATTGTTCTTGTATACTTGTGGATCTCATGTATGCTACTCTTGTGGATGTGTGATTTGGGTTTATTTGAGTGATTTTCTTCTTGTGTTCTTGTGTGTACATAACTTTCCCCCCCCCCTCCAAGTGTGAAAAGATCTCATTTAGGGTTTCACCCAACAACACAAGTGCTACTTGTGAGCTGCTTTGGGATTTCCTTGAAGAGGAGAGGATGATGCAGTACAATAGAGATAAGTATTCCCATCAGTTAAGAACCACGGTTATCAATCCAGCTTGGGGCGACAATAGTCCCGAATTCACCAAAGTTTGCAACTTTAGCTCTGAAGAAGTATTGCCCAGTTGACCGTTTGTTGGTCCTGGGAGGCATTTTGCTTGTTTCTGGCAGAGACTAAAATTAGAACGAGTAAAAACGGACACAAGCCGGCAAATCATAAAGATGTTCTAGGTCATAACAATAAACAACACAACTATTGGGATTAAGCCAGCATATGGCAGTCTGCAGCTTCAATTGATGGTTCACATTTGATCTACGAGCCGACCAAAGGTTAAGCCGGCACATGGTCAGGTACACTTTTCCACCAGTGGTTTGCAATGAATCTATGAGCCGGTCAAGGATTGAGCCGGCGTGAGATACTAACCGGGTTTACAAGTTTGGTAAAAGAGATAGCAGATTCTACGGGTAAAGCAAGTTAGAAACAGAAATTGTGGGATTCAGTTAACAAAACAGATCTAGAAATTACTGGAAAAAGAAAATAAAAAGATCTAGCTATAGCTGAAGCAGTAGGAGCATATCGATGAACACTACAGAAGCTAATGGGATCTACCAGATGTAGGGAAAGGGATCTACACCGAAGAATACTACGGCTGGATATTTCTAAAATATGCCATTAGGACAAACATGGATCTGTGGGGATAAAAGAGCATGAACTACGAAAAACTTCGAAGAACATGGCATGAACGCCATGGCAGAATAAGTGTAGTGGGAACTTACACATCTGTGAAGATTCAGAAGTTGAAGAAGGTTGACGGCGCGACCACGGCTCCTTCGACAAAAGCTCCGGTGCTTTCCCCTTGCTAATGTTGAAGGCGGTCAAATGGGGCGGCGAGCTTGAAGCGGCGCAGAGCGTATGTGGCGGGAGGAGGAAGACGAGGGAGGGAGGAAGGAGTACAAGAGGAATGGGGAGGCCTGTCACATTTTTATAAGGGGGTGAGAACCCGAAACAGCAGGAGCGAAGCCCCGGGGTGCGCATTGAATGTTGGCACAAAGGGCTCCTTGATTTTCATGCTTGAAAAGATGATACATATCCACTCAAAGATTCGTTATGACATCATCTGTTGAATACGTGAAAATGGTCACATGACATCATGATGTGGAGCATGCCGAAAATACCAAGTGTGGGAAATCCTTACAAGCCGGCTAAGGATGATTGACCCGGCCAGAGTATATAGAGAGAAGAAATGGAGATGACAAGAGTAGTTTCCCCAGCTTAACAACATAAAGCCCGGGTTCATCTTTGATGATTCATTTTCTTTCCAGTTTCTTATTTTTTCAGATGCAATTTAGCATGGATAAATCCAAGCCAAACCGGGGCTAATCTGGGATATTTCCACGACACCATAACCCGGCAGAAGAAATGACCCGGCCCAGAGCACGTCGGCTGGTGGGTCACTTCAACCATGCTTTCCACTATGTGACGGAGGCCCATAAGACTAAGATGAAGGCAAGATTTTCATATTGTTCGATGGGCTGGCTCGACGAGGCCCAACGAAGAAGACTCTCTACTTGAGGGATAAGTAGAATAGGATACGGGTCGTAGTGTACCCGGACTCTGTTGTAACCTTAGGGCCTCAACCTGTATATAAAGGGGAGCCCCTGGGGTGGAAAAGACTAAGTTGTAATCATCGAGAGCTAGGTTAGCGAATCCGCATCCTTATAATTGAGATCTCAAGTAATATCAACCAAGTAGGAAGTTGGTCTTTACCTCCACTGTGAGGGGCCGAACCTGTGTAAATTGTGTTCTTTGTTTCCCGATCAACCCCTCTCAAGCGACCTCCTAGTTGTGATGGCCTCCGGACTTAGTCCTTTTATTGAGGACATCTGCCATGACAAAACCATGACACTCGGTATGGCCAGACATTTACCACATGAGACATTTGAAATTCTTGGTTTCGGGGATTCGGGGCTAGGCGTAGTGAGTGAATAATGCAGGGGTTAGCAGGGGAGAATAGTTATTGAGCACCGCGGAGGTGCTACATAGTCGTTTTTTGATCTACAACAGTGGATGAAGTCCAAGTCGTCAGGGAGGACGACTAAGCCTATGATAGGGAGGGCCCGGGGTAGATTTCGAGGAGAGGACAACCCGTGGTGGAACATTGAGTGGAGGTTGGATTGGGTGACAAGGATGGATGTGAAAAAGGCTGAAGGTAGAGGAAGTGGAGGTGCAGCGAGAAGAGGTGCAACGCCACCGTCCCTCGATCGTAGCTGGTAGAAGGATTTGGGGCAGCAGCACGACACCGACAACCTAGGGGTATGCTCGGGGTCGAGAGATGTGAAGTGAGAAAGTGAACCCAGCCCTAGAGCGGCCCCAACCACACTCTTCATAACCGCCCCAACCCCACATGTCATTAGCGAGCCTAGAACCACCTATCATAAGCGGCCCCATCAAAGCCTTTTATGTGGTCCCACTAGTGAGAAACTCAGCCAAGTAACAACCAATGGGCTTGACTAGGCAGAAACACTCAGTTTGGGCATTTATGATTTGTGAGGCTCGAATGAAGGCAGGAGGCACTAGTGCAGAACCAGGCTTTATCACCGGTTCGTAGTGCTAGTTATACAACCGGCACTAAATGGTGGGGACTAAAGGCCCCCCCTTTAGTACCGGTTCAACACGAATTTCCACTAAAGGGCCACCATGTGGCACGAGCCAGCGCCGGTGGCGGGGAGACCTTTAGTACCAGTTGGTAACACCAACCGGTACTAAAGGTTTAGGGGGTTTGGGGTTCATGATTTCTTTTTCCTTTAATTTTGTGTTTTCCATTTAATTCTTTTTCATTTGCTGGTATTTTACGACACTACATATTGTACACGTTATGCATATATATAAATAGAATTTCTCATAGAACCGGTCATATATATATATATATATATATATATATATATATATATATATATATATATATCATCGAATGTCTCGCACCACCATTCACACATACACATGTATATATACAATTATACATGGATGCATTACTGCGGTAGCGGGTAATAATATTCTCCTTTAGGATCTATGAACTGGTCGAGCAAAAATCCCGCTATTTCCTCTTGAATTGCTCGTACGCGATCCTCCAGTAGGAGCTTATCCAGCACCTCATTGAACTTTTAAGAAGGGATCAATATGTATGTATTAGTTGTGTGATTAGATATCGATAATGATGTAAAAATTGTGAATAGTGTTCTGGCAAACGTACCCATAGCTGTCTAGAAGATGTGCTCCTTTCGGACACCATCATGCGAATGTTCTCGCAAACGTAGTATGCACATAAATCAGTCCCCGGCGCCAACCTCATGGCCTTTACGAGAATATAATTCAATCAGATAATAATTAACCAAGCAGGATAATTAATGGTATTGAAACTAGAATTATAGAGATGGTAGCTAGCTAGTACTACTTAATTACTTACCCTGGGTCGATACTAATACAGCTTTTGTTTCCATTCGCCTGGAACCGTGTTGATGAACTTTTGCCAAGCCCTTCCCGCCGGCAAAGAAAATGAATAAAGGAGTTATTAATTAGTTGATATCAGGAAATGACGAACTAAAGAGGCCGACATATAGTTCAATAATGATTGAAATTACATGTTGACTATCCCCTTCATGATTGAGTAGTCATTAGCTTCATTAAGTAGTGAGTCCAGTACTTCAACTTTTCCTTCTTCAACTTTAATGACTAACAAGATCCAGTGGTAACTGCATGCGCATACGTTTGCATGTATAAATTAAGCGGGCATGTGCATAACACTCATTAACTACCCTAAACCCTATACACTTATTAACATCTAGCTAGTAAGCAAAAACAGAATTTGTAGTACAAGACAGTGTGACTCACTGGTAGTTGTAAGGAAGTAGTATATCTCGATTGGTATTGAGGCGCTTCAAGAACTCTAGCATGTTTTTCTCTACGTCTGCTCGATACCATTCATATGTCCATGTCTCTTCATTAATGGTATTTGGGTCAATGAACCCAATGCCATAGCGTCCAGCTTTTTTCATTTCATACATCTTCATCCTGCATAATACCACAGAAAAGAATATAGTAGGATAATTACAGGTAATGATCAACAAGCACTACAGCTAGCTTGAGACTTAAATTACAGAAAGAAATCACTTATGACAATAGCAATCGATTTATAGATTTGTCGAGTCGTCTTGATTGAATAACTGAAACAGTTCTGTCTACTCAACAGACAGAGCTGTCTCATTGAAGTAATGCTCTTCCTTGGCTTTCACCATGAGGGACTCTCGATTGGTAGTGTCGTGGTTTTGTCACGACAGTTGTCCTCATGAAAGGACTTAGTCGCGGAGCATCGCTACGAGTTAACTTGGAGGGGTTAAAGCGGACGCAAAGACACGAGAATTATACTAGTTCGGCCCCTTCGATGAAGGTAAAAGCCTACGTCTAGTTTGTGATGGGATTGATGTGGTCTCGATGACTAGGGAGCAAATAGCTTCGCCTAGGCCTCGAGTTGTTGTTCTCTGTCCTTGAACCGCCCCGGGTCGTCCCCTTATATACACGGGTGACGCCCATCGGCTCAGAGAGTCCCAGCCTCCGGTTCATATTCGTATCCGGGTTGGTCTCTCTCTATTCCTAACTTACAATACAAGTTTACACATCAGGCCGCTTTACGGCTACAGGTTCTGAACCGACTACAGGCCTTGGGCCCTTACACTCATGCCTCTTGGGCTTTTACACCATTGAACTACTGATAAAGTTAACCCGGCCCACATAGGCCGGTTTACGCCCAGTAGTAACATCTCCAACATTAGGCCCCAGATTGATTTGAACAGGTTCATGTCAATCCTTGAGAAAAAACCTTTATCTTCAATGCCTTCTTGAAATCGTTGAACCGCCGTGATGTCACGTTTCTCCGGTGCTGTAAACCGGTCTGACGTCCTCAGAAAGATAGCATCCGCGATATCTTGTTTGTTTTAATAGATCTGCAATAATCGAGGCGACAGCTCCGCTTTCTAGGGTTATGGTTCATTGATTCCCGCGCCTAACACAGGTATCCTACCTTATAAATAGGCCCGAAGGGTCATCCCTTCTCTTCCCTTCGCCCCCCTTTCTCTTCGTCTTCCTTGCGTCGCTGGCCTCAGAGCTCCGCCGCCGTCGTCGACCTCTGCACCGTCTTGGGCCGCTGCATCGACCTGAACGCACCAGAGAAACGCAGATTCTTTCACCTCTCCTCGACTCAGGTAGGTCCTCGGTTCCCTTTTGACCTAGATCCATTCTAGGGTTTCTGTCCCTGCCGTACTCCATGAACTGTTCCTCGCTCATAATGACTCTTGAATATATATGTGATACTTTGTGCTGATTAGCAACAACTTTTATGCTCCGCCTATAGTCTCGCAAGGCGTGCATCCAAAGATCTCGTGCATCCTCTCTCGCTCATTGTATCAAGATCGCTGCTTGTCTTCCTTTTTGAATATTTTCTTATTTTCTCGATCCGGCTTCAGATCCTTCGTTGTAGAAAAAACTTGCGAAACCTGTTTACGCACACTTAGCCGTTCGCAACCTTCATTGCTTTCAATATTTAGACCTTAGACCAAAGCGGTTTAACTTAACATAGAAAAAATTAGATAAACCGGTACACACCATTAGCCTGTTGTTGAACCGCCGAATCTACGGAGCAGAATCGTAAACCCGTCAGAAACTCCGGTTTAGCATTGTACACCGGTTCTCTTTTTATCCCACCATATTTCTTTGAACCAGATTTATATATCTTTTGTAGATGGCCAAAGAAGTGTATGAGTGCAACTGGGCTCCTTCCCGTGTCACTGAGACTCAATTAAACAACCTGGTCCTGACTGGCGCTTTAGCCAGTAAAAATAGCATCCATTGGAGGGTCCCTGGCAAAGAATGTCCACCCACCCCTCAGGAAGGAGAGGTTGTAGTTTTCGCAGATCACCTTGGTCGGGGCTTCAATCCGCCCGGTTCAAAATTTTATCGAGATGTGCTAGCCAATTTTCAACTCCGTCCACAAGATACAGGCCCTAATTCTGTTACCAATATCTGCCACTTCCAAGTGCTCTGTGAGGCATACTTTCAAGAAGAACCCACAGTGGAGCTGTTTAGAGTCTGCTTCCATATAAACCGCCGCACAGAATTCACTGACGGGCCTAACACGGAATTAGGTGGCATGGCGATTCAGAAAAGAAAGGAGGTCACTTATTCTCATGTCAAATTGCACAGCCACCCCAAGGAATGGAATCAAACATGGTTTTACTGCAAAGATACTTCACCTGCCAATGAGAATCCCTTGCCTGGTTTTAAATGCGGAGCGACTCAAAGAACACACATCCCTTTCCACAAAGATCAACTGCCCGGAGAGAAGTAAATATGCTCCTCAACTCTCCAAGCTCAGAGCCTTCATGGCTAACGGTTTAACCGGAATTGATCTCGCGCGCTGTTGGATATCTTGGAGCATACCGCCCCTCTCCCAGCGCTCCGGTTTAATGTGCGAGTACACTGGTAGTGTCGACGACCCTCCGACACATTAACATCCAGCTTACCGATGACGAGGTCACCGAGGCGGTGAAGAAGATCTTTGTGAATGAATCGGAAAATCTTCGTGCGGACCGTCTGCTTCCCCTTAGCGCTACCAACAAACCGCCATCCGTAAGATTTCTTATTATTTTTCACTGAATTTATTATCGCCATCCCGGTATAACTTTTAATACCGATCAAGCTGAACTGTATGGGCGATGATCCGCTCTGGAGCAAGAAACGCCTGCAAGAGAAACCGGAGAAACCAGACAAACCGGAAAAACCACTTAGGCAAAAGACAAAAGCTGTCAAGAAGATCGCTCATAAGAGAAAAACATCGCCTCTTCCGATCCGGCTGCGGATGATGATGTGGGTAATCCGGACCTTGAGGTAAAATTTGATTCACTTGGTTTACCTTTCACACGCCTAATTAATGATGATGTTTGTCGGGATGATGCTTTGAAGCGATGCTTGCTGATGTTGTAGAGGTAACCGTTCTTCCTCCGACTCAAACCCTTTGCCTTTGCTAAAAACCGCTGTGCAAACCGGAAAATTAAATTTTCTCATCCCCTTGCTTACTTGGATCCCAAATTTCTTATGAAGACCCAACAACATGAAGCTTCGCCGCACAACTCTAAGACAACAAGCCAGGTAGTTACCTCCACCGGTTTACCAAACAGTCCGATTCGGAAACGCCCGCTCAGAGGTCTCTAATTTGCTTGTCGCTGCTCCTAAAGCAGGCTGGTTTCACTAACCCCTTAATCCGTCTGATTCTGATTATCAGGTCACTTCCCACTCCTCATCTGGCGAGTCATCAGCCACTCAGCTGCCGCCGCTAAAAACGGTGCTTGGGTAAGTTATACTTTTCATATTACTTCTATTGCATCACTTTGTGGTATATGCCGTATTTAACTCTTGTTGTGCTTTTTCAGGGCCAAGCCTAGGCAAAGCAAAAAGGCTCGTCTGGGCAAAGCGGCTGATGAAGAAACTTCCCCTGAACCGGGGAGCACCCCAAATCTTGAAGCGGATATCTGTGAAGACACACCCAATGATCCGCCACAGCAAAATGACGATCTTGTTACTGAAGAAAGGCCTACTAACACCGCCCTCCCTGCTGATCCGCCTAGAAGCCCAACCCGGATTGAAAAATCCACCAGTCCATTCCGGCCTGCTGACCAACCGACGGTTCCTGGTCAAACCGGCGGCTCCAAGGACGACAACATCGTAATTACTGGTTTTGGCCACAAATAACCGGCAATCCAGCTTGCTTTTATCTAAACATTACGCCAAGGAGGAGTTTGCCACTATGAGCAAGGGCAAGTGGGATGTTGATCTGGCAACTTATGCCGCTCTGAACCCTCAAGACCTTCACTCCGGCTACTTGAACCGGCTGTATACCAGCCGTGACTATGAAGCTGGCCTGGTGAAAATGATGAAAGAGAAACTCGTGGTAACCTCCATGTTCTTTTCTTGCCTGAATATTTCCATTTTGTTAACTCTCCTAGTTCCCAAGGGCCGGTTCAACTTAGCATAGTTAAACCGGGACTTAGTATAAACTCAATGCTTCAGAATCCGCTGATGTAGCCCCCAAGAGCCGGTTCAACTTAGCATAGTTAAACCGGGACTGTATTTTATATCGCCTCATCAGTACATGTTCGAATAAATAGCCATTAGCCCCCAAGTGCCAAGTTGAATATTTGTATTGAGCTTGGGACTTTGTGATTTCATTGACATATGGAGATTAAATATGCATTAGCCCCCAAGTGCCAAGCGTATAATAGGTTATGCACGGGGGACTTGAAATGACGATATGTAACAAGCTCCCTTGTTGTTGCAGAGTGAGATACGTCAACAAGCCTCACAAATCCAGGACCTCCAAGAAAATCTGAAATCTCAACAATCAGAAACCTCCAAGGCCAAGGATGAGCTGAAAACCGCGTTAACTACTATGGAGCAACTCAAGGAGTGGTTCAAGTCTGGCTGAGCTGGCTGGGATAATTTGAAAAGGCCGCTTTGACCAAAAAGGTTGAAAATCTTTGAGGCTGCCCTTAAACCGGTGGTAGATGAGTCGACGGCGTGAAGCGGCAAGTGCATTCCATGACTGCCGCCATCTTCGTAAGCTTCCTTTGGATTCTATGATAATCTTGACCTTTCTTATGATAAGTCCGGTTTGTAATTTCTCTTGCAATCAGTAGCACACGTATTGGTCACTTAGGGTCGATGTTCGGAAAAATTGAAGGCTGCCTATACCTTAATAGAGCATTTGACATCTGAGCGCTAAATGAATCATCTCCACCGCATCTCATAACAATCCAGCACCTTCCTTAATTCAGGATACCCTTAAGAGGTTGTCCATGCTTCCCGACCGGATTGAAGAGCTGAAGAAATCTGCTGCTCGAACCGGCGCCATCAATGCCTTAATCCGGGCCAAAGCATGGGTGCCAGATTTCGATCCCATTGAAGCGGCTCAGGGCTATCCCAGTCTAAAGGAAGACGGATCATAATTCAACGAAGATGATTTGAGAGCAATAAACCGGGCAGTGCGCCCTTTGGCTTGCCAATTAGCTGAAGAAGCCAACTTGTCGCATTATCAAGCTCAGTATGATGATCAGAACAAGCGAGTGGCTGCACCTATTCCTGATATTGACCCAACTTCACTGATCCATGAAGAGGCTGTCTTTCAAGCTTTAATGGGAATCGACTGGACCACTGTTGATTTCCAGCAGCTGGGTAGAGAGGAAGAAGCTGAAGCGGCGCAGGACGACTGAGGGAGTCCTGGATTAGGGGGTGTCCGGATAGCCGGACTACCATCATCAGCCGAACTATCATTTGCCGGACTATCATCATCGACCGGACTCCAACACTATGAAGATACAAGATTGAAGACTTCACCCCGTGTCCGGATGGGACTTTCCTTGGCGTGGAAGGCAAGCTTGGCGATACGGATATGTAGATCTCCTACCATTGTAACCGATTCTATGTAACCCTAGCCCTCTCCGGTGTCTATATAAACCGGATGGCTTTAGTCCGTAGGACTACAATCACAACAACCCTTACAATCATACCATAGGCTAGCATCTAGGGTTTAGCCTCCTTGATCTCGTGGTAGATCCACTCTTGTAAACATCCACAATATCAATATCAATCAAGCAGGACGTAGGGTTTTACCTCCATCAAGAGGGCCCGAACACAGGTAAACATCGTGTCCCTTGTCTCCTGTTACCATCCGCCTAGACGCACAGTTCAGGACCCCCTACCCGAGATCCGCCGGTTTTGACACCGACATTGGTGCTTTCATTGAGAGTTCCTCTGTGTCGTCACCGATAGGCTTGACGGCCTCTTCAATCAACAATGATGTAGTCCTGGGTGAGACTTTTCTCCCCGGACAGATCTTCGTATTCGGCGGCTTCGCACTGCGGGCCAGCTCACTTGGCCGTCTGGAGAAGATCGAAAACTACGCCCCTGGCCGTCAGGTCAGGTTTGGAAGCCTAAACTTCACGGCCGATATCCGCGTGGACTTGATCTTCGATGGATCTGAGCCACAGCCGAGCGTGCCGCGCTGTCACGATGGGCATGACCTAACTCTGCCGCCGGATAGCACCTTGGAGGTCAGACACGAATCCGCTCCGACTCATAGTCCGGAGCCGATCGCTCGGATCGAGGACGGATGGCTGGACACCGCCGAGAGCTGCAACTCCTACGGCGATGGAGCGAACACTTACCTTGTCCCGCATAAAGCTTATGACTCGAGGTGCCGGACTTCGCCGGACTCAACCTCCAGCGCCCTGCCGCCAAATCCGACTGGCGCCCGATCATGGAATTTACCGCTGCGGACATCTTTCAAGCACTCGCCCTTCGGGCGATATCATAAATTCACCAAGCATCTCTCGCTATCCGGAGAGCCTGGCGAATTACGGCCAGGATGGTTGGGATGCGGACGCCAAGAAATTCAGACCCCACCCACCACCCACTTCAGAGCCACCGTCGATTTATTTAACCGACGTGATGGACTACGACTCAAGACATCGACGGTATGGACGACGATGCCGGAGACTACTAAGAACCGGTGCCTACGGACAATCGGAAGACCACCTCGTCATACGACATATACATGGTGGACACCCCGAAGGGAAGCGATAACGAGGAACAACGGGACGCGGCAGAGGATAATCTCGCCGATAAAGAATCAAAATGGCGACGTAGACGCCGCCCTAAGTCCCGCCTCGATCAAAGCAGCCTTCCTAACGACCCAGCGATAGAGAGCAGGCAAAGCAGCGGAAACAGGACGAGCCGGATAATCAACCCCTTCACGGAGCAATCAACAGTCCAGACACAACACCGGAGCATAAGAACGTACCCAAAAAACTCGTCGCCACTGCAAGAAGTTTGAAGAAGGCGAAACGGAAGCTCAAAATAGCAGAAGACACGCTCAGAATGAAGTGGAGCAAAGTATTCAAGACCGCGGACAAATATGGCAATGGCCATCAAACTAAGATCTACCAGAAGCGCAATTTGCTGCCAGACTTGACGAGGAAGCCATAGAGCCTTCACAATCAAAAATAAAGAGGCCGCTGGCCGGATAGACGCCGATGATGTGCCCAAAGCGACAAGCGGGCTGCACACAAGCCAATTATAATCCCGGAAAACGGACGACCCAACTAGGTCCATCTACGGGCCAAAAAGAGGACCCTGTGAAGTAACACACCACGACAAGTGTTCAAGACAGCGCACACCCAAATGGGGCGCCGCACACCCGCTTATGTTTTACCGATGAGGTGCCGGATCATGAATTTCCAGCAGGTTTAAACCCATAAACATAGAGGCATCTGAAGGCACAATGCACCCGGAGTCTGGATAAAAGACTACATACTACACATACACATGGCTAGAGGAGATGATCTCCACGCCATAAGATACCTACCCCTCAAGCTCAATGGGCCAGCTCGGCATTGGCTCAAAAGCCTCCCTCAAAATACTGTTGGAAGTTGGGAAGAGCTTGAGGACGCGTTTAGAGCAAATTTTCAAGGGACTTATGTCCGCCCTCCGGATGCTGACGATCTGAGTCATATAACCCAACAGCCTGGAGAGTCAGCGTGCAAATTCTAGAACAGGTTCCTTACCAAAAAGAACCAAATAGTCGACTGTTCGGACGCGGAAGCCTTAGCAGCTTTTAAACACAACGTCCGAGACGAATGGCTCGCCAGACACCTCGGCGAAGAGAAGCCAAGAACAATGGCCGCGCTAACACGCCTCATGACGCTTTTATGAGAGAGGACAGCTGGCTAGCAAGATGCAGCACCAGCGACCCGAGTACATCCGAGATCAGAGATGGAAAGCGGAAAGTCACGGCAGAGGGAAAGATCGGCGCCGGAATAAAGAAAAAGCCCACAGGCACGGCGGTCAACGCCGGATTCAAAAGCTTCGCGCCAGACAATAAAACACGGCCTCTTAAGGAAAAACAGGACGAGCTATCCAATTTAAACAAAATTTTAGATCGGATATGTCAAATCCACGATACCCCTAAGGCCTGCAAACCATACCAACCGAAATTGTTGGGTTTTAAACAGTCCGCAGACTTAACGCCGGACACAAGGGGCTCGATCACGCCAAGCGAGGACGATGACGAACCCCACCAGCAGAAAGCACCTAAGTCAAAAGACTTTCCCTCGAGAAGTCAAAACAGTAAACTTGCTTCACGTGATAACACGGAAAGCCAACACGGCACTCGCCAAGACAAGTGTCGGACGATCCACCCCAGTGGACCAAGATTGGATGTCAAAACCAATCACTTTCGACCATATGGATTAGTCCAGAAGTATCCGGAGCGCAGGATAGACTGCCCTGATATCGGATCCCATAATAGACGGACTGTAATTAACGCAGGTTTTGATGGACGGCGGCAGTGACTTGAACCTGCTATATCCGGACACAATCCGCAAGTGGGGATAGACCCTATTACAATTCGGCATAGCCGCACTTCCTTCAAAGGAGTGGCGCCAGGCCCTTACGCCAGGTGCACAGTTTCATTATTACTAGAAGTTGTGTTCGGGTCACCTGACAACTCCCGACGAGAAAAGCTAACCTTTCATGTCGCCCCATTTAAAAGTAGCTATCAAGCACCACTGGGACGGGAAGCTCTTGTCCGCTTCAATGCAATACCACATTACGCGTCTCTTACGCTTAAAATGCCCGGTCCACGTGGCATCATTTCATCATAAGGTCGCCTGAGACCCCGGACACGGCTGGACGAGTCCAGAATAAATAAGCTAGGGGCTACCTAGCCGCACACCCCTTCACAAGGGTTTGCACATATAAGCCATAATGGGCTAGCATAGGCTCAACTTTCTTAATCTATATTTCAATTTTTATGCACTTTCTCGCACGATTTCTTTTCCAACCAAGTTCTTCTCTTTTTACAGATGAACAGCGTGCACACTGGCACCAAGATACGGCACAACGGAGACACAAAGCGCAGACGCAAGAGGGACCCGTTGTAAGGACTCTTTTCGAGACTAAGACCCTACGTAAACCTTTTCTTCGTCTGTTGTTGCTATAATCCCCTGGTTTATCATTATAACCAGAGTGGAGACTGGCGTTTTGGCATCGGCCGCGCCAGAAGAACCTGCCCATACCTGGACACAAGGGGCTTAGGGCTTTGTTTTGCCTGCTATTATAAAGACCGAACACCTTCGGGAGCGTTCGGCGTCTCGAGTTAGGCCTTATATGCATCAACTCCGAATCATGTCTTTGGTCAAATGTTGGGTTTGCCCGGCTCCCGTGTTTTGCTGCCTTACGTTCAGATCATCGGCTAACGCTGCTCCAGGAGAACTATCGCGATTGTGCCCCCGCTCGGGCGAGCACCTCAAGAGAGAAAGTCAAAACCGATCATGATACAGCGAGAGACTGGTCAACCACTCGATCGACCTTGGGAATGTTTAGGATTCCTCCGCTTTGTAAGGGCCGCTTCGGCCAGTACATACGCTACCGAATTCGGAGAGCGGTGCCCCGAGGGCTATGTCAGAGCCCCACCCTCGAACTCCATGGCTAAGTGAAAGTGATAAAGCATTATAGTCCGGTTGTCTCGATTGCTACGCTACCACCTACTTTACAGGAAAGAGAAATCGGATTAAGTGTTAAATCTAGCTATTTTTTGAGAACACACCCGCACCTTGTGCGTGGGGGCTGAAGCCGACATCGCCATCTTTCAGGTTATACACACGTATACATGAACGGCCGCATAGGAGATATTCAATTACTTGAACGCACAAGTATAAAAGGCGCTTACATCATAAATATCGTTTTACATCATATAAGCGTTCATTCGAACGTAACATTTTTTGAGCACTGTGACTCTATTACACGAGCACCACGCAGTACTTCGCCAAAATAGTGCTCGGCGGGTAACCGGCTATCATCCGAACCCGGGGTCGCAACAGCGGTGGCATCCATCTCTGTCCAATGTGTCTTCACACGGGCGAGCGCCATCCGTGCACCCTCTACGTAGGCCGACCGCTTCATCGCCTTGATATGCGGCACCGCCCCAAGAAATTGCTGCAATAAGCCAAAGTAACTCTTCGGCTGGGGTCTATCCGGCCGGATATGAGTCACTATATCAGTCATAGAAAGCCCGGACAACCTATTTAGCTCAGCCCACTCAGCCAAACAATCGGTCAGCGGAAGTGAACGCTCCGGACTATGGAATTGCGACCAAAACAGCTCTTCCGTCTTGTGATCCTTCTGGCTTCGAAAATGCACAACGACATCTGCCGCACTCGCTGCTAAGTCCATATAAGGGTCCTCCGGACACCACAGTTGGCCCAACTGAGCATATTTTGGATCCGTAAACCTTCGGCGCAGCAGAAAGGGCTTGCCAGCTACAATATCTCGGCCTGGCGCAGCTCTTCCTTCATAGCCCGCATTGCAGAGCGGGCATTCTTGGCTTCGGCGGTGGCCTTCCGCAGGTCCTCTTGCCCCGCTAGGCGCTCCTTCCCAAGAGCCTCATTGCGGTCGATAGCATCTTTTAACTTCACGGCCATTTTGGCTATCTCTTCCCTGCTCCGCAAGCGATGCGGTCCTTTCGCCGCTAACTCCTCGGGTCGCCCTCAAGGCCGCCAGACATTCCTTTCCGCCTGCTCCTTGGCTTGAGCAAGTTCGGCCCGAAGGCTCTCCATAGCAGCAGCACTATCTGCATTTCACACACATATTGTAAGGAGTTGGCTTCGGCTCCCTTACCAAGTGACCGCGCAGTAACACTTACCTTGCGACTCATCAAGTCGCCTGTTGATCAGCGTGATGTCCGCATCCGCAACATCGAGTTGCCGCTTTAATTCAGCAACTCCATCAGTCCGGCTGGCCCCGGGCGACCCGCCACCTGCATCGGCACGACGGGAATTTAAACCTGCGATTTTGATCCTCGACGCCGTCGATTTCGACAACCTACCGAGTCTCGTGAGGCTACTATCTATACATGGCGCATTCTATATGCAAAACTGTTACAAGGTGTGTCATTTTACGTACCTCAAACCCCTTGATAAACTCCCGACGGCATCAGGTAACCCGCCTTGGCGGACGAAATCTTTTCAATCACCATGCTCATCAATGCGTGGCGATCTTCTGAGATAGACGCCTTCTCAAGCAGATCCTTCAGCCGTACACCAGTTGGCGCCGAACTATCCGGCTTTGCCAAACCCGGGGGCTCCCTCCGTGACGACACTTCAGGCTCGTCCGCCCTATCCGACAGCGCCCCGGACGGAGGCGTCTCACTCTCTATCATCTCCGGACGAAGGTCCCCCGAAGACGAGCTCATCTGCGAAGGTCGGAGATCGGAACTACAAGGTAAAAACTTTAGTTATCCTCAGAAGCACAAAATAGGGATGTCCCTTATTATAAAACTCCTTTCTTTCTACTTACGGCTCGTTGGAGGGCTGACTCATTAAGGGAGATTGTGCGGCCGGGGCCTCCCCGGACGCAGGACCTCCGCGAAGATTTCTTCTCCCGTTTAGGGGCTTTTGCTCCCGGGTCCTCGGAGGCAGTCCTCTTCTCCCCTTGGGGGGAGGGATTCTCGATCCCCCCTCTTTCAAGAGCCTCCTTAGGCGAGGCAGTAGCTTGCTTGTTTTCCCCTTCGTCTTCCTCTGAAGACGCAACCTCAAGCATCCGGACCAGCACGGGATCCGGCGCGGTCTCGGGGAGGGGGGCTGGACACCGTATCAATTTTGCTTCCGCTATCCACTCCTGTGTAGAAGGAAATTGGTCATAAGGTGAATCATCGAAAGGCAAACGAACGGTATGTACGGACTTGGAACTACTTACTTGAGTATCCGGGTGATTGCAGCTTAGTCCAGCATCCTCGGTCAATCCCGGACGCACCTCTTGCGATCCGAAGAATAAGTTATACATCTCCAGGGGTGTCATACCCATGAAGTGTTGAAGAATCCGTGGGCCCTCCGGATTGCACTCCCATAGCTGGAGAGGACGGCGTTTGCAGGGCAGGAGACGCCTAATTAGCATAACCTGCATCACCACCACCATATCGATCTCCCTTGTTAGGAGATCTCGAATCCGGCCCTGCAGTAGGGGCACGTCCTTTGACGGCCCCCAGTTGAGCCCTTGGTTGACCCACGACATCAATCGTCATGGAGGTCCCGGGCGGAATAGGGGCGGCGGCTTTTGTCTGCGACCCCTCGGAACGGTAATATAGAACCACTCTTGCTGCCACAGGCCGAGCTCCTCTTGAAAGGAGCCAGCGGGCAACGGGGCATCGGCCCTCTTACTTATGGCCGCCCCGCCACACTCCGCTTGACGCCCCCCGATCATCTTCGGTGCCACATTAAAGGTCTTCAGCCACAGGCCGAAGTGAGGGGTGACGCGGAGGAAGGCTTCGTAGACGACAATAAATGCGGAAATATGGAGGATGGACTCCGGAGCCAAATCGTGGAATTCCAACCCATAATAAAACATGAGCCCTCTCACAAAAGGATCCATCGGGAAGCCTAAACCCCGACGGAGGTGGGATACGAAAACGACATACTCGCCGGGCTCGGGGGTGGGGATGGCCTGCCCTTCGGCAGGCAACCTGTGCGAAATCTCGTAAGACAGGTACTTGGCCTCCCGCAGCTTTAGCACGTCCTCCTCCGTGACGGAGGAGGGCATCCACCGGCCCTGGAGGTCGGAACCGGACATCGTTGAAGGTCCAAAAGCGCTCGAATCTGGAGCTCTAGGTGCTGGAACTTGGAGCGTGGAGAGGATTCGATGGAGGATTGAAGAAAAAGAAACGAGCCTTGGTCCCGTTATAAAGAGGGAGAATACCAAGAGCCGTCTCCGTGACCGCTTGGGACTCGCCGATAGAGGGGGCATGGCTAACAGCGCGGTTGGGTTACCCACGTCCGTAATAATGAGAATCCCGGATTAAGGGGAAACACGATCTCTGCCCGACAAGACATGCCAAGGAAACCGCTTCGCTAAATGCTTGAGGTGGTAAAGTAAAAACAATTCGAGTAATGGCTTGGTAGTGGTGTGACGTCATGCCATAGAAAACGTCGCAGATTGAACTTGTGTATATATTATTATTCTCTCTACGGTGGCATGTGGAATTTATTTTGCAGAGCCGAACACTATCCTGGTGTTCACAATCTTCTATCATTCGGAGGAGGAACCCACCTTGCAATGCCAAGCAATATACACGCCGGACTTATCGTCATTGAAGCCTGGTTCAGGGGCTACCGAGGAGTCTGGATTAGGGGTGTCCAGATAGCGGACTACCATCATCACCGAACTATCATTTGCGGACTATCATCATCGACCGGACTCCAAGACTATGAAGATACAAGATTGAAGACTTCACCCCGTGTCCGGATGGGACTTTCCTTGGCGTGGAAGGCAAGCTTGGCGATACGGATATGTAGATCTCCTACCATTGTAACCGATTCTATGTAACCCTAGCCCTCTCCGGTGTCTATATAAACCGGATGGCTTTAGTCCGTAGGGACTACAATCACAACAACCCTTACAATCATACCATAGGCTAGCTTCTAGGGTTTAGCCTCCTTGATCTCATGGTAGATCCACTCTTTAAACATCCACAATATCAATATCAATCAAGCGGGACGTAGGGTTTTACCTCCATCAAGAGGGCCCGAACACAGGTAAACATCGTGTCCCTTGCTTCCTGTTACCATTCGCCTAGACGCACGATTCAGGACCCCCTACCGAGATCCGCCGGTTTTGACACCGACATTGGTGCTTTCATTGAGAGTTCCTGCGTGTCGCCACCGATAGGCTTGATGGCCTCTTCAATCAACAACGACGCAGTCTGGGTGAGACTTTTCTCCCGGACAGATCTTCAGATTCGGGCGGCCGCATTGGGCCAACTCACTTGGCCGTCTGGAGCAGATCGAAGCTACGCCTGGCCGTCAGTCAGGTTTGAAGCCTAAACTTCACGGCCGATATCCGGGGGACTTGATCTTCGATGGATCTGAGCCACGCCCGAAAGCGTGCCGCTGTCACGATGGGCATGACCTAACTCGCCGCGGATAGCACCTTGGAGGCCGCACACGAATCCGCTCCGACTCATAGTCCGGAGTCGATCGCTCGGATCGAGGACGGATGGCTGGACACCGCCTCGAGAGCTGCAACTCCTACGGAGATGGAGCCGAACACTTACCTTGTCCCGCATAAAGCTCATGACTCCGAGGTGCGGACTCCTGCCGGACTCAACCTCCCGCTACCGCCACAAATCCGACCGGGCGCCGATCATGGAATTTACCGCTGCGGACATCTTTTCAGCACTCGCCCTTCAGCGATATCATAAATTCATCAAGCATCTCTCGCTATCTCGAGAGCCTGGCCGACCACGGCCAGGATGGTTGGGATGCGGACGACGAAGAAATTCAGACCCCACCCTCCACCCACTTCGTAGCCACCGTCGACGATTAAACCGACGTACTTGACTACGACTCCTAAGACATCGACGGTATGGACGACGATGCCGGAGACTACCAAGAACCAAAGGCTTCACAGGACACCGAAGACCACCTCGCCATACGACATATACATGGTGGACACCCAAGGGAAGCGATAACGAGGAACAACGGGATGCGGCAGAGGATAATCTCGCCGATAAAGAATCAAACGGCGACGTAGACGCCGCCTAAGTCCCGCCTCGATCAAAGCAGCCTTCCTAACGACTCCAGCGATAGAGCAGGGCAAACCAGCGGACGCATTTAATGTGACGAGCCGGATAATCAACCCCTTCACGGAGCAATCAACAGTCCGGACACAACACCGAGCATAAGAACATACGCAAAAACTGCCGCCATCGCAAGAAGTTTGAAGAAGGCGAAACGGAAGCTCAAAACAGCGTAAGACACGCTCAGAATGAAGTGGAGCAAAGTATTCAAGACCGCAGACAAATATGGCAATGGCCATCAAACTAAGAGCTACCCGAAGCGCAAGTTGCTGCCAGAATTTGACGAGGAAGCCATAGAGCCTTCACAATCAAAAAATAAAGAGGCGCTGGCGGATAGACGCCGATGACAGCCCAAAGCGACAAGCGTGGCTGCACACAAGTCAATTATAATCCCGGAGAACGGACGGTCCAACTAGGTCCATCTACGGGCCAAAAAGAGGACCCTGTGAAGTAACACACCACGACAAGTGTTCAAGACAGCGGCACACCCAAATAAAGGCGCCAGACACCCGCTTATGTTTTATCGATGAGGTGCTGGATCATGAATTTCCAGCAGGGTTTAAACCCATAAACATAGAGGCATACGACAAAGACACAATGCACTTTGAGTCCTGGATAGAAGACTACATACTACACATACACATGGCTAGAGGAGATGATCTCCACGCCATAAAATACCTACCCTCAAGCTCAAAGGGCCAGCTCGGCATTGGCTCAAAAGCCTCCCGAAAACACTTGTTGGAAGTTGGGAAGAGCTTGAGGACGCGTTTAGAGCAAATTTTCAAGGGACTTATGTCCGCCCTCCGGATGCTGACGATCTGAGTCATATAACCCAACAGCCCGGAGAGTCAGCGCGCAAATTCTGGATAAATAGCCATTAGCCCCCAAGTGCCAAGTTGAATATTTGTATTGAGCTTGGGACTTTGTGATTTCATTGACAGATGGAGATTAAATATGCATTAGCCCCCAAGTGCCAAGCGTATAACGTGTTATGCACGGGGGACTTGAAATGACGATATGTAACATGCTCCCTTGTTGTTGCAGAGTGAGATACGTCAACAAGCCTCACAAATCCAGGACCTCCAAGAAAATCTGAAATCTCAACAATCAGAAACCTCCAAGGCCAAGGATGAGCTGAAAACCGCGTTAACTACTATGGAGCAACTCAAGGAGTGGTTCAAGTCTGAGCGGGCTGGCTGGGATACTGAAAAGGCCGCTTTGACCAAAAAGGTTGAAAATGTTGAGGCTGCCCTTAAACCGGTGGTAGATGAGCTGACCAGCGTGAAGCGGCAAGTGCATTCCATGACTGCTGCCATCTTCAGTAAGCTTCCTTTGGATTCTATGATAATCTTGACCTTTCTTATGATAAGTCCAGTTTGTAATTTCTCTTGCAATGCTGTAGGCACACGTATTGGTCACTTAGGGTCAGATGTTCGGAAAAAATTGAAGGCTGCCTATACCTTAATAGAGCAGCTGCATACTGGAGCGCAGCGAATCATCTCCACCGCATCTCATAACAATCCGGCACCTTCCTTAATTCAGGATACCCTTAAGAGGTTGTCCATGCTTCCCGACCGGATTGAAGAGCTGAAGAAATCTGCTGCTCGAACCGGCGCCATCAATGCCTTAATCCGGGCCAAAGCATGGGTGCGATTTGATCCCATTGCAGTGCTCGAGGCTATCCCATCAAGGAAGACGGCTCAGAATTCAACGAAGATGATTTGAGGGCAATAACCGGGCAAGGCGCCTTTGGCTTGCCAATTAGTCAAGAAGCCAACTTGTCGCATTATCAAGCTCGATGATGATCGGAACAAGCGAGTGGCTGCACCTATTCCTCAAGCGGAGAACCCGATCCTCCAATCCGTAAGCATACTTATGCTCCTCGATATTGACCCAACTTCACCGATCCATGAAGAGGCTGTCTTTCAAGCTTTAATGGGAATCGATCGACCACTGTTGATTTCAAAGAGCTGGGTAGAGAGGAAGAAGTCAAGCGGCGCAGACGCACCCACAACCATCAAACCGGGCAGCAAGCAAGCATGAACCTAAGCCGGTTTGAAGAGCTGCTTTATTATATTCCGCCAAGAAACAACGATCTTATTTGGGCACCATGTTGCCTTGTAATAGGATAGCCAACACTCTTGCTTTGAACATGCCTTCGTGCATGGGTGCTGATACTCTTGCTTGAATGATCAAAACTTTTCATCTCATACTGCCTGCAGTTACAAAATCTTTAAACCGCCACGGCGGTTTATGCCGCCAACTGGTTTGTGATATTCATATATACATATAATGGAACATTTAAGGTATATAATCGAATTTTATGATATCAAATACCTGCCATTGCTGGGCATAAGGTTGGCTTAGCCAATCTTGAAGCGGAGGTTGTATAAACCCTTACCGTCAAAGGAGAAACCAACTCATTATTTATATCGCCGGTTTACCACGTAAACTGCAAGCCGGTCATAATAAGCCCCCTGTTACTCCATAATAGGATGTTAACAGAAAAACATCAAACCGGTGAAATTATCGCCGGATTAAAAATTTGACCGAATTCCATCAACTGATAGTTTTGAAAACGGTTTAAAAATGTTGTTGGTTTAAGAAACGCAACAAAAATCAAATAACAGTGATGAAAAAATATGAAAGCAAAGGCAATGATAAGACTGTTTGAAAAAAAAGAGGCTTTACTGAGCCGATCAGATGGTGTTACCATGGTCGGACACGACCAAGCTCCCAATAAGGTGTAGCTATGGTTCAAGTCAGCCAGGTCCCCAACTGAAACCGTGGCATTATGCCGATCAAGTGGCGTGGCAATGGTTCGGGTTCGACCAAGCCCCAAGTGACTCTATGGCCTTAGGCCGATCAAGAAGCGTGGATCGGTTCAGACTTGACCATGTCCCCAAGTGATCTGGTGGCTTTCGCCTATCAAAAGGTGTTGCATTGGTTCGGATACGACCAAGCCCCCAAGTGATATCACAAAGCTTTTGAAAAGAAAACTCAAGGGTAAACCAGAGGCCGCTTTAAGACGTAACAACTCCATGTAACCACGCATGATGTAACAGAACGGATACCCCGCTTTAGCCGAGGCTCCGGTTTATTGCTTTATTCATAATATATACACTATCATAATATGTACATAAGTAGAGCCGATGGCTCAGGTATAATAAGGCCGAAGATGAGCTATGTTCCACGGCTGTTGGTCTCCTCTTCCGACGCTGTGAGTCTTTATGCTCTCGAACATCGATCGATAGTACGACCTGCCAGTGCAGATTCTTGCTGACCACGAAAGGTCCCTCCCAAGGTGGGGATAGCTTGTGCATATCCGTCTGGTCTTGAATGAGCCAAGCACCAAATATCCTTCTTGAAAGGTTACGGTTACGACCGGCGACTATGATAACGACGAAGATCATGCTGGTAAATCGCCGGCGAGCAGCTGCTATGTCTCGCTTCTTCATCCAACCGATCCAAAGCGCCCCGTCAGGTCTTTGTCTCTTTATCTGCTTCAACATAGGTTGCCACACGAGGTGAGTCATGATGGACGTCGCTTGGGAGAACCGCCTCCGCTCCATAAACCATAAAGAACGGCGTGTATCCAGTGGATCTGTTAGGTGTAGTATTTATACTCCATAACACAGACGGTAGCTCTTCTACCCAACAACCCGGCGTCCTCTGCAAAGGGACCATAAGCCGGGGCTTGATGCCTCTTAGGATCTCTTGATTGGCTCTTTCCGCTTGACCATTGGACTGTGGGTGAGATACTGAAGAAACAGCAAGCCGGATGTGCTCACGTTCGCAGAACTCCTTCATGGCACCTTTGGACAAATTGGTACCATTATCTGTAATGATACTGTGTGGAAACCAAACCGGAAAATCACCCTTTTGATGAACTGAACCGCCGTGGCGCATCACACTTGCTAATGTGTTACGCCTCTACCCACTTTGTAAATCTGTCAACCGCCACCAACAGTGTGTCTTTCTTGTCCTTGGACCTTTTGAAAGGTCCAATCATATCCAGCCCCAAGTCGCAAAACGGCCAAGTAATTGGAATCATCCTCAACTCTTGGGCGGTACATGAGCACGCCCGAAAACTTCTCGCAACCATCACATCGTCTGACCAGATCTTCCGCATCAGCATGGGCAGTCAACCAATAGAAACCGTGGCGGAACGCCTTAGCCACGAAGGATTTTGAACCGGCATGGTGACCACAATCTCCTTCGTGGATCTCACGCAATATTTCACAGCCTTCCTCAGGGGACACACAGCGTTGAAACGCCCCTGACACACTGCAATGATGCAACTCGCCATTAACAATGGTCATAGACTTAGATCGCCGAATTATCTGCCGGGCCAACGTCTCATCTTCTGGTAGCTCGCCCCGGTTCATATACGCCAGATAAGGAAGCGTCCAATCCGGAATGACGTGCAGAGCTGCCACCAACTGAGCCTCCGGATCAGGAATAGCCAAATCCGCTTCACCAGGGAGTTTGACTGACGGGTTGTGCAGTACGTCAAGAAAAACATTGGGCGGACCGGTTTATGCGTTGAGAGCCCAACCGGCTCAAAGCGTCCGCCGCTTCATTCTTCCGGCGGTCCACGTGGTCCACCTGGTAGCCCTTGAAATGACCTGCGTCAACATCCACCTCACGACGATATGCAGCCATGAGAGGATCCTTTGAATCCCAAGTGCCAGACACCTGTTGAGCCACTAGGTCCGAGTCACCGAAGCACTTAACCCGGCTTAGATTCATCTCCTTAGCCATCCGAAGACCATGGAGCAAGGCTTCATACTCAGCTGCATTGTTAGTACAAGGGAACATTAAGCGGAGGACATAACAAAACTTGTCACCTCGTGGGGATGTTAATACGACTCCAGCCCCCGAGCCCTCCAACTGCCTAGATCCGTCAAAATGGATGGTCCAATAGGTATGATCCGGCTTTTCTTCAGGCGCTTGCAACTCCGCCCAATCATTAATGAAATCCACCAGTGCTTGAGACTTCACTGCCGTCCGAGGTACATACTTCAAACCGTATGCCCAAGCTCTATAGCCCACTTGGCAATCCGCCGATCGCCTCCCGGTTCTCAGATGATATCACCTAAGGGAGCTGAATCGACCACCGTGACGGGTGCCTCGAAATATCGCTTCAGCTTCCGGCTTGCCATAAAAACTCCATACACCAGCTTCTTCCAATGCGGATATCTTTGCTTAGACTCAATAAGCACCTCGCTGATATAATAAACCGGACGTTGAACCGGATGCTCCTTCCCCGCCTCCTTCCGCTCTACCACAATGGCCACGCTAACTGCCCTAGCGTTAGCAGCAACATACAGCATAAGCGGCTCCTTGTCGATGGGAGCGGCGAGCACAAAGCGGGTTGGCCAATTGCCGCTTCAAGTCCTCCAACGCTTCATCGGCCGGTGAACTCCGCATAAACCGACCGTCTTCTTCAAAGATTCGGTACAAAGGGATGGCCTTCTCTCCGAGGCGACTGATAAATCGGCTCAACGTGGCAATCCGGCCCGCCAAACGCTGGACATCATTAATACACTTTGGTTTAGCCAAGGAGGTGATAGCCGTAATCTTCTCCGGATTAGCTTCAATCCCCCTGTTGGACACAAGAAAACCCAATAACTTGCCTGCCGGAACACCAAAAACACATTTGGCCGGGTTGAGCATCATCTTGTAAACCCGCAAGTTGTCAAAGGTTTCTTTCAAGTCATCAATCAGTGTTTCCTTCTTCCTTGACTTAACCACGATATCATCCACATAGGCATGCACATTACGGCCGATCTGCTTATGCAAGCAATTCTGCACACAACGCTGATAAGTTGCTTGGGCGCTCTTGAGCCCAAAAGGCATAGACACATAGCGTAAGGCTCCAAAGGGAGTGATAAATGCTGTCTTCTCCTCGGTCCTTAACCGCCATCTTGATCTCGATGATATCGAATCACGCATCCAAAAAGCTCAAACACTCACAACCCGCAGTGGCATCAATAATCTGGTCAATGCGGGAGGGCAAAGGATCCGCCGGACAAGCCTTGTTAAGATCTGTGTATTCCACACACATGCGCCAAGTGCCATTTTTCTTAAGGACCAGCACCGGATTAGCAAGCCACTCTGGATGGAAAACCTCAACGATAAAGCCCGCTGCTAAGAGCCTGGCAACCTCCTCTCCAATGGCCTTACGCCTCTCCTCGTTAAACCGGCGGAGAAACTGCTTTACCGGTTTGTACTTAGGATCAACATTAAGGTGTGCTCAGCGAGCTCCCTCGGTACACCTGGCATGTCAGAAGGTTTCCATGCAAAAATGTCCCGATTCTCACGGATGAACTCGATGAGCGCTCTTTCCTATTTCGGATCCAAGTTGTCACTGATGCTGAACTGTTTGGACGAATCGCCAGGTACGAAGTCAATAAGCTTAGTCTCAGCTGCCGATTTGAACTTCAGGGCCGGATCGTGCTCCATAGTTGGCTTCTTCAATGGAGTCATGTCCGCCGGATCAACATTGTCCTTATAATACTTCAACTCCTCGGTGGCACAAACCGACTCTGCGTTAGCCGCATCACCTTCCTCACACTCCAAAGCTATCTCGCGGCTCCCATGAACCGTTATTGTCCCCTTGTGACCCGGCATCTTGAGCTGCAAATATATATAACAAGGTCGCGCCATGAACATGGCATAAGCCGGCCGCCCAAACAGTATGCGTGATATGGACTTTGAATTTTCACCACTTCAAACGTCAATGTTTACGACTGAGTCATGTTCATCTCCGAAGGCCACCTCCAGAGCTATCTTACCAACCGGATACGCTGACTTGCTGTGCACCACACCATGGAACACCGTATTGACGGTTTGAGATGCTTATCTATTAACCCCATACGACGGAAGGTCTCGTAGTACGTGATGTTGATGCTGCTCCTCCGTCCATAAGCACCTTAGTGAACTTATAACCTCCCACCGAGGTGCCACCACCAGGGCTAGCTGACCCGGATTGTCAACCCGGGAGGATGATCCTCTCTACTCCACACAATGGGCTGCTCGACCAGCGGAGTAACGAGGCACGGCCGGTTCAACAACGTTGATCGCCCGCCGAAGCTTCCGGTCTCGCTTGTCCAAGCTGGTGGTGAAGACGTGGTAACGCCCACTATTCAACCGCTTTGGGTTGCTCGATAACCCGATCGCTGCTGCCGCTGATTGTAACCACCTGGTTATTCGATTGTTCGATTGTTATGTCCGCCTCGATTACCATTAAACCTCGGACCGGAATTTCCTCCACCGTAACCCGGCCGGACCTCGAACCGCCATCGGAACCTTGATCGCATGCGGAAAGCGTTAGAACTTTTGAACTCCTGCATAATGTAACAATCCTTCCAGAGGTGATTTGCTGGCGCCTCCTTCGTCCCATGCTTCGGACAGGGTTGATTCAACAGATAGTTCAAGCGGTCCGGATTGGGATTAGGCGCCCCACCTCGATTCGGCTGTTTACCCTTGCGCCGATGGCCCTTGTCCTGCGCGTTGGTGTTGGCTACGAAGTCCATGTTGCCGTTCGCTTTACGCTTACTTCCACCATTACCTGCCGAGTGATGCTGCGGGCCTTTGGAGTTGCTGTTCTACTTTCCCTTCCCTGTCTCATCATCATCATCAGACTCGGGATCCTTGGTACTATCAGAATCAGCATACTTCACTAAAACGCCCTGCCCATGTCATTGCAAAACCGCTTCATGCGTCCCAGCTTCAACTTCAAAGGTTTAAACCGGCAGTTGCCCTCCAGGGTCAAGATCGCAGAATCAGCGTTGATCCGGTCTGAAGAATGTAAGACTTCCGAAACGCGGGCGCACCCAAAGGGTTGTTGACTCCTTCACCTCGACACAAGCCGCCAAGTCCACCACGGACATGGGCTGCTTACAGGTATCTTTGAAATTCTGAATGAACCGGGTCCGCAACTGGGCCCATGAACTGATGGAATTGGGTGGCAAGCTTTTCAACCAAGTACGGGCCGTGCCTTCGAGCATCATGGTGAAGTACTTCGCACACGCGGCTTCATCCACATCCAGCATCTCCATGGCCATCTCATAACTCTCTATCCATGCTTCCGAGCCAGATCGGCGGTGTAATTTGGAACCTTGCGCGGCCCCTTGAAATCTTTGGGCAAGCGTACATTGCGTAAAGCGGGGACGAGGCAAGGCACCCCCAAAGAACTAGAGGTAACTCCAGGCTCAAAAATGGTCGGACGAACCGGCGTAAGCTGATAATCCTGATGCTGTGCTGCTAACTCGGCCTCCCTACGTGCCCGGGCCCGGTCTACCACCTCCTGAGCGTTGTCGAAACCACCTGCCGGGTTGTTGCCACGGGGCGCACCGCGCCGTGCATTACTTGATACAGCCGGTTCATCCACGCGCCTGCTGTAGCTTCGGCTTGGGCGGGGGGTAGAGTGGATCCGGTCGGCCGCATTTAACACGCTTCTGTTGGATGAGCTGTCCTAAGGAGTTCCTTGACCCGGCGTCTCTACCGCTGTGGTGAATCGCCTTCAATTGGAATCGCCCAACCGCGGCGGCAGCTGCAACAAGGTTATCCATCGGGTTGGAGTAGTGACACGGAGGTGTTTGCACAGCCCGAGGCGTGCGGTATGATGGCGAGGTAGATCTATTACACGGGCTGAACCGGCGCGCCTGCCCCTGTGTGCTTCGCCCGGTTTACCATCGGGCGGATTATCGGTCCCTCGCCTCGGGTGTTGAAGAGATCTCTTCCCTCGAAAACTGAAGGCAAACGGGATCTGTACTTCCTCTTCATGACTTCATGCGACGCATTCTAATCCAGCATGAGCGTATAAGCTTGCGCATCCAAAGCGCCGCTTCGCCGCCATCTGGCGCCGGCAATGCCAGATCCACTTTAGCCTGAGTGAGTTGTTCCTTCACCTTTGCAATCTCCGCATTATGAATGTCCTGGTCCGCCGGGTTAACCTATGCCATGAGCACAGCCAACGCATCGAATAGTTCTGACAAAACTTGAGCCGGCGGGTGCACAGGGCCTCCTCGCCTGCCGCCATCGCTGTCAGGAACCGGCGACCATTGTCGCAGCGATCGAAGAGTGAAGCATCGCTTGTGTACCGGCCATGAATATTCCAACCCGGTTGGGCAGATCAAAGGGTCCGGAATACTGTCACCGTCGGAACAGCCCCCAATCTGGCCATCTTGCAGCTGATACAGAGACTCAGTTTCTCCGGTCGATGACTCGTCATCAGAGCAGACGACGGTTTCGCCACCAGATTCTGACCCGTCCTTATAATTTCCTCCATGGATGACTCCCATGAAAGCACGCTTGACACCCGGTTTAGCCTGGGAAAGTTTCGCACGCTGAGCCGTCTCGATGAGGTCGGTGCAGATGTCCGGCTCAGGCCCTGGCTCACCGATCTTGCCGATGAAAACGTGTATGCCACCAAAGGGGACCTGCACCAGACTCAATCGAGCCGCCTCGGGGCCCCAGCCTGCATCGTCGATGTAGAGCTTGCCGCGACGACTCTTGGTCATCCGGCCCACAGCGTAGCCTTCGAGTCCTTCGAGCTTGCCCTCCAAGATCATTAAACCATCGTGTGATAGCCCCACGGTGGGCGCCAACTGTCGTGGTTTTGTCACGACAGTTGTCCTCATGAAAGGACTTAGTCGCGGAGCCATCGCTACGGGTTAACTTGGAGGGTTTAAAGCGGACGCAAAGACACGAGAGTTATACTAGTTCGGCCCCTTCGATGAAGGTAAAAGCCTACGTCTAGTTTGTGATGGGATTGATGTGGTCTCGGCGATCGGGTGCAAATAGCTTCGCCTAGGCCTCGAGTTGTTGTTCTTCGTCCTTGAACCGCCCGGTCGCCCCTTATATACATGGGTGACGCCTGTCGGCTCAGAGAGTCCCAGCCCGGTTCATATTCGTATCCGGTTGGTCTCTCTCTCTATTCCTAACTTACAATACAAGTTTACACATCAGGCGGTTTACGGCCATGTGTTCTGAACCGACTACAGGCCTTGGTCCCTTACACTCATGCCTCTTGGGCTTTTACACCATTGAACTACTGATAAAGTTAACCCGGCCCAGATAGGCCGGTTTACGCCCAGTAGTAACATCCCCAACAGGTAGTCTTGGCAATTTTCATGTACCATTGATGCAATTCATACATTCTCGTTGAGAGCTTGTTGACCTCCTCAGGTTTGACCAAAGGTTCTCCACGGACATACTTCCATGTTATGTCCTCCTCTCTAAGCATATCCATGGGCTCGATCGATCTCTGGGTGTTGATAAACAGTGATACCGAGCTCTGCAGCCTACCTTCTATGCTCGTCGGTCATTACCAGCTGATCGGCATCGGTACTCGCATGTGTTGGTACAATGAGCAGGGGAGGGGGGGGGTCGATTGCACCACCTGTTCTCCCAGCTGGGGAACGGTTTTCCCACTTGTTTTGGCAGCTGCTTGGCTCGAGCTCGAGCTCGACTCCTTCTTTTGTTGTGCTCGATGTGCCTTCCTGATTTCGTGCTCATAGTCTGAGTCAACAGGCTTGGGAGCTGGTGCTTTAGCCATACGAATAAAGTGGTCAACGACCTCCTCAGGCACTTTCTCCTTTGGCAGTGGTTTCGGTCCAAAATAGGCGTCCAATTGGGTCCTCACTTCGGCTTCATTTTCCTCCTCGGTCATGTCGTAAGGCCTCATCGGAAGAGGCGCGAGGGTTGGACCATATTGAAATCGCTTGCCTCCTCCTATACCTCCTGTACCTCAACTTGTACCACTACGCACCATAGCTGCGGCGGCTCTCTTCTGCTGTTGCTGAGGCGGCGGAGATGGCCGACGTGGCTAACTTGGAGGAGGAGGAGGAGTGGGCCAACAAGGTGCCGGACTTGGAGCAGGAGGAGTGGCCTGACGCAGTACCATACTTGGAGGAGGAGGAGTGGCCTGACGCGTTGGCGGACTTGAAGGAGTAGGACTCTGCTGAGGCGGTGGCTGATGACTTGGAGGAGCGGGAGTCTGCTGATGCAGTGGCGGACTTCGAGGAGGAGTCGGCTGACGCGGTGTCGGTGGCCTTGGAAAGATGATGCAATCCTTTCTCCATAGGATGATACGGTGTATGGCCTCTCCCAGTGTGTGCTCCTCGTCACCTCTAGGAATGTCAAGCTCTAGCCCCGAATATTGGTCCACCACTTTATCAACCACGACACGAGCATAGCCAGCTGGAAGCGGGTTGCAATGAAAGGTTGCTTCGGGGGGATTTGTACAAGCAACGGCGTCCGCCACCTTCATGGATATGTTCTTCATTTTGAAGTGTAGCTCACGATTAGTGTTCTCCATGATGTCATCTACAGGGTATCTATCCAAAGAAGGTTTCGCCTGGGCGGAACCCACACTGCTTCCCAGCATGGATGGGACAGTGCTATCCAATGCTGGATCATCCGCTAGCCGCTGCCGCTGCTGAGACCCCCTTTCTTGGCTAAGTGAGTCGATCTGCTGCTGCTGCCTCTCCAATTGGAGTGCCAACTCCGCGTGCGCTGATTCTAGGCCTTTAAGGCGTTATGCTTCCTGCTTCCTCTGCTCCTCCTCCAGCTTCTGCTTCTTCTCCTCCTCCATCTTCCTTCTCACACAGCTTCTGTAGTCGGCATTCCAGACCGCAAACCCCTCATACCACGGAACAACGCCTTTGCCTCGTGTTCTTCCCAGTTGTTCAGGATTTCCCAGGGCGCGCATAAGCTCGTCGTTCTCTCTGTTGGGCGTGAACACCCCCGTTCGAGCCTCTTCTATTGCAACAAGTAACTTGTCGTCGGCTCCTTTAAGACTTGCCTTCTTCAAAACATGGCCTGTCTTCGGGTCCAACGCATCCCCGTGCGCATAGAACCAAGTCCTACACCTTTCCGGCCAGCTCAATGTAACTGGACCCCTGCATCCAGCATCTATTGCTCAGACTTATCCCACTTAGGCCGGGCCACCGCGTAGCCACTTGGCCCAAGCGTATGCAAATGCTCCTTTTTTGCGGCATTAATTTATTTATTCTCGACCGTTCCTTAGATAATTCAGATTCCTTGAATTTCATGAAAGCGGCCCAGTGATCTCTTTTCTTCTCCAGTGTTCCCTGAATTCTGGAGTCTTCTTTCCTCCTTTGACGTAGTTGGCCCATATAGTTTTCTTGTGGGTGTTGAATGCAATTGCCATCTTCCTAAGAGCAGCATCCTTGACTTTCTGCACATCTGCATCTGTGAAATGATCTGGTAGGGTGAAATGTTCCATGAGAGATTCCCAAAGCCGATCTTTTGCTCTTTGGTCGACAAAAGTAAGATCTGGACGTGCCTTTGCTGCCTTTTTCCAATATTGCATGGAGATCGGGATTTGTACCTTCACACGAGCTCTGCACTGACGAACGAACTTGTCCGCATTCTTCTTAGGCTCGCTTGGTTCGCCATTAGGTTTGATGGCATCGATTTTGTACTTGACGCCCTCCTTCAACTTTTTGGCCGGGCCTCGCACTGTCCAGCTGCCTGTACAAGATTTGTTCGATCCGGATGGCTGAAAGAAGAAAGATCGATTTGTTAATATATCTTCAAATCATTTAAAACATGTGATGATCACCAGATGCTTGCTTATATTAATATACCTCGCCGGTCTCTGTTATTTCAAGATCAACATTTTCTTCATCATCATAATCATAGTTCTGGACTTCATCAATTCGGTCGTCTTGATCGAATATCATATCACCCTCCCCAGTATTGTTCAGATATTGGGAGCCGTCATCTTCTTCATTCTGATCATCTGGCCGACGAGGGGAGCGTATGATCTCGAACAGGGCCTCTTCTCCTTCTCTGCCGGTATTGTCCGCCATAGCTTTTATTCAACTAATCCAGAAGAAATATAAAACAATTTAGTACGCATCTCAAATAATACTAGATAATATATATGCATCTCAAAAGATAAAACAGAATCATAGTACATAATATGCATCATCGAATATAATCTCAAATACATCATCTCGAATATTATATATCGAATACATCACTAGCTAGCTAGCTAATATAGGTCGAATATTATCGAATAATCTAGTTCACTCGCGGTTCCTGAGGCACGGGCGGTGGACACCCAAAGAGAAGGAACCATCACAGGATCATAGCTCGGGTGAGATCCCCGAAGAACCTGCCAGGTATTGGAGAACCTGATGTCCATAGCAGCCATGTAGCGACAGACGCGTTTCGCCCTCCTCCTCGACACGGGCGACGTACCACCTCCGACGGGGCCGGCTCCCTCCGCACCAAAAGTGGCCCACGCGAACGCCACCAAAGGAGCTCCGGGTCGACGACGGGACCCAGGGCCAGGTTCCTCACCAAGCGGCGCCCCCCTGAAGGTAGAGCCTCCCAGTGCCAGCCCGGCGGAGCCCAGTCCCGGACATGGCTCCTCTGAAGTAGGATGTCGTCGCGAACGGGTCGACGGCGAGGATGCGGGCCAGGCATTGTTCACGTATTAAAAAACTAAAAATATAACATTTCTAATTAACATTTATATATCTAATTAACATTTATATATCTAAAATTCATATAACATTTGTATAACTAAAAGTATAAAAAAACTAAAAAAACATGCATCTAACATTTATATATCAAATTCCTTAACTTTTTTCTATATACATCTAATCATCTAGTAAAAGAAAATGTCAAAATTCATCTAACTAACATTTCTATATCTAAAATTCATCTAACATTTCTATAACTAAGACTATAAAAAAACAAAAAAAAACAGAAAATTCATCTAACATTTCTATATCTAAAATTCATCTAACATTTCTATAACTAACTAACATTTTTATATCTAAAATTCATCTAACATTTCTATAATGAAAACTATAAAAAATTAAAATGCATGTGTGTGCGTGTGCGGGCTTGATCTAGCTATGGGAGGGTGGCAATGGTGGCAGGGATTCACAGCGGGGCGTCGGGGGCGGCGACGACGACGGTGTCAAAGTAGCTCAAGAGAGGGCGGCGCATGTGAGGAGGCGCGGGGCGGTGGGCGGCACGACGGGGCGGCGGGTGGCTCGATGCAGGACGGCGCGTGGCGGCTGGTGCGGGCGACGGCGTGGCGGCGTGGCGTCGATCGAGGTAGGCGTGACGTCAAAGTGAGAGTAAGAAACAGAGGAAGCGCACCCCTTTAGTACCGGGTGGTGGCTCCAACCGGTAATAAAGACCCCCTTTAGTACCGGTTGGAGCCACCACCCGGTACTAAAGGGGGTGTGCTGCCACCCGTGGTGCACAAAGTTTAGTCCCACCTCACCGAGCGAAAGGAAGTCGCACTGGTTTATAAACCCAGCCGCGGCTGCTCCTTCGAGCTCCTCTCCAAAGCAGGCTTCTGGACCTAAACTGCTGCGCTTCCCTGTGGGCCTACTGGGCCTTGCGGGCCTGCATCCTGGCCCAACTATAGGTTAGGTTTCTAGTTGTATGCAGGCCGCTGTGGCCTAGTAGGCGGACTTTTTTTCTTTTTTTCTTTTCTGCTTTATTTATTTTCTTTTATTTATTTGTGAGTTGTTTTTTGCTGTATTTAGAGTTTCTTTGTGAATATTTTTGCTTTAGGTACAAAAAATTACAAACTTTTTGTTAGTGCCATTAGTTTTCAAATTTGAATAGTTTAAATTTGAATTATTTGAAATTTGTGTGAATCACTAGTTTGTGAATAACTTTACTTTAAAAATAGATTTTCCAGTGATTCTTTTTTCTTATGTTTAATATTAGTGTGTTTTATCATTACATTCAATTTGGTAATACTTAGGTTATTTAAAAAATGAAATGCCTTTGTAACAGATGAGTTTTCATCCGAAACCCTGATACTTCGAAAGAGATTGTCCATTTTATACACGAAGTGCATCCAACTTTCAACCCTTTCAGAGTTTATTTGTACTGCTTTTCAATTTCAGGGTCATTTAGCTCAAAAAATCAGTAAATGCATGAAAAATAGAAAATGATGTCAGAAAGGGTTGAAAGTTGATGATGCGGCTTTGAATGGTGCATACTGTATGCTGATGTCTACTACGCAACCTTGTTCTTGTAGACGTTGTTGGGCCTGCAAGTGCACAGGTTTGTAGGACACTAGCAAATTTCCCTCAAGTGGATGACCTAAGGTTTATCAATCCGTGGGAGCCGTAGGATGAAGATGGTCTCTCTCAAGCAACCCTGCAACCAAATAACAAAGAGTCTCTTGTGTCCCCAACACACCCAATACAATGGTAAATTGTATAGGTACACTAGTTCGGCGAAGATATGGTGATACAAGTGCAAAATAGATAGTAGATATAGGTATTTGTAACCTGAAAATATAAGAACAGCAAGGTAACTAATGATAAAAGTGAGCGTAAACGGTATTGCGATGGTAGGAAACAAGGCCTAGTTTTCATACTTTCACTAGTGCAAGTTCTCTCAACAATAATAACATAGATAGATCATATAACAATCCCTCAACATGCAACAAAGAGTCACTCCAAAGCCACTAATAGCGGAGAACAAACGTAGAGATTAAGGTAGGGTACGAAACCATCTCAAAGTTATTCTTTCGGATCGATCTATTAAAGAGTTTGTACTAGAATAACACCTTAAGACACAAATAAACCAAAACCCTAATGTCACCTAGATACTCCATTGTCACCTCAAGTATCCGTGGGCGATTATACGATATGCATCACACAATCTCAGATTCATCCAACCAACACAAAGTACTTCAAAGAGTGCCCCAATGTTTCTACCGGAGTGTCAAGAAAGTGTGCCAACCCCTATGCATAGGTTCATGGGCGGAACCCGCAAGTTGGTCACCAAAACATACATCAAGAGGCACGTGAAATCCCATTGTCACCACAGATAAGCACGGCAAGACATACATCAAGTGTTCTCCTAAAAGACTCAATCTGATAAGATAACTTCAAAGGGGAAACTCAATTCATCACAAGAGAGTAGAGAGGGAGAAACATCATAAGATCCAACTACAATAGCAAAGCTCGGGATACATCAAGATCGTGCCATAGATGGAACACTTGAGAGAACACGAGAGAGAGAGAGAGAGAGATCAAACACATAGCTAGTAGTACATACCCTCGGCCCCAAGGGTGAACTACTCCCTCCTCATCATGGAGAGCCCCGGGATAATGAAGATGGCCACCGGTGATGGGTTCCCCCTCCGGCAGGGTGCCGGAACGGGCTCCCGAGAGGTTTTTGGTGGCTACAGAGGCTTGCGGCAGCGGAACTCCCGATCTATCTTGATATTCGACGTTTTGAGGGTACGAGGGAATATATAGGCGAAAGAAGTCGGTCGGGAGGTGCTCGAGGGGCCTACGAGACAGGGGGCGCGCCCTACAGGGGGGGGGGCGCCCTCCTATCTCGTGGCTGCCTCGAGGTTCTTCTGACGTGAACTCCAAGTCTCCAGGATCATATTCTTCCAAAAATCACGTTGCCGAAGGTTTCATTCTGTTTGGACTCCGTTTGATATTCCTTTTCCTCGAAATACTGAAATAGGCAATAAAACAACAATATGGGCTGGGCCTCCGGTTCCTAGGTTAGTCCCAAAAGTAATATAAAAGTGAATAATAAAGCCCAATATTGCCCAAAATAGTAGATAATATAGCATGGAGCAATCAAAAATTATAGATACGTTGGAGACATATCAAGCATCCCCAAGCTTAATTCCTGCTCGTCCTCGAGTAGGTAAATGATAAAAACAAATATTTTGATGTGGAATGCTACCTAGCATGATCCTCAAAATAATTTTGTTTATTGTGACATGAATGTTCATATCCAAATGATTCAAAATAAAAGTTCATATTTACAAAAGAAATAGTAATACTTCAAGCATACTAATCAAAGTAATCATGTCTTCTCAAAATAGCATGGCAAAAGAAAGTTCATCCCTACAAAATCATATAGTTAGGCTATGCTTCATTTTTGTCACACAAAGATGTTCCCAGTTTTTATACCCCCGATGACAAGCCAAGCAATTGTTTCATACTTAAATAATCTCAAACTTTTTCAACCTTCACGCAATACATGAGCGTGAGCCATGGATATAGCACTATGGGTGGAATAGAATATGATGATGGGGATTGTGTGGAGAAGACAAAAAAGGAGAAAGTCTCACATTGACGAGGATAATCAACGGGCTATGGAGATGCCCATCAATTGATGTCAAAATGAGGAGTAGGGATTGCCATGTAACGGATGCACTAGAGCTATAAATGAATGCTCAACAAAAGAAAACTAGTGGGTGTGCATCCAACTTGCTTGCTCACGAAGACCTAGGGCATTTGAGGAAGCCCATCGTAGGAATATACAAGCCAAGTTCTATAATTAAAAATTCCCACTAGTATGAAAAAGAAAACTTATGAGACTCACTATATGAAAAACATGGTGCTACTTTGAAGCACAATATATGAGACTCACTACATGAATAACAAGGTGCTACTTTGAAGCACAAGTGTGGAAAAAGAGATAGTAAACTTGCCTTTTTTTTTTCTTTTTTTGGGCCTTTCTTTTTTTCTTTTTGGCCTTTTTTTGAATGGGCAATGCTCTAATAATGATGACCATCACACTTCTATTGATTACAACATAAGGATTACAACTCAAAACTAGAACAAGATATGACTCTATATGAATGCCTCCGGCGGTTTACCGGGATGGTGCAATGAATCAAGAGTGACACGTATAAAAAATAATGCATGGTGGCTTTGCCACAAATACGATGTCAACTACATGATCATGCAATGGCAATATGACAAAAGTAAAGTATGTCATGATGATGATGAACGGAACGGTGGAAAGTTCCATGGCAATATATCTCGGAATGGCTATGGAAATGCCATAATAGTTAGGTATGGTGGCTGTTTTGAGGAAGATATAGGGAGGTTTATGTGCGATAGAGCGTATCGTATCATGGGGTTTGGATGCACCGGCGAAGTTTGCACCAACTCTCAAGGTGAGAAAGGGCAATGCACGGCAATCAAGAGGCTAGCAAAGGCGGAAAGGTAAAAGTACGTATAATCTATGGACTCAACATTAGTCAAAAGAACTCATATACTTATTGCAAAAATTTAGAAGTCATCAAAAATCAAGTACTACGCGCATGCTCCTAGGGGGATAGATTGGTAGGAAAAGACCATCGCTCGTCCCCGACCGCCACTCATAAGGATGCACAAGCCAGGTACACTTCATGTTTCAAATTTTTTACACAACTTTAACCATACGTGCACGCTACAGGACTTGCTTACTTCAACACAAGCATTCTTTGAATTCATAATCACCCAACTAGCATGACTTTAATATCACTACCTCCATATCTCAAAACAATTATCAAGTATCAAATTGATCATAGCATCCAGTTCACTTCCTATGATAGTTTTCGTTCAAATTACCATGCTGTTTAAGACTCTCAAAATAATATAAGTGAAGCACGCGAGTTCATTAATTTCTACAAAATAAATCCACCACCGTGCTCTAAAAGATAAAAGTGAAGTACTAGAGCAAATGACAAACTACTCCGAAAGATATAAGTGAAGATCAATGAGTAGTCGAATAATTATACAACTATGTGAAGACTCTCCCATTTAATAATTTCAGATCTTGGTATTTTATTCAAACAGCAAGCAAAGCTAAAGAAAATGACATTGCAAGGATAGCACAACTCATGTGAAGAAGCAATAACTTAGGCTCAACCAATACTAACCGATAGTGGTTGAAGAAGAAAGGTGGGATGCCTACCGGGGCATCCCCAAGCTTAGATGCTTGAGACTTCTTGAAATATTATCTTGGGGTGCCTTGGGCATCCCCAATCTTGAACTTTTGTGTCTCCTTAACTCCTCTCATATCATGGTTTCTCTTTTTATCAAAAGCTTCATCCACAACAAACTCAACAAGAACTCGTGAGATAGGTTAGTATAAACCAATGCAAAACCTTATCATTTTCTACTGTAACAAATCACTAACATTATTATTCAACATTGCATACTAAATGCATCTGCATATTTAATACTCCTATCCTTAAATAGAATCATTAAACAAGCAAACATATGCAAACAATGCAAACATAACAACAATCTGCCAAAACAGTACAATCTGTAAAGAATGCAAGAGTATCAATACTTCCCTGACTCCAAAAATTATGAACTAAAATTCCCACTGCAATAAATTTATCATAGCTCAATATGAAAAAAGATTCAACATTATACCACTCTCTGACTTTTCTAAGGAATTTTTGCAACAGCGGTAAACTTTCTGTTTTCAAACAGCAACATGTATACTAGCAAAATAAACATGGCAAAGGCTATCCTTGACTTTTTTATTGAAACTATAGATGCAAAACATTATTCTAAATAACAGCAAGAAAATAATAACAAAATAAAATGACGCTCCAAGCAAAACACATATCATGTGGTGAATAAAAATATAGCTCCAAGTAAAGTTACCGATGAACGAAGATTTAAAGAGGGGATGCCATCCGGGGCATCCCCAAGCTTAGGCTCTTGGTTGTCCTTGAATATTACCTTGGGGTGCCTTGGGCATCCCCAAGTTTAGGCTCTTTCCACTCATTATTCAATAGTCCATCGAATCTTTACCCAAAACTTGAAAACTTCACAACACAAAACTTAACAGAAAACTCGTAAGCTCCGTTAGGGAAAGAAAACAAAACACCACTTCATGGTACTGTAATGAACTGATTCTTTATTTATATTGGTGTTAGACCTACTGTATTCCATCTTATCTATGGTTTATAAACTATTTTACTAGCCATAGATTCATCAAAATAAGCAAACAACACAATGAAAACAGAATCTGTCAAAAACAGAATAGTCTGTAGTAATCTGTATCAAACGTATACTTCCAGAACTCCAAAAATTCTAAAATAAACTGGTGGACCTGAGGAATTTGTCTAGTAATCATCTGCAAAAAGAATCAACTAAATAGAACTTTCCAGTAAAAAAGTTCTAGCTAATCTCGTGAGCGCTAAAGTTTCTGTTTTTTACAGCGTGATCATAAAGACTTCACCCAAGTCTTCCCAAAGTTTCTACTTGGTACAAACACTAATTAAAACATAAAACCACATATAAACAGAAGCTAGATGTATTATTTATTCCTAAACAGAACCAAAAAGCAATAAACTAAAATAAAATTGGGTTGCCTCCCAACAAGCGCTAACGTTTAAAGCCCCTAGCTAGGCATGATGATTTCAAGGATGCTCACATAAGAGATAAGAATTGAAACATAAAGAGAGAATCATGAAGAATATGACTAGCACATTTAAGTCTAACTCACTTCACATGCATAGGGATTTTGTGAGCAAACAACTTATGGGAACAATAATCAACAAGCATAGGAAGACAAAACAAGCATAACTTCAAAAGTTTAAGCACATAGAGAGGAAACTTGATATTATTGCAATTCCTACAAGCATATGTTCCTCCCTCATAATAATTTTCAGTAGCATCATGAATGAATTCAACAATATAACCATCACCTAAAGCATTCTTTTCACGATCTACTAAAATAGAAAATTTACTACTCTCCACATAAGCAAAATTCTTCTCATTCAGAATATTGGGAGTATCATAAGAGACTTGAACACTAAAAATTGTTTCCACAAGAGTAATGTTCAGAAAAAGGGTAATCATAATCATGACAAAATTTGTAAATATAATCATCACTACTTTTTATAGCATAAGTTTCATCACAATAATCATCATAAGTAGCGACTTCGTTCTCATCATTATCGATTGAAACCTCTCCCAAGATAGTGGAATCACTAAATAAAGTTGACACTCTTCCAAATCCACTTTCGTATTCATTACAATAAAATTCAACATCCTCCAAAATAGTGGGATCACTACTTCCTAAAGTTGACACTCTTCCGAACCCACTTTCATCAATATAATCATCATAGGTAGGAGGCATGCTATCATCATAACAACTTTGCACATCAAAACTTGGGGTGCTAAAAATATCATCTTCATTAAACATAGCATCCCCAAGCTTGGGACAAATATTAATTTCAGCAAATATATTCTCAAATATTTCATCCTTATCAAACATAGCTTCCCCAAGCTTGGGCTCTTTCAAATCATAAGCATAATCACTCTCATCACTAAAAATATGGATAGAACCAATAGTAAAGCAATTATCATCATCACAATGAGTAGTAGGAGCAACATCATTTGGGAAGGATACCTTTTTACCTTTGTTGCCCCTTCTTTTCCTTTTCTTTTTCACATTATGTGTGGGTTCAACCTTCCTCTTTGAGCTCCTTATTGACGAGATTGGTTGAATAGAAAGCTCCTCCTTGTTACCAGATTCATTATAAGAAATAATAGGAGGAGATTGGGAAGTCTCTTCGCTTTCATTAGTGTTCTCATCATCTCCTATTTGCTTTCCTTCTTTAGGTAATTGGCAATATAAGGATTTTCAATGCAATTCTCCGCACAAAACAAATAAATCTTTTCTAGATCAATAGCAAGAAAATGCATAAGATTAAATTTTGGAATAGGCTTAGTTAAACGTTTCAACTCTTCACAACCCAAAAGCAACCTATGTTCATTGTAATTTGAAAGGGAAATCAAATCATCACAATTTTTGGACACAATCTAATCATGAAACAATTTGCATTGGAGATGTAAATGATCTTGTTTATTGCAAAATTCACAACGAGAAAGATATCTTAAATTCTCTGCACTCTTATCTAGCCTTTCTTGCAACTTCTTAGTTTCTAAATACTTATGCCTCTTGCAATATATATCTTCTTTATTTGGTGTGTTCATGCAAACATGGACTCCACAAAAGTTGACATGCTCGTAAGAGATATTTTCATCATGACTAGAGCAACCATCATTAATACTATGGATATTCAAAGAGTTCATACTAACAACATTGCAATCATGCTCATCATTCAAAGATTTAGTACCAAGAATTTTAATGCATTCTTCTTCTAGCACTTGAGCACAATTTTCTTTCCCATGAAACTCACGAAAGATATTAAAAAGATGAAGCATATGAGACAAACTTAACTCCATTTTTTTGTAGTTTTCTTTTATAAACTAAACTAGTGATAAAACAAGAAACAAAAAGATACAATTGCAAGATCTAAAGATATACCTTCAAGAATTCACCTCCCCGGCAACGGCGCCAGAAACTGCTTGATGTCTACTACGCAATCTTCTTCTTGTAGACGTTGTTGGGCCTGCAAGTGCACATGTTTGTAGGACAGTAGCAAATTTCCCTCAAGTGGATGACCTAAGGTTTATCAATCCGTGGGAGGCGTAGGATGAAGATGGTCTCTCTCAAGCAACCCTGCAACCAAATAACAAAGAGTCTCTTGTGTCCCCAACACACCCAATACAATGGTAAATTGCATAGGTGCACTAGTTCGGCGAAGGGATGGTGATACAAGTGCAAAATAGATAGTAGATATAGGTATTTGTAACCTCAAAATATAAGAACAGCAAGGTAACTAATGATAAAAGTGAGCGTAAACGGTATTGCGATGATAGGAAACAAGGCCTAGGTTTCATACTTTCACTAGTGCAAGTTCTCTCAACAATAATAACATAGATAGATCATATAATAATCCCTCAACATGCAACAAAGAGTCACTCCAAAGCCAGTAATAGCGGAGAACAAACGTAGAGATTATGGTAGGGTACGAAACCACCTCAAAGTTATTCTTTTGGATCGATTTATTAAAGAGTTCATACTAGAATAACACCTTAAGACACAAATCAACCAAAACCCTAATGTCACCTAGATACTCCATTGTCACCTCAAGTATCCGTGGGCAATTATACGATATGCATCACACAATCTCAGATTCATCCAACCAACACAAAGTACTTCAAAGAGTGCCCCAATGTTTCTACCGGAGTGTCAAGAACGTGTGCCAACCCCTATGCATAGGTTCATGGGCGGAACCCGCAAGTTGGTACCAAAACATACATCAAGAGGCACGTGAAATCCCATTGTCACCACAGATAAGCACGACAATACATACATCAAGTGTTCTCATAAAAGACTCAATCCGATAAGATACCTTCAAAGGGGAAACTCAATTCATCACAAGAGAGTAGAGAGGAAGAAACATCATAAGATCCAACTACAATAGCAAAGCTCAGGATACATCAAGATCGTGCCATAGATGGAACACGAGAGAGAACACGAGAGAGAGAGATCAAACACATAGCTACTGGTACATACCCTTAGCCCCGAGGGTGAACTACTCCCTCCTCGTCATGGAGAGCGCCAGGATGATGAAGATGGCCACCGGTGATGGGTTCCCCCTCTGGCAGGGTGCCGGAACGGGCTCCCGAGAGGGTTTCTGGTAGCTACAGAGGCTTGCGGCGGCGAAACTCCCGATCTATCTTGATATTCGATGTTTTTAGGGTACGAGGGAATATATAGGCGAAAGAAGTCGGTCGGGAGGTGCTCGAGGGGCCCACGAGACAGGGTGGCGCGCCCTCCTATCTCGAGGCTGCCTCGAGGATCTTCTGACGTGAAGTCCAAGTCTCCAGGATCATATTCTTCCAAAAAATCACGTTGCCGAAGGTTTCATTCCGTTTGGACTCCGTTTGATATTCCTTTTCCTCGAAATACTGAAACAGGCAATAAAACAACAATATGGGCTGGGCCTTCGGTTAATAGGTTAGTCCCATAAGTAATATAAAAGTGAATAATAAAGCCCAATATTGCCCAAGACAGTAGATAATATAGCATGGAGCAATCAAAAATAATAGATACGTTGGAGACGTATCAAATGCACAAAAAGTCTGGAGTATTAATATGTTTAAAAAATGAAATGCCTTTGTAAACGATGAGTTCTCGTCCGAAACCCTAATACTTCGAAAGAGATTGTCCATTTTGTACACGAAGTGCATCCAGTTTTTGCCGTAACCCTCTCAACTTTTTTGCACATGCTATGTGGGTGAAATGATGATACCATGCCAACTTTCAACCTTTTCAGAGTTCATTTGTACTGCTTTTCAATTTCAGGGTCATTTAGCTAAAAAATCAGTAAATGCATGAAAAATAGCAAATGATGTCAGAAAGGGTTGAAAGTTGATGACGTGGCTTTGAATGGTGCATACTGAACGCACAAAAAGTCTGGAGTTGTAATAGGTTTAAAAAAATGAAATGCCTTTGTAACAGATGAGTTTTCTTCCGAAAGCCTGATACTTTGAAAGAGATTGTCCATTTTGTACACAAAGTGCATCTAGTTTCTGTTGAAACCCTCTCAACTGTTCTGCACATGCTATGTGGGTCAAATGATGATACCATGCCAACTTTCAACCTTTTTAGAGTTCATTTGTACTGCTTTTCAATTTCAGGGTCATTTAGCTCAAAAAATCAGTAAATGCCTGAAAAATAGAAAATGATGTCAGAAAGGGTTGAAAGTTGATGACGTGGCTTTGAATGGTGCATACTGAACGCACAAAAAATCTGGAGTTGTAATATGTTTAAAAACATGAGATGTCTTTGTAACAGATGAGTTTTCGTCCGAAACCCTGATACTTCGAAAGAGATTATCCATTTTGTACACGAAGTGCATCCAGTTTTTTCCGTAACCCTCTATCTTTTTTGCACATCCTATGTGGGTGAAATAATGATACCATGCCAACTTTCAACCTTTTCAGAGTTCATTTGTACTGCTTTTCAATTTCAGGGTCATTTAGCTCTAAAAAAACAGTAAATGAGCTAAAAAATAGCAAATGATGTCAGAAAGGTACACGTTTATCTGAAGCACAAAAGTACACATTTCAAATGCCAAAACACATAAGCACCCTAACTATTACAAACATTCCCTATGGTTTGTCCAAAGTGGGACTTTCCAGATATACAAGTCCGGAAACTCACTAGAGAAGAAAGTGATGACAGTGAAGCCGATCACATCCCACAGTGGGATCTTTGGGTGTGAAACTTTTTCTTCACGTGTGTCCCTTTGCGCGGTAACCATGAACAATCTTCATCATTTAACTGGATGCTCGGGTCAATATTCACTCTGAATGGAGCAATTTCATCAAACTTTTCATAATATTCTCACATGTCTGTCTTGTCATCCACTCCCATGATGTTTCTTTTCCCTGAACGAACTGTGTGGCGCTTTGGCTCATCGTATGATGTATTCGCTTCCTTATCTTTTCTTTTCCTCGTCTTGGTAGACATGTCCTTCACATAGAAAACCTGCGCCACATCATTGGCTAGGACGAATGGTTCGTCTGCGTACGCAAGATTGTTGAGATCCACTGTTGTCATTCCGTACAACAGGTCTTCCATTACCCCGCCTCGTGTCATATTGACCCATTTGCACTGAAACAAAGGGACCTTCAAACCATGTCCACAGTCAAGTTCCCATATGTCCTCTGTGTAACCATAATATGTGTCCTTTCGCCTCTTGGTTGCTGCATCAAAGTGGACACCACTGTTTTGGTTGGTGCTCTTCTTATCTTGGGCGATCATGTAAAATGTATTCCCATTTATCTCGTACCGTTTGAAAGTCATTATATTCGAAGATGGTAACTGGGACAGCAAGTACAGGTTATCTTCAACAACGGCGTCATGCATGGCATGTGTCTGCAACCAACCAGCGAAAATCCCCGTTTGTTCATGTGTAATCCAGTCGTCAGACTACTCTGGGTGTTTGGAGCATTGAAAATTCTTGTGTTCCTCCATATACGGAGCCACCAAGACGGAATTTTGTAGAACTGTGTAGTGTGCTTGAGTGAGAGAATGCCCGTCCATACATATTATTTGATCCGGTCCTAGCGTGCCATTTCCACCCACTCTGCCCTTATGTCTTGATTCAGGAACACCAATCGGCTTAAGGTCAGGAATAAAGTCAATACAAAACTCAATGACCTCCTCATTTTCATGGCCCTTGGAGATGCTTGCTGTGACAGCCTGGATTTTGCCTTCTCTCTTTTTTCGGACTTCATTTACACTTGCTTTGAATTTGGGTTTTTGAATCAATTCAAATGGACTTAAACACTTGGGCATGTCCTTGATTTTCAACCAAGTGACCCATCCATCTCTCATTCTACTTTCTTTCTTTGAAAAATCCCAAAATAACCCAAGGAATATTTTTCATAAAAGAAAAATATTCAAATTCTTTTCTGAAATTCAATTCAGAAACTTGTGCTCCAAAGCAACCCTCATTTTTATTGCTTCCAAAAATCTGAGAAAATTCTCAAATATTCTTTGAACCTTGGCCCACCTCCCTGTGAAAAAATATTACATACTTATTTGGAATATTTTTGCCACAAAAAATCATTTCTGTTCTGGCCCCAAAATGCACTTTCTACAGCAAGTGCATTTTTCCTTGATCCAACGAGGCTGAATTTTCTTGAGATTCTTACCTTCCTAGATAAATCTTAACTTCAGAAGCTTAGCCCTAATCACCTTTTAGAAGCCCTCCAAACTTGGCGACCAAGTTTCTGACCAGAAACTTGCCAACAAGCTCAAGTCTAATCTGGTCGGCCTGGCAGTGTATGATCAACTTCCCTAGACTAAACACTGCACAGACAACATGAGGGACAAGGTTTGGCAACGAGCGGGCATTGTTTTGACCATGCCATCGTGGTGGCCGCGTGAGGACACGGCCGTGGCAACGCGCCCGATGCGCTCTGTGCTGCGCCCTCGTCTCTATTTCGCATGTGATCGATCCAGAGCTCGTCGGCGACTGCTGCACCGCGCCACCCCTCCGTCTCTTCACCCTTGACCTCTCCCTGGCGCTCGCCGATGCCGAAGACGCTGCAGCGGGCACGACACGTCGCAGCAAAAAGCCACAGTGCGCCCCGTGCCTCTGTCTTCTTCCTCCACTGCCTCTTGTGCTCGTCCGCACGCTGCACAGCTCCTGCGTGAGTGTTGCACCCCTCCACCCCTCGCTGACACCACTCGTCATTGCTCGCCAGCTTCCAGAGAGCTCCAGCGGAGCCACGTACCCCTCTCCCCCTCCGACTATAAATTTGAGCCCCTCCCACCGCTACGAGCATTCCAAACCCACCACCCAACCTCCAAAAAGCCATAGCATAGCCGCAGCCCGGCCAGGCAGGCCTCTGGCCGCCGTCCCCGACCCGAGCTCGCCGGCAATCCCCGCAACCCCTCCTCCTTGCTGCGGTACCCCTCGAGCTCGAGCAACTGCTCAGGCGACTCCTTGGAGGTCCACTGGTGTCGTCTGGACACGTTGGAGCCCCTGGAATCGCCTCTCTCCGTCGTCTTCCTCCTCTCCAGCGAGACCCGACCGCAGCCGCTGCTTGCGAGCTTGGTTGCGAGCTGCTCCGGCCACCTCTCGTCGAGCCACGGGTACATGCAGGTGCGCCTCGACCCCCTCTCTCTTTCTATCCCTCTGGATTTGCTCAAGGACCCATCCTTGCCGGCGTAAGCTCCGGCGAAGCACCGCCGTCGCTCTGTTTCTCCCCCCTCCCTCCTCACCTGACCAGCGTGGCCCACTGTCAGCCTCTCCACTCGTGCCCGAAGCGGTATGAGTGGAGGTGTATTCTGAGAATATGCCTTCGACGTCACCCCCCTGGTTTCCTGTTTAATTCAAATTTAATTCAAAAATTTGACCACCAGAACCTTTGACGAGCCATAACTCCTGAACTATAAGTCCAAATGAGCTGATTCTTTTTGCATTGTGTTTGTTTTGAAAAGTTCTAGTAGAACCCCAAAGTTGAGATTTTTGCTTGATGTCTAGAATTTCTGGTGATTTTCAGAGTGGTTGTTGATATTTTGTTTTGCTGTTTTTAAATATTTTCAGAGGGAGAAGCTTGTCTTGAAGATAACCAGGAGGAGTGTGAACCTCCTCTGCACTAAGGCAAGCCACACCAACATTTGGATGGTGTCAATTCAATATCTATGATTTTTTCAACTTGAATATGAGTTATTTTCATGCATTTAAATTATTGAAGTAAATATTGCTTAGTGCTAGTTACTTTGCCATGCTTGAATTGCTATATTATGGTACTCGTTGAATGCATGAGCTAGTTTAAGTCAGTAGAAGAAATTTTCATTGAAGTGATTATTCTTTCATGAATAATGGTAGTTTCTTTTTGTGATAAATTGATTTTAATATATTATGAGATAATTAAAATGATGAATGTTGAGAACCAGTAAAGTTGAACCAGTAAGGCTTAGTTGATGAGTAGTGCAAGTAAGAAATTTTGATGATGTTGATCTGTCACTTTGAGTGGTATGTTTTGTATGTCGAGTAGTTGCATGATCATGGCATATGATGACTTGAGTTATTTTATTTTCAAGATTAACCTCATGTTAATCCAACTTGAACATAACGTTGGTCGAGTCATGGTGCCACTTAATCGAGTTTTTCCCAGTGCGACCACATTTACCTTTATGGGGAGGTCTTGATTCAGTTCGTTGTCATGCCTCTGGTCGGTACCTCCAACGAGGGAAGGTTATGGGCGTGCGGTACCCTTGCCCGGTAAGCTGACATAACCTTGTGTGCCCATTTGTTGTTATGCTACCTTGTCCCTGTTTGGGACCGTTTTTGCCACGACGGTGGCCGTTGATGCCTTTGGTAGGCACGGGGCCACCCATGACTTAGCCCAGTGGGGAGTCGGTCGGAGTGGCCGAGAGAGTGTCATGGCAATGGGAGGGTTTCGTTGGAATGCCGTTGGTCCACCCAAATGGGATGACGAGGCCATGGATTTCGTGGTGTGGGTAAAGTGTGCTACCTCTGCAGAGTGTATTTAATCTATCGATAGCCGCGTCCTCGGTTACGGACATAGTTTGTGAGTAAGTCACACCATGGATCAACATTAATAAATAATCTTGCACACTAAAGTTTATTGTTGGCACTGGTTATGTGATGATTTAAGGGATCATGAATATGATCATGGTGGGAACCAAAGTGTTGGTTTCGTTTGTGATCCAGGTATGATCACCGCTCGGTTACGAGGTAACCCGTCTGGTAAGAGAGTCCGAGTGACTCGGTGCACAAGTTGATTTCACCGCATCAGTAGTATGCTTTGCATTGCATTAACCTGATTAATGGCATGATAATGTTTGCCATTATGCTTATGTTTGTTGTGATCTTGCAAGTACATTCAATGTACTGACCTAGCATGTCATGCCAGATTTCAGGCAAGTCGTATCGGATCGGAGAGCTTCTCGCGTCTAGATCGTGTCCACAACGGTGTCCCTGTGCTATGGAGTTCCACTTCATCGTCGTTCCGCTGCCACGTAGTTATCGTGATCGAGGCCCTTTCATGTTCATGAAATAATGTACATAGTTTTAGCCGCACCGTGTGTGCCGCTTGGCCTCGCTACTTAATGTATCAGACCTATGTTTCCGCTAGCATCAATAAAGCGGTTGTTTTCTGTACCAAGTTGTTGTGTGTTGCCAGAAGACTTGATCTATGGGCTGGCAATGCAAGGTAAACTGGTTGGTTTGAGCCGGGGTGCCACAACGCTTGGTATCAGAGCCGCATTGATTGTAGGACACGCTAGACCTTTGATGCCCTAGATGAACGGTAGTTAGCTTAGTCTGAGTGCCGATAGCAGTAGAAATTAATTGTTGCATTGCATGCATTTTATTTGTTGTTATTACTAACCGCCTGATTATTCTGAGTGTAGGTGGCTCCAGTTCCGTTCATGTACCAGTCTGAGCTAGCCCCATACACATTGTCGCACCTGCTTCAGAACGTTTGGCGACGAATCTACCCAGAGGGCGCTGATCTTGTGTATCAGTTGTATCAGGAACATCTGGCCAGCTCGCTGTACGAGTACTACGCGAAGGTCACTGAGGGAGTTCCGGACTAGGGGGTGTCCGGATAGCCGAACTATCATCATCGGCCGGACTCCAAGACTATGAAGATAGAAGATTGAAGACTTCGTCCCGTGTCCGGATGGGACTTTCCTTGGCGTGGAAGGCAAGCTTGGCGATGCAGATATGTAGATCTCCTACCATTGTAACCGACTCTATGTAACCCTAACCCTATCCGGTGTCTATATAAACCGGAGGGTTTTAGTCCGTAGGACGAACAACAATCATAACATAGGCTAGCTTCTAGGGTTTAGCCTCTTTGATCTCGTGGTAGATCCACTCTTGTAACACACATCATCAATATTAATCTAGCAGGACGTAGGGTTTTACCTCCATCAAGAGGGCCCAACCTGGGTAAAACATCATGTCCCTTGTCTCCTGTTACCATCCGCCTAGACGCACAGTTCGGGACCCCCTACCCGAGATCCGCGGTTTTGACACCGACATTGGTGCTTTCATTGAGAGTTCCTCCGTGTCGCCGCCGTTAGGTAGGATGCCTCATCTCGCCTTTAGAGACGATACTATCGCCAAAGGAGCCTTGGCCGCCGCGACTCTTCGCTAGGTGGTTTTCTTATGATCGCCATCCGGCCATCGCGCCGACGATGACCTCTCGAGTCATCGAAACCAATCTCCGTGTTAGTTCGAACTTGCCGAACAGTTAGATCCGATCGAGCTCTCCTCCATAAACGAGCTCTTGGATCGCATCGCTGCCCCGGAGTCGCCACAGACTACGACCGGATCGGGCCTAAAACCGATCCGAGAGAGATCAATTCTCCCTGTGCTACCCATCATGTTGCTGTGATAGAGCAGCAATGCGGCGATTCTTCTTGTATCCGAAAGACTAGTTGCGTCCGGATTCCCGATCCCTCCATGCCGGATTCCCGCAGAGGGACGGACGTCGACCAAGCCACGAACTTAAAGTCGCGGCGGGTTGGACTCCTTGGATAACACTCAAAAATCCAAACTTCCAAGTTCGAAACTTCTCGCCCTTGAGCCCTGAATTGGACAGGGTTAGGATCTAGTTCCACCCGCCCACCCAATCATTAGCGATCCTTCTCGAATTCGGCAAGAGCCCGCTGAAACAGTACATCATTAGTGGGCCAGATTCCTCCTGGTTTAGTACAGGATAAAGGACTGCCGAGAGGAGGACGCAATCCCAATTTTCTGCAATAATTGCATGGACAAGGGAATCCTAAACGCCATAAGTCGTCGCGAAATTACACACTTTACTGACTTGGCGACCATAGTACAAAAGTATTGTGCGATGGAGAGCGCCTGGAAAAGCGAAAGTAAATTTTGGGATAATCCGGCCCCGAATACATCCCTAGTCCGGAACAAAAGGGTGCATCATTATCAAGCACCCGGGTTGAATACCAAAAAACCAAAACCCCCTAAAGTGCGGAACCGTCTTTGGAGGGTTGGCTCAACGGACCTGCAAAATCCACAAAGACGGAGGGCGCCACTCCAACACACAGCCTTCGAGCGTGTTGGATACTACGGCAGTGGCCAAAAGTGGCGAGGCTTTTTTCGCCCGCAACCAACCCAAAGAAGATCAAGACGGTATTAACAGTCTTGAGACTTTCGCATCAAATAACATGCGGAAGCGAACAATCCGCAGCCTCGCCAAGTCTACCAAGTAGCAACAACAAATCCATGGAGCGACACGGCTATCACCTTCAACGCCAAATGATTTAACCTAAATTCCGAACAGCTAGAGCACCAGCCGCATTGGTCCTCAGTCCGATAGTAGACGGTTTTCGTCTTACTAAGGTACTCATGGATGGCGGCAGCGGATTAAACCTCATCTATGAGGAAACCCTTCAAAAAATGGAAATTGACTGGAGCCGCATTGAGCGAAGCAGCACAACCTTCAGAGGGATAATCCCTAGTCGAGAAGTACGCTGCGCAGGAAAAATCACACTAGATGTAGTGTTCGGCTCACCGGACAATTACAGGTCCGAGGAGGTCACGATTCAAGTGGCCCCAATCGGCAGCGGATATCACGCTTTGTTAGGGCGAGAGGCATTCACAATCTTCCAAGCTATACCCCACTACGGGTACATGAAGCTCAAAATGCCCGGACCCAATGGGATAATCACTCTCGCCAGTGATCTAGATACAGCACTCCGCGCTGAAAATAAGACAGCCGTGACCGCCCTAGAGGCATTGTCTCAAGCCCTAGCGGTAGAGGAACAAGCTACGCCAGCTCCGCGTGGATAGGGACGATGTGATACTCGATAAGAGGTCCAAATCCACCTCTTTTAAACCGGCAGACGAGATAGTCAAATTTCAGGTCCATCCAAGGGACCCCACAAGGACGGCCTCCATTGGGGCACAATTAAGTCCTGATGTCGAGGTCAAGACTACGAGAATTCCTTCGGGAAAATTGGGACATTTTTGCTCGGCATCCCTCGACATGCCAGAATCCCACGCAGTCGGCAGAGCACGTACCTAAATATCCTAAAAGGATTCAAGCCAGTCAAACAAGCTCTTCGGCGATTTTCCGAGCCCAAAAGACAGGCAATGGGAGAAGAGCTAGCCAAACTCTTAGAAGCCGGATTCATCAGAGATATAAAGCATCCGGACTGGCTAGCCAATCTAGTAATGGTACCAAAAAAGGACAAATCCTGGCGCCTCTGCGTCGATTTTAAAGACCTTAACAAGGCCTGTCCAAAGGACCCTTTCCCCTCCTCGCATCGACCAAATCATCGATGCTACCGCAGGGCACGATTCATTGTGCTTCCTCGACGCATACTTCGGATACCATCAAATCAAGATGGCGGAGAAAGACCAGGCCGCAGCGGCATTCATTACTCCATATGGGCCATTCTGCTTCAACACAATGCCCTTCGGACTAAAAAACGCCGGCGCAACATATTAGCGCATGATTCAAACATGTCTGGCTACCCAGATAGGCAAAACAAGAGAGGCATACGAGACGATGTGGTCGTCAAGACCAAACACGTGGGAACTCTAGTAGAAGACTTGAGGGTGACATTCGACAACCTCCGAGCATATGACATTAAGCTCAATCCGAAAATGCGTCTTGGGCGTATCAGCCGGAAAGCTCTTGGGCTTCATCGTATCCGTCGAGGAATTGAAGCAAACCCGCCAAAATCCGAGCTCTGTCACAATTGGATATTCCAAAAGACCTCAAGCAGATACAAAACTAACCGGATGCGTAGAGGCCTTAAGTCGCTTCATCTCCCGTTTGGGAGAAAAGGCTCTGCCCTCTACCGCCTTTCTCCCAAGACAATCGAACATTTCAAATGGACGGATGCTGCCACAGCCGGACTCGAAGAAATAAAGGCCATACTGGCAACAAATCTTGTTCTGTCCGCGCTCAACCTGGGCGAGCCTATGTTATTATATATCACAGCAACACATCAAGTTGTTAGCGCGGTACTCGTCGTTGAACGAGAAACAGAAGGGCACAAATTCCCTCTTCAAAAACCAGTGTACTATGTATCCACTGTTCTAACTCCATGCAAATCCCGGTACCCACATTATCAAAAGATAGCGTATGCGGTGTTCATGGCATCCCGGAAGCTACGTCACTACTTTCAAGAGTGTTCAATAACGGTGGCCTCCGAAGTACCTCTCAACGATATTATAAACAATCGCGGCGAACGGGCAGGATTGCAAAATGGGCTATCAAGCTCTTACCATTTGACATAACCTACAAACCACGGCGAAGCTATAAAGTCGCAGGTTCGCGGACTTCATCGCCGAATGGACCAAGCCGAACTCCCTAAAGAGTACGGGCGTACTCTAATCGGATCATGCATTTTGACGGATCCAAAATGTTGGCTGGCTTGGGGCTGGCATCGTCTCGACGTCCCCAACGGGAGACACAATCCAATACGCATTTCAAATAATGTACATGGACTCCAACAACGCAGCCGAATACGAGGCCCTCCTACATGGCCTCCGGATGGCAATCTCCATGGGCATTCAACGCCTAGAGGTGCGCGGGGATTCAAACCTTGCAATATCCCAAGTAAATGGAGACTTCGACGCCAACGATCCAAAAATGGCAGCTTACCGCAATGCCGTCCTAAAAATGTCAGCTCGGTTCGAATGACTAGAATTCCATCATGTAGCCCGGGATAATAACCAGGCAGCAGACGTGTTAGCACGCATCGGCGCGAAACGAGTCGCCGTCCATCCTAACATCTTCCTTGAACGGCTCTTTAAGCCATCCGTATTATATGGGAAGAGGAGTCCGAAATAACAATCCGGAGCCAGCTGCATCACCTAACTCAGACCATTCTGACACAATCGGCAGCTGAGCCAACGAAATAACACCTTCAGCTCACGAAATAATGGCAGTCATTTCCCCGTGGACAGAACCATTCCTAGCCTACTTAATGCGGCAGGAACTTCCTGAAGACCAAAATGAGGCCCGCTGCATAGTTCGGCGATCTAAAGCCTACAAGGTCCATGAGGGAGAGCTTTATAAGAAAAGCACAACCGGAGTCCTTCAAAGGTGTATCTCCGAAGAGGAAGGGCGAAATCTCCTGGCTGAAACGCTGCAGCCCGGGCCCTTGTAGGAAAGGCCTTCTGTAAAGGATTTTATTGGCCGACAGCCCGTGCAGATGCTCAGGATTTAGTCCAACGATGCGTCGGTTGCTAGCTCTTTGCTAATCAGAGCCATATGCCACCCACCGCCCTCCAAACTATACCCATTACCTGGCCGTTTGCGGTCTGAGGGCTTGACATGGTCGGACCCCTTAAAGGGGGAACCCACAAGCACAAATACTTATTGGTCATGGTGGACAAATTCACCAAATGGATTGAGGCCAAGCCGGTTAAAACGGGCAGAATCCGGACCGGTGATCGACTTCATATCCGGGGTAGTACACCGTTTCGGTGTCCCCCACAGCATCATCACTGACAACGACACGAACTTCACGGCCGACGAGGTTAAACTCTGGTGCAAAAACAAGGGCATTAAGCTTGATTACGCTTCAGTTTATCACCCCCAAACTAACGGTCAAGTTGAGCGAGCAAATGGTCTAATCATGAGCGGCATCAAACCCAGACTAGTGCGGTCCCTCAAGGAATCTAACACGCACTGGGTAGAGGAGCTCGACTCCGTACTCTGGGGGCTACGGACCACACCAAACGGAACTACCGGATTCACACCATTTTTCATGGTATACGGCGCAGAGGTAGTCCTGCCCTGCGATATAATTCATGACTCACCTCGTGTGCGCATGTACGAAGAAAGAGAAGCCGAGCTAGATCGGCAGGACAGTCTGGACGCCTTAGAGGAGGAGCGGGACGTGGCAAGGGCTCGTTCCGCATTTTATCACCAGCAGGCTCGAAGATATCAAAGCAGAGAAGTACGGGCCAAAACTTACAATGTTGGCGAACTTGTTCTACGCCTGCCGGACAAGAAAAAGGACAAACTCAAGCCCAAGTGGGAAGGTCCCTTCATCATCGACCAAGTCGACCGGCGGAGCGCATCGCCCACGTAACGCATCGGACAACCGACTCGAGCCGAACCCATGGTACGCAGCCCGCCTCCGAAGATTCTACGCCTAACGCCAGACTCTGTGTTCGTCTCACTCGCCCGGCCCACTCCTTGTTTTTACTGTCTCCTCCTCCTCCTTCTTCCCACTTTTTTTACCTTTTATGGGCTGATTTGCGCTTCGCTCAAGACACACTTGATGTCTTTGGCACTCATTATACCTGGGGCTTCTTTAATGAAGCTTATTCATACGGGCTTCATGCCCAATACATGTGTCAAATTTCCGCATGTACCTTTTATTCACCATTATATGCATCGATATGACTTAAGTTTTGGCCAAGCTGGGTTGCCTGGCTCCTGTGCTTACCCCTACGTTCCCGATTGTTCGGCTAGGAGGTAAAGGGAGCACCTCTGCGATTATTCTTGCCGGGTTGACCCGGATGTGTACCTCGTGACTGGGTGAAGCCTAAAGCTAAGCGTTCTTAAGAGAATATTCGGTCGGTGAATTGAAAGATGATTTATTACTTACTTATTTATCTGCCCCGGATGTTTTTTCTCGCTATTTTCGCAGTCCAGCATTGCACTTTAGGGCATGCCTCGTGGAAAGGAACCCTTAACGGAACTATTCTCCCTGGAAGATGTTTCTTACTAACCATGTAATATAACATAACTAGTTGGGCACTTGTCTGATAAAGCAATTATGACCCCGACGCCTTGTCTCCATGCATGCCCCTGTTCTTTTATAACCGTAAGGGTATTCGGACACACTCCGGACTGTTAGGTCACGAGGTTGAAGTGAAACGGTCCGCAAAGAAAAACGATCTACAATCCGGCTAGAAGGCATTTTACATGTCATTTCAAATTACATCGTCAAACCGACTGATTGTACTCCTCTTCAATCCCATCTAACAGGTAATCTAATTACAGTCCTGTTGGGAATATTTCGCGGCCAGTTCTACTTGGCCGTACATCAAGCTCACAGGGATCTCCTTCCCATCAGGCCCCGCAGGTCCGACCTCGGCCATGTTGTTTGGGTCAGACTTCGGGTAACGTGTCTTCACCATGGCCCAGGCCTCCCTGGCGCCCTATCTTCCACAAACGGAGGCGTCGCCGTGCTCCCTGAAGCTTCTCAACAAGCTGACCAAGGCCCTCGGGTAGGGAGACGGATGGCCATAAAGCATCAACGACGCCACTCATCGCCTGCCGAACATGTTCGAGCAATTGCACTAGCTCGGGAAGTTGGTCACCCGTTGACTCAGGCATTTCCTCCGAGGCGACTGTGAGCACACCTAAAGACATATTTACATCAATCGTCTTCCTCGCCAAATTCTTCTTTTCAAAGGAATTCATTCAAGCACTTACTATAAGTGCTTGACGGCCGCCGATTCTCCTTCACGGAGCTGCATACCGGGCCCGAACACCTTTCAGCTCTTCTCCTTGCTGGGTGTGGGCATCTTGGAGCTTGTTTCTCTCCTGCTGCACCTTCATAAGCACCCTCTCACCGGCCTTTAGCTGACGCAGTAGCTATTGCTTGTCCGGATCTAGTCCGGCGCCCTCTGCAATATTATTGTCAGATTCACGCCACACTTTGCTAAATAATTATCTTTTCAAAGTACGTCTTACCAGCGGGGGTCTCTGTGGCTCCCCCTGTGGCGGCCAGTGCGGCTTCAAGTTGGGCCTTGCACTCTTGGAGCTCCCGGGACAGCTGGGTATTCTTCTCCGCAAGACCCTGCATAATAATTGATCCTTAAATCAGTTATTTCAACTATTTTAAGTCTCGGGGGCTACTGGCATATATAACTATTAAAATTACCTACCCGTATGTCTTTCACATACTACTCCGTGGCTCTGGTTAACCCATCTTGAGCGGCACGGAGGTGCGCGCTTCCCGCTTTAAAGGCATTTAACGCCTCCGGGGAGAAACACGCGTCACGAAGAACTGTCCGGCGACTCCACCTCAGACCGGGTGGCGGACAGCCTGTCGGCATCCTCCGTCGGAGGAGCGTCCGGTTTACGCCTTGTATTCACCTCCCCTCCCGGACCATGCGTTGGAGCATGGCCGGCGGAGGCTTGATTGGCAACCTCTCCGGACACTGTCCGGCGAGTGCTGTTTCTGGAAAAGTTATGAGCATTAATATACCTTCTGGGGATCCTTCCCTTAAAAATAGCGGTGCTCCGTACCGTTGCGGCGAGGTCTCGGTTCGCGCTGCACTCCTCTTCCTCCTACCGGGCCGGGCTGATCCTTGTTGGTCGGCCACCGCGGGTTCGGCTTCCCGCCTTAAAGGCACATCCTGCGATACACCATCAACATGGGATAGTCAGAATTGAGCGCGGATCAAATGATGGTGTCAAGACCTCGGTCGTAGTCACCTGGGAGGCCGAAAACAAACCGGGGTAGTCAGCCGTAATGGCGACTAGGGCATTGTCTATGCTATGTTGGTGGAACACCCCGTCAATCAGCTCCACCTTTATGTCCGGATCCTCTTCGGAGGTCGGATCAAGGGATCGTTCCGGATCCTCGGGCTGTGGAGCTAGGCTTCGTATGCCCTCCACGTCCCGGCGCAGCTCCTGCATCGAAATCACAGAGTAAGATACTTGACTTTAAAAAAGGTATGGATCGGGTAGATGAACATCCGCTTACCCAGCTCCGAGGGTTATGCATAGAAAATCCATTCAATGGATTCTTGCGGAGGAAGTCCTCCTCCTCTCCCTTGTACAAGCCGGACAGGATCTTTGCCAGATCGGCTGCCGAGCCTAGCCCTTTGCGGCCATGACGGGTGGCGTCATCTTCCCCGTTGAAATCCCACATAGGGTGGCCCCTATATTGGAGTGGCTGCACCCTCGCATAATGCACGTGGCCATGACTCCAATCATGGTCAATCCGGAATGGGCCAAGAACCTAATCCGCCCATCGGATAATGGACGCTCTGTCATCTTCTCGTTGAGGGCTCCGAGGGCGCCAACTCAGGCGCTTTCTTCAAGGGAGCATTGTTGAACTCCGGAGGCCGATCCGGACTGGATCCGCAGAGGGGCGTCCTCCATGTAGAACCATTAGAAGGCCGGTCTTGGACGCCTTCTTCGGGTGCGGATAGATATCCGTCCCGGCGATGCGCCATATTTCGCTCCGCCACTTGGTATATCGACCCCTCATGAGAACGGGTGCGAGACAAAACAATCTCTTCCACAGGGCAAAATGGGGCTCGATGCCCAAGAACAGCTCGCAAAAAGCTACGAAGCCCGCGATGTGCAAAATGGAGGCAAAGCGTGAGGTGGTGAAGTTGGAGTCCAGAGAACTCTAGGAGCCCCGGAGAAACGGATGTATGGGAAATCCGAGTCCCCTTATTAGATAGGGGACAAAGCATACCCGCTCCCCTTTGGAAGGGTTGGGACGCTCTCCGCCTGCTTCCCACCCTTGTAGGTGGCCATCCGCACCTAATCGGAACCATGAAAGCCGGGGAAGATATCCTCGGTTTGAAGCACCACTAGCTCGGCTGTGGAATCGAGCATCTCCCCAATCTCTGGCTTAGGTCTGGGAGCGCGAGAGGAGGAGCCGCGTCGGCTATCCATGATGGAATGGATTTTTGTCAGAGGCGCTTCGATGAGAACTTGCGGATGGAGGATGGTGTGAGTTGGATCTAGATCCTCGCCTCTCTTGTAGGCGGCTCGTTCGCACGGCTAGGGGGTAAAATGTAAAAATATCCCAGCCTTTCACATTCGTACGACACGTGGAAGAAGGCCATTATTGGGCGTAGAAGCCAAGGAGCGCAATATTTGTAAAGAAGCCGGACACTATTCGACGGGAACATGAAGACTGAAGGAGAACCCACCTTGCAATGCCGAAGACAACATGCGCGCCGGACTCATCGTCATTGAAGCCTGGTTCTGGGGCTACTGAGGGAGTTCCGGACTAGGGGGTGTCCGGATAGCCGAACTATCATCATCGGCCGGACTCCAAGACTACGAAGATAGAAGATTGAAGACTTCGTCCCGTGTCCGGATGGGACTTTCCTTGGCGTGGAAGGCAAGCTTGGCGATGCGGATATGTAGATCTCCTACCATTGTAACCGACTGTGTAACCCTAACCCTATCCGGTGTCTATATAAACCGGAGGGTTTTAGTCCGAGGACGAACAACAATCATACCATAGGCTAGCTTCTAGGGTTTAGCCTCTTTGATCTCGTGGTAGATCCACTCTTGTAACACACGTCATCAATATTAATCTAGCAGGACGTAGGGTTTTACCTCCATCAAGAGGGCCCGAACCAGGGTAAAACATCGTGTCCCTTGTCTCCTGTTACCATCCGCCTAGACGCACAGTTCGGGACCCCCTACCCGAGATCTGCCGGTTTTGACACCGACAGTCACTCTACACCACAGCTCACCTTCCGGTGCTTATACTCGTTCCTCTAAGGGTGGCTTCGCTTCCACGCCATCTCAGGTTATCCAGTTTGCTACACTCGAGGCTCTTGTAGACTTGCGCTACAACGAGGTTCGCATGCAGACACACCCAGGTTTCTTCTTCTACTCGTCTCTACACGAGAACGGGCGTATCTGCTTCCCTTTTATTGATCAGGCGTGCGATCGTCCTGCTAGCCACCTTTCTCGTTATATCACTACCAGTTATCTCTTGATCTATGAGTTAGCCCGAGAGCTAACCCGAGCCCGGATAGCTCTTGCAGCTGCTCGGAATAGGAACCCTCCACCTACTGTAGGTTTCACTCCGTTCGTTCCTCCAGCATCCGGTACTCCGGTTACTTCGGTGACCACTCAGGGTACCACAAACCCTTTGGCAGTGACCCCTCGCAGTGCCCCTGCTGCGTGGGCTTCCCTTGTCGCTACTCCTGCAGCCCCTATGCTTAGATCTCATCCCGCACCTCCCCCTGAGGAAGATTCCTCGAGGCAGCGCCGTTGTGTCACTTTTAACCCGGAGGTATCCACTATTAGCTCAGGATCTGAGTCCGGCTCAGGAGAGGAGCCCGCCGCAGTGCCAGCTGAGCACTAGGTTGATGTAGGGATGTAGTCGTACGTGTCATTGATACGTCCATTTTGCATCATGTTTTTATATCGACATTCATTGCATTATGGGCTGTTATTACACATTATGTCACAATACTATGCCTTATCTCTCTTATTTTACAAGGTTTACATGAAGAGGGAGAATGCATGCATTTGGAATGCAGAATTTGGAAAAGGAGCAAATATTAGGGACCTATTCTGCACAACTCCAAAAGTCCTGACACTCCACGAAAGTAAGTTTTGGAATATACTAAAAATATTGGGCGAAGAAAGCACCAGAGGGGGGCACCCACTGTCCACGAGGGTGGAGGGCGCGCCCTACCCCCTAGGCGCGCCCCCTGCCTCGGGGGCCACCTAGAAGCCCCCCGATGCCCATCTTATGGTATAAGGTGTCTTTTTCCCTGGAAAAATCAGAAGGAAGCTTTCGGGATGAAGCGCCGCCGTCTCGAGGCGGAACCTTGGCGGAACCAATCTACGGCTCTGGCAGAGATGTTCTGCCGGGGAAACGTCCTGCCGGAGGGGGAAATCGTCACCATCGTCATCACCATCGATCCTCTCATGTAGTCGACGTTCACATAACAGAAGCTTAAACTCTAGTTTATGCGTTGCTTCGTAAGGGGCTGATTTGGATCCATATGTTTCATGCTATGGTTAGGTTTACCTTAATTCTTCTTTCGTAGTTGCAGATGCTTGCAAGGGGGGTTAATCATAAGTGGGATACTTGTCCAAGGAAGGGCAGTACCCAAGCACCGGTCCACCCACATATCAAATTATCAAAGTAACGAACGCGAATCATATGAGCATGATGAAAACTAGCTTGACGATAATTCCCATGTGTCCTCGGGAGCGCTTTCCTTTATATAAGAGTTTGTCCAGGCTTGCCCTTTGCTACAAAAAGGATTGGGCCACCTTTCTGCACCTTGTTTACTTTTGTTACTTGTTACCCATTACGAATTACCTTATCACAGAACTATATTTTACCGATAATTTCAGTGCTTGCAGAGAATACCTTACTTAAAACTGCTTGTCATTTCCTTCTGCTCCTCGTTGGGTTCAACACTCTTACTTATCGAAAGGATTGTGATAGATCCCCTGTACTTGTGGGTCATCAAGACTCTTTTCTGGCGCGTGAAGTGCCTCTAGTAGGTGGAATTTGGTAAGGAAAAAAATTATAGTGTGCTGAAATTTACTGTCGCTTGTTACTATGGAAAATAATCCTTTGAGGGGCTTGTTCGGGATATCTTCGCCCCGACCAGTAGAGCAAAGAGTTGCTCCTCAACCTACTGAACCTACTGAAAATTTTTACTTTGAAATTCCTTCGGGTATGATAGAGAAACTGCTCGCTAATCCTTTTATAGGAGATGGAACATTACATCCCGATATGCACCTAATCTATGTGGATGAAGTTTGTGGATTATTTAAGCTTGCAGGTATGCCCGAGGATTTTATCAAGAAGAAGGTCTTCCCTTTATCTTTGAAGGGAAAGGCATTGACATGGTTTAGGCTATGCGATGATATTGGATCATGGAACTACAACCGATTGAAATTGGAATTTCATCGTAAGTTTTATCCTATGCATCTGGTTCATCGTGATCGTAATATATATATATATATATATATATATATATATATATATATATATATATATATATATATATAATTTTTGGCCTCATGAAGGAGATAGTATCGCTCAAGCTTGGGGAGGCTTAAGTCAATGTTATATTCATGCCCCATTCATGAGCTCTCAAGAGAAATTATTATTCAAAAAATTTATGCTCGGCTTTCTCTCAATAATCGCTCAATGCTCGATATTTCTTGTACTACTTCTTTTATGATGAAGACTATTGAATTCAAGTGGGATTTATTGGAAAGAATTAAACGCAACTCTGAAGATTGGGAACTCGACGAAGGTAAGGAGTCAGGTATAACACCTAAGTTTGACTGTGTTAAATCTTTTATGGATACCGATGCTTTACGTGAATTTAGCACTAAATATGGACTTGACTCTGCGATATTAGCTTCTTTCTGTGAATCATTTGCTTTCATGTTGATCTCCCTAAGGAGAAGTGGTTTAAATATCATCCTCCCATTAAAGTAAAAGTAGTTGAACCTATTAAAGTTGAAGAAAAGACTATCACTTATAATGTTGATCCTATTGTTCCTACCACTTATATTGAGAAACCACCTTTCCCTGTTAGAATAAAGGATCATGCTAAAGCTTCAACTGTGGTTCGTAAGAGTAATGCTAGAACACCTACACCCCCTGAGCAAATTAAAGTTGAACCTAGTATAGCTTGAAGGAAATATGCCCTACAAGCAATAATAAAGTTGTTATTTGTATTTCCTTATATCATGATAAATGTTTATTATTCATGCTAGAATTTTATTAACCGGAAACTTAGTACATGTGTGAATACATAGACAAACAGAGTGTCACTAGTATGCCTCTACTTGACTAGCTCATTGAATCAAAGATGGTTACGTTTCCTGGCCATAGACATGAGTTGTCATTTGATTAACAGGATAACATCATTAGAGAATGATGTGATTGACTTGACCCATTCCGTTAGCTTAGCATTTGATCGTTTAGTATATTGCTATTGCTTTCTTCATGACTTATACAGGTTCCTATGACTATGAGATTATGCAACTCCCGAATACCGGAGGAACACTTTGTGTGCTACCAAACGTCTCAACGTAACTGGGTGATTATAAAGGTGCTCTACAGGTGTCTCCGATGGTACTTGTTGAGTTGGCATAGATCGAGATTAGGATTTGCCACTCCGATTATCGGAGAGGTATCTCTGGGCCCTCTCGGTAATGCACATCACTATAAGCCTTGCAAGCAACGCAACTAATGAGTTGGTTGCGGGATAATGTATTACACAATGAGTAAAGAGACTTGCCGGTAATGAGATTGAACTAGGTATTGAGATTTCGTCGATCGAATTTCGGGCAAGTAACATACCGATGACAAAGGGAACAACGTATGTTGTTATGCGGTTTGACCGATAAATATCTTCGTAGAATATGTAGGAACCAATATGAGCATCCAGGTTCCGCTATTGTTTATTGACCGGAGATGAGTCTCGGTCATGTCTACATAGTTCTCGAACCCGTAGGGTCCGCACGCTTAACGTTCGGTGACGATCGGTATTCAGAGTTTATGTGTTTTGATGTACCGAAGGTAGTTCAGAGTCCCGGATGTGATCACGGACATGACGAGGAGTCTCGAAATGGTCGAGACATTAACATTGATATATTGGACAGCTATATTCGGACATAGGAAGTGTTGCGAGTAATTTCGGAGAAAACCGGAGTGTCGGAGGGATTACCGGAACCCCCCGGGGAAGTATTGGGCATTAGTGTGCTTTAGGGGATAGAGAGGGCAGCATCCCAGGAGGTGGCGCGCCCCCTCCCATGGGGAGTCCGAATTGGACTTGGGGAGGGGGCGCGACCTCTCTTTCCCTCTCCCTCTCCCTCTCTTTCCTTCCCCCTTCCCCCTTCCTAGTAGGACTAGGAAAGGATGAATCCTACTCCTACTAGGAAGAGGATTCCTCCTCTCCTTAGGGCGCACTAAGGCCGGCCGGCCTCCCCCTTGCTCCATTATATATGGGGGCGGGGGGCACCCATAGACAGACAAGTTCATTGTTCCAAGCCGTGTGCAGTGCCCCCCTCCACCATAATCCACCTCGCTCATATCGTAGCGGTGCTTAGGCGGAGCCCTGCGTCGGTAGCATCATCATCGTTGTCATCACGCCGTCATGCTGACGGAACTCTCCCTCAAAGCTCTGCTGGATCGTGAGTTCGTGGGACGTCACCGAGCTGAACGTGTGCTGAACTCGGAGGTGCCATGTGTTCGGTACTTGGATCGGTCGGATCGTGAAGACGTACGACTACATCAACTGCATTGTCATAACGCTTCCGCTTTCGGTCTACGAGGGTACGTGGACAACACTCTCCCCTCTCGTTGCTATGCATCACCATGATCTTGCGTGTGCGTAGGAATTTTTTTGAAATTACTACGTTCCCCAACAGTGGCATCCGAGCTAGGTTTATGCGTAGATGTTATACGCATGAGTAGAACACAAGTGAGTTGTGGGCGAGACAAGTCATACTGCTTACCAGCATGTCATACTTTGATTCGGCGGTATTGTTGGATGAAGCGGCCCAGACCGACATTACGCCAGACGCTTACGCCGAGACTGGTTCTACCGACGTGCTTCGCATTAATCGGTGGCTGGCGGGTGTCAGTTTCTCCAACTTTAGTTGAATCGAGTGTGGCTACGCCCGGTCCTTGTGAAGGTTAAAACATCACATACTTGACGAAATATCATTGTGGTTTTGATGCGTAGGTAAGAATGGTTCTTGATCAGCCCGTAGCAGCCACGTGAAACTTGCAACAACAAAGTAGAGGAGGTCTAACTTGTTTTTGCAGGGCATGTTGTGATGTGATATGGTCAAGACATGATGCTAAATTTTATTGTATGAGATGATCATGTTTTGTAACAGAGTTATCGGCAACTGGCAGGAGCCATATGGTGTCACTTTATTGTATGAAATGCAATCGCCATGTAATTGCTTTACATTATCACTAAGCGGTAGCGATAGTCGTAGAAGCAATAGTTGGCGAGATGACAACGATGCTACGATGGAGATCAAGATGTCGCACCGGTGATGATGGTGATCAAGACGGTGCTTTGGAGATGGAGATCAAAGGCACAAGATGATGATGGCCATATCATATCACTTATATTGATTGCATGTGATGTTTATCTTTTATGCATCTTATTTTGCTTAGATCGACGGTAGCATTATAAGATGATCTCTCACTAAATTTCAAGGTATAAGTGTTCTCCCTGAGTATGCACCGTTGTGAAAGTTCGTCGTGCCGAGACACCACGTGATGATCGGGTGTGATAAGCTCTACGTTCACATACAATGGGTGCAAGCCAGTTTTGCACACGCAGAATACTCAGGTTAAACTTGACGAGCCTAGCATATGCAGATATGGCCTCGGAACACTGAGACCGAAAGTTCGAGCGTGAATCATATAGTAGATATGATCAACATATTGATATTCACCATTGAAAACTACTCCATCTCACGTGATGATCGGACATGGTTTAGTTGATATGGATCATGTGATCACTTAGATGATTAGAGGGATGTCTATCTAAGTAGGAGTCCTTATGTAATATGATTAATTGAACTTTAATTTATCATGGACTTAGTACCTGATTGTATTTTGCATGTCTATGTTATTGTAGATAGATGGCCCGTGCTGTTGTTCTGTTGAATTTTAATGAGTTCCTTGAGAAAGAAAAGTGAAAAGATGATAGTAGCAATTACACGGACTGGGTCCGTAATTTGAGGATTATCCTCATTGCTGCACAGAAGAATTACGTCCTGGAAGCAACGCTGGGTGCGAACTGCTGCAGATCTGGCCCAGCGATGTTAAGAACATCTGGCAGAGCAAAGCTGATGACTACTCAATATTTCAGTGTGCCATGCTTTACGGCTTAGAACCGGGACTTCAACGACGTTTTGAACATCATGGAGCATATGAGATGTTCCAGGAGTTGAAGTTAATATTTCAAGCAAATGCCCGGATTGAGAGATATGAAGTCTCCAAAGAATTCTACAATTTGCAAGATGGAGGAGAATAGTTATGTCCTTGAACATATACTCAAAATGTCTGGGTATAAAAATCACTTGATTCAACTGGGAGTTAATCTTCCTGATGATAGTGTCATTGATAGAATTCTTCAATCAACGGCACCAAGCTACAAGAGCTTCATAATGAACTATAACATGCAAGGGATGGATAAGACAATTCCAGAGCTCTTCGCGATGCTAAAGGCCGCGGAGGTAGAAATGAAGAAGGAGCATCAAGTGTTGATGGTCAACAAGACCACCAGTTTCAAGAAAAAGGGTAAAGGGGAGAAGAAGGGGAACTTAAAGAAGAACGGCAAACAAGTTGTTGCTCGGGAGAAGAAACCCAAGTCTGGACCTAAGCCTGAGACTGAGTGCTTCTACTGCAAAGGGACTGATCACTGGAAGCGGAACTGCCCCAAGTATTTGGCGGATAAGAAGGATGGCAAGGTGAACAAAGGTATATGTGATGTATATTTTATTGATGTGTACTTTACTAATGCTCGCAGTAGTGCCTAGGTATTTGATACTGGTTCTGTTGCTAATATTTGCAACTCGAAACGGGGACTACGGATTAAGCGAAGATTGGCTAAGGACGAGGTGACGATGCACGTGGCAAATGGTTCCAAAGTCGATGTGATCGCGGTCGGCACGCTACCTCTACATCTACCTTCGGGATTAGTTTTAGACCTGAATAATTGTTATTTGGTGCCAGCGTTAAGCATGAACATTATATCTGGATCTTGTTTGATGCGAGACGGTTATTCATTTGAATCAGAGAATAATGGTTGTTCTATTTATATGAGTAATATCTTTTATGGTCATGCACCCTTGAAGAGTGGTCTATTCTTTTTGAATCTTGATAGTAGTGATACACATATTTATAATATTGAAGCCAAAAGATGCAGAGTTGATAATGATAGTGCAACTTATTTGTGGCACTGCCGTTTAGGTCATATTGGTTGAAAGCGCATGAAGAAACTCCATTCTAATGGACTTTTGGAATCACTTGATTATGAATCACTTGGTACTTGCGAACCATGCCTCATGGGCAAGATGACTAAAACGCCGTTCTCCGGAACAATGGAGCTAGCAACAGATTTGTTGGAAACCATACATACTGATGTATATGGTCCAATGAATGTTGAGGCTCGCGGTGGGTATCGTTATTTTCTCACCTTCACAGATGATTTGAGCAGATATGGGTATATCTACTTGATGAAACATAAGTCTGAAACATTTGAAAAGTTCAAAGAATTTCAGAGTGAAGTGGAAAATCATCGTAACAAGAAAATAAAGTTTCTACGATCTGGTCACGGAGGAGAATATTTGAGTTACGAGTTTGGCCTTCATTTGAAACAATGCGGAATAGTTTCGCAACTCACGCCACCCGGAACACCACAGCGTAATGGTGTGTCCGAATGTCGTAATTGTACTTTACTAGATATGGTGCGATCTATGATGTCTCTTACTGATTTACCACTATCATTTTGGTGTTATGCTTTAGAGACGGCTGCATTCACGTTAAATAGGGCACCATCTAAATCCGTTGAGACGACGCCTTATGAACTGTGGTTTGGCAAGAAACCAAAGTTGTCGTTTCTTAAAGTTTGGGGTTGTGATGCTTATGTGAGAAAGCTTCAACCTGATAAGCTCGAACCCAAATCGGAGAAATGTGTCTTCATAGGGTACACCTTCTATCACAGATCTGAAGGCAAGACATTCGTTGCTAGGAATGGATCCTTTCTAGAGAAGGAGTTTCTCTCGAAAGATGTGAGTGGGAGGAAAGTAGAACTTGATGTGGTAACTGTACCTGCTCCCTTATTGGAAAGTAGTTCAACACAGAAAACTGTTCCTGTGACTCCTACACCAATTAGTGAGGAAGCTAACGATGATGATCATGTAACTTCACATCAAGTTACTACCGAACCTCGTAGGTCAACCAGAGTAAGATCCACACCAGAATGGTACGGTAATCCTGTTCTGGAGGTCATGTTCCTTGACCATGACGAACCTACGAACTATGAGGAAGCGATGATGAGCCCAGATTCCGCAAAATGGCTTGAGGCCATGAAATTTGAGATGGGATCCATGTATGAGAACAAAGTGTGGACTGTGGTTGACTTGGCCAACGATCGGCAAGCCATCGAGAATAAATGGATCTTCAAGAAGAAGACTGACGCTGACGGTAATGTTACTGTCTACAAAGCTCGACTTGTTGACAAAGGTTTTCGACAAGTTCAAGGAGTTGACTATGATGAGACCTTCTCACCCGTAGCGATGCTTAAGTCCGTCCGAATCATGTTAGCAATTGCCGCATTTTATGATTATGAAATTTGGCCAATGGATGTAAAGACTGCATTCCTGAATGGATTTCTGGAAGAAGAGCTGTATATGATGCAACCTGAAGGATTTATCGATCCAAATGATGCTAACAAAGTTTGCAAGCTCCAGCGATCCATCTATGGACTGGTGCAAGCATCTCGGAGTTGGAATAAATGTTTTGTTAGTGTGATCAAAGCATATGGTTTTATACAGACTTTTGGAGAAGCCTTTATTTACAAGAAAGTGAGTGGGAGCTCTGTAGCATTTCTAATATTATATGTGGATGACATATTGTTGATTGGAAATGATATAGAATTTCTGGATAGCATAAAGGATACTTGAACAAGAGTTTTTCAATGAAAGACCTCGGTGAAGCCGCTTATATATTGGGCATCAAGATCTATAGAGATAGATCAAGACGCTTTACTGGACTTTCACAAAGCACATACCTTGATAAATTTTTGAAGAAGTTGAAAATGGATCAAGCAAAGAATGGGTTCTTGCCTGTGTTACAAGGTGTGAACTTGAGTCAGACTCAATACCCGACCACTGCAGAAGATAGAGGGAAAATGAAAGATGTTCCCTATGCTTCAGCCATAGGCTCTATCATGTATGCAATGCTGTGTACCGGACCTGATGTGTGCCTTGCTATTAGCTTAGTAGGGAGGTACCAAAATAATCCAGGAGTGGATCACTGGACAGCAGTCAAAAACATCCTGAAATACCTGAAAAGGACTAAGGATATGTTTCTTTTTTATAGAGGTGACAAAGAGCTCGTCGTAAATGGTTACGTCGATGCAAGCTTTGACACTGATCCGGATGACTCTAAGTCACAAACTGGATACGTATTTATATTGAACGGTGGAGCTATCAGTTGGTGCAGTTCTAAGCAAAGCGTCGTGGCGGGATCTATGTTTAGAGCAGAGTACATAGCTACTTCGGAAGCAGCAAATGAAGGAGTCTGGATGAACGAGTTCATATCCGATCTAGGTGTCATACCTAGTGCATCGGGTCCAATGAAAATCTTGTGTGACAATACTGGTGCAATTGCCTTGGCAAAGGAATCCAGGTTTCACAAGAGAACCAAGCACATCAAGAAACGCTTCAATTCCATCCGCGATCAAGTCAAGGAGGGAGACATAGAGATTTGCAAGATACATACGGATCTAAATGTTGCAGACCCATTGACTAAGCCTCTCTCATGAGCAAAACATGATCAGCACCAAGACTCCATGGGTGTTAGAATCATTTCTCTGTAATCTAGATTATTGACTCTAGTGCAAGTGGGAGACTGAAGGAAATATGCCCTAGAGGCAACAATAAAGTTGTTATTTATATTTCCTTATATCATGATAAATATTTATTATTCATGCTAGAATTGTATTAACCGAAAACTTAGTACATGTGTGAATACATAGACAAACAGAGTGTCACTAGTATGCCTCTACTTGACTAGCTCGTTGAATCAAAGATGGTTAAGTTTCCTGGCCATAGACATGAGTTGTCATTTGATTAACGGGATCACATCATTAGAGAATGATGTGATTGACTTGACCCATTCCGTTAGCTTAGCATTCGATCGTTTAGTATATTGCTATTGCTTTCTTCATGACTTATACATGTTCCTATGACTATGAGATTATGCAACTCCTGAATACCGGAGGAACACTTTGTGTGCTACCAAACGTCACAATGTAACTAGGTGATTATAAAGGTGCTCTAAAGGTGTCTCCGATGGTACTTGTTGAGTAGGTATAGATCGAGATTAGGATTTGTCACTCCGATTGTCGGAGAGGTATCTGTGGGCCCTCTCGGTAATGCACATCACTATAAGCCTTGCAAGCAATGCAACTAATGAGTTAGTTGCGGGAAGATGTATTACGGAGCGAGTAAAGAGACTTGCTGGTAACGAGATTGAACTAGGTATTGAGATACCGAGGATCGAACCTCGGGCAAGTAACATACCGATGACAAAGGGAACAACATATGTTGTTATGCGGTTTGACCGATAAAGATCTTCTTATAATATGTAGGAACCAATATGAGCATCCAGGTTCCGCTGTCGGTTATTGACCGGAGATGAGTCTCGCTCATGTCTACATAGTTCTCGAACCCGTAGGGTCCGCACGCTTAACGTTCGTGACGATCGGTATTCTGAGTTTATGTGTTTTGATGTACCGAAGGTAGTTCGGAGTCCCGGATGTGATCACGGACATGACGAGGAGTCTTGAATTTGTCGAGACATAAAGATTCATATATTGGACGGCTATATTCGGACACCGGAAGTGTTCCGAGTGATTTCGGAGAAAACCGGAGTACCGGAGGGATTACCGGAACGCCCCAGGGAAGTATTGAGCCTTAGTGGGCTTTAGGGGAGAGAGAGTGCAGCAACCCAGGAGGTGGCGCGCCCCCTCCCATGGGGAGTCCGAATTGGACTAGGGGAGGGGGCGCGGCCCCTCTTTCCCTCTCCCTCTCTTTCCTTCCCCCTTCCCCCTTCCTAGTAGGACTAGGAGGAGGATTCCTCCTCTTCTTGGGGCGCACCAAGGCCGGCCGGCCTCCCCCCTTGCTGCTTTATATACGGGGGCGGGGGGCACCCATAGACAGACAAGTTGATTGTTCCAAGCCGTGTGCGGTGCCCCCCTCCACCATAATCCACCTCGGTCATATCGTAGCGGTGCTTAGGCGAAGCCCTGCGTCGGTAGCATCATCATCATCGTCATCACGCCGCCGTGCTGACGGAACTCTCCCTCGAAGATCTGCTGGATCGTTAGTTCGTGGGACGTCACCGAGCTGAACGTGTGCTGAACTCGGAGATGTCGTGTGTTCGGTACTTGGATCGGTCGGATTATGAAGATGTACGACTACATCAACCGTGTTGTCATAACGCTTCCGCTTTCAGTCTACGAGGGTACGTGGACAACACTCTCCCCTCTCGTTGCTATGCATCACCATGATCTTGCGTGTGCGTAGGATTTTTTTTGAAATTACTACGTTCCCCAACATTGCTATGGTTAAAGATCTCTTGGTCGATAATATTGATGGGCATGTTATTTACTTCTGTGATGAAGCTGCTAGAATTGCTAGACCCGATACTAAAAATAAACATAGACATGTTGTAGGCATACCTATTGCTTTTGTTAAAATAGGAGATCATTGCTATCATGGTTTATGTGATATGGGTGCAAGTGCGAGTGCAGTACCTCATTCCTTATATGAAGAAATTATGCATGATATTGCACCTGCTGAGATAGAAGATATTGATTTTACTATTAAGCTTGCCAATAGAGATACTATTTCACAAGTTGGGATTGTTAGAGATGTTGAAGTCTTGTGTGGGAAAATTAAGTATCCTACTGATTTTCTTGTTCTTGCTTTTTTGTCCCATTATATTTGGTAGACCCTTCTTGAATACTATTAATGCTAAGATAGACCGCGAAAAGGATATTATTACTGTTGGTTTAGGGGATATGTCTCATGATTTTAATTTTGCTAGATTTCATAGACAACCCCATGATAAAGAATTGCCTAGTAAAGATGAAATTATTGCTCTTGCTTCTATTGCCGTGCCTCCTAATGATCCTTTAGAACAATATTTGCTAGACCATGAAAATGATATGTTTATGAATGAAAGAAGGGAAATAGATGAAGTATTCTTTAAACAGGGACCTATTTTGAAACACAACTTGCTTGTTGAAATTCTAGGGGATCCTCCTCCACCCAAGGGTGATCCCGTGTTTGAGCTTAAACCATTACCTGATACTCTTAAATATGCTTATCTTGATGAAAAGAAGATATATCCTATTATTATTAGTGCAAAACTTTCAGAGAAGGAAGAAGAGAAATTATTGAAAACTCTAAAGAAGCACCGTGCTTCTATTGGATATACTCTTGATGATCTTAAGGGCATTAGTCCCACTCTATGCCAGCACAAAATAAAATTGGAGAAAGACGCTAAGCCGGTTGTTGATCACCAACGACGGTTAAATCCTAAGATCAAAGAAGTGGTAAGAAATGAAATACTAAAGCTTCTGGAGGTAGGTATAATTTATCTCGTTGCTGATAGTCAGTGGGTAAGTCATGTCCATTGTGTCCCTAAGAAGGGAGGTATTACTGTTGTTCCTAATGATAAAGATGAATTGATCCCACAAAGAATTGTTACAGGTTATAAAATGGTAAGTGACTTCTGCAAATTAAATAAAGCTACCAGAAAGTATCATTACCCTTTACCTTTTATTGATCAAATGCAAGAAAGATTATCCAAACATACACATTTTTGCTTTCTAGACGGTTATTCTAGTTTCTCTCAAATACCTGTGTCAAAAGAGGATCAGGAAAAGACCACTTTTACTTGCCCTTTCGGTACCTTTTCTTATAGACGTATGCCTTTTGGTTTATGTAATGTACCTGCTACCTTTCAAAGATGTATGACTGCTATATTCTCTGACTTTTGTGAAAAGATTGTTGAAGTTTTCATGGATGATTTCTCCGTGTATGGAACTTTTTTTGATGATTGCTTAAGCATCCTTGATCAATTTTTGCAGAGATGTGAAGAAAGTAATCTTGTCTTGAATTGGGAGAAGTGCCACTTTATGGTTAATGAAGGTATTGTCTTGGGGCATAAAATTTCTGAAAGAGGTATTGAAGTTGATAAAGCTAAAGTTGATGCTATTGAAAAGATGTCGTGTCCTAAGGACATTAAAGGTATAAGAAGTTTCCTTGGTCATGCCAGTTTTTATAGGAGGTTCATTAAAGACTTCTCAAGAATTTCTAGACCTCTGACTAATCTCCTACAAAAAGATGTTCCTTTTGTCTTTGATGATGATTGTGTAGAAGCATTTGAAATACTTAACAAAGCCTTGATTTCTGCACCTATTGTTCGGCTACCTGATTGGAGTTTACCCTCTGAAATTATGTGAGATGCTAGTGATTATGCTGTAGGTGTTGTTCTAGGACAAAGAGTTGATAAGAATTTAAATGTTATCCAATATGCTAGTAAAACTCTAGACAGTGCCCAGAGAAATTATGCTACTACTGAAAAAGAATTTTTAGCAGTTGTATTTGCTTGTGATAAGTTCAGACCTTATATTGTCGATTCTAAAGTAACTGTTCACACTGATCATGCTGCTATTAAATATCTTATGGAAAAGAAAGATGCTAAACCTAGACTTATTAGATGGGTTCTCTTGCTACAAGTATTTAATTTGCATATTATTGATAGAAAGGGAGCTGAGAACCCTGTTGCAGACAACTTATCTAGGTTAGAGAATGTTCTTGGTTACCCACTACCTATTGATGATAGCTTTCCTGATGAACAATTAGCTATCATAAATGCTTCTCGTACTGCTCCATGGTATGATGATTCTGCTAATTACATTGTTGCTAAATTTATACCACCTAGTTTCACATACCAGCAAAAGAAGAAGTAGATGGAGTTATTAGACATTGTGTACCTGAGCATGAACAGGGACAAATCCTACGCAAGTGTCACTCCGAGGCTTATGGAGGACACCATGCTGGAGTTAGAACTGCACATAAGGTATTGCAATCCGGTTTTTATTGGCCTACTCTTTTTAAAGATGCCTGTAAGTTCGTCTTGTCTTGTGATGAATGTCAAAGAATTGGTAATATTAGTAGACGTCAAGAAATGCCTATGAACTATTCACTTGTTATTGAACCATTTGATGTTTGGGGCTTTGACTATATGGGACCGTTTCCTTCCTCTAATGGGTATACACATATTTTAGTTGATGTTGATTACATTACTAAGTGGGTAGAGCTATTCCAACTAGTAGTGCTGATCATAACACCTCTATTAAGATGCTCAAAGAAGTTATTTTTCCGAGGTTTGGAGTCCCTAGACACTTAATGACTGATGGTGGTTTGCATCTTATTCATGGTGCTTTTCGTAAAATGCTTGCTAAGTATGATGTTAATCATAGAATTGCCTCTCCATACCACCCACAGTCTAGTGGTCAAGTAGAACTGAGTAATAGGGAGATTAAATTAATTTTGCAAAAGACTATCAGTAGATCTAGAAATAATTGGTCCAAGAAACTTGATGATGCATTATGGGCCTATAGAACTGCATATAAAAATCCTATGGGTATGTCTCCGTATAAAATGGTTTATGGTTAAGCATGTCACCTACATCTCGAACTAGAACATAAGGCATATTGGGCCATTTAAGAGCTCCATTATGATTCAAACTTGCCGGTGAGAAGAGACTATTTGACATTAGCTCCCTTGATGAGTGGAGAACCCAGGCCTATGAGAATGCCAAACTGTTTAAAGAAAAAATTAAAAAGATGGCATGACAAAAGGATACAAAAGCATGAGTTTAATGTAGGTGCTTATGTTTTGCTATACAACTCTCGTTTAAGATTTTTGGCAGGAAAACTCCTCTCTAAATGGGAAGGTCCGTATGTTATCGAGGAGGTCTATCGTTCCGGTGCCATAAAAATCAACAACTTCAAAGGCACAAATCCAAAGGTGGTAAACAGTCAAAGAATCAAACATTATATCTCACGTAATCCCATTAATGTTGAAACCAATGTTATTGACACCGTAACCCGAGAGGAGTACATAAGGGACACTTTATCGAACGTTTCAGACTCCGAAAAGGAATAGGTATGTGGTAAGGTAAGTAAGCCGACTCCAAAACAGTTCTAATAGCAATTTTTCTCCGTTTTAGAATATTTAAGAAAATACGAAAATAAGAAGTAGTCCGAAAGGGACACGAGGCATCCACGAGGATGGAGGGCGCGCCACCCTGCCTCGTGGGCATCTCATGTGCTCTCCGGACTCTGTTTTCTTGCACGATACTTCCTTTGGTCGGCAAAAATTCATTATATAATCTCCCGAAGGTTTTGACCACCGTACCACGACACAATCCTCTGCTTTTGTTTCGAGCTGTTTTTCTGACAGATCTAGATCATCATGACGTCTTCAAGCGCCCCAAGGACAAATTTTCGGGAAAGTCATCAACCCCTACCTCGCGGAGGTGCTGCAACACCCTCAAACCATTGAGATGCGTGAGGGGGTGCTCCACATTAGCGATGTTTAGGGACCAAGGAGGAACGGAAGCGTGGAGACAAGACTCGAAGCAATGGAGCAACAAGTTTTCAAGTGCCAGGGGATGGTCGAACGTGGACTAATGCCAACCACATGATGATCGCGGAGGTCACCAATAACCACAAGCTGGATGCCAAGAACATTGCGGAGACCATCTTCAAACTTCACGAGAAAGTCGAGCACCTCCAAGCCCAGATCTATGACCTGCAAAACCAAAACTGCGAGTATGAATATGGATTCAAGAGAATGAGTTTCGCTGCAGATTTGAGGATCCCGGAGACTCGATCATCCTTCTATGATGGTGAGCCTTTACCTTGGAAGATGGACAACAAGCCTACATCATCAACAACTCCATCATCACCACCTCCAAAGAAAGAGACATAAATACGTGGGTATGGGCACTCCCCTTGGCAACTGTCAAGCTATCACCATCACACTTCTATCTTTATCGTTTTTCTTAGTTCGATCCTTTTGGTTATATCTTGATCTAGTACAATAAAGTTTAGTGTGATCTAGCTTTGAGTTTTTGTGTTGATCCTTATCTATGTAATCGAGTCCGTGAGCTATATATAATAAATATTAGTCTTGAGTCGAGGGCTTGGTTATCTTGCTATGATCTTGAGGGAATAAAAAAAGGGAAAGAACAAAAAGAAATAAAGAGATAGAGTAATGACTTCACATATAAAGAGTATGATGAATAAAAGTAGTTGGGAGTTAACAAACATAGTTTTGGTCATCGTTGCAATTAATTGGAAGTAATAATGAAAGAGAGGTTTTCACATATAAATATACTATCTTGGACATCTTTTATGATTGTGAGCACTCATTAAAATATAACATGCTATAAAGTTGATGTTGGACAAGGAAGACAACGTAATGGGTTATGTTTTCTTATATCCGAAATAAATTATATTGTCATGGATCATCCAACATGTTGAGCTTGCCTTTCCCCCTCATGCTAGCCAAATCCGTTGCACCAAGTAGAGATACTACTTGTGCTTCTAAATATCCTTAAACCTAGTTTTGCCATGAGAGTCCACCATATCTACCTATGGATTGTGTAAGAACCTTCAAGTAAGTTGTCATTGCTGCAAGCAATAAAAGTTGCTCTCTAAATATGTATGATCTATTAGTGTGGAGAAAATAAGCTTTATACGAGCTTGTGATATTGAAGAAATAAAAGCGACAGACTGCATAATAAAGATCCCTATCACAAGTGGCAATATAAAGTGACGTTCTTTTGCATTAAGATTTTGTGCATCCAACCATAAAAGCACATGACAACCTCTGCTTCCCTCTGCGGAGGGCCTATCTTTTATTTTCATCTTTTACCTTATACAAGAGTCATGGTGATCTTCACCTTTCCTTTTTACACTTTATCCTTTGGCAAGCACTATGTGTTGGAAAGATCCTGATATATATATCCAATTGGATGTGGGTTTTCATAGAGCATTACTGTTGATGTAAGTGCATCTAGTGCCCCTTAGTGATTTTGGTGTATTGAAGACTTATAGGTTAAGGGACTAATGTGTCTATGAGTGTACACAGGTCTATAAGTCTATGAGGAGTTTGATATTCTGAGAGAAAGTTGACCCCTAAAAATGAAGTTCTTCGATCAAGACTTTGGTATTCGAAGAATTTCAAGACTTTGAAAGTGAAGAAATTGGTGTGACCTTGAAGACATGGTATTCATTTGAGGAACATGAAGCGTGAAGACTTTTGTTTTCGTAGTTTCATTTTCTCTTTCTTGAGTCATAGGAAACACCGTACTGTTAAAGGGGGTCGAGGAAATACTAAGGAAAATTTTCCATGTGATGCTCAACTCAAAATCCTACACCTACCAATCCCTTCGAGTGAAGCCTTTGGAAATCTCATACAGTTCAATCAATTTCTTCAGTGACAGAGACGAAGTTCTTCTGGTCGCTGAGGAATTTGTCCTGACCGAGGAGTTAGGAATTCGCCAGTGCAGATTGCCTACACAGTGAGGAACATGATTGCCCTGAGGAATTTGAGAGTCAAATTTCCGACCGTTGCTGTGTTGCACGCCAGCTGTCCCAAAATATCTTATCCACCTAACGGTCATATCATTGAAGGGCACTTATGTCTTATCATGTCGGGCTGCTCCCTAGGCTATAAATAGCCGCCCCCTACAACCACTAGCTGGTTGGCTGCTCCGAGAGAAACTGACACTTGTCATTTGAGAGCATCCCATCCTCCGAGGACTTTGAGCGAAACTCATTGAGTGAGGAAAACCCAAACCCAAACACCTAGGAACCCAAAGTGATTGAGCATCACTGCAGAGATTGATCCTGCATGGATCTGACACTTGTTACCTTTGAAGACTGTGCTTCTTCCGGACGGTTAGGCGTCATGGTCTAGAGCATCCAAGAGGAATTGTTGATCGCCGAGTGACCGAGTCTGTGAAGGTTTGGAAGTCGCCTGAAGACTTACCACGAGTGATTGGACGAGGTCTGTGTGACCTTAGTTCAAGGAGTATACGGTGAGGACTTGGTGTCCTGTGCTGCGTGCTTTCAAGGATCGGGTGTCCTCGAGTTTAAATACTCAGCCGCAACAACCAGACGTACAACTGAGACAGCAGTTGGAACTGGTCTACCAAATTATTGTCTTGACCAAGCTTACTGGTTCTATTTCCTCAACTCTTTTATTTCCTCATTACTGTGTTGAGTGTTTGTTCATATCTGTGTTTGAAGACTTTGACTGAAGACTTTCTCAATTTCCTCAGTTCAATTTCTTCAGTCTGTTTGTTTTCATCTTGTGTTATCCTGTGATTACGCTTTCTGTACTCTGTGCTTGTCTTCTTTTCATCATGGTGACCATGCTTGTATTCTGTTATGCTTACTCTTGAGTACTTATTCCATCAAGTAGTTCTTCGCTAAGGAATTTCCTCATCGGCAAATTCCTCGTTGAAGAATTCATAAAAATCGCCTATTCACCCCCTCTAGTCGATATAACGCACTTTCAATTGGTATCGAGCAAGGTACTCCCTTGTTACGTGTGATTTTGGTTTAACCACCTGGAATTTTAGTTATGTCGACCGCAGGTATGATCAAGGTCTCTGCTGGCTGTCCTACCTTCGATGGGACAGACTACCCCTACTGGAAGAATAAGATGCGAATGCATCTTGAGGCAATTGATAAGGATCTCTGATATGTTGTTGAAAATGGTGTTCCCACTGTCTCACCCTCACTGAACGCTACCGATGTGAAGAGATTCAAGCTACTCGATTCTCAAGCGAAGAATATCATATGTGGCCATCTGAGCAAAGGACGGTATGGAAGAGTGAGTGCTTTGGAAACTGCTAAGCTTATCTGGGATAGGCTGTCCAAAGTAAATGAAGGAATCTCAACTCAGCGTGACTCTCGTGTTGATGTTCTTCGAAATCTCTTCAACCGCTTCAAAAGACTCGACAATGAAAATGTTCAACAAACCTTTGATTGCCTCACTGACATCTCAAATGAGCTTCAAGCGCTTGGTGCCACTGACATCACCGACCATGAGGTGGTGAAGAAATTGTTGAGATCGCTTGATTCCTCATTTGATATTCTGGCACTGATGATACAAGAACGTGCTGACTACAAGTCACTTGATCCCGCTGATATCCTCGAGAGGCTAAATACTCATGAGTTCTAGCTTGCTGAAAAGAGAGATCTCTATGGTTCCAGCTATGGCAAATCACGTGCCCTGAAGGCCAAGGCAGTGTCTGAATCAGAATGTGAAGATTCTGGTAGCAGCCTTGGTGATCATGAAGAATTGAGCCAGGAGCTAGCACTGCTCGTGAAGAAGTGCCAGAAGTTCTCAAGACGTGGTCGCTTTGGAAAATCCTCAAGGAGCAGTGATTCCTCATCAAGTGACTATAAGAGAAGGCTATGCCACAAATGCAAGAAACCTGGTCACTACATTCAAGATTGTCCTCAGTGGGAAAAGGAATTAAAGAAAAAGAAATACAAGGATTACAGTTCTGATGACGCTAAGAAGAAGAAGAAGAAATCGTCAAAATCTTCATCATCAAAATCCTCGAAGTCTTCATCTCACAAGAAGAGCAGCTCCAAGAAGGCTCGGGCATTCATTGGCAAGGAAATGGAATCTGAAGCTGAATCTGAGGAACATGAGGAGGAGGAGGCATTTGAGGAGTCCGAGTCTGGTGTGGCGAGTCTGGCTCTCACTACTGCTTTCATCAGCAAGTCTATCTTCAACTCTGAAGAACTGTCCTCACCAACAAGGCTGATGAAGATAATGATGACTACGCTCCCACCTATTGCTTCATGGAAAAGGGTACCAAGGTACTTAAATATACCTCCTCTGAATCTAGTGAGAATGAATCTGATGATGACCTCAATCCCAGCTACTCTAAACTTGCTAAGATTGCTGTAAAACAACAAAGGGCTTTTGAAAAGGTTCAAAACATGCTAGACAAAAGTGATGATATGTTGGGTGAAGAAATGGATCGCACTAAAGCCCTGACTGAAAATCTTCAAAGACTTCATTCTAGGTTTGACAGCCTTCAAGGTCATCATAACACTCTCTTGTCTGATCATGAGAAGCTTTCTTATGAATTTCTTCAAAGAAAGCAAGATCTTGAGAAGCTAAGAGTGAGTTATGAAGATCTTCAGAAGGAGCGCCATAAATTACTTGCTCAACAAATCAGCGCGGCTCAGGAAGAATTTGTTCCTCCATGCTTAAAGTGCATTGAACGTGAATCTGCTAATTCTTCGCCTGAATGTTCAAATGCTTCAATTGTTACAAATTCTTCACCTGTCTCTGCTATCACTAATTCCTCATCTGAGGACATTGCTAGTATCACTGACGATGCATGGCTGAAGGAATTGTACATGACAGGCATGTACAAAAGCCTCAAAGGGCATCGGACTCTTTGTGATGTGCTTAAAAAGCAGATCCTCAACAGGAACCCTAGGAAAGAGGGTATTGCCTTTGAGAGGAAACTCAATGCTGATGGAACATATTGGAAGCCTGAGCAGTACCCCAAAACCTCATGGGTTGTTGCAAAGGGACCTCTAGTTGATCCATCTAACTTAGCTGGCTTTACATGTGAATCTCCTCATTCTTCTGATGAGTCATTTGAGTCCAACTATAAACTGTTCAAAAATCAGAATGGTGAAGTATTTGCTAGATATGTTGGCACTAACTGCAGGAACAGTTCTCCTATGAAGAAAATCTGGGTTCCCAAAAGGTGCCTTGAAAGTCTTCAGGTGAATGTCCTCATGACACCACCTGTGGAGAATAGGAACCCCAGATCAAACTCTTCATATGGACCAAATTCTTCATATGGATCCAAGTCCTCATACGGACCAAATTCCTCACGTGGATCAAATTCCTCAAAAGGATCAAAGTCCTCATATGATTATCATCATGCTAACAACTCTGTTTCGCAGGGTAGAGCTAAGGGCTATGAATATGTGCATTATTCTTCAAACTATTATGTTCATAAGTCCTCGAAGAATTTCTCTGCTTATTCATATGCTTACCCTAACCCCTCTTATGTGAAACGAAATGGATTGGCTTCTATGCCACCATTCTCATATGGAGCTCGCAGAATGATGAACTCTTTGCCACCCCTTCAGATGTGGGTGGTGAAGAATAAGAACTAATTTCTTCTGCAGGGTCAGGTCTCCAGACGTGCTTTAAATGTCTGAAGAATTTGCTGGGGGGCTGACAAAATTGCCTGAAAGGACGCAAGCTAATCATGAAGAAATGAACTTTCATTTCACACGTCCTCCTACTACTATATCTGTTTTACTGCTTGATGAAATTCATCTGATGAATTTGATATCATATTCTTCACCGATGAAGTATATGAGTTCGTAAGCTGCACTAATTCATCTGCAGGATGATCACCCCAAGCCTCCGAGTGGGTCCTCGATAGTGGATGTACAAATCACATGACTGGTGACAAGAATCTATTGATGGATGCTCCCTTATCACCATCACATCTGAAGCATATCATCTTTGCTGACAAAGGCAAAAGTCATGTATTGGGTCTTCGTAAGATTCCGATCTCTAAGGACATACACATGGACAAGGTCATGCTTGTTGAGTCCTTAGGATACAACCTCATGTCAGTCTCAATGCTTTGTGATCTTGATGTGGTTGTTGTCTTTGGCAAGTATCGTTGTGTTGTGATTATGGAAGCTGACCATTCAAAAGTCTTCGAAGGCTTTAGGAGAGGAGATTTGTATATTGTTGATTTCTCTACAGGACCACAACCAGCCGTGTGTCTACTTGCAAAAGCTTCAGAAGGCTGGCTATGGCATCAATGACTTAGTCACACAGGCATGAGGAATTTGCACACGCATGCGAAGAAGAAGCATGTCATTGGCATTGAAAATGTCAAATTCCTCAAGGATCACTTGTGTAGAGCCTATGAAGCTGGAAAAATGACCAAGGCCAAGCATCCAGCGAAGACTATCATGACCACTACTCGACCATTCGAATTGCTTCACATGGACCTCTTTGGTCCTAATCATTACTCAGCAGTCATTAATGATGCATCTCTATATGGCTTTGTTATTGTTGATGATTACTCTCATTACACATGGGTACACATTGTTACTTACAAACATGAAGTGCGTGAAGTCTTCAAACGATTTTCCTCGAGGGCTTCAACCAACTTTGGTGTGAAGATCAAGAACATCGGGAGTGACAATGGAACTGAGTTCAAGAATTCTGGTCTTGATGACTATCTCGATGAACTTGGTATTACTCATGAGTTATCTCGCTCCTTATACTCCTCAAAGAAATGGCGTTAGGAGCGCAAGAATGTAACTCTTGTTGACATGGCTTGCACTATGCTTGATGAATACAAAACGCCTCATCGCTTACGGATTGATGCAATTGATACTGCGTGCCACATCATCAACAGAGTATATCTTCACAAATTCTTCAAGAAGACTGCCTATGAACTCCTCACTGACAAGAAACCGAATGTGAGTTATTTCAAAGTCTTCGGTGCTAAATGTTGGATTAGAGATCCTCATCACAATGCTAAATTTGCACCGAAATCACATGAAGGTTTTATGCTTGGTTACGGAAAGGAATTGCACACCTACAGAGTCTTCAACAATGTTCTTCACAAGATTGTTGAAACTGTAGATGTGCGGTTCGATGAAACTAATGGCTCGCAAAGATAGCACCTACCTTCTGTGATAGATGAACCAGCACCTGAGGACTCTATCAAGTTCAAGGCGACTGAGGATGTCATTCCTACTGAAGAATCTGCTGAAGAATTCATTCCAGAACGTGAAGAACGTCGAGCTGATGCACCTGAAGATAACGCTGAAGAAAATGCTGATCAAATTCCTCGACGACAACCCGCTCATCCTCGCGTTGCAAAAGAAGTGCGAGTTGAAAAGATCATCGATGACATTGAAGCACCAGGTCCTCTCACACGCTCAAAAGCTTCACATTTATCTAACTTTTGTGGGAACTATGCTTTTGTCTCTATCACAGAGCCCACTAAGGTAGATGAAGCATTTACGGAGCCCGAGTGGATTCAGGCCATGCAAGAAGAATTACATCGATTCGAGCTCAACAATGTCTAGGAACTGGTCAAACGTCCAGATCCTCGCAAGCAAAATATCATTGGCACAAAGTGGATCTATCGCAACAAGCAAGATGAAAATGGCCTTGTGGTGAGGAATAAGGCACGACTTGTAGCTCAAGGCTACACAGGTTGAAGGAATTGACTTCGATGAAACTTTTGCACCTGTTGCTAGACTTGAGGCTATTCGCATATTACTTGCTTATGCTAACCGTGATGATATCACTTTATATCAAATGGATGTGAAAAGTGCATTCCTCAATGGTAAGCTTGAGGAAGAAGTATATGTTGCTCAACCCCTGTGTTTTGAAGATCCAAAGAATCCTGACAAAGTCTTCAGACTCAACAAGGCCCTCTATGGCCTCAAGCAGGCCCCTCAGGCATGGTATCATACTTTGAAGGAATTCCTCATGAAGAATGGATTCACACCCGGTTCACTCGACCCCACTCTCTTTACTAAATCTTATGATGGTGAACTGTTTGTGTGCCAAATATACATTGATGATATTATCTTTGGCTGTACTGACCAACGTTATAGTGATGAATTTGCCTATATGATGAGAATATCAAATGTCTATGATGGGAGAGTTGAAATTCTTCTTAGGTCTTCAAATTCGTCAACAGCGCAATGGCATATTCATATCTCAGGAGAAATACCTCAATGATGTTTTGAGGAAATTCGGCATGCAAGATTGCAAAGGCGCTAAAATTCCTATGCCCACTAATGGCCATCTATGCAATCGATGAAAATGGTATTGACTTTGATCACAAGGTATACCGCTCCATGATTGGTTCTTTATTATACTTATGTGCATCTAGGCCAGATATAATGCTTAGTGTTTGCATGTGTGCCCGATTTCAAGCTACACCGAAGGAATCACACCATAAGGCTGTGAAACATATTCCTCGATATCTAGCTCACACACCAACACTAGGATTATGGTACCCCAAGGGCTCTGCTTTTGATCTCATTGGATATTCTGACTCTAACTATGCTGGTGATCGTGTGGACCGCAAGTCAACATCTGGTACTTGTCATTTACTCGGACGATCTTTGGTCTGTTGGTCCTCGAAGAAACAGAATCACAGATCACCGCTTCATCATGGAAGCAGAGTACATTGCTGCTGGTTCTTGCTGTGCTCAATTACTGTGGATGAAGCAAACTCTCAAGGACTACGGCATCAACGTGAAGAATGAGCCACTCTACTGTGACAATGAGAGTGCCATCAAGATTGCTCACAACCCAGTTCAGCACTCAAAGACAAAGCACATTCAGATCCGTCATCATTTTCTTCGTGATCATGTGTTGAAGGCGACATCTCCATCGAGCATGTGAACACTGAAGAACTGCTAGCAGATATCTTTACAAAGCCCTTGGATGAGAAGAGATTTAGCAAGTTGCGGTGTGAGCTAAATATCTTAGAATCTTCGAATGCTCTTTGAAAAGGACACTCATCCTAACACTTATGAAAAATTGATGACTTAGATGTGCAACACACGAAGAAACGTTTTTCTTCAATCAATGAAGAACAACACTCTAAGTGTGAAGAAATTAATGAAGAATTTGATTCTCAGAACCCTACGACAATTGTACGCGGCGTCTGAAATCATCATTCTTATACGGTGGGTCACGCCACCACCAAAGTTGAAAAATCTTCGATTTGAGTTTTTCCTCAGTTTTGAAATTCTTCAACTTTGCAAAATCTTCACTGTTTCCGCTGCTTTTTCTTCATTGGCTATATATATATGGGTTTATGTCCTCTACAACATTCACTTATGGCTATTTCTTCAAGTTGCATTTTCTGCTAAGTGAATGTGATCGGACCCATCCCCCTGTATGCTATACTCAACCCAATCTAATCACAAATTCTTCATGTGCGTTCTATTTGAAACTCGTTCAAAATCTTCACTGTGTCCTTGTCAGCTAAAGAAATTGTGAATGGGTCTTTAAAACTAATCTTATCCAAATTTTCGGTTTTGCCGCTCAAACCGTTCCGCATCCCACGATAGACTTATCTATTCACCCACGATCTAACACATGTCAAGCGAATGAGAAGGGTCAGGGGCACGTTCGTCCTAAATCTTCGGGCGAACAGTTTTTCACCGTGGCTATAAATACCCCTCTCCCCTTCCTCACTTCCTTTACTCCGCTCGACCGCTCTCTCTCCCGCTCGAGCTTCTCTAACCCTAGTGCCGCCGCTACTCCATCGTCGCCGGTGAGGAAGAGCTTCACTGCCTCGAACTCATCGCCGTCGTAGTCGCGCCGGCCATGGAAATCTTCACTCCGCCGCCGCCGTAGCTGTCTTCCTCCACCGAGTTAGGGCGTGGAAGATCTGAACTGACGAGCTTCAAATCTACACTTCTCAGTTCGTCGTGTTCTTCATCCAGGGTAATTAAAAGTTACTTTTACTGCCCTCTTTGATTCAAATTTTCTCTACAAAATCTTCAAAGGTGTTATATTCTTCAAATCCTCACACACAAAACATCTCACTTATCATTTGTTCTTGATTCATTTTTCTAAGCATTTTTTTAAAGATTCCTCAATTGTGTGGATCCTCGATCTATGCAACTCTGGAACCTAAGACAAAGAACGCTTAGTGAAATTCTTCAAGGCTCATCTGGTCAAATTCCTCAAACTTGTTCTTTTTGAAAAACCTTCTGAGAACGCATATGACCTCTCCAAATTCCTCGCAACTATACTCTGTTCACGGTACCGTGTCATTCTTTGAATCACTAGGTTCTCATCAACTTAACTCATTTGCAGCATTCCTCGAAGAAAAATTGCATACTTCTTCAGAGAATTCGATTGTTCAAATTCCTCACCTGAAGAATATGGTAGACGGTAAGAAGCCACAGAAAGGAGGAAAAAGGCCGGAGGTCATGACTGCTTTTGAAATACTGAGGACATCTATGTCGACTATTGCACACCGATGAGGCCAAGTTCGGAAAGGAGAACAAAAATCAGCGCAAAGGTGCGATACAGAGGATTGAAAGGGGATGGGCAAGAGAATGGAGGGAGTACAAGTATGTTACTCCAAAGTATATGAAGAAATTCGCACTTAATCCTCCATGCCCAAGAGCTCCATTGGCACTGGCCAAGAGCCGACCCCACCGACATCAAGCGTGGTGAGGATTTTCTGAAGAATGGGCCAAGCGCCAAGCCAAGTTGGCGAGACAAGCCAAAGAAGCAAGTGAGGAAATTCAATGAAGACTCTGCTCTTTGTTGCTGCCATCGAGGCCTCTGTCAAGCCTAGGAAATCAATGGAAAAGAAGCCCGCGCACAAGCCAAGTGCTTCACTGCTGATTGCCCTCACGGCCAAGTTCCTCAGCAATGCCCTCACGGCCAGAATCTTCAAAGCCCTCACGGCCAATTCCTCATGTTGCTCCTGCTCCTCCCAAATCCTCAGCTCCTCCTCCAATGTCCTCAGCTGCTCCGCCAAAGTCCTCGGCACCTGTGCATCTGGCCACGTGCCAAAGGGCTACAGGCATCTCTATTGCCTCTGGTGTCTCAGCGAGTTCCTCTGCTCCACCAACTTCTTCATCACGCCCCACACTGCTGAAGACAAAGGCAATGGCTGGACGAGGTCCTCAGCCAAGTCCGTAGAAGAAACAGGTTGCCTTCCAAGTGCCAACTGACGATGAAGCTGATGACGAGGAACTTGCAGAAATCATCAGAGACAGACAAGAAAAGGCCACTAGAGCCAAAGGCACACCTGTGCCACTGCTTTTGGATCCAAGGGCGATCCTCGATTACATTGATCTCTGGCACAAGGATCCAGATACCCTATGCCTGATTTTCATTTGACTCCTGGCCAAAGTCACATGCTGACCCATTTCATCATTGAAGAAAAATGGAAACTTGAGAAGGCCAGGCAGATCAAGAAGGCTCAGTACAGGAAAGAGAAGTTCATGAGGAAAAATGTTATGTCTTTGACGACTGATGAGTTTACAAAGATCCAGTCTAAAATCAAAGCCCTCAGCGATGACTTCGATGCTTATTATGCTGATTGGCAAGGAGCCAAAGTCAGGTTTGTTAAACTGACTGAGAAGTTCACCAATGTTGCAGCTCCAACGCAACAAGAAGTTCCTCGAGCTAGAGCCTCTCGCTCAAAGAAAGCGAAGAACATGTCAAGACCACTGATGATTTTCAACTCTTTGAAGAAAATGCTAGTTCGAGGGCTGATGACCGCATTCCATTACCGAAGAACTTGCCGTGGCATCCACTAGTGGTGCGCTGAAGAAATCGAAGAAGTCGTGGCAACTGCATCGATTGCGCCTGAAGCAAATCAACCAGATTCCTCAGCTCCTCCTGCGCCTACACCAACTCCTATCCTTCCATCTGCATCAGATGTGAAGAAGACCAAGGCTGCAGAGCGAGCTGCTGTGAAGAAAAGGAAAGCATCAACTGCTTCAGATTCTTCAGCTCCGAAGAAAATGAAGCCTCTGACCAGCTCGTTTGAGAACCCCATTGATGCTGTTCCGATTTCCACCATGCCATCAAAGGACCTTGTTCCTTTTGGTGAAGAATATGTGATCCCTAGCGGATCTGATGAAGAAAATTATTCTGCTGCTTCGTCAGAGCAGATTGATGAAGAAATTGAAGTGAATGTTATCCCTTCAACACCTGTTGTTTCCTCGCCAATGCCTCAGTTCACAGCTGAAGAGGCTGGCGTTGAATAAATTGAAGATAAAGACGTGGATATTGGATGCACTACGCCGGTGATGAATGATGACTTTTGGGAAAGTCAGCACCCCAATTCTCCACTCTTCACCCCAATACAACAAATACCTCAGTCCCCTGCACCAACCGTTCAAATGGGCTCTGAAGAAACTCACCCCACCTCGCATATGCATGAAGAAATTCCAGCCACTAGTGCTGAAGAAACTGCTGCTGCTGATCCTTTGAACACGCAGACTGCCACTGAAGAGGAACCAGAAATTCCTCAGCCTGAAGAACCTGAGATTGTGATTCCTGAGGTGGTGATGCAACTCACTGATACTCCTCTGCCAAAACCAAAAGATCCATTCTCACGCAAGCAAAAGTTCAAGGCTGAAGATTTCTTCGGCGAGCATGTTTTCTTCACTGATTACAACCCTTATGATTCTGCTCGCATAAGGAAGAGGCGTTTCTGGACTGCTAGTCGAGCCAATTTCTATTCCTCAGTGCTATTCAACAAAGACAAAGTCTTCGATCATGCACACATTCCTCACGTGGACATGGAATCTCTGCCGGGCTTCGAGCCAGTCCTCAGTGTTCTTCACGATGCTGGATAGCTAAATTTCTGCACTGACATATGTGATTGGAATGAAGAACTCATTCTTCAATTCTATGCGACGCTGCACATCACAGGAAATCTGAAGATGTGAACTCATAGGTGTTGGTCTGGATGTCAGAAAATACTCACTACAAGGCACCAGCAACTGAATTGCTTCGTGCCCTCCCACTCAGTCCTCCCCTTGAAGGTGCTCGTTGCATCTACAATGAACCTGAGCTTACAAATCATTACATGCAAGTGCTAATGAAGCCTTTGAAGCCAGGTCAAGCCCCTCGAACTAAATTCCTCGTCAAGGAATTACTATATGTGCCTCGGACTGTCTATCGCATTCTGACGAAGACAATGAGTCCTATCAAAGGCCACGACTCAAATGATGAAGAAGTCGTTGGCATCATGAAGAATATGCTTTTCAATATCATTCATGGTGTTCCCATCAACTTCCATGATTTCTTCATGAGGACTCTGGCGAATATTGCTATGTCACCATTTGAGCTGAAGCCTTATGCACCATGGATTCTGAGGTTCATCAAGACAAGGTCTTCCCTCAATTACAAGGCTCATACTCTGAACCACTGCAGCTACTTGCCTCCAATTGAAGTCCTCAAACGGACAGTTTCCTCAGCCGATGACAAAGGCAAGGCCGCTGCTGTGATAGATGAAGGCATTCGTCCATTGGATGGTCAATTTCGTAAAGCAGCATCTTACTCTACCAATGACGACTCTGCCACACATGACTCTGCCGCCAATACCTCAAAGCGAAATCCTCAAGCTTACAAAGACCGGGGTGATGACTGATCGTGAGTTACTCCTCGGTCTTCATCGAAGGTTGATCACAATCATAAATGGGTCAAGCGTCAGCTTGGTTCAATTCTTCACAACATGACCTCAACACACAATGCAGTGAAGAAAAACCAATACTACCTTCATGAAACCTTCAACCGCACCTGGGATGTTCTGTCTCATGTCTACAGCGCTGAAGATCTGAAGAAAATGGGTCTCAAGGAAGAATTTGACTAGTCTGCACCTCCTCCGAACAAATTCAAGAAGGTTAAGGTTCCTTCCTTGGTGGCCAGCTCTTATTCTTCATCGCATGACACTGATGAAAATGAAGACTTGGACGACACTGCGGCAGGCCCTAGTACGACAACCGACCCCGACAACGCTGACGCTCCTCCATCAACTTGATATTCTTCACGGGCGTTAGTCCTCAGTTTCGATCCTTTTGGTCATTCGATGACAAAGGGGGAGAAATTTGAGTTAGTCTTCAAGCGGGTCTATTATATGGGCGTTATGGGCATTTTTTTCCCGCTAAGTTACAACTCTCGCTCTTCTGAAACTTTTATTGGATCAAGTTGTAATCTTAAACCCGATGGTGCTCTGATACTTTTGATGTGTTCCCCTGCATGCTTATTCCTCATTATATGTTAATACATGCATGCTGAATTACATCAGTCACCATATTTCATCATGCATTTCAAATTCTTCATATTATATGTCAAATGCGTGTATGAATTACAAGATATAGGGGAGATCTCCATGATTCAACTCTTCAAAT